>CM064577.1:34824893-34974010 GCA_032716605.1 Paralithodes platypus | reverse complement strand
GCTTACTCGAATTATAGTTACATGCTAAATATTTGATAGTATAAATGTTGTGGATCATATTACATTCAAATTCGTCCTATTTCTCGCTAATGTGTATTAATGTAAGTGCAATATATTACATAATTGCTTCGAGAAAACGGTTAATAACCTAATTTATGTCATGGTTCGCAAAAGTAATCCCTTCTGTACCGACGACGCCTTTTTAATCTTATTCTAGCTATATATAGAAGATTGTGTGCAGTTTAAGGAGGATCTTTGGTAGTATATATAGGGTTAAAGAGGGGAGGTAAAATAAAGGACTTTTAAGGGGGTAGTGCTTGTTTTGTATCTATATAATTATGTATAAATATTGTTTTGAGTTTCCTCGCTAGACCTCCATCAAGCTTTAAACCCACTGGATCCCCTTTCAAGATCAATTTGTAAATCTTTCGGTAGAAAAATATCCCGGTCGAAGGCCGTCATTAGTAATCCATAAATGGGCGGAATCTCGATGTGAGTATCCTAGGCTCGAGTCCTTGGAGTGCCACATGTATTTGTTGATTTCATTAATTGAGTTTTAGAAGTAAAGTTGGTTGGTGGCAAAAATATGAAATAGTACGAAGCCTGTTTATTGCTGGAGGCCCTTTTTAAACTAAATACAATCGTCTAATAGTAGCCAGAAAAAAGATACAAAGACGGCACCGGTACTGAACGGGTTAACCCTTTGAGTACCAGCGACGTGTGCTGTATTTTACTCTAGCTATATTTAAACGATATAATATGCAGCTTAGGAAGTATCTGTGGTAGTTAAAAGGGTGGGTTGAGAAAGTGTGAAGCCTTTATTATGGCTAAGAAGTCCTTCCTAAGCTGAACAAAATCGTCTAATAGTAGCTAGAATACAATGAAAAAAGACGTCAACGGTACCAAACGGGTCGACCTCGCTAAAATAAAGTTTCAGAATTTACATTTTTATTACGATGAGAAAAACTTGGAAAAACATTTGCTGGACCACTTTTACGTTGATTGAGCAATATGTTACCAGGTGAAGGTTGAATGTTTTAGTGAGTCTGTGAGTGTGTCTGAGGTTTTGTTTTTGTTTTTCTATATTCCATCTTACTTTTGTTTTTGTTTTTTCTGTGTGAGTGAGGGAGGCAGAATTGCCTGCAGCGAGTGCCTCTCCCCAGAGTTGAAAGAGTGACTGGGCCAAAATCAAGGGACGTTCGATCCAAAATGCCTGGACACACGAGTTTGAAGCAATTTAATTCATTTAGTCTCGGGCATAGGCTGAGAGCCTGTACATTCAACCATTATTGAACGGTGAAGCCCGTGAGGTCTCGTTCCAGTCTAGGGGGTGAGACTTGTAGATCGCTTTTAGCTGCAACCAGACTCTGCCAAATACATGGGGCTTAGTTGCTCACTCACGGCTCGAAGCAGCCCCATCTCTGAAGCTTCCTTGCTCCAGTGCTGTCTCACCGCCTAGACTCGGACCCTCACTCTCAGAACGCCACCTGTTGAGCAATGAACTCACTAGGCATTGTTCCCCTGTAACATATTTTGATATGGGAATATTTATAAGGCTATTTATTTGGCATTTAGGTGGGCTTTGTGGTAATGCATTGATACTAAGTACAGCACAAATTCCATCTCCATAATATCTTCCCATTGACATATCGAGATTCGAACCCGGGTCCATTGGATTACCAATGACAAGACCACTCCACCACACCTCTCCTATGTCTGAGTGTGTGTGTTACCGAGCATGATGGAATTGGAATACTAGCGAGATTGCCTAGGGATATATTATTGACGGCAATTACTGAGGCTGAATGTGTATCGTTAGTAACCCCTTCTGTACCATCGACATCCTTTATATTATTATTCAGTTCAGGACGGTATCAGCATTTTCTATTCATGTATTGAGTCAAGAGGTAGTTGGAGAATCTGCCGACTCTCGGTTAAATTAATTGCTTCATTCACAAAATCAAATTTAGTGATTTAATGAATGCCAATCAGTCATATCAGACTGGCCAGGAGCGAGAAAGAAAACGCGTGAGAATAAACCTTCCACAAACACGTCGCCACAACTTTCTCTCTCTCTCTCTCTCTCTCTCTCTCTAGGACCAATTCTCTTTCTAATTTACATCAACGACATAGATGAGGGTCTCACCTGTACAATCTCAAAAATTTGCTGACGATACAAAAATTGCAAATAGCTTACTCTCAAAAGAACAAGTTGACGATATGCAACACAATCTAGATAAATTGTCATGTTGGGCCCAAATTTGGCAAATGAGTTTCAATGCGGATAAATGTAAAGTACTACATATCGGATACCTAAATGAGAAAGCAAACTATTCGATGAATGGCACTCAGCTTAAGAATGTAAACAGAGAAACCGATCTGGGAGTAACAATATCGAGTAACCTAAAACCGAGTCAACAATGTTCAGAAGTTGTTAAGAAGGCAAACAAAATAATTGGCTTTATAGGCAGGTCATTTGAGCATAAATCCAAGAAGTTATCCTAACCCTTTACAATTCCTTAGTCCGCCCTCTTCTGGAATACTGCGTTCAATCCTGGTGCCCTTATTACCAAAAAAGATATAAACTAGCTAGAACGAGTTCAACGTAGAGTTACCAAAATGATACCTAGCCTAAAGAACAAACTATACGAAGAGCGTCTTAGAGAATTAAATCTATTTCCTTTAACCCAGCGCAGATTAAGAGGTGACTTAATTCAAGTGTTCAAAATCATCAAAGGCATCGACAATATGAACTGTAGGAAGTACTTCACTATCGACCAATCTAATTACACACGGGGTAACGGTTGCAAAATTATGGGTAAATCTTTTAACTCACACGAATCTAAGAATTTCTTCTTCAATCGAGTTGTCAACTTGTGGAATGGGCTTCCCCGAAACGTTATAGACTGCATCACCGTTGATTAATTTAAACTCCGCCTAGACAAATATCTCGCATCAAACCCGCGACTGACTGCGTTGGAAAATGAATAACTTATTTTTATCCCCCCCTCAGTTACTAACCCATCTGTCCCCTACGAACTTCCTAATCCTGCCACGGACATTAGTTCCAGGGCAGTAATTCCCTTTCCAATGTTCCCTTACCCACTCTAAACCACTGTTTGGACACTTGATCCTCAGTGTTTTGGAGGACAAGCAACCTAGAAGGGTCACTAGATCTGTTGTTGCTTGATTTCCTTTGTACTCCTTTGTACTCCTTTGTACTCTCTCTCTCCTGTTTTGCTATCCTTGCCGTCCACATTGTAGCAAATTTAATTTTAACATTAAGTCCGGACTGCCTAGTAGAGATGGACCGAATATTCGTTTCGTATTCGTATTTCGGAATATTCGTTTCGTATTCGTATTTGCATTTCCATTTATAGCTATTCGCAAATAATCGAATATGTTCACGAAACTAATAGAATGTGCTGGAAAGTGTGAAAAGGAATAACTTGAGATGGTTCGGCCATATGGAACGTATGGAAAGCGAGAGAATGACTAAGAGGGTGTACGAGAGCGAGGTGGAGGGACAGAGGGAGAGGTAGACCGAAAGATAGGTGGGAGGATGGAGTGAGGAAGTATATTATGAACGAAGGCGGTGCTGGTTGGGGGGAGGGGCGTCGACTGACTGGGGACAGAGGTGCATGGGGGCGGTTCGTTCGTGGCCACCCCTTCGGGGATCACGGCGTCAGGCAATAGATAGATTAAATATATATATTTATATATATATATATATATAATATATATATATATATAATATATATATATATATATTTAACACTATAAGATAATGTATTAATTGAAAGGTTTCTAGTATACTCCTAGACTCCCATTAGAATTATACAAATGCCCCAACACCCCCTTCGAAATATATTTTCGGTAGAAAACTGTCCCGGGCGAAGACTGTTTCCTCTTAAATTATAGTGGCTAGACTCTCAAGATAAATTTGTACATTTTTCGGTAGAAAAATTTCCCGGCCAAAGGCCGGTTCCTTCTAAAATTAGAGGCTCGCTGTCGCTCGCCAGGAAAAAATCGACACCTAAAGGGCACGAAAGGTCTTAATATTGACAACGAAATGAGGCGAAATGTCTCAAAATCGCCAAACTACCGGAATGAACCTCTTAATATCTCAGAATAATATACTGTATTCTATGTACAGTCGGTCTAATAGACACTTAAATAGCACAACAATTTTACAAAGAAATGGCCGGGAGAAGGGTCTTAAAATCGCCAAACTAATGGGGAGAACGTCTTAAAAGCTCAAAAGTGATGGAACTAAACACGAGGGAGAAGGAGGTCTATAAAAACCAAAAACCTCTCCTTAACTACAAGGATAATAATTAGTTAGTAATGTTTTATGTTCTGGTTTGGGTTTAACATTTATAGTGATTTATGTCGGGTTTTACTGTACTTAACACTTACTTCAGTGTTGTTATATATCATGCTCACTCACTCTCTCTCTCTCACAGCTGACCATTTCTCAGGCGTTAATTACTTCTGAAACGAGAGAGAGAGAGAGAGAGAGCGAGAGAAGGAGGGGAGGAGAAGAGAAGGAGATGAGGGGAGAGAGAGAGAAGGGAGAGACGAGAAGAGAGAAGGAGAGAGGGAGAGAGCGAGAGGAGGACCGAGAGAGAAGGAGAGAGAGGGTGAGGAGGAGAGGAGGAGAGGAGGTGAGAGGAGAGGGAGAGGAGCGAGAGGGAGACGAGAGGAAGGGAGAGAGGGAGAGGGAGAGAAGAGAGGAGAGGAGAGGAGAGAGGAGAGAGGAAAGAGAAAGAGAGAGGGAGAAGGGAGGGGAGAGGAGAGGAGATGAGAGGAGAGGAGGAGAGGGGAAGAGAGAGGGAGAGAGAGAAGAGAGGAGGGAGAGAGAGAGGAGAGAGAGGCCGAGCGAGAGAGAGAGAGAGAGGAGGAGAGAGAGGAGAGAGAGAGAGAGGAGAGAGAGAGAGAGAGGAGAGAGAGAGGAGAGAGAGAGAGCGAGAGAGGAGAGAGAGAGGAGAGAGAGAGAGGAGAGGGAGAGAGAGAGAGAGAGAGAGAGAGAGGAGAGAGAGGAGAGAGAGGAGAAGAGGACGAGGAGAGAGAGAGAGAGAGAGAGAGAGAGAGAGAGAGAGAGAGAGACTCTCTCCCCAAGTGTATTAGGAACCGGTATAAAAACATAGACTTTCAGGTGTGACGGAATTATAGAAGTTTGGTCGTGGATTAAATTAGTGCTAGACATTAAAGTTACCCCTGCGGACCATTGGACAGGGAGGACCAAGGAAAATTGGGCCAAACTAAAATTATATACAGAAAACTGGATGATGTGGATTTTTTTTGTACTCTCGTTTTCTTATGTTATGTTTTAATATCAGAAATATCAGCTCTACTGTAGTTTGAGTTATGAGATTTTGAAGTCTTCCGGCTGGCTCAGTTGATAGCGTGCCTGAATCCCATCTTGAAGGTCTAGCGTTCAATCCCCGCTCAGATTGAACAAATTTTCTGGGATATAGCCGGCAGTTACCATCTCTCCATGAGCAAGTGGGATGGGTAATGGTCTCTGGTAGACTGAAGAAAGCCAAGCGCTTGTGAATCCTCGAAGGAGGAGAACGAGGGCTATATAAGTAACCAGACGATTATTATTATTATACTGTATATATTAGGTTCAATAAAAGTACACATATACACACAAACACACACTCGCTCACACACATATACACACACACTCGCTCACATACACACACGCCATTTATTCTATCCCTTCGTGGTATACCTCCCTCAACATGGTTAAGTTTATTTTGCCAACACGAAATTTCAGTCTAACAAATCAAATCATTACATTTTCGTTCGGAGGATTATTGGCATATTTATCTCTGCCAAACCAAGTTAACAAACAAACACACCTAGACCTTTTTTACAGTCTGAGTTTTCAAATTCCGTATTAGGTAGTTTATATTTTGCATTTGTAACCAACTTTCCTTGCATTTTCAATACTAAATTTCATCGGCCAATTTACTGACTATTGATATAAGGTATCTAGAACCCTTTGGAGGTACTCTATATCACTATCTGAATATATTGTTCTTCCCGATCGTCTGCTAATTGACAAATTCTACTAGTTCATTCGTTAGTTTTGAGCCCACAGACAGACACACCGACAAAAAGGCCCAGAAGTAATTCCAATACCCTACGGCCGTCAACAGTGGTCACGGTAATAATAATTAAGCAATAATTATCAATGAATTTTTTTTGATGGGCCTTGGCTGGTTTGATTTTGACACCACTTCGTTGGAACACATTTAGTTTTCCCGTTTTCTATCACTTTACTTTATATCCTTAAGGATAGCATAAGAACTGCAAGTAAACACTTATAAAAGTACCTAGTTAATTATTTGTTATTTATATATAGCAATAAGTAATGTCGTTGAGGAAATGGTAATAAATATATTATTATTATTGGCCCTAAGTCAATGCCGCCACCCGAACACCTGCGCAGTAGGGAGTGCATCTCGCGTGTTGTTTACATTTAGTTGTGGTGGAGTGTTAGTCACTTGTGTTGTTATTTACGGTGTTATAGCTAACCTAGGATCCCTACCCACGGTTATTGGTGATAATAGTAAGTGGATTGACACATTGGTTACTTTAGTGTATGTTTAATAGATGGTGACCTTGAGAAACTAAGAAATATACCAGTAGGCCTACCAAATTCTAGCAAACGACCCCGTTGTAGTGACTCGCTTGTTGTGTGTTAATAAACCTACCTTGGCTGTCCCCGGGCATTATGATGTGTGGGGGATGATTATGGTCAGTAGAAGCATTTATAGACTTAAGTACCGTCCATATCTAACCTCCGTGGCGGCGGCAGCCATCTCAGAACGTTGACCCGTGAGATAGGCTATATCAGCTGTTACCCTACCATAGCCTACCTCACGTGGTTCATTATCCATATAACCCAGAGATGGTAAGTAGCCTATGATCTCTATATGGTAATTATACTCACCCCCCCCCCCCCATGAATTATTGAAATAGTCATCTAACTTATGTTGCCAGCAGGGGAGTAGATATCGTTTATACTGCATAAAGAATGCGGCAGCGATTGTAAACAGTGAGGATGTCTGAAAGAGCCGAGATTGATTAGAATGGGCGTTTTTTCTATTAACTTAAGAAGTGCGCAGGGGGGGGGGGGGGGGGGGATATTACACCATAGCAGGGTGCCAACATAGGATTTCAGTTAAGTTTGAATTATCAAATTGGGTGAGGTATGAAATAAAGTTCGTAAGAGGGGGGCGAAGCCCCCCATTCTGGCTCCGGACGCCGGCGAAATGTGATCATAACAAAATTAAGGAAATAGCCTAGATGTTACAAAGGAAATTTTAATGAATGAAACTAGGCTAAACTAAATCATTATTTTACTAGCAAAACAAAAATGAGCTTGGGCTCTGGGGGGCGAAGCCCCCCGGACCTCCTACTAATAGACATACTGATTCTGTAGTATGGCTAAGTTGCTAACTGAACTTAAAATCGTGTAAGTTAGCCTAATAGGCCTAGGCTATAGCCCGGATAGCCTGTTACATTAAAATAGGTTAGGCAGGTAGCCTTGGCTGCCCTAGGCTAGGCTAGGCTTGTCAAAATCACTGTTTCTGCTTGCCATGTGAGATGTGACTATGTCAGTGCTATAATTTCATTTAATAGATAGATTCATGCATAGTGTCGACTCGTTCATTCATGACCAGGAATTGAGGCCAGAGCCGCCAGATCCTGAGAGTCGACACCAGACTGGCAATAGGGTAGATAGGCTATTTAAATAACTAGCTTAAAATATGACTAGGCCTAAATCACATTTACTTAACTTAGGCCTAGGCCTTATAGTGTAGGCTGTCCATAAAAACAGTCTGTGTCTTATGTGCCATTTGTAAGTAGGCCTAATTCTAATATAACTAGGCTAAAATGCAGGAAACATTTTAAGTTCACTACATTCCCTATGACAATATGATCAAAATGGCGAATGTGTTTCTCAGTCTTCCTGCATGCCCCTGCAGCCTTTAGTTGAAAAATCCCAACCATAATTTTCATACCTGCTGGGTAACTCGGCCTTGGAGTTTTTAACCACTACTATCCCCGTTTTGGGGAATCCACTTCACCACCGACCGTCAAAGTTTATGGGACATTAATTTAAAGATTATGTCATACATTATTAAAAGATAAATACGGTAAAATAGCCGACCGACCATCCGTAACTTCATATTTCACATGTTATTTATAATACATTTATTGCCCATTTTTGTTCATTACAATCACTATTATTTCATAGGTACACCATCACTTACTACCATGAAGATGATTATACTCATTATTACTAGGAAAATAGGTCGGGAAATGGTTATTTGGGCATCTCGATATTTCATACGCAGAGATAATTTGCGCTATGAAAAATACTCGGCGAGTCAGTTTTGCTGGTCGGGAAGCTATGCCTTTGCAACGGCGCCTCCCTTTTGTCGTATTTTCAGTTTTCTATTTTGACAGTAAAATTTATGTGCTATGTGCTATTTCTTCTTGGTTGTTGATCTTGGTTCTTGTTTCTTTGTATGTCTTTATAATTGCCGGGTTATAGATTATGGAGGGCGCTCCCATTGTCAGTTATGTTTTTATAAACAAACTAGAAGGTGCCGTTGTAAAGGCTTCACTTGAGTGGCAAGCCGCAAGTGGAAACCGTGTTTGGCTGGTCAAAATCGCGAAATGAGAGTGAGAGTTGCATAAATCAAATGTGAGCCAGCTTTGCCAACATCCACCTCTCACGATGCCTGGAGCAACACTGACGTCTCTCCCCTTATCTCTTTCTCTTCCACACGCTTGGTAACATATATGACCACACCCTGCTAGCATCTAGCTATTGTTAGCATGAAAATATACCTGGGCATAACTGGGAAGATAGGTGATAATTGAAAGGGGGGGGGGGGGGGGGGGAAGGAGGGGATGTGGAAGAGTGATATTTGGCATGGCCAAGCAGCCAAAAAAAAAAAAGAAAAGAAAAGCAAATCAATTGCTACTGGGTGGTTTAAATGTTTTTATTTAGGCTTAGGATTATAAGAGTCTTCTCGCAGTGGAACGGTAAAACTCTTAAGAGTCTACCCGCACTTGATGGGTTAATATCGGGTTTTATAAATGTGATCAAAATTATTCTCCCACAGTGTATTATACATGAGTACAGTATAAGGAGGGATGGATGTAGTTACCGGGTGTACGGTCTTCATGTTTACATAGGGCGATCGCCGCGGTTAACATCGCGTCTATTTTGACTGCGATTTTGCCCCCTGCTGGCAATATATATGATTATGACAATATGTCATGGGGAGTGAGGGGGGCAAAGCCCCCCCCCCCCCTCAACATATTATTGGAATCGCCAACCATTTAAGAGATATTCAGGTAATTTGTTTTTTTTTATTTTTTAATTAATAGGCTATACAGTGTTGTTTAATACCGAGGACCGTCGCATTTTAGTATTTTCAACATTAGCCTAACCTAACCTAACCTAACCTAACCGAAAACTAACCTGTCTCGCTGACGGTAAACCCAACTCACGTTCCGTTTATGGGTGCGCGACGGTCTAAACCCAGCTCACGTTCAGTGTTTATGGGTTCACGACGGTCTAAACCCAGCTCACGTTCCCTGTGTTATGGGTGAACAATCTAACAGTTTCTCGTATTTCACTTATAGCCTAGTGATTTTGCGACGGTAATTACATACACACCAACAAAGTATCGTTCATGAAAGTGATAAAACACTGATAATCATCGATGGGGCCCGTAACTGGTTGGTCATAAACTAATACCTATTATTGTATCGAATGGCATTCAAAATAGACAGGAACATGATTGCAAAGTTCCGACGCCTCCCCCGCCGCCGCCGCCGCTGCCGCCGTCGTGTTTACATTTGTCGATCGCCGTAGTTAAGTGCGAGTCTATTTTTACAGCGTTTTTTTTTTTCTCGGTAATTTGCCCCCTTCTGGCAATATATATGATTATGACAAATTGACAATATGTCATGGGGGGGGGGGGAGGGGGGGGGTGAGGGGGGGCAAAGCCCCCCCTCAACATATTATTGTATCCAAAGGCAGTCAAAATAGACGGGAACATGAAGGCAAAGGTCAGACGTCAGTACACGTAATTTAAACAATGATGGCGGTACGCCCGCTCTAAACATTCTTGCCTATAAGGATTGCATAGAACTACATTGTTCCTAATAAATTATGTATCATAATGCTGCGAGCCTATTCCCTATATAATTATCCTAGGGCAATATATAAGCGACGCAAAAATATAGGTAGTAAATTTCTAATGGTAGTTTTGGGTTCCTATCGTCGTATGCTTCATTGCTATATAATTTGGGATGGATGTAATTACCGGGTGTACCACTACCGACATACAACATAAATCCTCTATTTAATACTTATAATAAAATAAATACTTATAATACTAGGTTAGGTTAGGTTAGGTTGTTTGGTTAGGGTAATGTATTTTTGTATACAAAGTCCGTCAAAATAGACGGGAACATGATGGTGAGCATCCTCGTAGTGTAAACAAGACGGGCGGTACACCCGGTAACTACATTCTTGCCTATAATTTTTTTACTCTTGGGATTTTTAATTTTTTTTCTTGGGATTATTCATTTTTGGGAGAGTCATTAACCTAACCAATAAACCTAACCTAATAACACCCAAATACATTTAGGTTAGGTTAGGTTTTTTGGTTAGGTTAATGAATAAAACAAAATCTCAATAAAAAATTCCAAGATTTTCTTTTCTTTTTTTTCCCCGGGGATAAATACTATGTAGCAATGAAGCATATGATAGGAACCCAAAACTACCATTATAAATGTGTTATCTATATTGTTGCATCTCCTATATATTTACCTTATCCCATATTTTAATGCTTAGGCTATTTATATATTTGTTTATTTATTGTTGTGGGTAAACCTGACTTTTAGCACCAACAGCGACTTTAGTCCGTATTTTTGGTTGTGTGTGTTTTTGTCCTTCAGATATAGTGTTGCATTATAATGATTTGGATCAGAAATTAGTATTTACCTATTTTCCAAGTACTGTATCTAAAAAAACAGCCCCCACTAGTGGGGAGGGCTATGAAATTTAAGGAAAATGTGGGGTTAGGGTTAAACACCGAAATAGTTAATTTGGTCTCTCCTACCGTAATTGAGTAGGGGAGAGCAGTGATGGTTAGGACACGTTTTTTTTTTAAATATTTGTAGGAATTCAGGTTTAAGCAGTAGTGTAATCTAGTAGAGTTAAAATGTTGCTTCGTTATTTGGTTCTTTAGCCTAATTATTTCAAACCCTTAGCTCTCTTCGGTTTTGAGCTATAGTTCCCGAAACACAAGTTTCTAAATCGTCCGAACCTTCCCTACCAGTAGTGATGGTTCGGTCAGAAGGGTGGGATGGTTCGGTCACGTATATTAATTGGCATAATCTTAAAATTATGTGAGTTGGATTTGCTAAAAACAAGAATTTATCAATTCAAAGAAATTTTATTTTGCTATAATACAAAAATGAACTTCATAATCGAAATTAACCTTCATAATTTGTAAACAAATAATATTGAAAACAAACTGGATTATACTTAACCGGAATTATGGATAATTTGTACTTCTCCATAAATCAAATAAACATACAGTACCTTTATTTGTATAAACAATATTATAGGTATGGATTAGGACTATGTTACTTCAAATAAATTACATAATTGACTTAGTTTATATTGTATTAGCACAGATAAATGCATAATAAAATATAAATATATTATTCCCTGATGGATATTAAGAGTTGTGTTTCACTATGTGTTCATAATATAGATGTTTGCAAGAAGTAGTGTTATCAATTGATAAGGTATTTTGTTGGTAATTAGTGGGAAGGATGGTTCGGACTGGTCCGAGCCATCACCACCCTCAACTGTCCGAATGATCCCGAATCTATATAGTTAATTGATGGGTACGCTCAACATTCACACAAGCGACTTCAGCATTTGTTATTTACGGCAATATCTTCGGCATACAACATAGTTTCACCATAATAATGCATATTTCGCTGGTTGACATATTCATGGAGGTAGAGCTTACGATATAAAGTACAAATATTACTTGGGAAGTGCAAAAAAACATAAAATCGGACCTGCACTAAAAAGTGTAGCTGATGTAGGAACCAAATCACGTGTGATGAAAGTAGACAAACTCTCGCAGTTTCACGCAAAATCTCGGGGCCTTAGGTCCCATACGTTTCTCAGGAAATTCACTGTCCGAACCATCCTTCCGTCCAAACCATCACCGCTCTCCCCTACCGCCAACTTCAGCTGGGTGGTATTCTTTCTGTCCTTCTTCTTCGGCTTATTCACACACGTCAGCTAGTTCCCCTATTAACACTCTCCACATTAAAGGTAAAATATATCATATTTAAGCTTTTCCATAGGTCTTACCAGTTATTAAGTGAATATAGGTGTGCGCGACAGACAAGATTCGCCTGTTTGTTGATGCGGACAAGGTCTAAAACTTTCTAAATGTTCATAAAACCACATCACCTACACTCAAGATGGCTGTTGCAACTGAACTGGGGGTGATCAGCTGACCCTGTGTTTGATTCCAGAGTTATGAAATGCACCCTGTGGCAAACTATGGATTTTTATAAAAACTAATGCGATTTTTGCGGTCGGTCAATAAAAGTAGCCTACCATTGTTTTGGGTGGCCTGACGCTAGCTTTATCGCATAAATCTACCTCTTCTATGTTTTATTTTATGTATTTCAAAGTAAGATATGGTCACCATAAGTGTATAAAGTTTAAGCCAAAGCCATTTTCCGAACTACGATCTCTAGTGGTAATTTTTTTAATTACCTTGGAAATAATAGCTATAAATCGCTCAAATGCTATTACTTGTATATGGTAACCGGTACTAATTGTGCAATAAATATGTGTTTTATTTATTTATTGACATGCTCTTGTGTGATTTTCGTATATAATCGAAAGGAGAAGAAGGGGGAGTGGGGGGGGGGGGAGACACATGTAAGGGGAAGAGAGGAGGTGGTGGTAAAGAGACGTACCACCCAATCACATATTGCTTCCATTTCACCGGCACTGGTGCATTTTTTGTTATTTTTAAGTTTCATCTTCCGGCAGGAATGTGACATTCACACAGTAAAACATTGGGAGAGTAATGTGACATTCCTTGGGTTAATATTAATACAGTATATCTTTACAGGCTGGAACGTGACATTCACATAGTAAAACATAGGGAGGGCAACGTCACAGTCCTTGGGTTAATATTAATATATCTTTACAGAACCCAGCCTGGAGCACCGCTACAGCTTCCAGGCTAAGAACAACACCTTCCAATCGGCCCCACTACTAGCAGCCTCAACACCAGGGGTTGTTAGTAGAAGGAACTTTAATAGGTATGGTTCTTCCCGCAGTGCTGTTGACAAAAATAGGTTGGTTATTGTTTATTTTGTGTTACGAGTATGTGGGCTTCTTTACAATAGTACTCAACCACTAGATCTAAAGTAATGTCATCTCAACCAACTTACACTCCTATCTTTGTTATCTAATTACCTAACTATATTGGTTGAGATCTAATGATACAATTTATAAGTTGGTAGACTCCCATGACTGACAGAGCAAGGGGGTGCCTGTGTTACAGAGCTAGGGGGTGCCTTTGTTAGAGAGCTAGGGGGTACCCTTGTTAGAGAGCTAGGGGGTACCCTTGTTACAGAGCTAGGGGGTGCCCTTGTTACAGAGCTAGGGGGGTGCCCTTGTTACAGAGCTAGGGGGTGCCCTTGTTACAGAGCTAGGGGGTGCCCGTGTTACAGAGCTAGGGGGTGCTTGTGTTACAGAGCTAGGGGGTGCCCGTGTTACAGAGCTAGGGGGTGCCCGTGTTACAGAGCTAGGGGGTGCCCGTGTTACAGAGCTAGGGGGTGCCCGTGTTACAGAGCTAGGGGGTGCCCGTGTTACAGAGCTAGGGGGTGCCCGTGTTACAGAGCTAGGGGGTGCCCGTGTTACAGAGCTAGGGGGTGCCCGTGTTACAGAGCTAGGGGGTGCCCGTGTTACAGAGCTAGGGGGTGCCCGTGTTACAGAGCTAGGGGGTGCCCGTGTTACAGAGCTAGGGGGTGCCCGTGTTACAGAGCTAGGGGGTGCCCGTGTTGCAGAGCTAGGGGGTGCCCGTGTTGCAGAGCTAGGGGTTGCCCGTGTTACAGAGCTAGGGGGTGCCCGTGTTACAGAGCTAGGGGGTGCCCGTGTTACAGAGCTAGGGGGTGCCCGTGTTACAGAGCTAGTGGGTGCCCGTGTTCCAGAGGTAGGGGGTGCCCGTGTTAAATAGGTAGGGGGTGCCCGTGTTACAGAGGTAGGGGGTGCCCGTGTTACAGAGGTAGGGGGTGCCCGTGTTACAGAGGTAGGGGGTGCCCGTGTTACAGAGGTAGGGGGTGCCCGTGTTACAGAGGTAGGGGTGCCCGTGTTACAGAGGTAGGGGGTGCCCGTGTTACAGAGGTAGGGGGTGCCCGTGTTACAGAGGTAGGGGGTGCCCGTGTTACAGAGGTAGGGGGTGCCCGTGTTACAGAGGTAGGGGGTGCCCGTGTTACAGAGGTAGGGGGTGCCCGTGTTACAGAGCTAGGGGGTGCCCGTGTTACAGAGCTAGGGGGTGCCCTTGTTACAGAGCAAGGGGTGCCTATGTTACACAGCTAGGGGGTGCCCTTTGTAACGATCTGTTTCTTTGACTTCTATGTTACATATATACACACATCGGTATTAGTTAAACATTCAATACTGTACTCTCTCTTCTTGTAGGTTTATTGATGTCCTAGTTACTGCTTAACAACAATAGCTGTACTGTATAGTTACACACACACCCTAACGACTAGATCTGTAATGAGTAGGTCTATCATCGGCTGAGGGTGGGGTAATACTGGGTAGCTGAGGGCCCGTGAGGGGTGCTGAAGGGTGCACCAAGGCACTCTCATTTCAAACGCGCTAACACGTACATGACTGTACACACACGCTCACGTGTGCGTACGTACATATAGGCCTATACTACAGAGGGCCCTGTGTGACGCACCCCAGTGCTGGGCAACGCAACCTGATTGTACTCCTTGGTACTCCACTGTACCGCCCGTGATCTGGCTACCGTCAGCCGCTATGTATATTGAGTGTGACAACTTATAACTATGTTCTTTGTATCTCTGCAAAGGTCTCGTCATGTGCTAACCAGTGGTGGGTTTTGTTTTAAGCCATGTCGAGACCTTCCATTTAATATGTAGTATCAATAGAGAAGTTGATAGATAGGACAATGGGGGTGTAACTCAGAGAGAGAGTGAGTTAGGCTTCAGAGCAAGAGGGTAGCAACGCGCCGCGCTGCCGGCCGGGTGGTTGCCAGACGTATGGACTGGTTGGCAGCCTTGCCCTTATAGCTAGGCGCGATAGGGTTGGTAGTCCATTGTTGCCTGCCTGGGCTGGGCCCATGTTGTCGTACAGCACACTGACTGGAGGTTGGCTGCGTGTTCTATGACCAGGTTGCCTAGAACCTTTGAGATTCTAACATCCCTTGCTCTCTCCCCCAACTTCTCATGGTTGCACTCTTTCTCTCTGACGACATTACTCTCATTTCATTCTTCTCTCTATTTAAATGCATAACCTTCCCTTGAGGTCCTAAAGGAGTTTCAGCACTCACCTCTCGTATTACTCTTAGGACAAGCATATATTTACATGTATTAGATTTAAGTGGTTAATGTGAACAGCGATCTTCTTGATGAGGATAGTTGGTGAACGTTCTAAATGTTCACGAGTTATATGCCCTGCTCATCATCCCATTTGTGACTAGACTGGTGCCATGTGTAAGAGCCCGACCATGCCCAGGAGTTGTCTGTAGAGGGACGAGGACTTAGCCTTGATTTGCATACCGAGCCAGGAGCGAGTGTAGCAGCCGAGACTACAGCTCGCTCGTAGTGCCGGTATAGTAGAGTAACGTAATTTATCTGTCCTTGTGTTCTCTACAGTCTTTTCCTGGGTTCTCGCTTTCGGTGCTGGGACTCGTTGTTCCTGTGACTTGGCCTGCTAGCTAGAACACATGGGGATGATGAGTGGGATATATCTTTATTTTACTATGCATTGCAGCTCTCTTTAAGTATATATCTATAACACTTTACAATACACATTACTCACACACAAGACAACACTATTAATACTTTCATGTATCAATTAACTGCACTGTCGTTTTGCTGTTGTGTCCGGAGTTCTGTTGCGTAGGGCGCATACGGACTCGGAGGGGAGACAGAGTGAGAGAAGCGAAGTAGCCTATGCGGTAGTAGGCTACCGGCGCAGTACTGTTGCCTGCAACCTTTTAGTTATTCCAAGTATAGATTCATTATTATAATAAGTGACTACTGTTTATGTTCCTCCCATGTGTATTATTAGGTATCTACTGGATCATGAACATCTTGTATGCTACATGCTAGTGCATGTTAGTAGGGGACAGTTAGTGTAGTGCACGCGCTTTCAAGTAGGCGTGTACATTTGTCATTTATCATTTCACTGTCATACCTTTAGCCTGCTTCTATTCTACATTATTAGAGGCTTAATATTAACGTAGTTTCTTGAGTATTGCATTTCTTTAGTAATAACGTAACCTATAAATGTCTGAGGGAGTTTAGCCTCATAGCCTACCCCTGTTGTACACTTTCGCCGAGTTAAGGTACCTCGTTACCGTAGACGATAACTCTGTAGGGCGTTGGTGCTTTTGTTGTCTGGAGCATATAGTATTTGGGACTGGAATCGAGCGTGTCGTTGTCACTTAAGCCATTTCTGTCCTACGATCAAGAATCCCGAATATGTATTGCCGATCCAGCCGTAACAAAATGGCGACCTTGCACAAGATTCAGTAGTATCCTATCACATGTTTTTTTGGAGAACTATTCTATGCTACCTAGTAGAGCTGGCTAGAATTTTCTTGCATATTGGAGGAATTTTTATTGTGTCATTATTGTATTGGTAGACTTGCAGATTGTTTCGTTAGGTGTCTAGAGTAGAGTCATTCAAGCATCTTTAACATTTTGTGAGTCGAGACTGCAATTAGTAATAAGCACTTTTTTTTTATGAACAGCAATTGTATAACCAGCACTATGTCTAATGACTCATCATTTACGGGGGAGGATAACACGGTACAGCCTAGTGACCAGCAAGTACAGCAGATATTTAGGGAGGGGAGTGTTATAAGTGGAGAGAGGGATGCCCGGGCATTTTTGCAGACACCTTTGACCGAACAGCGCCTGCAGGCTATTGATTGTTACGGTCTTCGCTGTTTAGCCACGGTTTTAGGGCGGGACTGTCCTGACAGTTGGCCCAAGAAGAATTTGGTGGCATGTTTGTTGGGTGATGGCGATGGGGCGGTGGGTGGAGTGGGGTCTTGGGGGGTTCCCTCCAAGCCTCCATTCCACTCTACCCCTGAGCTGGGCCCTCAGCCAGCGAGTCTTAGCACGATGCAGCAGGAGGGTTCTCAATGGCAAGCTGGCTTACCCGTAAACACGTCTCGGTGTGGATCCCCCATTTTGTGCTCTCCCCCCCCCCCCAGGCCTGTCTCCTGAGATGTTATTTCAGCTAGAACTAGCTAAGCTTAAGTTGCGAGAGAGTCGACAGGCTAGTATAGAAAGGATTAAGCTGCAGGAGACTCAGATACAACAGGCTAGTATAGAACGGATTAAGCTGCAGGAGACTCGGATACAACAGGCTAGTATAGAACGCATAGAGGTTGCTAGAATCCAAGCCAATCAGGATGCAACCAGGTACCAGGCTGAAATGGATGTCGAGAAGTCTAGAGTAGAGACCACGGGGCGTCATCTCGGTGGTGGGCACCGGGTTACAGACTCCCTTTCGCATTTAATTAAGTTAGTACCCGCATTTGATGAGACAGCAGTGACTGAGTTTTTTGCTCGTTTCGAAAAGAAGTGTCGTGAGTATGACTGGCCGGAGGTTAAATGGGCAGCATTAGTTTCATCACGTCTAGTGGGTAAGGGGTTGAAAGCCTACGATGCACGGTCACTGGACGAGAGTGTCGTGTATGGACTGGTGAAGGAGGCTGTGCTCCGGGCCTACGAACTGCAACCCGAAACTTATAGATTGAAGTTCCGTGGCGTGAATAAGAAGAGCGACGTCAGTTTTATGGAGCACGCACGGGACTTAACAGATGCATGTAATAACTGGTTTCGGTCCGAGCACGCAGAGTCGGCTGAGGAAATTAAGCAACTTTTCTATCTGGAACAGTTTTACAAATGTAATGGAACCGATCTAACGCTGAACATTAAGGAAAAATGTCCCAAGACAGTAGAGGAGGCTGCCAAGATGGCAGACCTCAGATTATCATTGATTCGTGGTTGTGGTGCCGCTCAGAGGGCTGAGTCAGGGCAGAAGGGGCGCTATACCCCACCCACCAGAGTTTTCGATAATAACAAATCCTATGACACACATAACCACACTAAAAGCATTGCACCTAATAACACCTACAAACACAAGCCTCTCCCGTTTACTAAAGGTCAGGCCCCTTCTTCGCCCGCACAAGGGAAGAAGCCCATTGGGGATGTGAAATGTTACAAATGTCAGAAGCTAGGCCATTATTCACGTGAGTGCCCTAGTAACACTCCCGCTAAGCCGGTGTCATTGGTTCACAGTATCGGGGTGTCTCTGAAGGCTGCAGCAACTGCCCGGGGTAGGTTGTCAGCAGCTGAGGCACACGCGGTAAAGAAGAGTACGGAAGGCTCGACACCTGTCCGGGACACTTTCTGTAGCCATCGGGGACACGGGTTTGTGAGCTGGGGGAGTGAACTACGGAGGGTTGACTTGTTGAGGGATACGGGGGCTTCGCAAACTTTGTTGAGGAACTTCACAGGGAAACCGATAAATGCGGCCAGAGTTGTTGTGGTGCAGGGTATAAATGCTACGAGGTCATACCCACTTGTGAGGTTGGAGTTGAGAGTGGGAGAGGTGTGCAGGGAGCTGGATGTAGGGATCGTTGAGTGTTTGCCAGTTGAGGGCGTCGACCTTCTTCTCGGCAATGACTTTGCGGTGCCCACTTCCGGGACTCCACCCTTAGTCGTTGCCGAGAGGGCGGCCGACGTGGATGGTGAGAATCGGGAATGGGTTTGGAGGTGCCAACAGGTTGAGATGGCCTGTGTGGTAACCCGATCTCGCTCTGCGGCTCCTGCACAGCCTAGCACTCAACCTCGGGGACAGTGGAGGAAGGATCAGGAGAAGGTTGCTAAGGGCAGGAAAAGGGACATTGATTCTGCTGCACTTCTCGGTGATTCGGTACTTGGACCTATAATAAACACGGGAGTTGACTCTGGCCCAGAGATGGTGTGTAACAAGGCAGAGTTGGGTAAGACTTCGCGTGAGGCAAGAGCTGTAGCGAGAGCCACTAATGCAGTAGAGCCTACTAGCCGGGGTAATGTCTTATTACAAAACCATCTTGATGCATTGACGCCCGGGGACATTAGTGAGCAGCAGCTGCAAGACGCTAGCCTAGCTCGTTATAGCAATGGTGCCATAGAGTTGGAGGAAGATGGGGATGCGAAGCCGGGAGATTTCTTTAGGCTCAACAGGATATTGTACCGCAGATTTTTAGACTCCAAATCGAAGTGGGAGGGCGGTGCGAGGGTAGTAGACCAGGTGGTTGTTCCAAATAAGTATAGAGAGTCCTTATTGTGTCTGGCGCATGATGTGCCGGTGGTGGGTCATTTGGGGGTAACAAAAACATTGGCGGCATTGGGCAGGTTTTTCTGGTGGCCTGGGGTCAAGGCTGATGTCTGTGCATGGGTGGCTGGGTGTGCGACCTGCCAGACAACGGGGAAGCCTAACCAGACAATCCCGAAGGCACCTTTGTTTCCCATACCTGTCACCGGGCCTCCGTTCAGCAAAGTTGTAGTAGATTTGGTTGGCCCTTTCCCGCCTACTAGTAGTGGCAATAAATTCCTGTTGACAATCATGGATGTGGCTACGAGATACCCGGACGCATACCCCATGAGAAACGGCTCGGCAAAGGCAGTTGTTAAAAACTTATTATTGTTCTGTTCCCGCTATGGATTTCCACGTGAGGTGCAGTCAGACCAGGGGAGCAATTTTACATCCAAATTGTTCAAGCAAACCCTTCAGTTGCACGGTATATGTTCTGTAGTGTCGTCAGCCTACCATCCCGAGAGTCAGGGAGTCTTGGAGCGGTGGCACTCGACCCTGAAGAGTATGCTACTCTGTTACTGTGCAGAACATGACACTGATTGGGATTTGGGTCTGCCGTATGTTCTGTTCGCTGCACATGAAGTCCCAGGAGAGAGCCTGGGGTTCAGTCCAAATCAGCTAGTCTTTGGCCATAATGTGAGAGGACCTTTAAGTATGGTGAAAGAGATCTGGGAGGGCGAAGAGAAGCCGGGGTCTGTACTTAAATATGTCCTTGAGAGCCGGGAGAGACTTATAGGTTGCATGGCAGCGGCAGGTAATAACTTGGTTAATGCACAGGCGGTCATGAAGCACCAGTATGACGCCAAGGTGAAGCTTCGGGAGTTTTCGGTGGGTCAGGAGGTAATGTTGCTTTTACCTTTGCCTGGACACCCCCTTTCTGCCAAGTTCATTGGGCCGTATGTGGTGGCTAAGAAACTGTCCGACCTTGATTATCTCGTTGCAACACCTGACCGTAGGAAAAAACCTCAGTTATGTCATGTTAACCTCATGAAAGAGTATGTGAGACGCCCCTCAGAGCCTCTCACTGTCCCTGTGCTGGCCTGCAGCGGCCAGGGTGGAGAAGGAGGTGGGGACAGTCATGCTGCTGAGGAGGATAGCTGGGACTGTGTCATTTCCGCGGAACAGTGGGCGGGGAATACTGAACAAGAGGCTAGGCAAGCTGTAAGTCACCTGCCTGAGCACCAGGGTGCTGCTGTCCTAGGCCTGTTCAGGTCATACCCCCTCTGTTTTCGCCGAACACCCAGGTCTCACTACTCAGGTAACGCACGACGTGGACGTCGGTGATAATGTGCCCTTCAAGTCAGTGCCCTACCGTGTGCCCCCGGTAAAGTTGCCAGCTTTACGGGAGGAGTTAAAGTACATGGTTGAGAGAGGGATGATCACTGAAGGTTCTGTGAAGTGGACATCACCCGTCACGTTGCAGCCAAAACCTGACGGCAAGGTGCGGTTCTGCATAGATTTTCGTAGGCTAAATGGCTTGACCACTACCAACCCTTACCCTTTGCCTCGAGTTGACGACAGCGTGGACAAGATAGGGAATGCAAAGTACCTTACTAAAATTGATCTTGTAAAAGGCTACTGGCAAGTACCCCTGTCGGACCGAGCTAAGCAAGTTTGTGGTTTTGTGGTAGATGGCAAGACCTACCAATGTAACGTAATGCCTTATGGGCTTAAGAACGCACCTGCCACGTTTCAGAACCTGATGAACGATATTTGTGACGAAATCCCTAACTGCACGGTCTACCTTGATGACGTGATAGTATATGATGACGATTTTGAAAATCACCTAAGGCACTTAGAGACCCTGTTTAGGAAGTTGCACGATGCTGGGCTGGTGGTGAACCTGAGGAAGTGCGAGTTTGTAAAGGCTACTGTGCAGTATCTTGCTTTTGTGGTCGGGTTAGGCCGGGTGTGCCCCCCCTGAGCAAGATACAGGCTATCAATATGTTTCCCAGGCCCACCACTAAGCGCCAGGTCATGCGGTTCCTAGGTATGATAGGCTATTATAGGCGCTTCATCCGGGGATACTCTACTGTCTTAGCACCGTTAACTGATCTACTGTCGAAGTCAGTGAAGTTCTGTTGGGCTGCGGAGTGTCAGAGGGCTTTCGACCTAGTCAAGCACCTGCGGTGTACACATCCGATTTTGAGGGCCCCAGACTTCTCCAGGAGTTTTCAGCTGGCGACTGATGCCAGCGGTGTGGGTGCCGGGGCAGTGTTACTGCAGACTGATTCCGAGGGCTTGGAACACCCAGTGAGCTTCTTTTCTCGCAAGTTTAATTCGGCACAAAGGAATTACTCAACTATAGAGAAGGAGCTTCTGGCTATCGTTTTGTCGCTCAAACATTTCGAAGTTTATGTTCCAGCCTACGGCCCGGTAGTGACGATTTATACGGACCATCATCCCTTGAAATTCCTAAATCAGTTTCACAATCGGAATATGCGGTTGACCAGGTGGTCCCTAATGCTCCAAGAGTATAATCTCAACATTCAGCATATTGCCGGGAGTGAGAACGTGATAGCAGATTGTCTATCAAGGGTTGATGATCCAAGATAGTCGTGCACGGTGTGTGGGTTGAGCAGGAGTAAAATTAGGCTATCATAACGCCGTCCAAAAAGATTATAAAACAATAAAATCAACGAGAAAACTTTCTTTTTTTTAGTTTTGTAAGTCTTTATTGTTGTAGCATAATGAATGCGATATTGTGTTTTATGTATAATTCACACTTCAGTTGTTGTGCACCTTTTGCAATTAGGGGCAGCTAAGGGTAGCAGGTCGGTTGGTTGCCTGTCGGATTTTGATAATGCTTCTAAGGTCGATTATCTAAAATCTTGGGGGGGCTGTGACGCACCCCAGTGCTGGGCAACGCAACCTGATTGTACTCCTTGGTACTCCACTGTACCGCCCGTGATCTGGCTACCGTCAGCCGCTATGTATATTGAGTGTGACAACTTATAACTATGTTCTTTGTATCTCTGCAAAGGTCTCGTCATGTGCTAACCAGTGGTGGGTTTTGTTTTAAGCCATGTCGAGACCTTCCATTTAATATGTAGTATCAATAGAGAAGTTGATAGATAGGACAATGGGGGTGTAACTCAGAGAGAGAGTGAGTTAGGCTTCAGAGCAAGAGGGTAGCAACGCGCCGCGCTGCCGGCCGGGTGGTTGCCAGACGTATGGACTGGTTGGCAGCCTTGCCCTTATAGCTAGGCGCGATAGGGTTGGTAGTCCATTGTTGCCTGCCTGGGCTGGGCCCATGTTGTCGTACAGCACACTGCCTGGAGGTTGGCTGCGTGTTCTATGACCAGGTTGCCTAGAACCTTTGAGATTCTAACATCCCTTGCTCTCTCCCCCAACTTCTCACGGTTGCACTCTTTCTCTCTGACGACATTACTCTCATTTCATTCTTCTCTCTATTTAAATGCATAACCTTCCCTTGAGGTCCTAAAGGAATTTCAGCACTCACCTCTCGTATTACTCTTAGGACAAGCATATATTTACATGTATTAGATTTAAGGGGTTAATGTGAACAGCGATCTTCTTGATGAGGATAGTTGGTGAACGTTCTACATGTTCACGAGTTATATGCCCTGCTCATCATCCCATTTGTGACTAGACTGGTGCCATGTGTAAGAGCCCGACCATGCCCAGGAGTTGTCTGTAGAGGGACGAGGACTTAGCCTTGATTTGCATACCGAGCCAGGAGCGAGTGTAGCACCCGAGACTACAGCTCGCTCGTAGTGCCGGTATAGTAGAGTAACGTAATTTATCTGTCCTTGTGTTCTCTACAGTCTTTTCCTGGGTTCTCGCTTTCGGTGCTGGGACTCGTTGTTCCTGTGACTTGGCCTGCTAGCTAGAACACATGGGGATGATGAGTGGGATATATCTTTATTTTACTATGCATTGCAGCTCTCTTTAAGTATATATCTATAACACTTTACAATACACATTACTCACACACAAGACAACACTATTAATACTTTCATGTATCAATTAACTGCACTGTCGTTTTGCTGCTGTGTCCGGAGTTCTGTTGCGTAGGGCGCATACGGACTCAGAGGGGAGACCGAGTGAGAGAAGCGAAGTAGCCTATGCGGTAGTAGGCTACCGGCGCAGTACTGTTGCCTGCAACCTTTTAGTTATTCCAAGTATAGATTCATTATTATAATAAGTGACTACTGTTTATGTTCCTCCCATGTGTATTATTAGGTATCTACTGGATCATGAACATCTTGTATGCTACATGCTAGTGCATGTTAGTAGGGGACAGTTAGTGTAGTGCACGCGCTTTCAAGTAGGCGTGTACATTTGTCATTTAGCATTTCACTGTCATACCTTTAGCCTGCTTCTATTCTACATTATTAGAGGCTTAATATTAACGTAGTTTCTTGAGTATTGCATTTCTTTAGTAATAACGTAACCTATAAATGTCTGAGGGAGTTTAGCCTCATAGCCTACCCCTGTTGTACACTTTCGCCGAGTTAAGGTACCTCGTTACCGTAGACGATAACTCTGTAGGGCGTTGGTGCTTTTGTTGTCTGGAGCATATAGTATTTGGGACTGGAATCGAGCGTGTCGTTGTCACTTAAGCCATTTCTGTCCTACGATCAAGAATCCCGAATATGTATTGCCGATCCAGCCGTAACACCTGCTCTTGCGGTTTACCGGTTTTAGGAGGGGATGAGGGCTTTCGTTACAAAGTTCCCTAAGACTCTTAACATAATTAGAGACTCCAAGAGTCTCTAATCTCCATAAATCCAAAGTCTCTTAATGCACTCGCATTATTATTCATAAGACTACTATTACAATGCTCGATCACGCTACTCCAGGCGTTTCGACTGGTATGAGGTGAAAGGCAACTTATGTGAAGCATAGAATTCAACGCAACAAGTAAAGTATATCATCCCTGTGGAAATATCACACATAAAGATAAACATAAAAAATGGGATAAACATGAGAAATATAAAAATAGACATAAGAAATAAGTATATACATTTGAAACACTGCAACGACTTGACTTGCATAGTTCGTGTTTAAAAAGTATTCCACACAGCTCGCCGAGGTCACTGGATAATGTTTTTGAATGAAATCACTTCACAGGAAGTCACAAAAGTTCGTACAGTACAATTATTTGTTTTTCGAATTTTTATATATATATTTTTTTTTTATTGTCATATAAGTGACAATTTAATTAATTTTCTTAATAAAAACACCCAAACAAATGTCCATAATTGGGGTATTTGAACTTTAAAACAAAAAATGATAAAATTCGAGGTATCGTCCAGTGGATTCTTGACATGGCGATGATCACCGGAAGCTGGAAGTGTTTTCCTGGCAGGTATAAGTTTCCTGGTAGGGTCCACAGCGGTGTCACCAGCTCTGGCACATCTTTTTCGTATACAAATAACTAACGAAGAGACCAATGATTATAATGGGAACTTAATTAGCAGAAACTCCTGATATATGAGATCAGTAACTAGTTAATTTTATCCTTTAACAAGGAAACTAAATTGAGGATAATGCTCATGAAAACAATTAACAATTAAACAGAGTACAGTCCACCAAGGGACACATAAACATTGAAGGTTACTGTATTGGACAAAAATTAGCAGGAAGTCCAGTTATCTCTCTTAAGTATAAATAATGTCTAGGACATGTACTGTCAACAGAGGTTTTCACTTGTGAGTACAAGTAGCAGGTTCTTTAAATCCAAACACGGAAAAAGAAAGATTAAATAACTTCTCTCAAAATACATGCATAAAATGATAATTGGTCAATAAATGCAGTACTGTAAAGAAAAGTAATATTTCTTAAATCGGTAAGTTTGACTTTCAATGTAAGTCTACAGATATCAGCAGTATCGTACCATTGGGCCTGACACGACATGTCAATAATTAAGGAAGGAACTGTATGAGTGCAAAGATCAAAATTCAATTATGTTTAGTAACTAAACAATATTCCGAAGAAAGGTAAAAGTAATCCTCAGAGAGGGCAGTACCGCATAATCCGGGGGCACTCGTAGGTCAAACAATTAGCCAAGAATATCGAGGAAAATTATATTGACTTTAAGAACTCATTGCAGAATATCCGTTATTACAGACTCCTCAAAATCACAAATATTACCTAACCATACCACTACTAGACTCTCAGAACAATCTATATCATGCCCAGTCGCTTAGGAATTGAGAACAATATAGAGCAAAAACCATGGAAAGTCCAGTGCAATAAACTCGTGTGCCAATGCAGAAGTGAAAATTATTAATATTATTATGATTACTTTTTTTGTTTTAATTAAAATTACTATACATGTAGTATGACATTATAAGCCCTGCATATATATTGCTATACATATATCTCCCTGCTTATATGCCTTTATCCCTGTAACTTCTAAACTCTTAACATTCATATTAAACATTCTTGATTCATTAAACTCCCAATAACTTTATCTATCTCATTAACATACAATATATTTGTTGATACTTCCACTTAAATCAACACCCATTTCCTCTGTAGATGTAAACTGTATAGTGTATTTATCCGGTCATACGTCATACCAGAATGCTGAGTTAATGCTGTGTTGCATCTACATCCTTGAACCCAGGCGATGCCTTCTTACTCAGGCATCTTCAAGACACACTTCAACAGACCTCAGCCAGAGAGAGACAGAGCTCTTTACTCCCTCTAGACTCTAAACTCAGACTCGCACTCTATAGCCAAGCTCCTATATCCCCTAGATAATATTAGACCACACAAGTCATATTTCACCTTGCTCCTCAGGCATTTATTACAAGCCTTATCATATACTTGTACTTGTATACCTGTACTTTTATACTTATTATCACTTATCTAATAATTAATGTGTTGTGTTATTACCTATAATCCCCTATATACTTAACATACTATATACATATGGAAAACTAATTAAGTATAAAAAGAGTTAACATTAATATTTAAATTCGTAAATATAGTATCTACATGTTTATGGAACTCGCATCCATCACTTCCTCTACTGTGGAAAGTGTTACTATTTACAAAACGGGTGTGATTGTGGGACCTCAACTTTGATCTGTAGTTATAATTATTTCTATCCCTTTGCCTTGTGAAATTCTCCTGAACAACTTCTAGTACATCAGGATTGGCTTCGGAGCCATCAGAATCATTTACAGGTACAAATCTACTTAACTTTTTTAAGTGGTCAACATGACACTCCCGTACTCGCTTAGTATAAATATGCCTTCTCTCAAATTTATTACCTATTGTCCTTCTAACTACTCTGTATGGCCTTTCGAACTTGTTATCTAATTTCGACGATCTTTCAAAAAGCTTAACCATTACAATGTCGCTAGGGTTTATGGATATAGGGCATGCAGACTTATGTTGTCTCTTGACCAATTCTGCATTTGATTGGGCTAACTTCTCATGAATACCTTGATAAATGTTCTGAAATTGCTGTAGTCTCACTGCAACAAAATCATCAACATTGTGAATGAAGTAGCTCATAAGGCAATTTTCTTGTCTACTCCAAAGACAATAAAATGGAGAGTTTCCCCTGTAGAACTATTAATTGCAGAATTGAGACATGCCTGTACCTGAGGTATCCATAAATCCCAACTCATACTTTCAGGCGAAACCAAGTGTCTCAAACATTCTAAAATCTTCCTATTCTGTCTCTCTAAAATACCATTTGAGACCGGATGTCGAACATGTGTATTTACTTTATTGACCCTCAATATTTCACAGAGTTTAGGTAATATAGAGTTGTTGAATTCAGTTCAGTTATCAGTAAGCAAAACCTGTGGAGTCGTGAAAGGACATATTACATGATTCAAGAATGTAGACGCAACTGTCTCGGCAGTCTTATTAGGAATCGGTCTTAAAACACAAAATCTAGAAAAAGAATCAATTACTACAAATTGGTACTTATTACCGGCTTCAGTCATGGGTAATTCCATTAAATCTACAGAAACTTGACTCCAAGGTTCGTCACGAATGGGGTACGAAAGAATAGGGCAAGGTTGTGAAGTATGGCCTTTCACTCTTGCACATGACTCGCAATTCGCCACATAAAGAAAAATATCCGCTTTCATCCTGGGCCAGTAGTAATTTAGCTGGGCCTGTCTAAAACTCCTGTCTCGACCAGGATGCGAGGTATGGGGTGAATCGAATCGAGTATCAGTTTCATTACATCCTTGACACTTGTGCAAGGTATAATGATCTGATGCACTGGCCTGGAAGGCATTGATTTAGAATTGAAATGAGCTACTCTATGCAAAAGGCCATCCTGCAAAATTAAATCTTTCGGTTTAATGGGTGTGGTAGGTGGTTTTCCTTTCTTCCCTGACTTCAACCAAGTTTTAAACGGTCCCCAAACAAGATCCTCGTCCTGACTCGCGATGACATCGGCCATGTCGAGTGTGGCAAGGTTTACAGAGAAGACTGGGACATTACGTGAAAGTGCATCCGCAACTACGTTTTTCTTACCCGCAATATGCTCAAATGTGGGAAAATACTCCTGAATGCTAAGGAACCACCTAGTAAGACGTCCCTTTAATTCTTTATTCTTAAACAAGTTGACTACTGCCGTGTTATCGGAACAGACATGAACATTGTAACCCAAAATGATCTCCCTGAAATGTTTAAGAGCCCACACTACTGCTAAACCCTCTCTCTCGGCAGTGTCATAATTTTGCTCTGCAGAATTAAGTTTTCTAGAAGCGTACGCAATAACATTTGTCTTACCATAAATTTTCTGCATCAAGACTGCTCCTATCCCAGTTAGCGACTCATCCGTGAAGAGCTCAAAATCATGACCGTAGTTAGGGAAAGCCAAAACAGGGGCTCTAATTAAATGGTCTTTAAGCATATTGAATTCAACTTGATAATCAGCAGTCCATGCAAACTTGGAAGCTTCCTTTAAAAAATCTGTAAGGGGCGCAGCTTTTTCCGAGAATTTCCAAACAAACCGTCTATATCTATAATAACCCGCCAGTCCTATAAATGAACGGACTTGATCAGCATTGGTCGGTGTAGGGAATAACTTTACCGCTTGTATTTCATCATCAGAGGTACCGGTACTTATTCCTCTTTCATCAACAACGTGACCCAAGAACGATGTTTTCTTTTTATGGAAATGACACTTTGTTAGCTTAAGCTTCAGACCCGCGGCTTGTAACCTAGTGAAGACTTGTGTTAATTTACGGAAGTGGTCATCAAACGTTTTACTCGCAATGATGATGTTATCTAAATAGACAAAAACAGAAGTCCCTATAATGCCATTAAAAACTGAATTAACAAGGCGAGTGAAGGTTGGAGGGCTATTTCTAAGCCCCATGGACATACACTTATAGTGATAATGACCATTAGGAGTGCTGAAAGCAGTAAGCTCCTGACTGTCTTTCGCTAACGGTACTTGCAAAAAGCCACTTCAAAGATCTATCTTAGAAAATATCGTATTGCCTTCTCCAATGCTCTACAGAATTTCCTGCAGCACGGGCATAGGCTGTCGGTCCGGTATTGTCATTTCATTCAACTTTCTAAAGTCAATCACGGGCCTCCATGATCCATCTTTCTTTGCAACTAGAAACATCGGATAATTCCACGGGGAAATTGACTCTTCAATAACATCTTGGGCTAACATCTCAGTAATATACTTGTCCACCTCTGCTTTCTGCTTATGAGGAAGACGATGTGCAGGAATATATTTCGGTTTCGCGCCTGGCTCTAACCGTATCTCATGCTCAATTAAATCTATTTTACCCAAGGGATCATCTGGCAAAGCCACAATGTTGTCGTAGCGACTCGGAAATTCTACAAGATTACCGCGATAATTATCATAATCTACCGGGTTGAGGTGCGCATCTAAATCTCTCTCTCAACATTTTCATGCACTGTGGTTTGAAACACACGCCCACGAAACTCATTGATTACCCTCGCCAGACGTCTCCACTACCTTAACCAGGTGGGGGTAAGTTAAGAAATCCAGTAAGTGAAATCCTTCATCTAGTGGAATAGAGTAACCTATCTTATTAAACACACAAATTTCTACAGTCTTTCTATTTACGGTGTAAAAGGCGGACTCAACATCAAGGTTCTGTGCACAAGAACTTTCAGGTAAAGCCATTACAACCGTTTCATGAGGAACATTCTTTAGTTTCACTGAGACTTTTGATATCGTAAAAAAAATCCGAGGACTCTGGAGGACAAGGGGCGAATGCGCCAATACCTTACTTTCGAGTTATGAGTGTTTAAAGTCTGGAATAGGTGGCATACATAGAATATTACAGAATAGCATGTTATTATATACCATTAGAATCCTCTGGAAGAGACAAATTGATAGAAAAAAAAAAAAAAAAAATGCACAATAGACTTTTTTTTTTTTCAGCCTATAGTAATTATTGTTCAATTTGCTTGAAATTTAATCCTGTATTAGATGTCCATGAAACTAAGATACTGTTAAATTTTCAGCCAAAAAAAGCGCGCAAACGCGCGTGTCATTGGCCGGGAGGCGGGCCTTTAACCCGGGGAATGCTTGCCGGCCGCTCATTGGCTTGAGCGCGCGGGAACATTCGCCCCTCCACCTCCTACAATCCATACCTCCTCCGCCGCTACACAAGGTCGAAACAAGGGATTTAGAACCTAGGGTACTGAGCCCGCATGAGTGGGAATCGCAAAACGCTCTTCACACACTCTTCACCACGTGATTTTCAGTGCTTCCATCTATCGGGAACCAGTCCTAACTCAATTTTGCTCATGGTGGCATATTCGCCCCTTGTCCTCCAGGGTCCTCGTATGGCCTGGCAATATTGTCGACTTTATTACCGAACCATTCCGTATCACACTGTCTGCAAGCAAAATAGAAACTTCCTTGTTGTTCATAAATCTAGACTGAGGAATTATCTCTGTAGGTAAAATCTTAGACTGCTCGGCAACGCTATTACCGCTACCATTAACCTCTTCGTTTCTCGTATCATACAGCATTTGCACAACTCTAGAGACCATGTACGGCTCACCAAGAAAACGCAAAAAAATGCTCTTGTAAAAGACACCCCAGCGACTAGGATCTATCAGAAACTTGTGCTCTCTCATGGTCTCTAAACCCAAAAGTAAGTTATCATTCAAATTTGGAGCATGAAACAATACTTGACAAGGTATTAAGACCGGAGAAATGTGTCTGTGAAACTTCATCTTTAAATGGATGACACACAGGCTTCATCTTTGAGCCCATTACTCCAGTGATGACTACGTTAGAGGGGTATAAATGTTTCTCGTAAGGCTGTTGCAAATGGACGTACTTCAGTAAATGGGCAAATTGATAAAATTCACACTCGCACCAGTGTCAAATAAATCATCAAGAGGTTTACCTTGTAGCCGGGCCTTGCTCGATACAATTGATAGTAACTACCTTAGGGACTGGATTTCCGTTAATTTTATAATCCGGTACATTTTCGATGGATCTTGCCTCTGCTACTATGTTAGGTATTCTGGGAGGGGGCCTAAATCTTCCCCCGAAGGATCAGAGTAGACTGCTCTAGCATAGGAAGGTTGCCTACCTGTCTCTACACTATTCCCTGTCTGTTGGCTCTGATAGCCCTGAGCTGGCTGTGAGTGTGTACGTTGACTACTCGTATTTGATTGGCTTTGAGAGCCCTGGAATCCCTGATGGCTTGGATATCTCTGTGATTTGTCTGTGTCCTGGACTGCCACAATTAAAACCTATTACCTAGGTATATGTTCCTGGATAACCATTCACATTCTATGGACGGTTGTAAACCCTTGTTTGAGCATTCCTTGCCTGCTGTCCAGTGAAAGCTGGCTGTCTGGCATAAACCCTTGAGGGCTGCATGTTAGGTCTAGTGGCTGTCACCCCCTGTGAGGGACCCGACTGACCTTGGGCAGACCCCCATTGTCTACCTGTGGCAACCTTGCTCTGAGCAACGTTAGTATTACCATTAGCATTACTAGGACCTGAGCTGCGAGAGACGCCTCCACTCTTGCCCGGAGAGTTAGATGCCGCCCTAAGTACAGGTAGACTGGATTGTGCAGGTGGTGTGTATTTAGTACCCTTCTTCTCAACTTTGCGACACTTCAACAGAAGCTCTCCTAACTCCTGCTGAGGCTTAATCTTCTTATACTCTAAGTGTTTGCGGGTAGCAGGCTTAAGTTGTAGGTACACTGACATGGCTATAATTTTGCCTACATGCCCGAGTTTGACCGTACCGTTTTCTGCCCAACCGTCGGCAACTAACATGGGGCCTAAATTCTCTGCCGCCCTGTCTAGCCTAGCTGTGACGGATTCAAGGTACTCATTAACCTCCCGTTTAATCTGTGCTAGTTTCCCCGCTACACCGATAGCTGTATTATCCGAAATATCTTTAAATTACTTCCTGAACAAAGGCACGTAATCAGAATAATCTGTAATGAATTGCAGATGTGTGAGAGCCATAATTGACCTAGCAGAACTCTTATCAGAAATAATCTGACTTCTGAAGAAATTAATCTTATCTACATCATTCACTATTTTACAGTTAGCTATTTCCCCATTAAGGACATAGATAAACTGATCTAAGGACAAGGGGTCAGTGGGGTCTCCTGAAAATTTGGGAAGGTTGACCATATGGGTCCGAAGGTCGTAACTGGTAGGAATTTGAGAATATGGAGTCTGAGCGAAGGGTGTAGGGGTAAACATTGTCACGGGTGGTGCGCTGGGAACTGTAAAGGCACTTTGGGGCACATGGGCACCTTCGGGCACTTGACTAGTTGAGGGCGCCGAGGCATTTGTCTTGGCTTGAGACATGCATTGGGAGACACATTCTGCTATCATGCGCATAAAAGACGGATTATTGGAAAAAAAAATCTGGGGGAGAAGTGATGCTAGGGGAATTATCTCGCGGCACCTCCTGTGGCCTTCCATTAGCAGGGTTAGTAGTGCAATTTGTCGTGTCGGCACGGTCGGTCAGCCTGTCAGGTTCGACTGCTACTGCTGGAGATTGACTGTCTCCAACTAAAGGAGCTGTAGGTCTATTAATTACCGAGTCGGCCATGTTGTCTTGAAAAACTTCGCAAAATTTATGACTTCTAGTAAAATAGTCATGCTTGATTCACTTAGAAAACATGATCCGCGTTTAAAAGGACACAACAAACTTATACTCACTAGGATTTTTCCACTGTTGAAATCCTTGCAGGAGACGATGTATAACCTCTGGCAAACAGAATAGTGGAGCAGCTAAGGTAAATATAGCATAACAATTGTGCATTTTGTGAGGAAAGAACCAAATTTGGCACACACAATCAAATAGTCAATATAATCAAAATTAGATATTGGGCCATCATAGGTTTACCCTACATTGGCTTTGGCAGCCCCTTTTCAATTACTTTCCATAAGAGTTCTTAAGCACTGATATTTGCCCCAAACTGTATACCATGGTAGAGATGTTAAACTAGTCTCAAATGACTCGTCTGGACATGGGTAATACCATCTACTCAGACACTGTTTAGCTAATGTTGACCGTTTGATTAGTACAGTCTGCTGTAGTTTATCATCTTGCCACAAATTGGTAAATAATGTTGCCATTTGCCACTAATTTGTTGAACTACAGGGACCAGTAAAAGTCAAACTGTCAACATTAGCCAAACATTATCTGAATATATGTTGTTACCCATATCCAAACGAGTCATTTGAGACTAGTTTGACATATCTGACATGGTATACAGTTTGGAGCAAAACTCAGTGCTTAAGAACTCTTATGGAAAGTAATTGAAAGGGGGCTGCCAAAGCCAATGTAGAGTAAACCTATGATGGCCCAATATCTAATTTTGATTATATTGACTATTTGAATGTGTGTGCCAAATATTTTACTTTTATCACGAAATGCACAATTGTTATGCTAAGTTGCCCCACTAGAAGGGCTGTCTAGGGATACAGCCATCTGCTACCGGAAGCAAAAGTCTTCTCTTGTCAGGGTTGATCTCTAGGTAGAAATATTGGCCTACACTCAACCTGAGAAATCGGGTCATATATGAGATGCGATCCCCAGTTATATATACCGGTATTTATTAATACCATAAATCACCAATAATCAAACTGAATCCAATCACTGTATGTCTGTGACAAAAATGCTATATCACCTTAATTCACAACAATATTGCAATGTTAATCACGTGAATCAATCAAAATCTTAAATCACAATAATTATGCAATTCAAAACTTCAAAAACTGGCGTAATATACAAATAAATAAGTGACCCCTGAAATTATATTAGGTATAGAAAACTAATACAATCTCCCAGAATTCTAGAAAATGCAATGTCAATGACAAAATATGAAATTATTATATTATGATGGCTCAAAAAATAATGTTAGATAAGCGGTATTTCCTAACTTTCAAACAAAAAATCATCTCTACAATTAATTCAACTTCAAAATTGTTAAGTTACAAGAATTAGGCTAAGTCAAAAGGTATCTCTAAATAAAATTTAAATTTTATCTTAATGCAGGATGAATAAAATAAACCTTATCTCACTATTAGTGTACTAACTTCAGGCAAAACATATACTAAAACTTGAATTTATACGATACTTCCATAAGATCGCATTCCACACATCAGCTGACTAGTAGTCCTAGGTACTCTCGCCCAGGCCGCGTCGTTTCCTTACAGTTCCATGCGCCCTTCACATCAGCTGACCCGCTCGCTCTCCCCAGCCGCGCTACACAAGGCGCGACCACGTTGGCAGGAGGCTCCCAGTAGACGGCGCTGCATCCCACGCTCGCCGCCCCACCTGTTCCCTCCTTTGTCCCTCGTTTCCTTGTTAGAAATTTACGCGGGAACTCGTTGATTTCTCGTTGATTCTGCCTCCAACTCGTTGATTCAGTATTGATTTGTGTATATACTGCTCCCTTCGTTCTTCTCTACTCCACGTTGATCAAATATTCCTTGAAGATGCTCCTACAGGCTTCTCTCCACCCTCGTCAAGTTGGCGGAATTCTCCTTGCGTACAACTCTCTTTACAATGCCAGGGTGTGTGTGTGCGCGTCGATATTGGACGTAGTAGCGTAGTCCGTGCTGGTAATACCAGTATAATTACCGATGTGTAACAAGGCACGATTTGCAAATCGTGTCCCATATGCTGCCACCATTTGAACCGATCTGATTCTTTGACTTCTATGTTACATACAGGTCTATATACACACATCGGTATTAGTTACACTCTCAATACTGTACTCTCTCTTCTTGTAGGTTTATTGATGTCCTTATATTTAATGCTTAACAACAATAGCTGTACTGTATACTTACACACACCTTGTTACAGAGCTAGGGAGTGCCTGTGTTACAGAGCTGGGGGGTGCCTGTGTTACAGAGCTAGGGGGTACCCTTGTTACAGAGCTAGGGGGTGCCTGTATTACAGAGCTAGGGGGTGCCTGTATTACAGAGCTAGGGGGTGCCTGTGTTACAGAGCTAGGGGGTGCCTGTGTTACAGAGCTAGGGGGTGCCTGTGTTACAGAGCTAGGGGGTGCCTGTGTTGCAGAGCTAGGGAGTGCCTGTGTTACAGAGTTAGGGGGTGCCTGTGTTACAGAGCTAGGGGGTGCCTGTGTTACAGAGCTAGGGGGTACCTGTGTTACAAAGCTAGGGCGTGCACTTGTTACAGAGCTAGGGGGTGCCTGTGTTACAGAGCTAGGGGGTGCCTGTGTTACAGAGCTAAGGGGTGCCCTTGTTACAGAGCTAGGGGGTGCCCTTTTTACAGAGCTAGGGGTTGCCCTTGTTACTGAGCTAGGGGGTGCCTGTGTTTCAGAGCTAGGGGGTGCCTGTGCTACAGAGCTAGGGGGTGACCTTGTTACAGAGCTAGGGGGTGACCTTGTTACAGAGCTAGGGGGTGCCCTTGTTACAGAGCTAGGGGGTGCCCTTGTTACAGAGCTAGGGGGTGCCCTTGTTACAGAGCTAGGGGGTGCCCTTGTTACAGAGCTAGGGGTACCCTTGTTACAGAGCTAGGGGGTGCCCTTGTTACAGAGCTAGGGGGTGCCCTTGTTACAGAGCTAGGGGGTGCCCTTGTTACAGAGCTAGGGGCTGCCTGTGTTACAGAGCTAGAGGGTGCCCTTGTTACAGAGCTTGGGGGTGCCCTTGCTACAGAGCTAGGGGGTGCCTGTGTTGCAGAGCTAGGGGGTGACCTTGTTACAGAGCTAGGGGGTGCTTGTGTTACAGAGCTAGGGGGTGCCTTGTTACAGAGCTAGGGGGTACCCTTGTAACAGAGCTAGGGGGTGCCTGTGTTACAGAGCTAGGAGGTACCCATGTTACAGAGCTAGGGGGTGCCTGTGTTACAGAGCTAGGGGGTGCCTGTGTTACAGAGCTAGGGGGTGCCCTTGTTACAGAGCTAGGGGGTGCCTGTGTTACAGAGCTATGGGGTGCCCTTGTTACAGAGCTAGGGGGTGCCCTTGTTACAGAGCTATGGGGTGCCCTTGTTACAGAGCTAGGGGGTGCCCTTGTTACAGAGCTATGGGGTGCCCTTGTTACAGAGCTAGGGGGTGCCTGTGTTACAGAGCTATGGGGTGCCCTTGTTACAGAGCTATGGGGTGCCCTTGTTACAGAGCTATGGGGTGCCCTTGTTACAGAGCTATGGGGTGCCCTTGTTACAGAGCTAGGGGGTGCCCTTGTTACAGAGCTAGGGGGTGCCCTTGTTACAGAGCTAGTGGGTGCCCTTGTTACAGAGCTAGGGGGTGCCCTTGTTACAGAGCTAGTGGGTGCCCTTGTTACAGAGCTAGTGGGTGCCCTTGTTACAGAGCTAGGGGTGCCCTTGTTACAGTGCTAGGCGCCATGGTTGTTACAGAGCTAGGGGGTGCCCTTGTTACAGAGCTAGGGGGTGCCCTTGTTACAGAGCTAGGGGGTGCCCTTGTTACAGAGCTAGGGGGTGCCCTTGTTACAGAGCTAGGGGTGCCCTTGTTACAGAGCTAGGGGTGCCCTTGTTACAGAGCTAGGGGGTGCCCTTGTTACAGAGCTAGGGGGTGCCCTTGTTACAGAGCTAGGGGGTGCCCTTGTTACAGAGCTAGGGGGTGCCCTTGTTACAGAGCTAGGGGGTGCCCTTGTTACAGAGCTAGAGGTGCCTTTGTTACAGAGCTAGAGGTGCCCTTGTTACAGAGCTAGTGGGTGCCCTTGTTACAGAGCTAGGGGTGCCCTTGTTACAGAGCTAGTGGGTGCCCTTGTTACAGAGCTAGGGGGTGCCTTTGTTACAGAGCTAGGGGGTGCCCTTGTTACAGAGCTAGGGGGTGCCCTTGTTACAGAGCTAGGGGGTGCCCTTGTTACAGAGCTAGGGGTGCCCTTGTTACAGAGCTAGGGGGTGCCCTTGTTACAGAGCTAGGGGGTGCCCTTGTTACAGAGCTAGGGGGTGCCCTTGTTACAGAGCTAGGGGGTGCCCTTGTTACAGAGCTAGGGGGTGCCCTTGTTACAGAGCTAGGGGGTACCCTTGTTACAGAGCTAGGGGGTGCCCTTGTTACAGAGCTAGGGGGTGCCCTTGTTACAGAGCTAGGGGGTGCCCGTGTTACAGAGCTAGGGGGTGCCCGTGTTACAGAGCTAGGGGGTGCCCGTGTTACAGAGCTAGGGGGTGCCCGTGTTACAGAGCTAGGGGGTGCCCTTGTTACAGAGCTAGGGGGTGCCCTTGTTACAGAGCTAGGGGGTACCCTTGTTACAGAGCTAGGGGTTACCCTTGTTACAGAGCTAGGGGTTACCCTTGTTACAGAGCTAGGGGTTACCCTTGTTACAGAGCTAGGGGTTACCCTTGTTACAGAGCTAGGGGTTACCCTTGTTACAGAGCTAGGGGGTGCCCTTGTTACAGAGCTAGGGGGTACCCTTGTTACAGAGCTAGGGGGTACCCTTGTTACAGAGCTAGGGGGTACCCTTGTTACAGAGCTAGGGGGTACCCTTGTTACAGAGCTAGGGGGTACCCTTGTTACAGAGCTAGGGGTGCCCTTGTTACAGAGCTAGGGGGTACCCTTGTTACAGAGCTAGGGGGTACCCTTGTTACAGAGCTAGGGGGTACCCTTGTTACAGAGCTAGGGGGTACCCTTGTTACAGAGCTAGGGGGTACCCTTGTTACAGAGCTAGGGGGTGCCCTTGTTACAGAGCTAGGGGGTGCCCTTGTTACAGAGCTTGGGGGTGCCTGTGTTACAGATCTAGGGGGTGAATGCTTATAATGTGTATAGACATTACTTTTTATGTATTTATATAAGCACGCCAACTATATTATAGTTGGTAAGTCTGTTAGTTATCCATAGTCTGAATCATACCAGTGCGCAAATATTAGTCCTCTTATAGACCATACGGTACCTTACTAGATTATCCTGGAGAGAGAGAGAGAGAGAGTCTAGAGAGAGTCTAGAGAGAGAGAGAGAGAGAGAGACTATCAATCTATCTTTCTATTGCCTGACGCCGTGATCCCCGAAGGGGTGGCCACGAATAAACCGCCCCTATGAACCTCTGTCCCCAGTCAGTCGACGCCCCTCCTCCCACCCAGCACCGCCTTCATCCATAAACTTCCTCACTCCATCCTTCCACCTCTCTTTCGGTCTACTTCTCCCTCTCTGTCCTTCCACCTCACTCTCGTTCACCTTCTTATTAATTCTCTCGCTTTCCATACGTTCCATATGGCTGCACCATCTCAAGGTGTTCCTTTTCACATTTTCCAGCACATCTACCTCCACACCACACCTCCTTCTTACTTCCTCATTCGTTTGTCTATCCCTCCATGTAACTCCGCACACACTTCTCAAGTAACTAAATTCCACCACTCTCACTCTTGGTCTGAGTCTCTTCTCAAACGTCCATGCTTCGCTTCCGTAAGTCAGTGTCGGGATTACCACACTGTCATGCAAGGACTTCTTCATTTCCATAATGAATCAATCATTGGCTATAATATTTATTGAATTTGTCTTCAGATTCTTTGACCAAATTTACTTCTTAAATGAATCACAGTGAGATGGTCCTGGCTGTGATCTCTCTCTCTCTCTCTCTCTCTCTCTCTCTCTCTCTCTCTCTCTCTCTCTACCAATAAGAAAAACAAATCCAGCGCATGCTGAGAGAAATGATATAAAAATAATATCCATAAATGCCTGCTCAATAAGAAACAAAATAGACTAACTCAAATGTCTGTTATTAAATGAGAAAGTTTACGTTATTTGTATAACGGAAACACATCTGAACCTTAAAAATAAAGATCTACTTCATGAATATCACATACAGCCATATACATTTTTTCATAAAGACCGTAACAATGGAAAACAAATGTACGTTGCAATGTACGTTGCAACCTACTTAAACCCAGTTGAGGTGACTCTCCCCGAAAGTAATGCAGAAATAGTGTGCGTCAAAATAAATACAAAAAACATGAACTTAAATATCACTACAGCGTACAGACCACCGAGACTAACTGATGCCGATGATACAATTTTTTATGAAATACTAGAGAAAACCCTTAATTCCGACGAAACAGTTTTACTAGGTGACTATAACCTCCCCCTAATTGACTGGAATACCCTGACCGAAAAAAATGCTGAGTCACGCCTAATGACAAGGTTCATCCAGGACAATTTTTTGACTCAACACGTAAAACAGCCGACGCGAGACAGGGATATATTAGACCTCGTAATCACTACCCAAGAAAATCTATTATCAAACCTGGATGTAGGTGAACATCTGGCAACGTCCGATCATAAAATCTTAAGAATCAACGTTATAAGCAAATATTCCTCAGTAAAAACAACAGGAATGGTTTCGGACTTCAAAAACGCAAATTATGACGGTCTTAAGGAATCTCTATCAAACATACACTCAAACCTCATAAATATAAACTAAGTAAATGAACTATGGGGACATTTTAAGTCTACAATTACAGAAGCGCATAAACAATTTGTACCCATGAAACCAAAACGTAATACGAAATAAAGTATGCCCCCTTGGTACAGTAGAGACATTGGGAAGGCAATAAGGAAAAGGAATCAACTCCACAAACTTGTAAAAAATAACACAAACACTGAAGTAATTAAAAACTTGTACAAAAATAGTAGAAGGGAAGTGAAAAAATAATTAGGGCGAACAAACAAAATTACGAAATGACTATTGCCAGAGAAAGTGCCACAAACCCCAACAAATTCTACAGTTACGTAAATAAAAATAAACTGATCAAAAGCGGAATCGGACCGCTAATAGAAGATGGCCAGACAATAACAGGTGACACAAACACGTCAAATCTGCTCAACAAATATTTTGGCTCAGTTTTCACAGAAGAAATTATCGATCATACCCTTGAAAATAACACCAACTCATGTGATAGGAGATTTCACCATCAGTGTTAGCGAAGTACAAAGCAAATTGAGTAATTTAAATGTAAATAAGACCCCGGGACCCGACATGCTCCACCCGAAAATAATTAAGAATGTTAAGGACGAAATAGCAAAACCCCTGACACAACTATTTAACTTATCATTACTACAGGGGATTGTGCCGAGTGATTGGAAAGATGCGAACATTACGCCGATATACAAGAAGGGTAGCAAGGCCAAAGCGAGTAATTACAGACCAATTAGTCTAACTTCAATTGTAGGAAAAATCATGGAAAAAATCCTTAGAGATAAGATAGTAGATTACCTCGAATCAAACAACCTAATCAAAAATAGTCAACACGGCTTTAGATCAAATAAGTCATGCCTAACAAATTTGATTGAATTTTATAACAAACTATTCATATATAACGACATGACGAAATCACTAGATATAATCTTCTTGGACTTTCAAAAAGCTTTCGACAAGGTGCCTCACCGAAAACTATTGGCTAAACTGTAGAGGATAGGTATCAAAGGTGAAATTCATTCTTGGATAAAAAATTGGCTTACAGACAGAAGACAGAGTGGTGATAAATGGAGTGGAATCGGAGTGGGAGCTTGTCACTAGTGGAGTTCCACAGGGTTCAGTCCTTGGACCGGTCCTGTTTCTCAATTACATTAACGATATTGATGTAGGGGTAAACAACACCATATCCAAATTCGCCGACGATACAAAAATAGGAAATACAGTTGTCACATTCCTCGCCACTGTGAAGCTTCGAGAGTTTCTGCTGTGCTCGACCCCTTTCGACTCTATAGCTCGGCACTCAGTTGTTTTGTTGTGCCAGCCAGGGTCGACTATGACGTCTCAGTTGAGTGCGTCAATTGATTAATTTTGTATATTATTTAATGTTCTTAATAATAGATGGCGCTGTACTTGCCAATCTTCTGTTTTCTAGTTGCCTTTCTGTACGTGTATAAGGGGTTCAGGCTGTGACGGAGGGTGTTGTAATTCCTCTTGAATTCATATGCAATCATTATATACTCAACCAGCGTCTTGGATATATCGGCTCCTGGAGATTTGTGTGGTGTTATCTTGTATTGTGTGCTACTAAATACCGCTAGCTGTGCTGATAACCAGGGAGTAGTGTCTTGTCTGTCATAGCCTCATTCCTATTATTACGTGTGTCATTAGTTTACATTAGTATATAAGGTTCTTTTCTTTTTTCCTTTATTTTTGTTTGTTTGTTCATAGAGATTAATTATTATAATTTATATATTAATATTCATATAAATATATTATTTTCCTTTTTAATCTAGTTACTTGCAATTCTTTATATAATATAGACTCCTTTCTTTTATAATTAATTATATATATATATATATATATTAAAATTATCTTGATTTTCCTTAACCATCATATGTGCATTAGTTTGGTACAAAGGGGTTAGTGGTGTGGTCAAGTTTATAAGATCAAAGTGGCTTATGATATAATAACTTACATAAATAAACTGCTATATAAACTATAACTACCATCTCTAAAATAGACTACTGAGTCTTGGCATAAGTCTGTTAAACAGACTATTACTCTCCTCACTGAATTCACTTCTAATTTATTCAGTCTAGTGTGACAATTTGGGAGTTACCATACCCGTAGTGCTTACCAGGCCTAATTAAAGCTCCTCATAACTTCCGGGTTGTAACAAATGGGGGCCTGACCGGGATTTGTTTTTTGCCATTTTACTTGACTTCCATTGCTGACTTCAGTTACCTTACTGATCATAATTATATTTGTAATTTAATTGATATTTGATGCCACGTCGTAAAGGAATCTTGACTATTAGATCTCTTGTTTTCTTGCTTATGTTGTTTTAAGATTACAAAAGTAGCTCTCCCTCACAATTACAGGGAACATTGATACATAATACTAGGATGTGTTCAGGCGCTCATCCCATTCCTCATACTCCTTCATACTTGTATCACCTTTGGCAGACGGTACCAAGTATATCCTAGAGTATCTCGTGATAGATTACAAATCATCACTGGTCATCCCCTGAGTCACCCTTAAATATTGTATTTCAGAGTAGGACTGACCTCATCATATGTCAACCATAGAACAATATAACTATAGGTTAGACCATACACGATTACTATAACTCCTAATCTTAGTAGTATTGATGAGCCATAGTCTCTCATACTTCTTATCCTCTCTCTATAGAATCGTGTCTGTGCATCACTGCTGAACAGGTCTCCTTTGATAAAGTAACGGTAGCTTTGTCTTGAGTTTCTTTCTGCCCTCAATTAACGTAGTTTAATAGGGAGTTCACATTAAAATCAAAACTAGATTGATATTTAATTGTCCCTCTACCTGTATCATGATGTACACGTCTATATTAGGCAGATCATAATTCTCCTAGATATCTCTAATCTCACCTATGCATGTCAACTCCTCTCTTGATTCCCAGCGGAACGAGAGTCATTCCCCGCCTGTTATCTCGTGACTATCCCAACCTTGGAACAGATTAAAGGGTAATTTTCTCTTCCGAGTATTCTGTAGTTGCGCTTAGACATGACTGAACCTTTTAACTTAAAACACTTTTGTAATGAGCCTTCCATTAGTCTTCTCAGGGATCGAGTGATTTCGAAAGACCAGTGGAAGTATATGGCCATCACCTTTGACATTCCTTTTGAAAGTTCCCATACCAAAGAACAAATAAAAAACCTTGTCGTAGAAGACTTGGTTAGACCACATTTACCTCCAGAAGGTATAGATGAATTCACACCCATGACTTCTACGACGCAGTTGTCTCTCCAGTCTGACTCTGATGATGGCCAAGCGGATAAGGTTCCTCCACCACCTCCAGCGCACTATCGTGAAGAGAGACTTGCCTTAGAAAAACTCAAACTTCAATATGAATATGAATTTGAACAAATCAAACTTGAGAAGAACCAGGAACTTGAACGAGCCAAACTTGAGAAGAACCAGGAACTTGAACGAGCCAAACTTGAGAAGAACCAGGAACTTGAACGAGCCAAACTTGAGAAGAACCAGGAACTTGAACGAGCCAAACTTGAGAAGGACCGGGAACTTGAACGAGCCAAACTTGAGAAGGACCAGGAACTTGAACGAGCCAAACTTGAGAAGGACCTGGAACTTGAACGAGCCAAACTTGAAGAAAGAGAGAAGGACCGGGAACTTGAACGAGCCAAACTGGAACTTGAACAAAAGCTAAACTTCATCAACAAAGTATCTCTCACCAGAAGCCGACGACTCTTAACTTGGCTAAGAACATCCCACTACTACCAACTTTTCACGAGGACGATCCTGATGCTTTTTTCGTCACCTTCGAAAAGACAGCCCAGCATCTTCAGTGGGAGAAGCAGGAATGGCCTTGGTTACTACAACCTAAGTTGGGGGGTAGGGCTTCCACTGTTTTTTCGAATCTGGAAACCTTTGATGATTAAGAGTTTGTTAAGAAGGCCATACTTGATGCCTATGCAGTCACCCCTGATAGTTATCGTAAAAAGTTTCGTAACTATGCTAAACCTGAAAAACACACCTTCTTGGAGTTTGCTAGGGAGAAGTTCTGCCTGTGTAAGAAGTGGCTAGACACCTCTGATATCACTACATATGCTAAGCTAGTTAATTGTGTTGTTTTGGAGGAATGGAAGAGGAAGTTACCATTTAGTTTGTTAGTTTACCTAAAAGAGAAGGGAGAGACAGACTTGATCAAAGCAGCACGGCTGGCGGATTCTTATGCACTTATCCACAGGAATCTCCATTGCAAAGATAAATTCAGGACCCTTAATGTAAAATCATCCTCTAACTATAACCCTGTGAATGTGGCTGGTGGACAACAGAGATCTCCTAAGTTCAATAGGAAAATGAATAGCACTACTGATTTCTGTACCTATTGTACGCAGTCAGGTCATGATATCTTGAATTGTCAACACCCTAAGTGTAAGACCTCATCTGCATATAAACTTACTCTCACAACATCTAAGACTAATCCTACAAAAAAAAAACCCAGGTACATCTAGTGAGAGACCTATCACATGTGTTGCTACTAATTCTCCTAAAGATGTATTCTCTGCATTCAAGGTATCAGGTACTGTCTCTACAGGTAAGGGTTTTCCCCACTATCCAGTTACCATTCTTAGGGATACAGGGTCAGCTCAGAGTATATTGTGCAAGAAAGCTTTACCATCAGTAGAAAACACATTCACTGGGAAAAAAATTAAACTACTATCTCTAGATGCAGGCAAAGGAGCACCTATTGCTAAAGTGGTGCTAGACAGTGGATTACTCAAAGGGGAGGTAAAAGTAGCCATTCATGATAAGATCCCTGTTGCTGGTGTGACTTTTCTTCTGGGGAATGATTTGGCAGGGAACGGTCTGATTCCAGAATTGGTCCTGTCAAACAAACCCATGGAGAGGAGTCCCAATGAGCCACTCGATCAAAAACATCCTCATGTCTTCCCCGTATGTGCAGTTACCCGCTCACAAACTGTTACTGCTCCTTGCCCAAACCTATCTTTGCCATCACCTTGTGATAACTTATTATATCAGAATCTGAGCAAGGATAATCTGATTCTGGCTCAAGAGATAGATCCTACACTAGCTAGAATCAGACGTGTAGCAGACACACCCACTGCAGGAAAAAACCCATGTTTTTACTATCATGAAAGTGTGCTTATGAGAAGTTTCCATCCTCCAGATAAGGCTGATGCTGATACCTGGTCCACTGTTCATCAAGTAGTCATTCCCACTTCTATTCGCAGTTCTGTTATGGAATTGGCTCATGACGGTTTAGCGGGACATTTGGGACAACAAAATACATATAAAAAGGTACTTGCTCATTTTTACTGGCCAGGAGTCAAGAATGACGTTGCCCAGTATGTTAAGACCTATCATACATGCCAAATCGCAGGTAAGCCTAATGAAGTCATTCCCCCTGCTCCTCTTAAGCCAATTCCTGTCACTACTGAGCCGTTTGAGCGCATTGTTATAGATTGTGTTGGACCTCTTCCCAGGACTAAGAAAGGTAATCAGTATCTCCTTACTGTCATGGACCCTTCTACTAGGTACCCTGAGGCTTACCCTCTGAAGGACATAAAGGCTGGACAAGTGGTAAAGCACTTACTGCACCTCTTTAGTAGGGTGGGTATTCCTAAAGATATTCAAACTGATCAAGGTACAAATTTTACAAGTAAGATGATGTCAGAAGTCATGAAAGAGTTGAATATTCACCACCATTTTGCCACAGCCTACCATCCACAGTCCCAGGGTTGCCTTGAAAGACTTCACCAGAGCTTTAAGTTGCTTATTAAAGAATATTGCATTGAAACTGAGAAGGACTGGGATGAAAACACAGACTTTCTCCTGTTTGCCATAAGAGAATGCCCACAAGAATCACTAGGCCACTCACCCTTCGAGCTCTTGTATGGTCGCCAAATTAGGGGCCCTCTTAAAGTACTTAAAGATGTTTGGTTTAAGACTGTTTCTGATCACCCTCTATGCACAGTTTCTGAGTACATCAATTCTTTGAAGCTGAAACTATCTTCTGTGCGTGCTCTAGCTTTGGAAAATCTTGAACGTAGGCAGTCAAAAATGAAGTACATTTATGATTCTAAAACTAAACCTTGTGTATTCTCTACAGGTGACAGGGTTCTGTTGTTTCTACCCTTTCCAGGTCAGGCCTTGAAAAGTAAGTACTCTGGTCCTTATATAGTCTCTCAGAAATTGACACCACTCAACTATGTTATTCAAACTCCAGATAGACAGAGAGCTCAACAACTAGTTCACATCAATCAAATCAAACCATATTATGAAAGGTCTTTAGAGGATGATTCACAACAGGTTAGACCCTGTCTTGTAACCAATTCTGAAAATGTACATCCTGGTAGACCTGATATAATTGAGGGTACTGACATTCCATCACCTATAGGAAATCCTAAAAACAGTCCGGTCTTGCGCCATTTAGATGATTACCTCCCTGGCACTACATCATCTCAGAAGGCAGATCTTAAATTGTTACTCCTAAAGTATCCCTCAATTACTTCAGATGTCCCAGGGTTTTATAACTCACAACAGCATGATGTTATTCTAACATCTGATATGGTTAAACCTATTAAGCAACAACCATATAGGCTAAACCCCCAGAAGCAGTTGATCATGAAGAAAGAAATTGACTTATGTTGGAGAATGACCTGATAGAAGAGAGTTGCTCTCCTTGGGCTTCACCCAGTCTGTTAGTCCCTAAATCTGATGGTAGCAGTAGACTTTGCACAGATTACCGTAAGCTCAATAAGGTCACTGTACCTGATGCTTTCCCTCTGCCTCGTATTGATGATTTAGTTGATAAGGTGGGTAGGGCTAAATTTGTTTCTACTATTGACCTTCAGAAAGGTTATTATCAGATCGGTATGTCAGACAGGGCTCAAATCACTTCAGCATTCACAACCCCATTTGGTCTCTATCAATATAAAGTAATGCCATTCGGAATGATCAATGCTCCCGCCACTTTCCAACGAATCATGTCTCATACTATTCTTGGTTTAGTTGGCGTAGACTGCTACTTGGATGACATTGTTGTAATTGCAGAAACGTGGCCTGAGCATCTGGTACGGCTGGAGATGCTGCTCTCTCGTCTCTCCCAGGCTGGCCTCGCCATCAACCTTGCGAAATCCTGTTTTGGCCGGGCCACGGTCACTTATCTCGGCCATGTGGTGGGCCAAGGCATGGCGCGCCAGAAGTCCGCCAACATCGAGAGCATCTTGGACTATCCCCAGCCTAAGGACCGCAAGTCTCTGAGGTTCCTGGGTATGTGTGGCTTTTACCGGAGATTCTGCAGCAACTTTGCCACTATTGCCGCCCCTCTCACCGACCTAACCAGCACGAAGGTGGCGTTTGTGTGGTCCCCCGCGTGTATGGCAGCCTTCGACCACCTGAAGACTCTGCTGTCCACCTACCCAGTGCTCCGTGCCCCTGATCCTGCCAAACCGTATCAACTGCAGGTAGACGCCAGTGGTGAGGGTGTTGGAGCCGTCCTCCTACAGTACCATGAAGATATCCTCCACCCAGTCTCTTATTTCTTCACAAAGTTGAAAAGACATCAGCGAGGGTACTCTACTGTGGAGAAGGAGGCTTTGGCTCTGGTCCTGGCAATAAAGAAATTTGATTGTTACCTTCCTCAGCATTCGCCTCACATTGACGTGTATACGGATCATAACCCTCTTACTTTCATTGACCGTATGAAGAACAACAATCAACGGATTTTAAGATGGGCTCTACAGCTTCAGGAGTACCAGCTGGTTGTGCGTCACATACGAGGAGTTGACAATCGGATCGCTGACACACTGTCAAGGGATCTACCACCCTCCTTTCAGTCGGCTTCTTGTGCTTCTTCGCCCTCCTCTCCCTGTTCGGAGGTCTTCCAGGGGGAGGTGTCACATCCCTCGCCACTGTGAAGCTTCGAGAGTTTCTGCTGTGCTCGACCCCTTTCGACTCTCTATAGCTCGGCACTCAGTTGTTTTGTTGTGCCAGCCAGGGTCGACTATGACGTCTCGGTTGAGTGCGTCAATTGATTCATTTTTTATATTATTTAATGTTCTTAATAATAGATGGCGCTGTACTTGCCAATCTTCGGTTTTCTAGTTGCCTTTCTGTATGTGTATAAGGGGTTCAGGCTGTGACGGAGGGTGTTGTAATTCCTCTTGAATTCATATGCAATCATTATATACTCAACCAGCGTCTTGGATATATCGGCTCCTGGAGATTTGTGTGGAGGTGTTATCTTGTATTGTGTGCTACTAAATACCGCTAGCTGTGCTGATAACCAGGGAGTAGTGTCTTGTCTGTCATAGCCTGATTCCTATTATTACGTGTGTCATTAGTTTACATTAGTATATAAGGTTCTTTTCTTTTTTCCTTTATTTTTGTTTGTTTGTTCATAGAGATAAATTATTATAATTTATATATTAATATTCATATAAATATATTATTTTCCTTTTTAATCTAGTTACTTGCAATTCTTTATATAATATAGACTCCTTTCTTTTATAATTAATTATATATATATATATATATATATATATATATATATATTAAAATTATCTTTATTTTTCTTAACCATCATATTATGTGCATTAGTTTGGTACAAAGGGGTTAGTGGTGTGGTCAAGTTTATAAGATCAAAATGGTTTATGATATAATAACTTACATAAATAAACTGCTATATAAACTATAACTACCATCTCTAAAATAGACTACTGAGTCTTGGCATAAGTCTGTTAAACAGACTATTACTCTCCTCACTGAATTCACTTCTAATCTATTCAGTCTAGTGTGACAATTTGGGAGTTACCATACCCGTAGTGCTTACCAGGCCTAATTAAAACTCATAACTTCCGGGTTGTAACACAGTCCTGAACGAAGATGATAGAAATGCGTTGCAATCTGATTTAAACAAGATATCAGAGTGGTCGAAAAAATGGCAGATGCCCTTCAATGTCGATAAATGTCAGGTGCTGTAGGTTGGTAGCAGAAATATGAAATACAAATACGAAATGAATGGCAAACAAATAAAAACCGCAACGGTAGTAAAAGACCTAGGGGTACTAATATTTGAAAACCTATAAACTTCCGACCAATGTATAGCAGCTGCATATAAGGCAAACATAACATTGGGCTTTATTAAACGAAAATTTACATATAAACATGAAAACGTATTATTGCCACTGTTCAAAAGTATGGTGAGGCCCCACCTTGAATATGGTGTGCAGTTCTGGTCACGTTATCTGATCAAGGACATTGTAAGACTCGAGTCAGTACAGCGTAGAGCGACGAAGATGATACCCTCATTAAGAAATAAACCATATGAAGAAAGGCTTAAACGATTAAACCTGTTCTCATTAAAAAAGAGGAGGTTGAAGGGTCAACTTATTGAGTGCTTTAATTAAGATACTAATAGGGTTCAACAAAGTCGATGTAAATGCACTATTTACATTAAACAATAATACTCAAACTCGCGGAAATGGAATAAAATTAAAAAGGCAAACCTGGATGTCACAAAGAGTTTCTTCACCTACAGTGTGGCGACAGAGTGGAATAAACTACCAGCGAGAGTGGTGGAGAGAGACACCATAAACGCTTTCAAGGGAAGGCTTGACCTCTATCTGCAGAGGGCTGGGGTGATATGACAAAAAAAAAAAAAAAAAAAAAAAAAAGTATGTGTGTGCACTGTACAGTATGTATATATATACTGTATATGTATGTATGTGTGTATGTATGTATGTGTATATGTGTGTGTGTATGTGTGTATATGTATGTACCGGTGTATATATATGCATATATACGTATATAGTTTGTAAGGCCAGACTGCCTAGTAAGGACCTTGTGGTCTGTGTATCTATGTAGCTCTATGTAGCTCTCTCTCTCTCTCTCTCTCTCACACACAAGGGAAAATACCAGTGACATGCCAAGTCCAGGATTAGCACACACAAGGGTGAAGCTCTTTGCAAAATCAGATGTACTGGTACCCCAGAGAATGTAGCAAAAAGAATAGATTAATTAAATAGTTTCAAGTCATCCGGCCCAGATAGCTCTTCCTCCAGTTGTATGTGAAGTGCTAGATGAAATCGCACCTTTCTTAGCAGACATCTTCAATAAATCACTAAAAAATGGAGAAGTCCCTGAAGACTGGAAACTGGCCAATGTGACCCCAATCTTTAAGAAAGGGGATCATGAGTGTCCCAAGAATTATCGGCCAATTAGCTTGACTTCTATCATAGTAAAACTCTTAGAAGGGATAGGCTACTAGTAGACAAGATAGTTGACTAGCTAGAAACCCACAAGTTAATTACAGATTCCTAACATGGATTCAGGCAACACCGATCATGTCTTACCAATTTGCTGGAATTTTGTCATGAAATGTTGAGCGAGTATGAGAAAAGTAGAACCATAGACATCCTTTATACTTAGATTTTCAAAAAGCTTTTGACAAAGTGCCTCATTGCAAGCTAATGTCAAAAGTGAGTGTGCTAGGTATCAATACAGAGGTCACACATTGGATAGAAAGTTGGCTAACAGGTAGATAACAACGAGTGGTAATCAATGGTGTTTATTCAGAGTGGACTTCAGTTACTTCTGGAGTTCCACAGGGATCTGTCCTTGGCCCACTTCTGTTTATCATATAATAATTATGTCAGTGACATCGATATTGGTCTGTTGAGTGTAATCTCCAAGTTTGCAGATGACATAAAGCTTGGAATGAATGTGAAAGACCCCAAAGGGGTTGAACAGCTCAGGATGGACCTCAACAGACTGGGTGAATGGTCGGAAACATGGCAGATGCCTCTAAACTTGGAAAAGTGCAAGGTGATGCATATCGGCCAAGCAACCCCCAATTCAGGCTATTCACTATTGGGAATGCCTCTGGAAGTGATTGACTTGGAAAAGGATTTGGGTGTTCTTATTAGCAGTGACCTAAAGTTTTCCAAGCAGTGCATTGAAGTAGAGAAGAAACTTCAGAAATTATTGGGCTATATTAAGAGGCAATTTAAGTATAGAAATAAGGAACTAGTCCTCACACTTTACAAGGCTCTAATACGGCCTCTCCTGGAGTATGCGGTTCAATTCTGGTCTCCAGCACTCAGGAAAGATATAGAGCGACTGGAAAGAGTACAAGCTAGGGCTACAAAGCTTATTCCATGGATTAGAAGAATGAGCTATGAGGACCGGTTGAGAGCTCTTGATCTCTTCCCGTTGGAGACACGCTGACTACGAGGTCAGCTCATTGAATTTTTTAATATACTTAATGAGTTTGACAATGTGGATTATAGCAAAATGTTTAGCCTCAATATGAATAAAACTCGCAACCATGGCATGAAATTAGAATTGAAAAGGTTCAGCACTAGTATCTGTGGACACTTTGTCACATATAAGATCTGTTCTACCTGGAACAAACTTCCCTCCGAAGTTATAAATAGTTCTTCAGTAGAGCAGTTCAAGAAGAGAGTAGATAATATTTTGCATACTCTGTAAAGAGTGTAGTGCAATAAACAGTCGCTCTCCTTCCACTTCGAGAATCTCCTCGGAATGGACCGCAAGGTCTCAGAGATACTAACTATTCCTTGTAACTCTCTCTCTCTCTCTCGCTCACTATGGTCAGCCATGTTTGTGACTCAATTAACTGGTCCCCCTCTCTGTTTTTATATTAGTACACCACCACACGTTTTTTAGGACATTTTGGACTTTTGGTGTGGTACCCCTTCATCATAGAACATGGAATTATTATATTTAATCTTTTGTGTGTAGAATGGCTAGGGCTCTTCTCTCTCTATATATATATATATATATATATATATCTATATCTATATCTATATATATATCTATCTATATATAGATATATATATATATATATCTATATATATATATACCGGTATATATATATATATATATATATATATATATATATATATACTGTCTGTATATAATATAACCCCCAGGTGTAAGGACAAGGCAGCCTATAGTTAAATAAGGTGATAATCTACATACCAATATATACATTACCATATTGTTGCTGGCTGGATGGTAGAAGATAACATCAAAGGGGTTGTTATATATAGTGTTTTGATCTATCTATATAGCTATTCTATGTGTATATACAATGTGTGTGTGTGTGTGTGTGTGTGTGTAATTGTCTATTTATTCAGTATCTGTATTTATTAATTTAATTATATAAAATGTGAGTGTATTTCGTTCTATATAACTGTATGTTTTATTTATATCTGTATGTTTTATGATATTTTCGCCTTATTCTTGTAGGCTATTAAGTATATTATTTATCTTTGGTGAATCTAATTACCTGTTGTTGTTGACAGATTGACCAGTGGTGGGGAAGACCATTTGCTTCATGAAACAGCAACCCCCAAGTTGGAAGCTTCAGTCAAGTGTTTCATACGAGCTTCAACCAACAACAACACTTAACATTTACAACATCAACACAGGTTTCTAACAAGAGTTTATACCACAACAAGAAGAACAACAACAACAACAAAGTTGTTATGGAAAAGTTTATACCATACTATCTAAGACAAGAGGTATTATCATATTCGGAACTTTAATTGATAATGTAAATTGTCAGAGCTTTTATTATATGGAACTTATAGTGATATGGAACTTGAATTGATAAAGAATGTAAAATGTTAAGTTACTTTAATTGATTAAGGAACTTTTAGTCAAGTGGAAATGTTATCAAACGGAACATTTATTCATACCTAACTTTAACCCGTGGAGCCCCGGCTAGTTTTGTAATGTTTGCGCACCAGAACCCGGCCGGTTTTCAAAAAATGGTTTTATTCCAGAAACAATAGCGAATGGGTTAGGAATGAAGGAAAAACCACGAAAAACCGCTCAAAAAGCTTAAAAAATGGTCCTACAGAGCCCCCGAAAATGGATTTTATAAGAGTAAAAAATTGAAGGCAATTATCCCAAAAAAACAGGTTATTGCGCGCTCGCGCGCACGCACGTGGACTTTGAGAGTTTTCAACCATCGGCACGGTTGCGTGGGATACGTACACAGTTCCCATACAAATCTGAGCCCTCTTGAGTGGCTACACCTGAGGTTACGGTCGGCGCAATTAGGGTGACGCGCCAGGCGCGTCTCTGGGGCTGTGCGTTACATACATCGCCGACGCGTCAGGCGCGTCGCTGGGGCTGTACGGGTTAAGTAATATATATAGAACTTTAACACTAGGCCTATATGGAACTTGTAGTGATCAGAAACTTAAATTGATGTGGAACTTTTAATGATACATAACTTTTATTGAGACGGAACTTAAAGTGATACACAAGATTGTGATACGGAACTTCTCATCACACGGAACGTTTTAGTGATAGGAAACATCAATACATAAGGTACCGGTACATCAGCTATCAACTTATCCGGGCTTACAATTCAAGGTTAGAAATTCAAGGTTTTTACTTTTTAGACATACCGGGTATTGTTAAAAGCCCATGGATTGAATTCCTTGTTACTTTTGTTTTGTTGTTGCTATGTGACATTGATATATATATATATATATATATATATATATATATATATATATACTGTATATATATACAGTTGGCCTATATATATATATATATATATTAGTGTAGCCAGGGAGGATATTTTCTTTCAGGCAGGTGAGATTAAAATAATAGGCACAGTTTGCATTATTGAGTTTTTTATTGATACTCTCAATTTTTCGTATAGTTTTTCTGGTATTTTCAGGAAGTTGGTAAAGGAGGTTTGCAAATGGTTCCGACGTTTCAATGGGCGCAGCCATCATTATCAAGGAGAAGTGAAGTTAGAAGGTGATAAGTCGAGTTTATATAGGCGATACAAGATCAAAAGAGGGATTATTGTGTGCTAGCTGCACGCTGGTTGGCTAACCTAAGACTAGCTCTGGTAGGCTGGCCGGACGCAGGAGTGGGCGGGGCCTCTGCGTCGTTCATCTGCGTGTGTGGAGGGGGCATTCCTGGGGGCATCATGGGGGGCCTCGCTGTGGAAGGGCGTGCCGAGGGTAGGATCTGGCTGTATTCCGCTTGTGTGTTTAAAGTAGGTTGGTATGTTTGTATATATATAGCTTCAAGAATGAATAGGCGGCGTGAGTCTATTTCTTTATCAAGAATAGAGGTGTGTTTATCTAAGTCGGGTCTGGTGAGTTCCTGATGGTGTGGGGATGTGTGGTAGTGGTCCTTGATAGCTCCGGCTTCTGGTCTGAAGACGTTGAAGACGTTGCTGGAAATATGCGCCAAAGAGGCGCCCTTCACCTGCCCGCGATGTGACCTGTATCAGCAGATTGATGGTGTGGCAATGGGCAGTCCCCTAGGAGTCCTCTTTGCCAATTTTTACATGGGCACCATCGAAGAAGAGCTCCTGACTACCAACCGCCCCTCCGTCTACTGCAGATATGTGGACGACATCTTCGTGCGTGTGAAGGACCCACAGGAGCTACGTGACCTTCAACAACGATTCATCGCCTCTTCCAGTCTAAACTTCACCTTCGAGGAGTCTTCTAACGGTCATCTCCCCTTCCTTGATGTCCTCGTAAACAACAACAACACCTCAGGCTTTACCACCACTGTCTACACCAAACCCACCAACAACGGATTATGTCTCAACGGCGAAAGTGAATGCCCCCAGCGATATTTACGATCCACCATCGCCGCCTACGTCAGGAGAGCCCTATCACACTGCACCTCCTGGCGAGACACTCACAAGGAACTCGAGAGGCTCACCCAGGTGCTTGTAAACAATGGGTACAGTAACTCGGACATCGCCTACACCATCAACAAACACCTTGAAACATGGTACAAAAACGACATGCCTACTAATACAAACACTGAATACATAAAAATTTACTATAAAAACCACATGTCCTCAGATCACAAAACAGACGAAAACATAATGAGAGACATTATCAGCAACAACGTTAAAACTACGAACCCTGACCAACACCTTAAACTCACCATATACTACAAATCGAGGAAAACATCACAACTAGTCATTCGCAACAGCCCGGCTACCGCTAAGAAACCGTCACAAGAGGACCATGTCATATACCGACACACCTGTAACAGTGAGGACTGTGGACCTCACACTTATGTCGGTTTGACAAGGACTCGTCTGTCACGTCGCCTTACCTTCCACCTTCAAGCCGGAGCTATCAAGGACCACTACCACACATCCCCACACCATCAGGAACTCACCAGACCCGACTTAGATAAACACACCTTATTATTGATAAAGAAATAGACTCACGCCGCCTATTCATTCTTGAAGCTATATATATACAAACATACCAACCTACTTTAAACACACAAGCGGAATACAGCCAGATCCCACCCCGGCACGCCCTTCCACAGCGAGGCCCCCCATGATGCCCCCAGGAATGCCCCCTCCACACACGCAGATGAACGACGCAGAGGCCCCGCCCACTCCTGCGTCCGGCCAGCCTACCAGAGCTAGTCTTAGGTTAGCCAACCAGCGTGCAGCTAGCACACAATAATCCCTCTTTTGATCTTGTATCGCCTATATAAACTCGACTTATCACCTTCTAACTTCATTCCTTTTTCCTCTTTTGGTGAGACAGGGACACAGCTCTCCTGATCTCTTAACCAATCAGAGAGAGACAACCTAGCAGCTACAAACTGGGACACCCATCCAGTTACTGACCAGACCCTCCAACAGCTACTCAAAGCTGATTGGCCGAAACTGCCAGCAGCATTTTTCACGGGACAGACTTCTTGATCATCAGGCGGTCACCCATCCAACTACTGCCCAGACCCTCTAGACCAATCAGAGGGAGGCTGACGTCCACGTCACTGGAGTCTGATCCTCAAGGAGCCCCAAGATCCATCGGTCACCCATCCAACTACTACCCAGACCCTCTAGATCAATCAGAGGGACACCATGGCAGCCTAATCCTCAAGGAGCACCAAGATCTATCATCCAGACAACTATAATTCTACAAACAAAAACGCTTTTATTGAAGCCAGCCTCTTTGGCATGACAAGACAAATATTTCTCTAAAATTGTTTTTAGGACACAGTATCAAGATAGGAGCCTTAGAGTCCCTATCATAGTACCCAAACTGAACCCTGCGGCTTGCACAAGGGGGCCTCTTTAGAGAGGTGGAGAGGGGAACTGACAAGGGTGGCGAAAATCTTGGATAGGGAATAGCAGCCCAATTGGGGAGTCTGATTGGAATCCAATACAGCGTTTCCCATCTTTTAGAAGGGGGATAACGTACTGTTTTTGGCCAAGCCCAACGGATAGGCAGGAATGATACTGTGTCACACTATAAGTAAAATTAAGGAATAACAACATGCAAAATGGGTAGGCTCAAAATAAGCCACCCTCTCCCTGACAAGAGGGAAACAAAACTCAAGTTAATTGAAACTCTTATAGGTAACAACATCACAAGAGTATTCGTAGCCAATGGAGGTCTTGTCATCACCACTGCCACTGAAGAAGACATAAATTCCATCCTCTCCCACGAATCAGTAAACAAGCTCAAAGATGCTGGCTTCACCCCCATCATTCCAATTGAAATCAAGTGCAAGAGAAGCATTATATGTTTCAACCTAGACGAGCTTGCTTACAACAACCCACCTGAACTAATCAAAACAGAAATAGAAAGGCAGAATGCCTGGGCCAAGGTCAACCAGATTTATAAATTTGAAAACAAAGACAGAAGGAGACAATCAGGAAATATCAAGATAGAATTTGAAGATACACAAATGTCCCTACGAGCTCAAGAAGGCATAAAACTCTTCAATCTATCAGTGACCTCAAACCAAATAAAGCAGGAAAGGTACATCCCAATCCAAACCTGTACTCTGTGCTATGCGGTTGAACAACATGCAAGAACAAATTGCCCACATAACGAAATCCCTGAATACAAAGTTTGCTCTGAATGTTGTTCAAAGGAACACACATGGAAGGAGTGCCCTCCTAACTCAACAAAGAAGTGTATAAATTGCAAGGGAAATCATCGCACCCTAGCAATGAAATGCCCAGTCAGGAAAACAGCAATGAAGGAGAAAGAAACTAGAATGAAGGAAGATGAAGAGAGGAAAGCCAACAACACATACGCAACCGTAACCAACAATGGTCAGGCACAACAACCAGCACAACTACAACCACAACTTCGAAATAACAGCAATGTGGATTTGAACTGCGCAGCATATATGACAATAATGATGTCAGCACACATTAAAAACGAGTCAGAACCGGGCTCCTTCCAAAAATACTTCTCCACTTACACAAAAGAAAACGGCCTCCCAGTCTTAAAACTTCCCAAGTTCACTCTGGAAGAATCTATAAAATTTACAAGAGGAAATGGATATTTCACAGAGATGAAGAAATCCATACTTTCCGACCCTCAACCACAAGCAAACAACAATGATAACATAGAAGACGAAAATAACGAAAATATTGCCAATGACCCAGAAATACAACAACAACAAGAATCAAGCAGCAGCAGTGAAGACCCAGAACCACAACAACAACAAGATTTAAGCAGCAGCAGTGAAGGATTTACCGACTCCGATGTCAGCAGCGTCGACGTCGAAGCAGAGGACTCAGAGGTAAATGAACAAAATAACACAGAACATGAAGATCAGCCACAGTCAACCCCTGCCCTAACAAGCACACCCGCACTCGCACGAAACACCAGGAGCACTGCAAAACCGCTAAATCACTACATCCATCAGGTAAATGAAATTAACCTCAAAAAAGCCAAAGATGAACGTGTAATCCCAACTCACACAAATCCCACTCACACCCAAACAACAGCCCAAAAAGGGAAAAAAACAACTTAATCAAACATGGCTCAAAATCTAAAAATTATTCAACATAATGTACTCACATGGAATAACAGAAAGCACGAGTTAGTCAACACATATCTACAACTCAAACCAGACATAATACTAATACAAAGTCATGGTGTTAAAAATGAAGAAAGTCTAAAGATCCCAGGATTTAAAGTAATAAAATCAAACATATACAACAGACACATGGATGGCACTGCCATTGCAATTAGACAAGAATTACAACACAAAATCACAGATGACTTCTTGACGAACACACTAGCAGTACAAATTCAAACAGAAACAGGTCCAATAATAATAGCTACAGACTACATACCACCAAGTAGACTGTTTATCCCCACACCACTACATAGCATTATTCAGAAGAAATACACCGGTATACCTTTTTGGGGACTTAAATGCAAACCACCCAACATTTGGATACAGACATACCAACACAACAGGAAGACAACTACACAAATTAATATTAGACAGAATAATTCAACATATAGGACCTCACTTTCCAACATTCTTCACCGCCAACTCAGCCACAACTCCAGACACAATGCTGACTAATTACAACACATATCACAATATTAATATAAAACAAGGGCCACTAACAACAAGTGACCACACAATGATTATAACCCAAATCAGTACAGCCCCCATCTATATCCCCGCACCCCCACGTCCTAACATTCCAGCGACAAACTGGGACGATTTTCAAACAAACATAGAAGAACACACAACACAAACTGAACTAAACGAAGCCACACTAGAAGAAATTGATACAGAGATTGATACATGGTATAACACAATCAATCAAGCAATCAACACATGCATACCACACACAAGACTCAAGAAATTAACAGGCACTACACCTACCCATGAAACACAATTATTAATACAACAATATACTGCACTCAGACATCATGCAAACACTCATGGCTGGACTAATGTACATTACAACAGATACAAAACACTCCAAAACACACTAAGACACACTTTACAAGAAGAAGCAAACATACACTGGGAAAACACACTCACACAATTAACAGCTACATACTCTGAACCGGAGGTTTTCTGGAGAAAATTCAAATCACTGACTGGAGAAGTCAGCCCACCTACTCATTACATCATAGATGAGCAAAATAACAAAATTTTTGACGAACAAAGCCAAGAAACAATCCACAGAAGAATTTGGGAGAGAGTACTCAACGAAGAAGAGGAAGACAGTGATGATGAGGATGACGAAAACAACGACAGAGTTAACAACTATATGCAAGAAAACTTCAATCGCACAACTCCATACCATCAAGCAGACTTTTCCAGACTTGATGAGCAGAGCTTCCTCACGAAACCCATAACAAACACAGAAATTAAAGCCATCATAAAAAACACAAAAAATACCTGTCCAGGAGAAAGTGGGATCAACAAAACTATATTGACACACCTCCCAGAATCTTCAATTTCAAAATTAAGAAATATTTTTAATGCTTCACTCTCTGCAGGCTACTTTCCAGACACATTCAAAAAATCAACCATCAAATTGATCCCAAAACCAGGTAAACCACCCCACAATCCAAACAATTACCGCCCAATCTCGCTCCTTGAAGTTCCCGGCAAAATCTTCGAGAGAGTTATAAACACAAGATTAAGAACTCATCTTGAAATAAACGACAAACATAACAATAATCAATACGGTTTCAGACAACACAGAGGCACCACACACGCACTTGCAGTAATAACAGAACAAATTGCCTTAAGCAAAGCAGACAGGGGACAATGCCACCTAGTCCTGAGAGACATTACTAAGGCTTTTGACAAAGTATGGCACCAAGGACTAAAGTACAAAATTCTACATCTGGACTTGCCTGTCATCATAGAAAAACTCTTATGCGATTTTCTTGATGACAGAAAAGCCAGAGTTAAAATAAACTCTTACCTTGGTGAGTACTTTCAATTAAGTTGTGGAGTACCTCAGGGCAGCGTCTTGTCACCCACTCTCTTCATAATATACACCAGAGATACACCTTATTCTCACACAGGACTAAATATCAGTTATGCGGACGATATCACCCAGATAATCCATTACCAGGGAAAATCCAAGCACATGATGAACGCAAGAACAAAACTAGAAGTTGAGACAATTAATACATATGAAAAAAATGGAAGATTAAAACTAATGTCAATAAGTTCGCCATCATTCCAATCGGCTCCAAAAACAATGAAGACTTGGTAATAAATGAAAACCTAGTTAACTTCCAACAAAATGGAAAATCTCTTGGACTTAAAATCTCAAGTACAAGCTATATCACTAACGTAAGTGAAAGAAAGGGAAGAGCTATCCATGCCCTGAGCAAACTCTTCCGTTTTAGAAACCTCAGTACACCTATTAAAATACATTTAATAAAAGCCTTAGTCCTCCCAATCCTTGAATACCCCCCAATACCTACACTGGCTCTCAGCAAATCACAAATACTAACATTACAACGAGTACAAAACAAAGCTCTCAGATTTGCAACAAATACAAGATACCCTTATTTACATACAACCCAAGATTTACACCACATAGCAAAAATAAGCTCATTAAATGTTAAACTGTACCATAGAGCGAAAAAGATCTGGGAAAGAATTGAACTAATAAATGAAAACTTATACAATGATTTAAGAGAAAGACACCAACATATAAACAATTTTAATAGGAACTTTCCTAGCAGCCTAACTGCTATAGGAAGAAATGAACCAGATCCACTATACACTTAATACTTAAGTTCATAAAACTGTAAATCCAATACATTATTATAATGATAAAATGTTCACCTAAACCTAAACGAATCCCAAAGTACATCATGTAAACACAAATTTTAAGAAAAACTTAGCTAGCTTAGCTTTACCTGCCTAAGGCAGAAGAATTATGTAAAAATATGCAAAAACCAAAATAAATACAGCAAGGTGGCCGGCCCACTAACCTTCTCCCTTCTACTGTACTTCATAATTTCCTACTTTACCTTCCTGACCAAACCCTCTACTTATTCTCCCTCCTTCCTAAAAAAAACAAAAAAAAAAAAAAAAAAAAAAAAAAAAAAAAAAAAAAATCTAACTTCACTTCTCCTTGATAATGATGGCTGCGCCCATAGAAACGTCGGAACCATTTGCAAACCTCCTTTACCAACTTCCTGAAAATACCAGAAAAACTATACGAAAAATTGAGAGTATCAATAAAAAACTCAATAATGCAAACTGTGCCTATTATTTTATTCTCACCTGCCTGAAAGAAAATATATATATATATGTACAGTATATACTGTATATATATATACCATATATATATATATATATATATATATATATATATATATATATATATATATATAAATACCCGGTACAGTAGCCTATACCCTGTATTGATTGTATTTTGGCTATCATTAAGAAAGTGGATGATTCTCTCTCTCTCTCTCTCTCTCCCCCCACCAGTGTATTAAGACCAATTAATTTTCCTAACTTAATTTTCTGATGCATACCGGTATAACATTAAAACTGTATGATGACATTTTGGAGAGGGAGAGAGAGAGAGAGTTACACGGAATAGTTAGTATCTCAGAGACCTTGCGGTACATTCCGAGGAGATACTGGAAATGGAAGGATAGAGACTGTTTAATGCACTACACTCATTACAGAATGTGCAAAAAACTATCTACTCTCTTCTTGAACTGCTCTACTTATGAACTGTTCGACTTTGGAGGAAAGTTTGTTCCTATCTATCTATATGCTCAGGCCCAATCCCCACATTTCCTATTTATATTTTTATTTTCTACTTTATTCTATTTTATTATTGTTTTTCCTTTTTTCTTGGGGGTGGCCGACTCAAGACAGAGCAAGAACAGGGAAAACACAAAAACAACATTAAAAACAACGAACAAACATAGATAAAAACACAAATTCACACACATCTAGGTCACCCAGGAGAAGACCAAGAGACCAGGGTCACCAAGGTCGCTCCAGCACTCCCCTGGCCCCCGACCACCCGGAGAGGTTCCGATCTCGACAGGCAGACATGCAGCGAAGCCGAAGACACAGCCCCCCCACCACACTTCCAGGAGCACTCTTCATAGTAATTGTCTCCCCGGGCCAGGCGCCTGATGGACTATAATGTAGTCCAACTTGCACCCGACCCCTTCCCCCAAATGACCACGTGTTCACTCAACTATTCACAAGCATTCTCCATTCACTCCTGTCCACCACCACTTCCCCTGGCTGATCTATAGTCATTCCTCTATCATCCAAAGCTTTTCTTACACAGCCTCTCCATCTCAATGGGGGTCCTCCTGCCCTTCTATCTCCCCTTGTATCTGACTCTCATATTCTCTTTGTAAGCCTTTCATCTCCCATTCATTTAACATGACCATACCAGCTCAGCACCCTTCTGTCCACTCTGGCTGACAAATGTTCCTGCTGCCCCACTCTCCTACGTATCTCGTCATTTCTCAATCCGTCTCTACGAGTAACTCCACACATACTCCTCAAGCAACTCATCTCCATCACTTCCAGCTTTCTTTTCTCCTTGTTCTTCAGAGCCCATGTCTCAGCCCCATACATCACTGTTGGCACAAGAATTCCTTGATCATTGCACTTTTTACTTTCATTCAGAGATTTCTCGTCTTCCACATACTGTACTTCCCATTGCTCCGAAAACCTTCCTTGCTTCACACACTCTGTTTTACCTCCATTTCCATATCTCCACTCCTGCTTATCGTTCCTCCTAGATATTTAAAGCACTCTACTTCCAATATTTCCCCATCCAGCCTCACATCTAGATTCACCATATGATCTCCCCTATTACACACCAATACTTTACTTTTATTGACGTTCACCTTCAGTTTCCTCCTTCCACAAACCACACCAAACTCTTTGACTACCCGCTGCAGTTTCTCCTCAGAATCAGCCACCAATGCTGTGTCATCAGCGAACAGCAACTGATTCAACTCCCAATCTGGGCGGGTGCCCAACCCCGAAAAAGGTTGAAATAGGGGAGCTATCCCCCCGCCAAAGGCGGCTTTCTAGGGCATTTCCTAGCTGATGCTGAGAGGATTGGGTTCTAGTCATGTGGTGATGGGCTGGTCTATCAGAGTGAGAACTGAGCAATCTCTGCCATACCCATAGCTTACTCTGACTGTTCCTTTTACTTATATATTTTCTAGATCTCAAGTGACGGCGTCTCTAACGTGGATTGACCTCCCAATCTACCAAGATTGGAAGCCAAAGCGTCACATTTTTCCCTTGCCCCTCCACTTTCTCTTCATAATTGCTGAGGGACACAGGGCCCTGGGTGGGGCTTTGGTTTCCCGGGCATTTCCGCACCCTCCTCAGCTCCCCGCCATGGAGTGGCTTCGGTCACCCAGGCTTTATTGTGGTCGGTGGGGAGGGTTCTGTGGGGGCGCTCGGTTATGGCCTTGGCCTTGCTCGGGGCCTTGGGGCTGTTCGGCCAGGCAGCTTGGGGAACAACAACAACAACAACAACAACTCCCAATCTCTACCATCCTTTCCTACTAAACTCAATCCTCTTCCCATAGTTCTCCTTTTCACCTCCCTCACCACACCATCCATAAACATATTGAACAGCCATGGTGACATTACACAACCCTGTCGCAAACCTACCTTTACCTCAAACCATTCCAGCTAGAACAAATCTTATATGTGAAATTGTTTCCACAATTTCTAGTGCTATAAAAAGAGTGTGTTTGTGAGTGAGTGTGTGAGTTAGTTTTACATATATTTATAGATTTACATAGATACATTGGCCACACAGACCTTCCGATCCAAGCAAGAGGGCAGGACTTAATTCTAGTACAGATAGCAAAACCATAAATTAAGGAGAGGGTTTTGGTTTTTCTGGATCCCCTTCTTTGTCTTTAGCCCCATTAGTTATTAGATTTTAAGATGTTCGGCCCTTTAGTTTGGTAATTTTAAGACTTTACAGGATACAGCACTCCTCCCCGGGCCTCACACAGTGGTATGGCCAGGTCATACTGAGCTCATGACACTGGTGGTATTGCCCCGGAGAATAGCCATATCTAGTCTTTGCTTTAGTCAGAGGGTATCCTGGGGTTCTCCAGTAACTTCTCTGATTGTTGGGCCTATTTCATTCACCATATTGAGGGTGGTAAGGCCGAAGACTCCTGATGTATCGAACACCAGAGGCTCGAACTGATGACGTCTGGCGAGGACTTTATATTTTTCTCGCTTTCAAGTTTCTGCTATCTGGGCGGCTTCACCTGCTTCATTGGCGTTTCTGGTGATGTTGATTATTAAGAAAGTACAGGGGAGTAAAAGGGAAATCAAGCAACAACAGGTCTAGTGACCCCTCTAGGCTGCTTGACCTCTAAAACACTGAGGATCATGTGTCCGAACAGTGGTTTAGAGTGGGTAAGGGGAAATTGGGAAGGGAACTACTGCCCTGGAACAAATGTCCGTGGCAGGATTAGGAAGTTAGTAGGGGACAGTTAGGTTAGTAACATAACACAGTTATAAGTGATCTTTCGTATATCTGGGAAAAAGAGAGTAACGTCTTAGTAATATTTACAGTATATACACAAAAATCCTTGATGAATCTGAGAGGGGAATAAAATAAAGTTATTCATTTTCAAACGCAGTCAGTCGCGGGTTTGAGGGAAGATATTTGTCTAGGCGAAATTTAAATGAATCAACGGTGCTGCAGTCTATAACGTCTCGGGGAAGCCCATTCCACAAGTTGACAACTCGATTGAAGAAGAAATTCTTAGATTCGTGCGGGTTGAAAGTTTTACCAATAATTTTGCAACCGTTTCCCCGCGTGTAATTAGATTGGTCGATAGTGAAGTACTTACTACAGTTCATATTGATGATACCTTTGATGATTTTGAACACTTGAATTAAGTCGCCTCAGGGAAGGTTCCACCTTTGTAGGCTAATCCCAGCTGTATACCCAGGATTGTTTAAACACATATATGTATTTGATCACAATGGTTTAAGGAATATATGGTGCAATTTTCATAACCCTATGTGCGCGCGCGTAGCCGCGAAATTCAGTGTTCGCGACTCTAAATTATAGAACTCCTAAATTTTTCACATAGAAATCCCCAGTTTTTCTGGTACTAACTATATCACCTACAACTTCATTGAGCAGTTTTCCCAAATTCTGCATACAGGCTGTGAAAATACTTGTCTAAGTATGTGTATGGGAAAAGGGCTCTGTATAATGACCAACAAATATTTGCTGAAAAATATATATATAAGAACTCCAAGCAGTTGCAAACATACGAGTAAACAGCAAATTCTTCTATGCATACGCAAAAAGGAGACTCAGGAACACCTCAACAATAGGACCACTTGCAAAACCTACGGGCGAACTTGAGAGTGACCCAACCGAAATGGCCAAGATACTCAAACAGCAGTACGAAAGTGTCTTCAGCCCGCCAAATGAAGACAAGAAAATCGATAATGCAACGACCTTCTTTGACAACGCTCCAGGGACACCACATCAACTCTCCTCGGTAACAGTATCAACAGAGGACATAATAGCAGCCATCGACAAGATTGGACCAAACTCTGCGGCAGGACCAGACGGCTTTCATGCCCAACTGCTAAAACACTGCAAACATCAGCTAGCCTTGCCTCTAAAACTGCTGTGGAGCAAGTCCCTCCAAACTGGATATGTACCACAATCCCTAAAAGAAGGTACCGTCACACCAATACATAAAGGGGGTAGTAAAGGCATAGCCAAAAATTACAGACCAGTGGTGCTGACGTCACATCTTATTAAAATCATAGAAAGAACAATACGAGCTAAGATGGTCAGCTACCTGGAAGATAAAGAGGCATTCAACGAGGGTCAACATGGCTTTAGACAAGGCCGCTCCTGCCTTTCACAACTACTATCACACTACGACAAAATCCTACAGGATATTCAAGACGGAGAAAGTGTAGACGTCATATATCTAGATTTCGCCAAAACTTTTGACAAGGTGGACCATGGGATCCTTCTACATAAACTCAAATCACTGGGAATAGGGGGAGACCTTGGAAGATGGCTCCACAGTTTCATCACCAACAGAAAACAAAGAGTCACGGTTCAAGGAAGCCTATCAGAAGCAGGTGGGGTCATCAGCGGAATACCACAAGGATCAGTACTGGGACCTCTCCTATTCCTCATCATGATAGGAGACATCGACAGGGACCTGGAACACTCAACAGCCTCATCGTTTGCAGATGACACCAGACTCATGAAGAAAATCACCTCACAACATGATGCACAGCTACTACAACAAGACTTGGACAGTGGTCCAAGTCCAAGTGGGCAGAAGAAAACAACATGGCCCTAAACGGAGACAAGTTCGAGTTTTTAAGGTACGGGAACAAGAGAGCACTACAAAACGATACCAACTACAAAAGTGGACAGCAAGAAATTACCGCCAAGGACACAGTGAAGGACTTGGGAGTAAATATGAGCAGTGACGCCACTTTTTCCCAGCATATTACCAAAGCCACAACAACAGCAAAACAAATAGCAGGCTGGATCCTGAGAACCTTCCACACAAGAAATGAGAGGTGTATGTTAACACTGTGGAAGTCACTGGTCCTACCACGACTGGAGTACTGCTCTCAGCTCTGGTCTCCCCCAAAAGTAGGAGAAATAACAGAAATTGAAGCCACCCAGAGGACATTCACCAGTAAAATCCATGGGTTTCAACACTTTAACTACTGGGAGAGACTCAAGGAGCTGCAGCTGTACTCACTTCAAAGACGTAGGGAGAGATACATCATCATCTACGTCTGGAAGATTTTGGAAAAAAAGGTACCAAATCCAAACATCCAAGAGACTCAACACCAAAGGCGAGGGAGGCTGTGCTATGTGAGGACTACGCCGGGATCAACACAAAAAATCAAATCCCTGATCCACCACAGCTTTACATACAATGGAACCAGACTGTTCAACTGTATACCAGCCCCTCTCAGGAACATGACCGGGGTGTCTCCAGACACCTTCAAGAAACACTTGGACATGTGGCTGGCCAAAATACCGGACCGGCCACCAACACCAGGATACCCCAGCACCAACTCCAACTGACTTCTGGAATGGAGAGTGGAAGAAAGGGAGCTGCCTGGTCGCAGTGGAGCCCCAGCTCAACTGTGTCACTAACGGACGGAATACAACAAAGTGTAACAAAGTGTAAGTGTAAGTGTAAACACAAATACCCTCAATAGAAACTTGCGTAGAGGTCTATGGAACATGTCTGCAGAGTATGAACAATATAGAGTAATAATCAGCAGATATTAGTATTTTAGATGTAGATAAACCATATCTCAGATTATCTCTCAGAAATCAACAATTAAAGTTTGAGCACATTATTTGAGAGTCCGGTTGAAATATTTTAGTTACCGCCATAATACCATTTTCGGTTACAACCTGATACGCCACGTCTACGAAAACTGAATTAAATGGGTAACTAAAATATTTTGTATCAAATATTTCATTATTTATTATTAAGTTATTATGTAAGTCCCTAAGGTATCTTGAAGGGCTCTAGGGGGAGTATAGGTGTCAGCTGTGGAAATTTGATGCTTGCCACTATAGTACATACATATATACATATATACATATGTATATCTATATCTATATTACATATATATTTATATATATATATATATATATATATATATATATATGCATATACATATACATGCATATACATGTATGAGTGAGTACAGGAAGGGGGTTGGGGGTGGGGGGATGTCAGATGTCGATTTTTTCCTCTTCCCTTTCACTTTCCTACACTGTAGGAAGGATTATAGCCTATATTAATACAATAAAAGTTACGGCGTTGCTATATACTGTTTGGGGGGGGGGGGGGGATGTCGGATACTGTTTTCTACTCTTCACATTCACTTTCCTACACTATAGGAAGGATTTTAACATACAAAACAAATTACTGAAAACTGATGCTTTTAGGGTCTACAAAGGTGGAGCCTCCCCTAACCCTTCTTTGGCGGGGCCCGGCTATAGTCTGAGTAGAGAACCAAGGCCTAAAGAGCGGGGCCCGGCTTTAGTCGCATGCGATGTTGAGCACATAATCAGCTCTGAGAGAGAGTCCGAGCGGTGGGAGGAGCGCGGGTGGGCTCTGACTGTTCGGCATGGACGTTGTCCCGCCACTGACCGTTTCATCACATCCCACCACATCCCTGGTCCCTCAATACAGGGTAAAAACTGACGAAATTACTGTATTTTAGGGATTTTCCCTTCGTGTAGCACGATCGTTGCAAGAGAACCCGTGGTCGTACAAGGATGGTTCAGGTGTCATTGGAAAGCTCAATTATCGCCCTTTCACGGATACATAATTGTATTATGCTCTGGCTCTTCTTTATGCATGAAAAAGAGCATGGAATGAAGCTCATTTAGGGTAAATCTGCCCGCTTGGCAGGTAGATGTTACAAAACTAGCCTCTAGCGTTGAGTGTTAATCTGCGCTGGGTTAAAGGAATTAGATTTCATTCCTTAAGACGCTCCTTGTATGGTTTGTTCTTTAGGCTAGGTATAATTTTGGTAACTCTACGTTGAACTCGTTCTAGCTTGTCTATATCTTTTTGATAATAAGGGCACCAGGATTGAACGCAGTATTCCAGAAGAGGGCGGACTAAGGAACTGTATAGAGTTAGGATAACATCTTTGGATTTATGCTCAAATGACCTGCCTATAAAGCCAATTATTTTGTTTGCATTCTTAACAACTTCTAAACATTGTTGATTCAGTTTTAGATTACCGGTACTTGCTATTGTTACCCCCAGATCGGTTTCTCTGTCTACATTCTTAAGCTGAGTGCCATTCATCGAATAGTTTGCTTTCTCATTTCGGTATCCGATATGTAGTACTTTACATTTATCCGCATTGAAACTCATTTGCCAAGTTTGGGCCCAACATGACAACTTATTTAGATTGTGTTGCATATTGTCAACTTGTTCTTTTGACCGTATGCTACAGTAAACCCCCGTTATCTCCGACTCTTTTTACTCGGAAACCCGCACTTCTCGGAAAGTTCGCTGTAGATCTCTGAAAATTCCGAGATCTAAGAGGAAAACTCCGAGGGCCCACGTGGTCTGTCGGACGGGTGTCCATATATCACGGAAAATTCAGAGATCTAAGGGCAAATTCAGAAATCTAAAGCTACAGTGAGGTGGAGAAGGACAGTGAAATGGAGAAGGAAAATGATATTTATATGGTACACTAGTGTACAGGTACTGTAATTCATCTTGAATCTACGTTGTTAGTGGTAGGGAAGTCTCCGTTTTCTCTGGTGGCTCGGACTCCCTCTTCTAATTCGGACATTTCCCTCTCTTAAGTCGGACATAAGTCGGACTTCGGACATCTCGGAAAATCGGACTTCTCGGAAGATCGGACTTCTCGGAAGATCAGACTTCTCGGAAGTGGTCTCCGCCCAATTAGTCCGAGATAGCGAGGGTTTACTGTATTTGCAATTTTTGGATCGTCCGCAAACTTTGAGATTGTACAGGTGAGGCCCTCGTCTATGTCGTTGATGTAAATTAGAAAGAGAATTGGTCCCAGTACCGATCCCTGGGTTACCATGCTATTTACATTGGTCCATTTAGATGCCTTACTGTTTATGACTACTCTTTGCTTTCTGTTGCTGAGCCAATTTCTATCCATTTCAACACACCGTCTTGTATTCCATGCGTTTTTAGTTTTAGTAGTAAACGTTTGTGGGGAACTTTGTCAAAGGCCTTTTGAAAATCAAGGTATATAATATCTACAGCTTTACTCTCATCATAGAGGTTGAGGATATCTTGGAAGAAGTCTAAGAGGTTTGTTAAGCAGGAACGTTTGTTACAAAAGCCGTGTCAACACATGTGGCATCCCACACGAGGCACTGGCCATTCTTGTAAGGGAAGATTGTCATCCCATTTGGCTGTTTGCCAATATCTCTGGGAAGTCTAAGAGGTTCAAGGATTGATGCACGGTTAGCACTCTGCAGGGCCCATTTTATGACCTCAATTTGTGCGGAGTGTCTTGGCAGGAGGCCTGCGCTGTAACCACATGACAAGGCATGGTGACCACGAGCGTCTTTCAATGCACCACACTTGCAAGTGTGTGGGTGACAAACTGATCCACCCACTCTTGAATGCGATGGCAACCCTGAGCGCTTCAGCATCCTAGTGAGTTCCAAGAGGTGGGATGGGGATGGCATGCAATCACAAGCAACTCTCAAAACGGGCCATGCCTGGAGGCGCGCTTTACCAACCTGGTCCGTACTGGTTAGGACTTAGGAGACCCTCTTGTGTAATCTTCACGGAGATGGTATACAACACTTTCTGCTTGCTCCTGGAGGTACCCTGAGGCTCCTCCTCTGCTCCTTTACTTTCCTTCCAGGTATTAATCGCTTCTGCCAAGTCCTCATCAAGTGTCATTCTTGGTCGAGAAGAAAGGATGGACACTACAAGGTCGTTGGTTGCAATAAGGGAGGAGATAAAGGCATGGGAGGCAATATCCATGTATCTCTGTACCCCCAGGCCCCCTCAGAGTTAAAAGAGACTGGGCCATAATCAAGGAACGTTCAAGCCAAAATGGCTGGACACACAGAGTTAGAAACAATTTAAGTCACAGGATGAGGGAAAGATGGATTCAGGGAGAGAGTTCCAAAGCTCATCTGTTAAATAGAAGAAAGATTGGGCGTAACATTGCACTCTCGAGTAGGAGAGTTGTACAGAGTAGGTGAGGAATTGTGTTGCAAGACGGGTACTACGTACCCTATGTAGAGGAGGTGGAATGCACTGAGAGAGCTCTGAGGAACACTGTTGTATGGCTTCATTAGGTTTGCTTATGAGGGTTTGCTTGCTGGGGCGTTCTGGGAAACTAATTGAATAGTGTAAGGTAGGGTCGTCTGCACATGAATGGATGGGACTGGAGGTACAGTTGAGAAGATCATTTATGAAAATTAGAAAGAGAAAAGGAGATAGGACAGATTCCTGAGGAACACACGAGTTGATAGAATGAGGAATAAAACGATGGCCGTCCTCAACCGCAGCTATGGAACGACCAGAAAGGAAATTAGAGACAAAGGCTCAGATGGAGGGATAGAAACCGAAGGAGGGTAGTCTAGAAATTAAAGATTTGTGCCTACTATATCGAAGGCCTTCGATATGTCTAGCGCAATAGAAAAGGTCTCACCGAAGTCCCGAAAGGAGGATGACCAAGAGTTAGTAAGATATGAAAGAAGATCACCAGTAGAGCGACCCTTAACTCAGCAAGTGCGAAGCCCCTGTAGTATACACCATACCCCTGTGCGAAGGTATTCTGATTCATTCCTCACTAAAATCGTTAATTTACCATATATATATATATATATATATATATATATATATATATATATATATATATATAATTAATACTTATCTATATGCACCTATTTTACTTTTAATATGAACATATGAACATGGGAAAGCAATAAAACAAGTGGTAACAGCAATTGGCTGGTGAAAATTTTATATTTTAGCCCCTCGGTCGTAATCTGGCCCAGACTGGGCGACACAGGCATACCCTCCCTCTCACGTGTCTCGCATGGCACTGAGAGACCTGGGGACCTTTCAGACTGGCTTGGAAGGTTGGAGTTACACTCCTCTACCCTCCTCCCTCTCTCCCACTTGTCCTCCCACGATAATACTAGATATATATCGGGAATAATAGAGAACATACCTGATAAGTGAGGAGGGGGGAAAAATGGGGGGAGGAGGGGACACATGTGTAGGAGTGGTAGACAGTAATGGAGGGAAATTATCTCACCTAAGCACAAATGGCTTTGGTTTTTTTAGTGCCACTGGGGTGCTTTAAATTTTTTTTTTTTTAGGCCTAGGTTCTTATGAGTCTTCCCACAGCCCCCCAGTAGAACATCATATGAGTTTTTCTGTAGCTGCCGGGTTAAGGAAGCCATATTGGTGATCTGAGAGTAGATTATGAGAAGATAAAATGGTTAAGAAATTTGTAACTAAGAATAGTTTTAAAAACTTTAGAGATACAAGAGATGAGAGCAATTGGACGATAGTTGGAAGGTTGAGATTGGTCACCCTTCTTTGGGACAGGTTGAATGTGAGCAAGCTTGCAACAAGAAGGGAAGACGTTAAAGAAGAGACAGAGATGAAAGAGTTTATCTAGGCAGGGAGTCGGCAACGACCACAGTTTTTTAGTAAGACAGGAAGAACACCATCCGGACCGTATGCCTTTTTAGTAGGCCTATCAAGTCCAGAGAGGGTAGAAAGTACATCTTTAGAAGAGATTAGGATATTAGGCGTAAGTAGCAGAGAGGGTGGTGGAGAGGGAGGAATAGCACCGGAATCATCCAAGGTTGAGTTTCTAGCGAAAGTTTAGCGTAGAGTTCAGCTTTGTCAGAGGAAGAAGTGATGACTGTGCCATCAGAGTGGAAAAGGGGAAGGAAAAACGAGGAAGACAAGTTGTTGGAGAGATTTTTGGCTTATTCCATTATACAATTAAATGACATTTGACTGTTTAAGCGCCTCTAAAAGATATTATAACACTTAATTAAGCGCATGTAATATAAGGCAGCTACTTCATTTAAAGTAGCCTACATGTTCAGGGAATTTTGTAAATGTGATGGTGGGGGAGGGGCTCCTGAGGCGGGAATTTAAATGTGTTGACCCGCCTCTCTAGCCCCTCCCCTCTAGGCTATTTTGAAATAAACTTCTGCTACTTTAAATGTAGTCCTTGCTTTATAATACATTACTTAAGTGTTATAATACCTTCTATATGTGCTAAAAACAGTCAAATGTCTTGTAATGTACAAATATAATGAGCTAGAAGAAGTTGACTGAAAGGTAAGTGTTCGTTTGGGCATCAGTTGATTTGGGTACAGATGCTTTTTCGGTTAATGCCTGCTTGTATTGCAAAATATCAATGCTAAGCGGCATTTTCGAGATTTATAATGAAAGACACTATTATACTTTGTAGATTTTATGATTCAAATAATTGTAATGAAACTGTTATATTAATTGTTATCACAAGCAACCTACGAAATGAAATGCAGTCAATCCAACCAATCACGCACCATCACTGTGCAGTTGCCACATCTACGATTCTCGATCCTCAGCTGGAAATATATCAGGTATAGTAGTAGTGATGATGGTCATAATAGTAGTGATGATGGTGACAATTAATTATTATATTTGTAGTGATAATGGTAGTGACGATGGTGTGAGTATTAGTGATGATGGTGAAAGTTGTAGTGATGACAATAATTGTGATGATGAAGATCATAGTAATGGTGATGATGGCAGCAGTAGTGATGATGGTGATACTAGGATACATGATGGTAATAGTTGTGACAGTAGTAATCTATCTATCTATCGATTGCCGGACGCCTTACTCCCCTTACGAGGGTGGCCATACACAGAATGCCCCCAAGCGGACCTATTCCCTGCGAGAGGGACAACCCGAGCCAGTTTAGTGAAGGACTTACAGGATTGACCACTCAATTTAGGATCCATCCGACTCCGAAGCCCTCTGTGTATCTTGTTAGCACTATTTTTCTACAGTGGTGTTCGGCTAATCCATCCACTAACCTGCCTTACCCTTAGGTAAGCAGTACGGATTTGTATCAGGTTTACTCCCCTAGACAGGTTTCCAACCAAGGCTGAAGAGTCCCATCCACCCGGATTTTTATAAGGTTGTCTCCCCTAGATGAGTTGCCGCCCAAGGCTAATGAGTCCCATCCACCCGACAGTAGTAATGATGATGGTTATAGTAGTAGTGATGATGTTTACAGTAGTAATGATGATTGTAAGATGGTGGTGATGATAGTAGTAATGATGGTTGATAGTTGTAGTATCAATGATGATACTGTGATTAAGATGGTAATGACAATGGTGACAGTAGTAGTGATGATGGTGAGAATAGTAGTGATGATTGTAATTGTAGTAGTGATGATGACAGTAGTTGTGATGATTGTGGCAGTTGTAGTGATGATGGCATCATCACTATCCATCGCAGAGTTGGGTATGCCGTTTTGATTTTGGGCAAAACGGCTCGTCTACTTTATTTATTTATTTGTATTTTGATGTGGAAGAAGGAAGTGTGGTGTGCATGTTTAGTGAAGTGGATAGGAGGAGGAGGTGTTTGTGAGAGCTAGCTGGATTACTTTCGGTGTAAATGAGGCACAAAGGAAATCAGTAAGAGAGGCCAAGCAAATGAAACATAAGTTCCAGCGACTCCTTATCAAATGCCTATAACCTCTCCTGGGTCTAGCCCTGAGGCTGTAGAGGCACCTTAATATTAAACTCTCTCTCTCTCTCTGCATATCATAGTAACTTCATTAACTTTCCCAGCTTCTAGTGCATTACAGAGAGTGAGAAAGAAAGAGAGAGGGGGGTATATATATATATATATATATATATATATATATATATATATATATATATATATATATATATATATATATATATATATATATATATATATATATATATATATATATATATATATAATGTGTGTAAATTATATATAGCATATATGAAGCCCTTAACGAGCACATTTGGAACACTGCTAATGGAGTTGTACTGATGGTTCAGCATTAAGTGTTGGTTTAAATTTTCCAATAGAATAGGTTTCTTTGGCTTTTCGCAAATTAATGTCTGATTTGACTTTATAAAACGGCATTACATTAAATTTAGGAGAGATGTTTTTGGCACATTGTAAAATATGAGTGCTTACATTAAGGCCTCTATTATGTGTTACATGATCTCTATGTAGGTTCACTCGAAGTCTAAGATTTGAAGTTTCCCCTATATAGATTTCCTTGCAGCCATTGCAGCACAAGACATATATGCAGTTCATTGTATTACAACTCATATTTTCATTAGCTTTAAAAGTATAATTAGTATTAATACATATTTTGTATTCATGGCTTTCGATTAGTTCTAAGCATATTTTGCATCGTGGATCGCCACATTTTGTTACTATAAAGTCAGATGAGTTACGGAGTTTAGCTCTAGTTAATATTTGTTTAAGGTTTCTTGGTTGCCGTTTAGCTTTAATGAGATTTACATCTTTGTATATGTTATTAGTTTCTGGTGATTTTTGTAACAAGCCTATTGTAAATTTTACTTATTTAAAGTAATCATCATAGTTAGGGTTGTTAGTGGTTATGTATGGCAATATATAATTCTGAGTTTTATCATTGGTAGCAGTGTTTCGTAGTTTGGTTATAGGTATTCTTTTTGCTCGCTCAATGCCATTATTTATTATACCAGTTGGATATTTTCGTTGTAAAAGGAAACCCTTTAATTCTTCGAGTCTCTTATCTTTTAAAGTTGGATCTAGGACTATTGTACAAATTCTTCTAGCTAAATTGAAAGGGATATTATTTATAACATGTCTTGGATGGTTTGAGTTGTATTCTAGGTATTGTTTAGTATCAGTTATTTTATAATGAATATTGTAATAATTTGAGTATTCTGTTTTATGAGGCATATATCTAAGAAAGTTACTACTTTTTATATGGATGAAGGCGGTGCTGGTTGGGAGGAGGGGCGTCGACTGACTGGGGACAGAGGTGCATGGGGGAGGTTCGTTCGTGGCCAACCCTTAGGGGATCGCGGCGTCAGGCAATAGATAGATAGATAGACTACTTCTCCGCTCGCATCACATGTAAACTTAATTTTGTTATTCAAATTATTAAGTTTGTCCAGGATGGGTTGGAAGGTGCCGCCATCCTTTTTATCCCAAATTATGAAAACATAGTCCAGATATCGCTTGTATTTTTTCTTAAATTTTGCTGCAATAATATCTCCATATGTGGAGGCTACAATAGAGTGTAATTTGTCCTCCAAGTATCCTAGTACTAGATTCGCATAATTAGGGGCAAATTTTGTTCCCATAGCAGTGCCTGATATTTGTAGGTAGTTAACCTCATTAAATTGGAAAGAATTATTCTCTAGAACTAGTTTGCAACTATCCTTTATGAGACTTGCAGGAATCCTATTATTAGTATCATAATAATTATCAACCCAGTAATCTATAGCTTCATATATTGCCATACATAACCTCTTACAACCCTAACTATGATGATTACTTTAAATAAGTAAAATTTACAATAGGCTTGTTACAAAAATCACCAGAAACTAATAACATATACAAAGATGTACATCTCATTAAAGCTAAACGGCAACCAAGAAACCTTAAACAAATATTAACTAGAGCTAAACTCCGTAACTCATCTGACTTTAGAGTAACAAAATGTGGCGATCCACGATGCAAAATATGCTTAGAACTAATCGAAAGCCATGAATACAAATGTATCAACTCTGCGTAAGCAGAGTTTGAGATCGCCCCCCCCCCCCCCCCCCCCGTATAGTGGGTTCCACACGACAAAAATGTCTGTCGTCGTTGTCGTCCGTCTGTCTCGGAATTCCTCCTAGACCGTTGGACGGATTTTCACCAAATTTCACACTAACATTTGTTGCGTGAATGCGAACGTCAGTCAAAACAGATTTTTTTAATTTATGCAATAGTTATGATTTTAGGTCCAAAATATGTCCAGTAGGATAAATTATGGTAATATTTGTGACAGTTGTAATGATGATGGTTATAGTAGTAGTGATGATGTTAACAGTAGTAATGATGATTGTAAGACTGATGGTGGTGATGATATTAGTAATGATGGTTGACAGTTGTAGTATCAATGATGATAGTAGTGATTAAGATGGTAGTGACAATGGACAGTGATGATCGTGAGAGTAGTAGTGATGATGATCATAGTAATGGTGATGAAAGTACTTGTGATGATTGTGACAGTTGTAGTGATGATGGCAGTAGTAGTAATTATGTTGACTGTGATTGATGATTGTATTAGTAGTGATGATGGTAACCCATCGCAGACTTTGGTATGCCGTTTTGATTTTGGGCAAAACGGCACATCTACTTTATTAATACTAATTATACTTTTAAAGTTAATGATAATATGAGTTGTAATACAATGAACTGCATATATGTCTTGTGCTGCAATGGCTGCAAGGAAATCTATATAGGGGAAACTTCATATCTTAGACTTCGAGTGAACCTACATAGAGATCATGTAAGACACAATAGAGGCCTTAATGTAAGCACTCATATTTCACAATGTGCCAAAAACATATCTCCTCAATTTAATGTAATGCCGTTTTATAAAGCCAAATCAGACAACATTAATTTGCGAAAAACCAAAGAAACCTATTTTATTGAAAAATGTCAACCAACACTTAATGCTGAACCATCAGTACACCTCCATTAGCAGTGTTCCAAATTTGCTCATTAAGGGCTTCATATATGCTATTTTTTACCACAAGAACCAGCTTATGTTTTTTTTTGTTTTTATATATATATATATATATATATATATATATATATATATATATATTTTCTATCAGGCAGGTGAGATTAAAATAATAGGCACAGTTTGCATTATTGAGTTTTTTATTGATACTCTCAATTTTTCGTACAGTTTTTCTAGTGTTTACAGGAAGTTTGTAAAGGAGGTTTGCTAAGAGTTCCGACGTTTCGATAGGTGTAGCCATCATTATCAAGGAGAAGTGACGTTAGAAGGTGATAAGTCGAGAATATATAGGCGATACAAGATCAAGAGGGTTTATTGTGTGCTAGCTGCACGCTGGTTGGCTAACCTCAGGCTAGCTCTGGTTGGTTGGCTGGACGGTGCGTATAGGTTAGGCGCAGGAGTGGGCGGGGCCTCTGTTTCGTTCGTCTGCGTGTGTGGAGGGGGCAATCATGGGGGGCCTCGCTGTGGAAGGGCGGGCCGAGGGTAGGATCTGGCTGTATTCCGCTTGTGTGTTAAAAGTAGGTTGGTATGTTTGTATATATATAGTTTCAAGAATGAATAGGCGGCGTGAGTCTATTTCTTTATCAAGAATAGAGCTGTGTTTATCTAAGTCGGGTCTGGTGAGTTCCTGATGGTGTGGGGATGTGTGGTAGTGGTCCTTGATAGCTTCAGCTTGAAGGTGGAGGGTAAGGCGACGTGACAGACGAGTCCTTGTCAAACCGACGTAAGTGTGAGGTCCACAGTCCTCGCTGTTACAGGTGTGTCGGTATATGACATGGTCCTCTTGTGACGGTTTCTTAGCGGTAGCCGGGCTGTTGCGAAGGACTAGTTGTGAGGTTTTCCTTGATTTGTAGTATATGATAAGTTTAAGGTGTTGGTCAGGGTTCGTAGTTTTAACGTTGTTGCTGATAATGTCTCTCATTATGTTTTCGTCTGTCTTGTGATCTGAGGACATGTGGTTTTTATAGTAAATTTTTATGTATTCAGTGTTTGTATTAGTAGGCATGTCGTGATTGTACCATGTTTCAAGGTGTTTGTTGATGGTGTGGGCGATGTCCGAGTTGCTGTACCCATTGTTTACAAGCACCTGGGTGAGCCTCTCGAGTTCCTTGTGTGTCTCGCCAGGAGGTGCAGTATGATAGGGCTCTCCTGACGTAGGTGGTGATGGTGGACCGTAAATATCGCTGGGGCATTCTCTTTCGCCGTTGAGACATAATCCGTTGTTGGTTGGTTTGGTGTAGACAGTAGTGGTAAAGCCTGAGGTGTTGTTGTTGTTTACAAGGACATCAAGGAAGGGGAGATGACCATTAGAGGACTCCTTGAAGGTGAAGTTTAGACTGGAAGAGGCGATGAATCGTTGTTGAAGGTTGCATAGCTCCTGTGGGTCCCTCACACGCACGAAGATGTCGTCTACGTATCTGCAGTAGACGGAGGGGCGGTTGGTAGTCAGGAGCTCTTCTTTGATGGTGCCCATGTAAAAATTGGCAAAGAGGACTCCTAGGGGACTGCCCATTGCCACACCGTCGATCTGCTGGTACATGTCACCTCGCGGGCAGGTGAAGGGCGCCTCTTTGGTGCATATTTCCAGCATAGTCTTCAGGGCTGTTTCTGGGAGGTCTAAGGGTGTGTTGTCAGGGCAACACACTGTTGGCACTTCCGACCACAATGCCATCATGTGTAAAATTAATCTTGATTTTTCTGTTCCTGATATTACTCTCTCACGTAAAGTCTACCTTAACTCCCGGGTTAACTGGGACATCGTTTGTAATGATGTTTGTAATATTGAGTGGAATCACATACTAAGATCTCATGACCCAGTTTCAGCTCTCAACAATTCCCTTCTTGGTATCCTTCGCAAAAGAGTTCCATCAAAAACAATTAAGTCTCGTATCAGGGATAAAGCATGGTTTAATGATGACTGCAAGCGTGCATTTGATGACAAACAGGCTGCACATCGTCTATGGAGGCGTAATCAAACCCCCTTGCATTGGGAAAATTATGTTTTTAAAAGGGCAGCTGCGCAGAGAGTTTATGATGGTGCTGAGAGGGATTATAACTCCCATCTTCAGGATGTTCTGGCAGGAGCTACACAGCCTCATAAATGGTGGTCCGCTTTGAAATCCTCTGTATTTGGAATAGATTCCTCCATGCCTCCTCTTTGTGATTCTGATGTCTCCATCTCTTTTGATCCATTATCGAAGGCCAATATTCTATCTAATATTTTTATCAATAAGCAGAGTAATCAGGAATTGTCTTTGCCATTGACATGTTTCCCTAGACCCAACCTCAATTCAATGGCATTCAAATCAGCTGAACTGAAAAGGTACTTGCTGGATCTTGATACCTATGGTGGCACAGACCCGGATGGGTTTTTCCCTCTCTTTTTTAAAAAGGTTGCAGTGGTCTTGGCACCTAAATTGGCCGTGGTGTTTAGGTTGCTTTTGAAATCAGGTAGTTTTCCTCTTTGCTGGCATAAGGCTATTATCACTCCTATTTCAAAGGGAAATACTGCCTCATCATCTCCTAATGACTATCGCCCTATCTCCATTACCCCTATCCTACCCAAGCTCTATGAGAGGCTTTTGTCCAAACGCCTTTCCTCTAATTGTAATAGTCATAATATGATACCAAACTCACAGTTTGGTTTTCGTAAGGGACTGCGTACATGTGATGCGCTTCTGACACTCACCCATGACTTGCAATCTGCATTGGACCAGGGACATGAGTCTCGTGTCGTGGCTATTGACTTTAGTTCTGCTTTTGATTTAGTCAACCATAAAGCACTTCTGTATAAGTTACAGCTCATCGGTATTGGTGGCAATTTTTTAAGGATCTTTGAAGATTTTTTGACAAAAAGATCTCAGTCTGTGGTCATTGATGGGTGTCATTCCCCTTCTGTTACTGTTGTTTCTGGTGTTCCACAAGGCACTGTCCTTGGGCCTTTGCTTTTTATTATTTTTACTGCTGACCTGTGTTCCGAGCTTGAAAATAAACTAATCTCCTATGTTGATGATACAACTTCATATGCGTCAATTCCATCACCAATAGATCGACACGTAATTGCTACTGCTCTGAATAGGGATTTAGCTAAAATTACATCATGGTGTGAACTTTGGGGCATGAAACTTAATGCTAGTAAAACACACTCCATTATCATCAGTATCAAATCAACCAAGCTACAGACCAACATGGTGAAACACATACAATAGCACTGGATATATCAAAGGCATTTGATAGAGTCAGGCATCAATCCTTATTGTCGAAGATGTCACACTACGGCCTTGCATCATTAGTTCCACTAATTTCTTCTTATCTTCATAACAGAAAAATATGTGTAATGGTAGATGGCCTTTATTCTCAATTTCACTCAATAAATGCTGGTGTTACCCAGGGATCAGTTTTGGCCCCAATTCTGTTCCTCATTCATATCAATGATCTCATATTTACCACTCATAATCCAATACATTCCTATGCAGATGACTCAACACTCCACAGTTCCTTCACATTTACCAATTCTTTCACCCAACCCGATCTTATAAATTCAAAAATACACACTGCAATTTCTCTGAACCAGGACCTTTCTAGAATTAATGGATGGGGACAAAAGAATCTAGTTTCCTTTAATGCACGGAAAACCAATTACATTCAATTTTCGAACCGACAGAATCTCACTGACTCCCATATATTTGTTAATGATGTAAATATTCCCACTTCCCCTAGTATTGACATTCTCGGTGTAACATTAACTACTAACTTGAGCTGGACACATTATGTTAGAAGCATTGCTAAGAATGCCTCTAAAAAACTGGGACTCCTGTACAGAGTTCGAGAATTCTTCACTGACGAGCAGTTGGCCGTAATATATAAAAGTCATGTGCGTTCTCAGATGGATTACTGTTCACCTCTGTGGGGTAGAAGTGGAGTGGTTGCATTGAGGCAGTTGGACAAAATTCAACCTAAACCTATTAGATTAATCAATAACCCTGCAATCACACAGGACCTTCCTACATTATCCATACTAAGAAACATTGCATCCCTTGCATTATTCTACAGATATTTTCACAGCAATTGTTCCGAGGAACTTGCTTCAATTGTGCCGCCTCTCCACATCTTTCCCCGTAGAACTAGGGCAGCTGAGAGCGCCCATAAATTTACACTTTCTCCTCCACAATGCAGAACTTCTGCTTATCAGAATTCATTTATCCCCAGAGCTACTACTCTTTTGAATTCACTTCCCTCGAATTGCTTTCCACAAACTTACAATTTACAAATGTTTAAATCCAGTTGTTACAAACATTTTATGAATGGAGGATGCCTTTAGGCACATGGACCTTTTTGTTTTATCTGTGTTTTTCCTTCCTCCGTTCATTGTCTCTTAATACAAAAAAAAAAAAAAAAAAAAAAGCAAATCTCGTACCTTGGATCCTCCCTATCCTTATCTACAAGTTTCTGGCGAGCAAATTGAGAATGTGGATACTCTGCGTTTGTTAGGAGTTACTCTTGATCCCAAACTTACTTTTGAAAAGCATATTCGTTCTTTCTCCTCTTCTATTTCCCAAAAAATTGGTCTGCTTCGCAAGGTTTATAAAAAATTTGCTTGTGACACCACAGTTATCAAGTCTTTTTATGCTTTTATTTTGCCACATTTCGAGTAATGCTCACCTGTCTGGTTGTCAGCAGCTGACTGCCATCTCAAGTTGCTTGACAGGTTGCTAAATTCCATCAGTTTTATTCTACCTCATTTGTCTCTTGATCTGTGTCATCGACGTAAAGTTGGTGCCCTTAGTCTTTTATTTAAAGTTTTTAACAACCCTCAGCATCCCTTACATGGGGTTCTGCCTGGGCCCTATGTCCGGGCTCGTGCAACTAGATTCACAAGCAATCTTAATGATCTTGCCATGAGCCGTGTTAATTGTTCTACTACACAGTTTTTACGGTGTTTTGTGCCGGCCATGGTTGACTTGTGGAATACGTTGCCAAATGAGATAGTCAATTCAGCTCATATCTCCATTTTTAAGCCTAGAGTTAATGCTTTTTTGCAGCATTAATTCTAATTTGTAAACGTATTTTATTCTATTTTATTGTATTATATTTATACTTGATATCCTCCACTGCATAATATGTTATCTGTGTTTAATATGTGTATATGTACAGTATACAGTATATATTGTTTTTTTCCTAAGTTGCCGTAGTCTCTCTCCAGTGCCTCCGGGTGTTTTGTGTGGATTCATCTTGATGGTGTTTCTGCGCCCTGGTTGGAGACTTCGGCATCTCCTATAATAATAAAATAATAATTCGAGAATGGATAATAAGTCGTAGGCGTGTGCATAAACCTTTAACCGTCCTGGTGGTGTAATGATTAAGGTGGTACAAATCTATGTGTGATAACCCGGGTTCGAATCCCGGTGGATCATATATACTTTAATTAATTGCATTGGGGGTGTTTGGTGTTGTGGTGAAATTAAAAATATATATATACATATATATATATATATATATATATATATATATATATATTATATACCGGTACATAGGATGTTTGAGATATACTGTATATATATATATATATATATATATATATATATATATATACAGTATATTTAGTCAGACAGATAGATAGATAGATATACAAATAGTTATCGAATGATTGATATAAAGAATTAGGAGGGGGAGTTGGCGAAGAAGAGGGAATACAAATTAGGAAAAAAAATCATAATACAAAATATAAAAGTAGCAACTGTAAACTGGTCTATACCAATGTGGATGGTTTGATATCCAAAAAAATGGAGATTGTTGACCTCATAAGACAAGACAATCCCATGATAATGTGTTGATGTGAAACAAAATTAAATAAAGATGAGAGTCTGGAAGTGATGGGATGGGATAATTATAATTTGTGGAGAAGGGCAAGATGGGTGGTGGAGTATTAATCATTACACACAATAAATTAAAAGTTTAAATTATAGATTTAAAAAATAATAAAGCAGAAGAGATGATTAATGAAAATAATGAGAACACTGATATTGCGGTAGCTTATATGCCACCATATACGAGGGCCTGGGAAGAGGAAGTATACGAAGGATTAAAAGATGAAATGATCAAAACTATGGAACATTTATTTGACAGAAACAACGAGTTAATATTGGTAGGGGATTTTAATTGTAGAGAGGTTAATTGGGAGGAGGGAGAAGCAAGTAATAATATGAGTTCTTGGTGGAATGTACTACTAGACTTGGTTACAGAAAACATTCTAATTCAGAATATTAAAGCAAACAGAAGAAGAAGGGGTAAAGATGAATCGTCTAGATTAGACTTGGTGTTTACAAGAGATCCATATATAATTACAAATAATGGTACTAAAAACTCAAATCCTGTTATGTCTGGTTATAATATTTATAACTTGTGATATAGTCTGTATAACGATCCAATTATGGACTGATAGACCTTAACCTCTGAAGTGCGCATGGGGGTAATTAGACACCTCTCCCTGTGCGCATGTATTTGAGGTGTTTCCGTCACTAAAATATTCATTGTACCATTAATAGCATTAATACTTATCCATATGCGCCTATTATGGGTTGATTATAAAGGTATTAACCTGAAACAACAATAAAACGAGTGAAAACAGCGTTTGGATGGTCAAAATCGGAGATATAGCCCGCGAGTTGTATAATGTATGGGTGAGGCATGCTGCTTTGCCGCCAATTTCCCCCAAGGCCACTGAGACACAGTCGATCGATACTCTCTGTCTCTCTCATGCATTCGCTTGCTATCAGTGATGACCACACCCTGCAACCGGATTTCTAATGTTAGCACAAAAATATACCTCGGAATAAGGGAATAACAGGGAAAATAGGTGATAACTGAAGGAGAGGAGGAAAGTGGGGAAGGAGGGGAGGTAGAGGACTGAGATTTTGGCCCAGGGGCCAAAAAAAAAAAAAAAAAAAAAAAAAAATATATATATATATATATAGGCCTATATTTTTTTTTCGATGTCAAAAGTTGATTTATTTTTCTCTGACTCTTAACCCATAACTGTTGGGGCGCAACATAAGTCGAGTATAATAAATCTGGACTATCTGGCGGCGCTCGACATAGGTCGTGTGGCAATTTCAGCACGTAATGTTGCTGAGAGAGAGAGACAAGTGGTGGCAGGAGAGTAGCGAGCGTATGACTGCTCCAGACCACCGCGGCGAACCTACTGACACGAATCCCACCTCCCTCCCTCCCTCCCTCTCTCACTCGCTATATACGGAATTGTATGGGGAAAGTGCCGAATTACATGCTTTTTGCACTCGCGTTGCGCGGTTGTTGCAAGAAAACTAGCCATCATAAAAGGATCGTTATGGTGTCATTGGAAAGCTCTGTTTATGCCCTTTCAGGGATAGATACTTGTTTTACGCTCTGGGTCTTATTTAGGCATGAAAATGATCACGTAAACAGCCCTATTTTGGCTAAAAACACCCCGCTGGTGGCTACATATTATATACCACCTAGGCCGCTCGTAAGGTGTTAAGAGTCTCCCCGCAGTCCGCCGGGGGAACTCTTAAGAGTCTCCCCGCAGTTCCCGGGTTAATAAAGCTTGACAGGGTCACATCTAGCACGTTCTTAATAAGACGTTCTTAATAACACAAAATAGGTATTCAATTAGGATGATACAGAACTCAATAACAACACACAGATAAGTTTATAAATGGAGTTTTATTTTAAGTACTGTCTAGCTTGAGGAGGCATAGACCGTCTTGATATGATAGTATCAATTTCCAAGTTACGAATATATACTCGTAGGCTTGGATGGTTTTTGAATTGCAATAATAACAATAACAAAATATAGACACTAGAATACATGTAAATTGAGACTCTTAATCAGAGAGTATCATGAACAACTGTGGTTAAGTATCAGGTAATCAAAACAGCAACTAAATAATACAGGTACATAAGTAATAGCATCCCTCAATAATAACAATCAATGGGGGTCGAGTGTCTTTCGTGAAAGAAGTAATAAAGTAAACAAAGTAATGAATGATCTCAAGAGGAGAGATGGGGGAATTGAGAGTAAAAACAAACACCAGGTATGCTGAGTGAGTCACACGGTAAAAGGTGCGCTAGGCAGATAGCCGCGTATTCTAAAGTGAACTTTCTACTTAATGGGGGAAGGTCAGGTCATGAGCTGGGCTGCGGTGTTGAAAATTTAATACACGGTTAATGCGACTAGGAACTGAGTTTCAAGAATAGCTCAATATAATCGGTGGCAGAAGAATGAATAATTAACTTCACAATAGATTATGTTCGTAGAGGAATTAGATGCAAGTTATTATTTAAAATTTTATATTCACGTCAACGATCGTATGCAATAATAACGAATCAAGCTTAGGAATTCAGATATAAACTTAATGAATAATTAATAATGAATGTATAGAATAAATCAATACAATTAATAGAGACAAACTAGAATGAATTAAACAAAGTTAATCACGGATGCTCTGGGGATGCTTGGATAATTAACAGCGTAAAAAGGTAATCAAGGAAATATTAATTATCAAGAGAATATGGATGCATACGACGAAGTTATGCTAAGAAATACTTATGGCAGTATTAATACGAGTTCTGAACGACTTAACAGAGATTTGAATAACATACACTAGAACACAAAGTGTATGGAGAAGGATGTTGAATTAAGTAATAGAATCTATGCAATGCTGGAATTCCTGAGCATGAAGAATCAGAATAACTTAAATCAGTAATCAAATGAACGTTAATAAGAGTTCATAAAATAATTACAAAGGTGATTATATAATCGAACGTAAATTGGGGAGCTCGGGAAGTGAATAAGTTCTCACGGGGATAATTTATAATTATTACAAGGGAGAATATGGAAGTAAATTAGTTATGAAAATGGGCGTAGGTTCTAATAAAAAGGAAATCACTTCACGAATTACACTGCGACTTCAACTCACAAAATACATAGCAGAAAACATATATAAGGAAAATCTGTGAGCGTGTGGCAAAGTGAATGACTGAACACAATTGTAGAACGTATGCGTAACACATTTTATAGCAAATTAATTAAGTAACATGGTTAGGGTTTATACACAACTCTAACACAGGTTTTATACAAAGTTTCAGAAGGATTAACACAGTACGCAATGAAGGATCTTAGGCACAGATCACAGAGTAATTTAACACAGCACGTTTCACATATTTTACTTTTACCTCAACAACAATAACACAACGTAAGATACACAGGGACACTTAGGGTAATTTGGAGGGCAGGGGTAGAGAGTACAAGTCTGGCCAACGTCGATCGTGGGTCCGTAGAGCAGCACTTCAGGGATGTAAGGCGTCACTCGAGCAGTAGTCCAGGGTCCAGACTTCAGGTAGACAGGGCATCCTCAGGCAGGACTTCAGGAGTACTTCAGGCAAGTACACTCTCCGGGCAGGTAGGGGCAGGCTGGTGCAAGCCAACACTTGAATTCGCTGCTCTGTTCCGTGAGGTGTAGAATAGTATTGTTGTGTGGTTGCATACTCCTCTCTAATTTTCTAGAGGTAATATGAAGCATTATACTTGACTCGTTTCTCAGGTTCGAAGTCATAAGGTTATCGGGAAAATTGTTGTGTGGTTATTGTGAGGTAAATACTTAGCTTAGACTTGGAAGTTTGGTATTGACATAATGGTATACCAGTACTTCCAAGGTATAATAATAAATACTTAACTATTGTTTACTTAGCTTAATGATCGAGAAGTCTCTCATAAACATGGATAGGCCTTTATTCCTGGTTTAACATGAATGATCTTATATCTTGCTTGGTAGGTATAGTTACATGGAGGTTCTGGCATCTGCATCTCCGTTGTTTGTATTCGAGGCTGTCCTTCACATCCATTTATTCCAGTAGGCCTCGGGGAGTTCATGTTTAATTAGCATAAACATATTCTCATTGTAATTTAAGTCTGGATAGAGAGGAAATGCTGGGTGTTGGATCGTCGACTTCATTCGAAAGGCGGGAGGTGATTGGTCCATACCTGCGAGATTTCCCATACTCGTGCTGGGCGGTTGGTAGATTAGAGCATGGGGTAATTTGGGTAACTGAGGTATTCTTGTTGGGTTTATAAGGGGTGACTCTGCTATTCTGTTTCTCCTTTCCTGCTGCGTCTTTTTCTTCTTAGGTTGTTGTAACTGGAGACTGGCTATCCGACACTTGGTTTGCTTTGAAGCCCGTCATTTCACCACATTCCTCGTAGAAAAAGTCGCGACCACGCGATTTAATAATGTAGGACCTGGTGGTGAGTGAATTGACTATAGGGGTCAACCGTTGCAGAGTGAGTTGCCAAAGTGTGGTAGGGACATCCGCTTTGGCTCGGGTGTCCATGGTGATATTTATTTGCCTGTTTTCTTCTGCGTGCCTAGCTATGTGCAGTAATTTGTTGGGAGTCTCTATGTTGGTAAGCACAGCCTCTTTGAGGACGTTGATCTTCATCACTGTAGGGGTTGCAGTGGGAGGCACTGTAGGAGGAGGTGTGGTAGGCGCCATAGTAGGTATCGTGGCGTGGCAGGAGGAAGCTTGCTGGATGTCCTGCTGGTTGTCGTAGGTAGAGGAGTAATGAGGACATTGGAGGAGGTAGGCTGAGGTAAACTTGACCTCGCACTAACATGAGGGGTCCTATTAGTTGTCGGCATGGTAGGTTGCAGTAAGTCTCGCCGGATGTAGGTGGGTTGGAAGGTGGGAGCCCATCGTTGAGGGGGCATCACACGTCGGCCATATCTTGTACATGTGAGGTTAGACCGAGTAGGGATTAGAGAAGGTTTGTTTACCCGTGGTTGTGGGGATGGGGAGGAAGCTGAGCTAACGGATAGAGGTGCCTATTAAATTTGTTTGGAGTTGGCCGAATTAAAGGTGAAGAATGTGTGCTAGTTGATGGTAGAGGACTACGCCTGGGAAGGAGAGGTAAAGGTCGAGCAACAGGTTGATTTGTAAGATGAGATATAGAAGGAGCTGGAGATTTAAGTTTGGATGCGTAAGATAGAGGTTGTGTCAAGTGTGACACCAATGGGACAGGTAACGTAAGGGGAAGTGATGAGGGGGGTTGAGCAGTAGACTGGACAGGAGTTTGAGTTAGAGGAGGAATGTTAGCTATAACAGGTGTTGTAGGCAGGGTGCCGGACGATTCTGAATATGTGGGCAAACTGACAGAAGGAGAAGCTTGGACAAGCAGGGATAATGAAGGTTGAGAAGTTTGAGATGGGAGGGGCAGAAACAGTGCCTGTAGGCAACGCTGGAACGGGTGTGTACACCAGAGGTGGTGGGCGTGCTGGAGGGAGAGGTGTGGGAGTATGAGGTAAGTTCTGAGGGACAGGTGTGGGAGTATGAGGTAAGTTGTTGACATTAAGAGGAGGCCTTTGGCGGTGTGAGGGAGAAACAGGTAGAGGTAGCTCAGGTAGGGTGGGCTCTGTGGATCCTAAATTGTGGTTATTAGTTGCAGGCAACATGTCATTCTGATCAGGATTAGCAAGCATCACATTATTCTCATTGAAAGGCTGAAATCTACGTACATGCCTGTTACGATACGTGCGTGACTCGCCAAAATAATTTACGGTAACCTGGTAACAGTTTGGTACAACTAATATCTCAAAAGGACCTTTAAATCTGGGTTTTAGTTTGGATGGAACTGGTAAGTGTGCTATCATTACGAGATCGCCAATGCAATGTGGGCTGGCTTTAAGTGTTTCATCTGGTTGGAGATCTTGCACATACTGTATCTGTCTTAGGCGGTTCTTGAGGTGGACGAGAGATTGGTCGAAGTTGGAGGAGTGCTCATACGGGGCAGCTAGATGATGGAGGGGAAGGAGCAAAGGTGCTACTCCAAACACTCGTTCATGAGGAGAGATGCCGTCTTCTTGAGGGCAGGTGTTGATTCCCCATTACACAATCTTGACTTGGCTGGACCAATCCTTTGAATCCGTTTGATGCAACCTTGTACGTATCTGATTTGCAATGGTTCGGTGGCTCCTTTCACATATAGAATTACCCTGTGGCCAGTAAGGGGAAGAGTGGCTGATTTTAAAATCACACATTAAAGAGAGTTGAGACCAGATGTGGCTAGTGAATTCAGGGGCGTTGTTAGAGTGGATTGCTTCAGGGAGGCCAAAATAAGGGAAGACATGTTGGATGAGTGTCTCTGCGACTGAAATGGCTAAGTGTTCTTTGGCGGGACACGCGATGACATACTTTGAGTACGTGTCCACAAAAGTGATGATATGCTTGTAGCCATGACTATTTTCTAGGGGGCCCATTACATCTACTGCAAGCAATTGCCCAGGTTTGGAGGCAATCAATTTTCCAGAAGGACCAGCTGTGCGGGTTCGATCCTTCCCCAATGCACACGCTTTGCATGACTCAGTTATACACTTTGCAGTAACATAAGGAGAAGGGGTCCAGTAGACTTGCTAAATGTAGTGATGAGTCTTCTTTGGGCATGTGTATGGATTGCATCGTGGATAAGGCGTTTTGGGGGGTGACTACAATATTTCCTTCTAAAGTAAAAAGGTTGTCGCCTCGCCTGGTGAGCTGGTTGAAGATCTTTCTGGGCATCCAATCTGGTTATATCTGTTGCTAGTATTGTTGCAACAATTCCTGTTGGCTGTTGTCCAACGAGCCTTGGTGATGTATTGCCAGTATGGTATGGGGCGAATCGTCTTGTTGAGGGGTAGAGTTGGAAGATGGCAAGGGAAGACGAGAGAGAGCATCAGCATTCGTATGCAATTTCCCCGGACGATAGACTATATCCATATCGAATTCTTCCAGTGATTTTCTCCATCTGACAGTCAGTGTTTTTCGTGTCTGACTTCCTGAGCCATTGAAGGGTGTGGTGGTCGGTGATTACAGTGACCTTGACTCCAGCCAGGTAGGCTTTGAAGTGTTGTAATGCCCAAATCATTCCGAGGCATTCACGTTTGGTTACAGGGTAATTTATTTCCGCTGGGTGCGGCTAGGACATGCAATTATGTGCTCCTTGCCATCTCTTGTTTGACCTAAAATGGCGCCAATTCCAAACTGTGACACGTCCGTGTACAACCGGAATGGTTTAGTATAGTCTGGGAAAGAGACCACCGGAGATGTAACTAATTTTTCTTTTAGACTATTGAAAGCATGAAGCCTGGGATCGTTCCATACGAAAGGTTCTTCTTTTTTAGTGAGGTCATGGAGGGGCTTGGCGATCGTGGCAAAAAAATTCACAAACCGTCGATAATATGACGCAAGGCCTAGAAAGGCACGTACACCTTTTATGTTAGTTGGAGGGGTGATTTTACTGATAGCTCTAGCTAGCACGGGTCTGGGGCAATACCCTCTTCAGATACATGATTTAAAAAAAATACTTTATTTTTGGCTAGGGTACATTTGGAGGGTTTAAGTTTTAGGCTGGCATCCCGGATCCTCTGAAAAACTTGTTTCAGGCGTTGCAGATGTTCGGCCCAAGTTGTGCCAAACACAATATCGTCCAGATATGCCAAACAAGTTTCCCAAGTTAATCCCTGTAATACTGACTCCATCAACCTGGAGAATGTGGCTGGTCCATTACAGAGTCCAAATGGTAGGACCGTAAATTTGTATAGTCTCCCTTGGCTGATGGAGAAAGCCGTTTTCTGTTGGTGTTCTGGCAACACGGGTAGTTGCCAGTAGCCAGCTTGCAAATCGAGAGTCGTGAACCATTTGGCGCCGAGCAGAGAATCATCGATCTTGGGAAGAGGGGTGGCATCCTTGATGGTGACGTCATTTAGTTGGCGATAGTCGATGCAGAATCTGGTGGATCCGTCCTTTTTGCGGACTAGTACTACCGGAGAAGACCAGGGGCTGGTAGATGATTTTACTACTCCTGTGGCAAGCATATAATTTACTTGTTTTTCTTCTTCTTGCCTTTGGATGGGGTTCTTCCTTCTGATGGATTGCTTGATGGGGTGGCCCACGGTGTGAATGGGGTGATGCAACATTTCAGTTTTCCCATATCTCGACTAGAAGTAGCGAAAATTTCTTGATATGAGATAAGGAGATTTCTGAGGTCAGTGTGTTGATTGTTGGTAAGAGTAGAAGGTATGTCAGGAAGTTTTTTTTTTTTATAAGGAGGAGAAGAATCAGAGGGGACAGAAAGTTGTTCAGAGTACATTTCTAGCTTGCCAATAGCTAGGCCTTTTAGCAAGGTGACAGGTTTGTCTGAAATGTTGGCAATTTTGATGCAATTGAGGTGATGTGGTAGCAGGCAAGGAGCGGTTAGGCATACCCCATTGAAAGGGCTTTGGAGGTGTGGGGTCACCAGGACATTTCCTTGTATAGCAGGGACTAAAGGAATCCATTTCTTATGAGGGGGGACTGTAATGGAAGTGGATACTATGGCGGGAGAAATGACATGACTGGGGTATTGGATCTCATTGATCTCAATTTTGGGTGCAGCATTAATAGGGAGAATTACTGGCAAAGTTACGGATTTTAACTGCTTCAAGTTACCTAGATGAGGTGAAGTTTTTTCTTTTCTTTCATGTTTGGACGGGGGGTCATAAGACGGTGTCCTGTACCACCTACAATTAATGGAGGCACTTAGAGAGATTAATAAATCAAGTCCCAGGTATCCATCATACTTGGATTCACTGGGGTTGTATATCACGAAAGAGTGATGAACTCCGTGATTAGGGAGTGGGGTGTTAACATACAGGGGGAGTGACTGACCCAGATTGGGAATAACCTGGTCATTGGGACTAATTAAAATGATAGAAGAGGACTGGATTTCGCCGAAAACATGTTTATGTTTGCGGAAAAAGGGAAGGAATAGACAAGAACGGGAAGCCCCCATATCAATAAGGAGTCAAACTTTCACCCCATTCAGCGTGATTTTGTGGTACACCGGAAGTCCAACATCCGATGTCTCGTCATGAGCCCCCGCCATGGATACGACGATTTGTTTGGGGGGGCACTCTAATCTCAGCGGTTCCGGCTGGACTAGTTCAGGCTGGTATGATGAGTCAAGTTCTCCTTCCATGTCTCCTTCGTCAATCCCAGCTGTTCCATCTTCAATCATGGAGGAAATCTGACTTGGCTTGATCCAGGGAATCTGCGCCCACCAACTTGGAGTCCTGGTCCTCTTCCTGGTCAGTTCGCTGAAGGACCTTTTCAGCGACCACAGCATGCAAGATCCGGTGCAGGGTTTCCAGTCTGCAGGACGGATTCTTGCCCACTCCTCAACTTTATCAGCTGCTCTAGGAGCTGCAGGGCTACTGGCGGAAGCTGTACTGGAAGTGGGGTGTGTGGTGACTTTGCTGATCACAGCTATTTTGTTGGTGGTGCTTTGCTTAGCTTGTTCCCTGGTCTGTCGTAACGCCATGATTCTTCTTATGACTGGCAGATCTGCGTCATAGTTTGTGGGTTCCACTATGGAGAAGTGGTCAGTCACGGGGTCAGGCAAAATTCTGACCAGTGCTTTGAAGATGGTTTTCTTTCTTTGGGCGGTAGTTTCGTCCGGGAAAGCAGTTAGAGCGAGCTGTTGTAGCTTATCAACAGTTCCATCCAAATCTCCTGAGTATGTTACCTCATGGATTTTTTTATCAGCAATGGTCTGTCCCAATACTGGACTGATTGCTGTCCTGATGTAAACCTCAAACTGTGCCCAGGTTAACCCAGGCATATTGTTGAGCTCATCCAAAAGCCTACATTTACTCAACGACGTACAGGTACAAACCGTCAATAAGGATTTTAACCCCTTCAGCACCATGACGCCTTTTTACCTTTGATTCTAAAGTTACATGAATTTATTCAGTTTAAGAAGGGCCTATGTTACCAACAGGGTTTATTGAGATCTTATTTACCCCTTTCAGTCGTATAGGTAGATTGCACACTAAAGAAAATCGTCTAATGGTAACCAGAATATGATGAAATATACTTAACCCCTTCAGCACATTGACATACTTTTCATCATATTCTAGATGATTTTCTTTACCTTATAACCAACCTCAAGGATACAAAGGTGTATATACTATCCCAATAAGCCCTCTGAATAACATAGGTCCTTCTAAAACTACATAAAATTGTCTAGTTTTAGACAAAATGAAAGTTAATAATATGGCATTGTGCTTGACATAGGGGAGAAAAACATTGGAGGAGATGAAAGCACCAGTATAGAAACAACTTGTGTCACCACACCGCCGAGACATGAGGACACAAGAGCCTCCTCACCCACCCCGGCAGGCTCGGGTAGCCACCATCACCTCGCCACGTCCCCGGACACCAAGGAAAAGGACTTAATAAGAAGACTAACCTCCAACACTACCAGTAAACCCAAAGAACAACAACCACAACACCCAGGGGAGAAAACCTTCCATAAACCCAAAACCACCATGCGCCCATCTTGCCCGGAGACTCATCACCTCCGTGGCGCAGATTCTGAGAGGGGCTACCGCCGTCAACATACACCCTCCTCTGCGCACAACCGCCCTTATAGATCCAAGATGAGCAACCAGAAGGAACGACGGAATTGGTAAGACATCCCTAACCAAATCCAGAAGTGGTACAGTTGGAAAGATATCTAAAGGCACTGGCTGAGGATATCTGGAAGACTGGGGATTATCTATACCGAGAAATTGCCTTGAGGGAGTAAGACACTGATGGGACTACTCGACGCAGTTTCTCGGAGGTACCTTGGATATTTGCTGTGTATCTTTGTTAGACCACACTGGTGGCCTCCTAACATGTTAATTTTGCCTTGGCACAGGATTTGACTACAGTTACAGTTTACCGCACGTAGTGAGCGCTATAGTTCTAGTAAACCCCAAAACATAGGAAAGCTGGTTGGAAGAGTGTAAGACACTGGTGTAATGGCTTCCTTCTCAGTCAGGACTTGTAGTGGAGGGTGTAAGACACTGGTGAAACAACTCCCTACTTAGTCCTTACGATACGAGAGTGAAGACACTGGTGGAACGGCTCGTCTTCGTAATAATCCCAAGATTCCATCATATAAGTTCCTGTAGAGACTCGCATAGAAGTTTAGGTCTGGATTGTAAGAGAGAGCGTAAGACACTGGTGAAACAGCTCCTTACTTTAATCCCATGATACGAGAGCGTAAGACACTGGTGGAACGGTTTGTTTTCATGCAAGACCCTCCCCTCAACAGTCTTCAGAGATCTTCAAGAAGTCTTCCCCTTGAGACGCCTAGAGGATCCTCGATCGTGCTGCTGCTAATTGAAATCTATCCCTGTCTTATGTACCATTGCACCTCTAATAATATGATTATGTGTGAATAAGAATAATCTATGTTTGTACTCTGTTATATTATCCTCTATTACCTTTGTCTTTGTGTTCTTGTGTGTTCGCATCTTCTCCAGTCAAGTAAGAACCTACCTATAAAGTCAATACAACCCCAGTAAAAACCTGGTATTAGGCTACCATAGCACTTTGGGAATATGAACATGAGTAGATTAATATCCAGTATTCGAGAATGGATAGTAAGTCGTAGGCGTGTGCATAAATCTTTAACCGTCCTGGTGGTGTAATGGTTAGAGTGTTTAAAATCTGTGTGTGATAACCCAGGTTCGAATCCCGGTGGATCACATAATTTATATGCTTTCATTAATTTCATTGGAGGTGTTTGGTGTTGTGGTGAAATTAATAAGAATATAGATAACAGTGCTGAAGGGGTTAATGGTTGTGAAGGGGTTAAATGCCACTGGTCCGTCAATCAAATGAATCGGACAAACAATAGCGGACATGGGTTTCGTATGGGCTCGCCTATTAATACCAGGTGTCAGTTGACTAAATGTGAGGTTCAGGCTAACCGTCTTGGTGGTGTAATGGTTAGTGTTTAAACATATGTACAAAATTAGCTTGTAGTTAGCATATGCATTTTCTTTTGCTGGAGTAAATTTTAACCCAATATGTTCTTCCACAGGTGTTCGTGGATCCGCCAGTATACCACCTCCACAGACCCCGTGACTCCCAAAGGTGGTCCGGCAGAAGGGAGAACAGATCAAGCACTTCCGACCTTGTCAACTTACTGGCTCAGGAACCTGGGGTCAGTGGGATTAAGGCGGTGTCACACGAGCATTTTTTTCATTAATTTTTGATGAACAAGTTATTTATTGTACCAGTTTTTGTTATTTTTCATTGTTGTACTTCCCCAAACTGTCTGGACAAGCAGTCCCTAGTCTTGTTGAAGCCGCGCCAGATGCTCAGGCCTCGAAGGGGCCAGGATGGGATGAGATCTGTCTCTGAGAGGGCACCGGGGGAGGGGATCATCAGCCCATGGGTTTGCATCTCTGGGCCAATGCCCCCACCGTCCGCAGCCCCCCTTGCAGTGCCACCCAATCGTGTGATCTTGTCAGCACCTAGAAGGAAAAGTACAGTAGTAGGCTACAGGAAAAGTGACAGACAGAAATGGCTAAGGTATGGTAGAGGATGCCAAACCTTACTCTGGATAGGACCAGCCCTCACCCTCCACAACTAGGTTAAATGTACAGTATATGATTTTAACGCATACAGTACCAGGGACGTCCTTTTCATCATAGTCTGGCAACTATTAGACGATATTATTCAGCTTAGGAAGGACCTCTAGCAGTAAAAGGGCTTCAAACTATCTCAACCAAACCTTTTAACTACCACAGATCCTTCCCAAGCTGCATAATATCGTCTAAATATAGCTATAATAAAGTATAACACACGTCGCTGGTACTGCACGTGTTAAGCGGCTGAAGTAATATATAACTTTAATTCTGAAGATGCCAGACCACAATTGCCTGATTTTTTTTTTTAAAGAGACAATGAACGGAGGAAGGGAAAATAAAACAAAAAGGTCCATGTGCCTAAAGGCATCCTCCCATTCATAAAATGTTTGTAACAACTGGATTTAAACTTTTGTAGATTGTAAGTTTGTGGAAAGCAACTCGAGGGAAGTGAATTCCATAGAGTAGTAGTTCTAGGGATAAATGAATTTTGATAAGCAGAAGTTCTGCATTGTGGAGGAGAAAGTGTAAATTGCCGGAAAGAGTGCTTGTATAACACTGGTTTTATAGTCTGTTTATTATAAGTAGGCCAACATTCATGACCACTAACCTCTATAGCTCAAAAACGACTAGAGTAATGGAGCTAATATTTCTACCGTTTGGGAAGGGTTATAGCCAGGGATTAGGTGTGAAAAGTTGCAGCCCATTTGCTCTAGCCTTTTCTTAGTTAAAATGTAAAACTTGGAAAACAAACAAACCAAAACAGGAACCGCACAATATAAAGACAAAAGAACATCAAAATCACCATAATTATGGAAAACAATATTATGAACTTAAAAAACACAAAACCACCAACTATAGAATGTATAGCTACTGACAAATGTTTGTGAGTTTTTGCGATTTTTAGTATGCAAATATATCCTTTTAGATTGATGTTCAGATCAAATCAGCTATATATTTATATATACAGTATATCTATCTATCTACAGTATATACTCTGGCACATATCCCTTTTTTTCTATTAGGGTGGCCGACTCGAGACAGAGCCCGAACAGGGACATAACAACACAACAAAACAAAAACAAAACAAAAAATCACACACATTTAGGTCGTCCAGAAGAAATGCCCAGAGACCCAGGCCCATTTGGAGTCCCCAACATAAGATCCCCAGGTCCCAGATCTGGAGAGAATCCGATTTCTGCAGGCAGACATGCAGTGAAGCTGTATTAAGAAATAGCTGATTTGATTTGAGCATCAATCTAAATGGATATACTCTGTACAGTATTTGCATAAAAACAGTCGCAAGAGCTCACGAACATATGTCAGTAGCTGTACATCACCATATGATCAAGTGAATTTGTATCAAAAAAAGACTAGTAATCAAGCTAATTTTTCTACCATTTTAATCTCTATTTTATTATTTACAGGTAACCTGGATTGATCAACAAAGAGCGTATGTGAGGGACAAGAGAGATAACCGCATCATCTCTTCAGACGTCCGGCAGATGAGAGCTCTCCTGGATAGCCTACTGAGCACTCGACGGGGAGCAGGGCAAGCAGAAGGAAGGGAAGGGGGGGACGGTGATGATAGAGAACTGCGGGACCAGGCACGTGAAGAAGAGATTGGATTGGGGAATTTTCGAGCAGAAGAAGGAGAAAGAAGGGAAGGGGTAGATGGTGATGATAGAAATTTGCGGGACCAGGCACGTGAAGAAGAGATTGGATTGGGGAATATTCGAGGGGGACAGGGAGGCCATATTGCTGAGTTTGACAAGGAAATTGGAAGACAAACAAATGGCAGGATTAAAGGAAGTCTTTTGGATGATTCTGCAGCGGAAGAAGATCTTGAACCGGAAGATATTTTTTCTGAAGAGGGAGGTCAAATCGCAAATCTTTACAGAGAAGGAAGGAAAACGAATGATGGGATCAAGAGAACGCTGGCCAAAGACAATGAGCCTAAACGAAGAACTAAATCTTCCTCTCTTCCATATGTAGAAAGGAAAGTAGGAGGGACTGGCGTTGGAAAGGGTCGCCTATCTCCAGCCACACTGAGAAACCTGACGGACTCCTCATTCCGCAAATCATTTGGAACATCCGCACGGAGACAAAACCATTCGCCGAAATCCTGTCAATTCAACAAAAAGCAATATGTGGCAATGTACACTGATGAGTCGCCTTTTGCCAAGTCCAGTTCGGAAGTTGGATCAGCAATGCCTGGAAGCGACGAATCCGCAACTGGAAGAAATGATGTGGGGATGGATTCTACGCTGGAGTTTTATTATCCGCTATACAGGGATCAGTGGTACCTGGTAGGTGTACAGTACTTACTACAGTATTAGTCATTAAGGGGAGAATTGTTGATTGTATTTTATATATTATTTTTGTTTCCTCCCTAGACCTCCATCAAGCGCTTAAATATACCCCCGAGACCCGCCTTCAAGATAAGTTTGTGCATTTTCCGCCCGTCCAAAGGCCAGTTCATCCTAAATTGCAGGCTCGCTCATGCCACTGGATTGGTAATCCAATGGACCCGGGTTCAAATCCCGATATGTCAATGGGAAGATATTATTGCGATTGAATTTGTGCTGTACCTAGTATCAGTGCATTACCACAAAGCTCACCGAAATGCCAAAAAAATACCCTCATTGTTCCCTGATTAATTAACACTGTATGAATATTTCCATATTCAAAATATGTTACAGGGGGACAATGCCTAGTGAGTTCACTGCTCAATAGGTGGCGTTCTGAGAGTGAGGGTCTGAGTCTGGAGGATGAGACGGTGAAGCACTTGAGCGAAGCAACCGGCCGCTTCAGAGATGGAGCTGCTTCGAGCCTTGATGGATGCTTCGCATGTCTCACTCCCCAGACTGGAACAAGACCTCACGGGCTTCACCGTGTTGAGCGGTGGAATGTACAGGCTGTCAGCCTATGCCCGAGAGGGAGTAGTTGGAATATAGAAAAAAAAAAAAAAATAAATAAATTGAAAGGACCTATATTTTTCTGAGGGTTTATTGAGATCATATTTACCCCTTTGAGTCTTAGAAGTAGATTATAAGTTTATAGAAATCTTCTAATGGTTACCAGAATAATATGACAATTATGACATTGTGCTGAAGGAGTTGATACAGTAATAGTTTCATGCTATTTCAGAACTTTCCCATCATGACTTGTAGCTAACCTAACACCCTCTTTCCCAGGTTAACCGAGTACAAGTAGGCTCCAACGTGTGTGACCTGAACGTGACCTGGTCGGGGTTATACTGGCAAGGGGGTCACGGTGTCCATCCTTGACGACGGGGTGCAAACGACTAACCAAGACATTCATGATAATTATGTGAGTTGATAGATACATTTGTAGATAGATTTATATGTGCTGTAGATTAATAGATTGTTAAATAGATGTGTGTGTACAGAGAGAGAGAGAGAGAGAGAGAGAGTGAGTGTTAGTTAGAGAGTCAGAGTTAGAAGAGTAAAAAGAGAGAGAGAGAGAGAGAGACAAAGAGTTTCTAATCCTTGACAGACAATATAAGGGGCTCCCCTTCCTCCCTATGTCAATTTGTTATACTGTACCACAATTTTTTTTTCTATGTGAATGAGGGAGACAAAAGGCATAACTGCCTGCAGTGAGTGCCTCCCCCAGATTTCAAAGAGTGACAGGGCCGAAATCAAGGGACGTTCGAGCTAAAATGCCTGGACACACGGAGTTTGAAGCAATTTACGTCAATGGAAGAGGGAAAGACTGATTCTGGGAGAGTTCCAGAGCTCAGCAGTTGAATAGAAGAAAGTCTGAGAATAGCATTTCACTCTTGGCTTGGAGAGTTGCACAGAGTAGGGGTGGGATTGTGTTGCAAGGCGGGTACTACGTACCCTACGTAGAGGAGGTGGTATACACTGGGAAAGTTCCGAGGAACACTGATTATTGTAGTAGCGATAGAATAGTGAGAGAGATGCAACATTGCGGCGAAGAGAGAGATTGCAGAGCATTGGTGAGTGGACGGGAGTTAATGGTACAAAAAGCTATCCTTTCTAGTTTATCTAGGAGTGCGGTGTGAGAGGATCCTCCCCACACATGTGAACAATACTCAATACAAGGACGCACTGTGCCCCTTAGGGTGGTCCACCAAAAATATGTTTATACTTTTATTCCTCCACAAGGTTATTTTTTGTCCATTACCCATAGGTTACAAGCCTATGAAATTTCATGGCGATAACACTTAATTTAGAGGTCACCCCATCATCTCGCTTTCTATCATAGGATTTAACCCGGAAAATATCACATACCCGAATTGGAGCACTTCCCGACATCACAGACCCAAATGGTGTTGATTTCTGAATTCTCCGGGGTTGGTAACCCCATAGACCACATTTTATCAACTAAAAACTGATATACAGCTGTCTGAATGCTGATTTTCATTATTTGGTTTTCATACCGTAAATTAGGGGTAGCCCATACCCTGGTTAGGGTACTTCTAATAGAGATAGAACAAAATGGTTTGCATTTTTGAACTCAGAAGGGTCGATTTACACATATAAATGCTTTAATATTTCATTTAATTACTAAAACCTGCAAACTATGACAGAACATTTCAATTTCTCTATTTTCCTATAGAAAAACTATTTTTTTTGGCAATATTTTGTGAATTGTCAATAAATCAGTGTTGATGAAACCACTTCTATGTGTAAATCGACCCTTCTGAGTTAAAAAATGCGAACCATATTGCTTTATCTCTACTAGAAGTACCCTAACCAGGGTATGGCCTACCCCTAAAATTTACTGTGAAAACCAAATCATGAAATTCAGCATTCAGACAGCTGTATATCAGTTTTTAGTTGATCAAATGTGGTCTATGGGGTTATCAACCCCGGAGAATTCAGAAATCAACACCATTTGGGTCTGTGATGTCGGGAAGTGCTCCAATTCGGGTATGTGATATTTTCCGGGTTAAATCCTATGATATAAAGCGAGATGATGGGGCGACCTCTAAATATCATTGCATCGCGATGAAATTTTGCACACAAGGAGAGGAATGCAACACGAAAAAAAGCAGCGGTGTGGAGAAAGGACCAGTGCACTTTGAAATTTTACCCCCTCTTCTTGGACCACCCTAGTGCCCCTGTACAGAGCAAGTAGCTACGCGGGGGTAAAGAACCCCTTGAGGCGGTTGAGCACACCCAGCTTCTGGGAGGCTGCCTTACCGAGACTGGTAATATGATCTTTCCAAGTGAGAGCAGAAGAAAAAGAGACACCGAGAACATTGAGGGAAGATGAAGGGTTGATTTTTATGTTGTTGAAGAATAAGGAATAGTCCTCTGGAGGTTCCTGACGGGTAGTAAGATGGATAAATTAAGTTTTGGAAGCATTAAATGTAATAAGGTATTCTCTACCTCAATTGGAAATAGTAGCTAGATCAGAAGATAAGCATTTTATGGCTTCATTACGTTTACTTTTGAGGGACTGCTGGCTGGGGCGTTCTGAAAAACTAATTGAGTGGTGTAAAGTAGAGTCGTCTGCATATGAATGGATGGGACTAGATGTACAGTTGAGAAGATCACTTATCAAAATTAGAAAGAGAATAGGAGATAGGACAGAACCCTGAGGAACACCGGAGTTGATAGGATGAGGAATTGAGCGATGGCCGTCCACAACCGCAGCTATGGAACGGCCAGAAAGGAAATTAAAGACAAAGGCACAGATGAAGGGACAGAAACCGAAGGAGGGCAGTTTGGAAATTAAAGATTTGTGCCAGACTCTATTGAAAGCCTTCGATATGTCTAGTGCAGCAGAAAAAGTCTCACCGAAGTCCCGAAAGTTGGATGACCAAGAGTTAGTAAGATATGAAAGAAGATCACCAGTAGAGCGACCCTTAAGGAAGCCATACTGGCGATCTGAGAGCAGATTATGAGAAGAGAAATGCTTAAGAAATTTGGAAGCAAGAATAGTTTCAAAAACTTTAGAGATACAAGAGATGAGAGCAATTGAACGATAGTTGGAGGGTTGAGAGTGGTCACCCTTCTTTGGGACAGGTTGAATGAGAGCAAACTTCCAGCAAGAAGGAAAGACGTTAGACGAGAGACAGAGACGAAAGAGTTTGCCTAGGCAGGGGGTCAGCATGGAAGCACAGTTTTTAAGTACAACAGGATGAACACCGTCCGGACCATACGCTTTCTTAGTATTAAGCCCAGAGAGGGTAGAAGTACATCTTTAGAAGAGATTAGGATATTAGGCATAAGTAGGAGAGAGGGGGGTGGAGAGGGAGGAATAGCACCGGAATCATCCAAGGTAGAGTTTCTGCCAAAAGTTTGAGCAAATAGTTCAGCTTTGTCAGAAGAAGAAGTGATGGTTGTGCCATCAGAGTGGAAAAGGGGAGGGAAAGACGAGGAAGAAAAGTTGTTGGAGAGGTTTTTGGCTAGATGCCAGAAAGCTTGGGAAGAGCTAGAGTTGGATAGTTCAGTACATTTATTATTGATGAAAGAGTGCTTGGCAAGTCTAAGAACAGATTTGGCTTGATTCCGGGCAGAAACATAGGAAGAATGAGATTCTTGAGTTTTAAGGTGTCGGTACCATTTGAATGCTTCCTCCTTGTTGTGGAACAGCAGTAGAACAGGCGTGAGTAAACCAAGATTTTTTTGCATTAGACTGGGAGAAAGAAAATGGAATGTACGCTTCCATGCCCGAGAGGATTACCTCGGTAATGTGTTCAGCACTCTCTGAGGGTCCTCGGCCACGGAAGCAGAAGCCATTCCATGGGAAATCAAAGAAGTACTGCCGGAGAGCCTCCCAGTCGGCAGCGCCAAAGTGCCACAAGCGCCGCCGGCTGGGAGGATCGGATGGCCGTACTGAATAGATAGGACAGGTGACAGAGATAAGTTTATGGTCGGAGGAGCCCAAAGGAGAGAAAAGATTGATAGTATTGGAAGAAGGGTTAGAAGTCAGAAATAAGTCAAGAATGTTGGGCTGATCTCCGAAGCGATCCGGGATACGGGTGGGTTGCTGGACCAACCTTAACCTAAAATAACATAAGCCATAGGTAGCGCCAACGAACTTGACAATTTTCTTGACCCCTTAACTTCTCATAACTCAAAAGGGCCTAGAGAAAACTGGCTGTAAATATCCACACCTATTTCCTGGTGGGCTCTTCCCTAATGACAGATATGTCAGCTCGATTGCTTTCATGCACTTTGAATTATGAGAAGTTAAGTGGTCAAGAAAATTGTCAAGTTCGATGGCGCTCCCTATAGTATCTTAGGTGGTAGCTCCCCACAAGCGTGTCAATTACTAAAATATTAAGTTGGGAGCTGCGCGTAGGGGTAGACCTACAAAGACGTGGTCCGATCTCAAAGCAAAGAACTTGACAACAGAGGCAGCCAATGACAGGGTCGCCTGGAATGCCACCATTTAGGATGCGAGACTTTAACCACACTCTCTGTGGATGAAACAGTTTTTAAGCTTGTATGTATGTGTGAGTGTGAAAAAAACACACCCCGACATTGCAAGTTGTAACAAAATGTTCAACTGAGAACAGGTGCAGTGTGAGGACATAGTTAACTAGTGTAAAACTTGCAAACTAAACAAACCAAAACTGGGACGATACAAGATAAAGGTAAAATAACTTATCAAAATCGCTACGTGGAAATAACGCTTACCAAAATAAAACTTATGAAATAAAAGAACAAACTCGAGTCTTACCTCAACTGTAGTGATCTTCTCAGAATGGTCACATGTGATGCCCTCCCTGGTGTTGGTCTTGACAAGGTTTATTAGATATTGACTACATAGCTCTTCAAATCTCTTCAAATCAAATCCAGTATAGGGCTTGTGAAAGGGCCGTACGCTAGTCATACGACTCCGTGCTTGTGACTTGAATAGTATCCATCCCCCCATGGAAGAATTGCATACACTAGGGTCCTGGAAGGTTAAATGCCGCCGTGCTCGCTCCCTCGAAGATCCTTCCATTTTTTATGGGATGATTGGACCTGTTAGTGTAGAATACTCCATTGCAGAGCTTGTAAGCAATTTAGTGGTCCTCGAGGGTCCTCTCAATGGTGTATCGGGTCAGCTACTTGAAGCAACCCGCCTTCCAGCTGATTATTCAGGCCAGATTGCCCTTCACCTATCTGAGACTGTCCGACTAAAATATCAAGGTGCTCTGCCCCGCCGGGTTACACTGGGCCATGTTTCCTACCCAGTATCTGTTTATTATTTCCCAATTCTCCGCTGTTATGATTGCCACCTCTTCGGCCATGGGGCTGCCACCTGCCGTAACGGAGTCCGCTGTTCAATGTGCTGCGGCTGTGGTAAACTATCAATGGAAGTTAAATATTACGAAGCTATAATGAATCAAATAAATCAATCTAAATGAATACTCTATATCTAAATTGAATTCAATCTGAAACAAGCTAATTTATATCCAAAGGTCTCACATAATAAATGTATATAATTATAGGGTAAGGTTATAAGGGTTAATATTAGCCAGGAATTAACTCACCAATAGTTCCACGTGGCAATGAGGCAAGGGAGAACGCTTTACCCAATATGGCGGTGGACGATGGGGAACGAGACTTCGGTCCCAAGACACGAGTCAAGTTAAAGAAAGAATAAATTATTACATGGGAATGGACATGAATAATATGCTATCTATCAGTCAGTCATGATGTCGATGAGAGCGTCGTGATGGTGTAGTTGTGTGTATTGCTGTATGTGTATTGTGATTAGAGGCACAAAAGCACGATCAACTGAGGGCGGAAAATTAGATGTTAACTGGTTGGTGTTCGTGAAGGCTCTGACGTACCTCAAAAGCACACCTTGCTGCCTTGACAAACCGCCAGGAGCCCAAATTATCGTACCGCATTTAGGTTGCTCTATACGATAAATTATATTAATATATACGATAAATTCATATATACTACATAAGACCATGGCAATATTGCTTAATAGCATATTAGGCCTTTTATAACTTAACTTATTTACAATCTTATAATATACGATCTACTCGTCCTACGTCGTGCTGTAGGAGAGATCGTGACGTCACAGAGACATACAAGATCACAAAAGAGTCATATTCTATCGTATTTATACGATACACTCCCCCCACAAAAAAGACCTGAACCCCACCTTAAACCTAAAGTTGCCCAGAGGCTATCTTCTGACGCCACAAGTCGACGGCGCCAGCAGCAGCGCGTCTGGGACGCGTCCCGGTCCGAGAATGATCACCATCAGTATGAGGTGAGTCGTTCCTTTGAGAATCCTCGGACCCAGCAATAACAGGTGGAGCCTCAGATTGCAATGCGGAATCGAGCTCCAAAGCGTACAAACTTGCGATAGGACGAACAGTAGTTCCAGTGGCTGTCTTTAATAGCGCCACCCGCTCTACAGAGTCTGCCCCCTTGTATACCTCCAATACGCGGCCTAATTTCCAGTATAAACGAGGACTATCTTCTTTAATTAAAACAACTTCGCCAACTGTAGGTGCCGTTGGTCTACCAGAGGGAGTAACACTCCTTTCCCTCAATGCTAGCAGATATTCACTAATCCACCGTTTCCTAAAATCCTCGATTATCCTGGATATATACTGGTATCTCTTAGACACCGCTACCTCAGAGTACAACGAGGGATCCTCTAACTCTACTATGGATTGGAAATCAGATGGAAATGCAGTCAATGGTTTCCCATATAGCAAGTGAGCTGGCGTTAATGGTAGTGGCTCTTGCAGGTCGGTGTACACATATGTAAGCGGGCGATCATTCACGACTGCCTCTAGCTCTGTGAGGACTGTCGTCAACTCACTCTTCTTTAATAGAGCACGTCCTACAACCGCTCTGAGTCCTGACTTTACTATGCCGACACACCGTTCCCACATGCCACCAAACCAAGGTGTCTTAACTGGAATGAACCTCCATTCGCACTTCTTCTCTCCCAAAAAAGTGATGATAGTAGGATCACTACTCATATCCTTTAGATATTTTGATGCTTGGACATAAGTGGGAGCATTGTCGCTAAGAATGAGTTGAGGGAATGAACGACGGGCACAAAACCGTCTAAACGCCAGCATAAATTCTTCGCTAGACATATTATCACATAGTTCTAGGTGTACCGCTCGAGACGTCGCACAGGTAAACAATAATATATAAACCTTCTCATGCTCCCTCGTCTTCAATGCCCCTGTGTAATCTAATCCTACCGCTTGGAAAGGTTCTACGTGCTTTACACGGCATTCAGGTAGAGGTGGAGCTGGTCCAGTTGCATATGGTTTACCCTTTAGTCTCTGGCATATTACACACTTTCTCACTACGCGTCGAGCTACTTGTCGAACTCTGGGTATCCACCATGTGAGACGTAAATTTGATATAATATGACATACCCCGTAGTGTTTTACTTCCCTATGTGCACGTATGATCAATAGATCAGTAACGTGATGTCTTGTTGGCATAAGTATAGGTCGGTTTGTGCCGTCTGGTACACCCGACCACTTCAGGCGACCCTCACACCTGATGAGGCCATTGTCTAGGTGCAACCTTAGTTGACGCACTATATTAGGCATTAATGTCTTATTCGAGCCTTTCAAGGATTCTAATTCATTGGAAAAGGTTTCTACTTGAACCCATTTGATCAAAGTTACTTCAGCTGCTTTAAATTCACGAGCATCAATGTTGTGACCCCTGTTGCAGAGTTGGCCCGTTACTTTAAGCTTAAGATTGGATACATATCGCAACACCCAAGCTACAACTCTGACTAGTTTATTATAGTCACCGAATCTTGCCCACTTTATGATAGGACCCGGTGGCTCATTTGGTTGGGCTGTAACTGCCACTGTTTCCAGTGGCAGAAGTCCCTCACCAACAGCATGCCATATCGTCCATTCACTTTCATGGAGCAGCCACTTTGGACCATGCCACCACAATTCGGACTTCATTAACTGGCTAGCCGTTATACCCCTAGTTATGAGATCACTAGGGTTTTCCTTTGTATTTACATAATGATAAGCAACGTCTGGCAAAAGGGCTCTAATCTCATCTACCCTATTCCGCACATAAACTGGCAGAGACTTCTTGCTATGTATCCAGTTGAGTGCGACCTGACTATCGCACCATACGTGAACGATTTCAATTTTTAATTCGCTCTCGTATGCTGCGCGTACATGTTGCACCAGACGTGCTAATAGCAGCATGGCAGTCAATTCCATTTTAGGGATAGTTACCTTTTTAACCGGGGCTACTTTGGCCCGGGCTGTAACTAAATGTGCCCCAAATGAAGTAACAACATATATGGCTACCCCGTATGCCGTGGCGCTAGCATCGCAAAACGTGTGTAACGTAACGTCACCGAACGCCGCCACTTTACGAGGTATAGGTTTAGTACATAGGATGGCATATTCATTCAACAACAATGTCCCTCGGTCATTCAGGTCCTCGGGCAAACTGTCATCCCATCCTATTTTACGTCTCCAAACTTCCTGCATTAGAATCCTAGCTCTTATGGTAACAGGTAATGCTAGACCCAAAGGATAAAAAATTGCGCAACTTTGCTCAACAGACTTCTTTTTGTGTGCGCTCCTGTCTGCTGAGCAAAAGACCTTGTTTGAAAAGTTAGTATGTCATGTTTAGGTTGCCAGATCATCCCCAAATTTCTGGACTTTTCCTGGTTAAGAGATGCCGTACCATCCACCTGTATTAAACTCTGAAGATCTTCACTATTAGTAACCCACTCGCGGAGAAATAGATGTGCATCCGCAAACAATCTGCGTGCTTGCCAGTATGCATACAACAAATCATGTTGACTATCGCTAGTACCCTGCAAATTGTCAATGTATAATCCGCGAGATAGTTTACTTGTGTCCTCATGAGTGTCAGCTAGATGTTTTCTGATTGTGGCATTTAACAAAAACTGCGAGCAAGTGGCCCCAAAGAGTACAACCCGAAAACGGTATATTATGATGGGACTTTCAGAGTCGCTAATGTCGCCGAACCAAAGAAAGCGGGTAACATCTCTATCTTCCTCCTTTAGCTTGACCATCAAGAATGCTTTCTCGATGTCACTGGTATAGGCGTACTTTCCCAGCCTAAACCGCAATAGATGTTGGGACAGGTCCGATACCATGGACGGACCTGTCAACAGGCAGTCATTCAGACTGGGTTGTTGACCTTGGTGGGCAGAACAGTCATACACCACCCGTATTGGTGTGGTGACGCTGTCTTTCTTTACCCCATGATGGGCCAGATAGTGAACCCTACCCTTCTTACACGGTTCCTCGACATCGACTCTCTCAATAAAACCCCTATCCTCATAACTCCGAAATACATCGTCATACGCCTGGCGCGTGCTCGGTTCGATAGACAATTTCCGCTGCAATGCGCGCAAGCGACCTAATGCCAAACCATAGTTGGTAGGCAGGCTTATCTCACTGTTCTTCCAAGGTAAACTAACTTTATATTGCTTGTCTGAGGCACAGTAGCACACAGACTCCTCAAACCTTTGTAGCGCAACTTCCGAGTCATAATCAGTCTCCATAGGATTAATGCCTATGTGATCCAATCTCCACAGTCGTTCCAGGTCGAACTCGGCAGCCATCTTAGGGTCACTAGGTTGGGAATCCTCCCTTCCCAACTCCTCTGCCACGGTTACATTGACTCTATATATCGAGACCGTGTCGACCAGGACCTTTGACTGTGTAGTATGCACCTTTCCGCTCATGCAGTATCCAAATTTAGTGGGGATTAAAATTACACCACACATCTTTTTAAATCCAGGGTATACTACTTCATAATAATGATCCACACCAAGTAGAACATGCACCTCACTCTGATTTCCCATGGGATCTGACAAGTTAACCCCTTTGCTACGTAATGCGTGTTCCACCTTCTTCACACCCACAGATACATATTCTGGTAGGGTGTCTACTACGATACAAGTCATAAAGTACCGGTTTTTACGATAGAAATATGAAATCTCCGCTATCTCGTAGTCTTGTTTATCAGTAACCCCTGTGAAGCCCTGTAATCGAAGAGTCTCAGCCCCTACGATTCGGTGCTTCAATCCCACTAGTACGGACCTCTTTATAAAGGAACGTTGAGATCCTTGATCTAGAAGTACCCGACAAACTTTGTTACTGTCATTACCTTCCATGGGAATCTGTATTGTGGGCAATATAGTGGTGTCTTGCGTGCTACCTAGTGTCACAGTTGTAGTACCCTCTGTATTGACGTCTTTGACTTTATCTGCTGTAGGACACAACTTATCAAAGTGATGTCCTTTGCAGTGGCGACAGGGCCTTAACACCTTACGAGCGGCCTATGCGGTTTATTTATGTGTACCGCACAGCGGGGTGTTTTTAGCCAAAATAGGGCTGTTTACGTGATCATTTTCATGCCTAAATAAGACCCAGAACGTAAAACAAGTACCTATCCCTGAAAGGGCATAAACAGAGCTTTCGAATGACACCATAACGATCCTTGTATGATGGATAGTTTTCTTGCAATAACCGTGCAACGCGAGTGCAAAAAGCAGGTAATTCGGTACTTTCAGTACATAATTGAGTATGTAGCGAGTGAGAGAGGGAGGAGGGAGCTGAGATTTGTGTCAGTAGGTTCGCCGCGGTGGTCTGGAGCAGTCATACGCTCGCTAGTCTCCTGCCACCACTTGTCTCTCTCTCTCCCAGCCACATTACGTGCTGAAATTGCCACTCGAGTTATGTCGAGCGCCGCCACATAGTCCAGCTTTATTTAACTCGACTTATGTTGCTCGCCGCTAATTATGGGTTAAGTATGTAGCAGTACATTGTCCCTGCTTACCATGTTCTTTACTTAGACAACATACACATAGCTTCAATCTTTTCGCCTGTGCTAGTTTTGTCTTATTTGTTGGGTATTTTATGCAGAAACTCCATTTATGTTTGTTGTTACATAGCTTACATAGAATCTGAGCAGGTTTCTTATACACACCCTCTTTCTTTACTTTAGTCCCCACTGTCATGCTTACTGTTCCCCTCTTCTCCACATTCTCACTCCCTCCCGACTCATACATTCTCCCTTTGTTCAACTGTAGATTATTGATCTCCTTACTGAACTGAGTTTTGAACTCCCCCAGCTCAAATGATCTTACCTTATCAAGTATTGCCATAGGAAGCTTCTGACGCAAGATAATGACTATCATTTCCTGCGTGGTAAGCCCTAGGGTATCTAGCGATCGAGTATGGCACTCCATATTTGCCCTGAAGTTTGTCAACTCATCAACCTTATACTGTGGTTCTGCGAGCCCCAACAAGGCAACGACATGGGCCATCTTCAACTGCTCTCTATCCCCGTATGTGGACTCTAATAAGTGTACCGCTTCAAGATAACTACCACCTACTACTGCAAAACCCTCTATTAAATGTAAGGCCTCTCCTTCCATTTGTCCCTTCAGATAGTGAAACTTGCGGACATTATCCAAAGAGGATTCATGAACCGTAGATCGAAATACGTCCCAGAAAGCTAACCACTCGGTTAACTTGCCCCCAAATGTAGGAAGATTGAGCTTTGGGAGGTGTACAGTATGTTTTGGGTCAGCCCTTCTATGGGCCTCATCATCGCCTCCCTTCTTACTTGCGACAGCACGCTGTAATAGGTACTTCGCTCTAAAGACAGGTTCGTCATAGAGGGCGCGATTATCACATTCTGTAACTATCTCTTCCTCCTCTGTCATGTCAGCCACAATCAGAATCCCCTACTCTCCTTTTTTTGACAGAGACTCAAGTAACATCCACATCTGACACATCTAGATTTAATTTTCCAGGTTATCAACTGCTCCAAAATTTCAGACCTAAAGGTGGTGTATGTTGCTTCGCAAAATCTGAAATTGCCCTGGAGGAGGTTACTAGTTTCAATTGTCCCTATTTTGATTATTCTATATACAAATTAATTTCTGCTGGTAAATTTAAATACATATGTTGCATCTACCGTTCCCCAAATACTCCTCCAGAGCAAAGTCTTTTTGATTCTCTGTCCTCACAACTCAGTGTCTTCAACTTAAATGCTTCTTCTGAAATCACTGTGTTGGGTGATTTTAATGTCCATAATGTTGAATGGCTCACTCATTCAGCCAGGACTGATGATGCTGGTCTTGAATGTGAGCTATTTGCAGACTCATTTAATCTCATTCAACTAGTCAACCAACCCACCCGTGTACCAGATAATCCTAATCATAATTCCCACCTACTGGACTTATTTTTAACAACCAATTCAGAAAATTATGATGTTACAGTGAGGTCCCCACTTGGATCTTCTGATCACTGTCTGATACAGGCCACCTGTCTATCACCTACCACACCTTCCCACTCTGAACCTGTTTTGGTGACTAAATGGCATTACGATAGGGCAGACTGGGAGGGTCTTCAAGGTTTCTTTATTGATATTCCCTGGACCTCTTTCTTTTCTAATGATGCACACTCCACCTTGAGCCACATACAAGATTTTGTAAAAATTGGAATGGAAACTTTTATTCCTCATCAAAAGTACAGTAAAAGATCTAATTCACCTAAATGGTTTGACCATAATTGTGCTAGAGTAACTGAACAAAAAGCAATAGCCTACAATGCATACACAAGATCAAAAACACATGAAGCCTTTAATTACTTTAGAAACATCAGAAATCATGCCAAAACTGTATTAAACCTAACTAAATCAAACTTTCTCCATAAGCAGGCAAATAAACTTCTAAATAATCCAAATGATAACAAAATATTTTGGTCTACTCTTAACTCATTCAAATCCAACTTCACTACTGCTTCATCCATTCCACCATTAAAATCTCCGACTGGCAATCTTGTAAGTGACCCACGAGGTAAAGCTAACCTTCTTGCAGATATTTTCTCCACCAACTCAACCTTAGATGAAATAAATCAAGATGTCCCTGTACTTAATTTTAATTCACCTGAAATTCCCTCACTTAAGATCCACACCAGACATGTCAAAACTATTTTGCAGAATCTCTCAGTAGATAAGGCTCCTGGTCCAGATGAAATTCCTCCAATAGTACTTAAGAATTGCTCCTTGGTGCTCGCTCCTGTATTGGCAAAATTTTTCCGTCTGTGTACTCATACCTCATGCTTCCCAGTACCCTGGAAAGAAGCAAACATCCATCCAGTTCCTAAAAAAGGTGCCTCTTCAGATCCATCAAACTACAGACCAATAGCTATAACTTCCACTCTTGGCAAAGTTTTTGAAATTATATTAAATAATCACATAATTAAGCATCTGGAGAATAATAAATTAATCAGTGATAGGCAATATGGTTTTAGACGATGTCGATCAACTGCAGACATTCTTTGCCTTCTTACGCATCAAATCAACCAAGCTACAGACCAACATGGTGAAACACATACAATAGCACTGGATATATCAAAGGCATTTGATAGAGTCTGGCATCAATCCTTATTGTCGAAGATGTCACACTACGGCCTTGCATCATTAGTTCCACTAATTTCTTCTTATCTTCATAACAGAAAAATATGTGTAATGGTAGATGGCCTTTATTCTCAATTTCACTCAATAAATGCTGGTGTTCCCCAGGGATCAGTTTTGGCCCCAACTCTGTTCCTCATTCATATCAATGATCTCATATCTACCACTCATAATCCAATACATTCCTACGCAGATGACTCAACACTCCACAGTTCCTTCACATTTACCAATTCTTTCACCCAACCCGATCTTATAAATTCAAAAATAAACACTGCAATTTCTCTGAACCAGGACCTTTCTAGAATTAATGAATGGGGACAAGAGAATCTAGTTTCCTTTAATGCACAGAAAACCAAGTACATTCAATTTTCTAACCGACAGAATCTCACTGACTCCCATATATTTTTTAATGATGTAAATATTCCCACTTCCCCTAGTATTGACATTCTCGGTGTAACATTAACTACTAACTTGAGCTGGACACATTATGTTAGAAGCATTGCTAAGAATGCCTCTAAAAAACTGGGACTCCTGTACAGAGTTCGAGAATTCTTCACTGACGAGCAGTTGGCCGTAATATATAAAAGTCATGTGCGCTCTCAGATGGATTACTGTTCACCTCTGTGGGGTGGAAGTGGAGTGGTTGCATTGAGGCAGTTGGACAAAATTCAAAATAAAGCTATTAGATTAATCAATAACCCTGCAATCACACAGGACCTTCCTACATTAGCCATACGAAGAAACGTTGCATCCCTTGCATTATTCTACAGATATTTTCACAGCAATTGTTCCGAGGAACTTGCTTCAATTGTGCCGCCTCTCCACATCTTTCCCCGTAGAACTAGGGCAGCTGAGAGCGCCCATGAATTTACACTTTCTCCTCCACAATGTAGAACTTCTGCTTATCAGAATTCATTTATCCCCAGAGCTACTACTCTTTGGAATTCACTTCCCTCGAATTGCTTTCCACAAACTTACAATCAACAAATGTTTAAATCCAGTTGTTACAAACATTTTATGAATGGAGGATGCCTTTAGGCACATGGACCTTTTTGTTTTATCTGTGTTTTTCCTTCCTCCGTTCATTGTCTCTTAAAAAAAAAAAAAAAAAAAAAAAATCACCTCACTCAGAGCCGTAATACGACCGTGGGTAACCTGGACGTTTTCTAATCTAGCCTCCAATTCCTCTAGTTCAGCAGTAGTGATGAAAGTGTTGACGTCCTCAATTAGCCTATTTATTACTCCCCGAAGTCCCGCCCTTTGATTTTTAGGGGCTTTGATCAGCACCCCACTAGACGGTGTCTCTTTACCGTTTTTATCCATTTTGCTTGCGAGCCTATAGGCTATGTATCTAAATATTACGTTACAAAAACAACGGCCAAATAATAGTCTAATATTATTTAGAGACGCCATTGACGGACTTCTATGTTATGGAGAAAAAATAGTACACTAAATAGCAATACCTACTAATGGATCATATTGAACAAGAAAAAATGTTAGGTCAGGTCATAATAGTCACAGGAAGTCCGAAACGGAAAAGAAAATTACTGGGGAAAGATGATGGGTGGGATGCAGGACTTAGGCAGGCACAACGATGTGACCCTGCATTCCGGCTCTAACCATCGCTTGGCTAGCCTTGCCAGTTTATCATAGAGTTGTTCCTGCATCCTGTTATATGTCCCCTTGTTCATTGCCTTAAAATCCCTTACTGGTAGCTAATTCCCGGGTCTGGGCACCAATGTGGTAAACTATCAATGGAAGTTAAATATTACGAAGCTATAATGAATCAAATCAAATCAATCTAAATGAATACTCTATATCTAAATTGAATTCAATCTGAAACAAGCTAATTTATATCCAAAGGTCTCACATAATAAATGTATAATTATAGGGTAAGGTTATAAGGGTTAATATTAGCCAGGAATTAACTCACCAATAGTTCCACGTGGCAATGAGGCAAGGGAGAACGCTTTACCCAATATGGCGGTGGACGATGGGGAACGAGACTTCGGTCCCATGACACGAGTCAAGTTAAAGAAAGAATAAATGATTACATGGGAATGGACATGAATAATATGCTATCTATCAGTCAGTCATGATGTCGATGAGAGCGTCGTGATGGTGTAGTTGTGTGTATTGCTGTATGTGTATTGTGATTAGAGGCACAAAAGCACGATCAACTGAGGGCGGAAAATTAGATGTTAACTGGTTGGTGTTCGTGAAGGCTCTGACGTACCTCAAAAGCACACCTTGCTGCCTTGACAAACCGCCAGGAGCCCAAATTATCGTACCGCATTTAGGTTGCTCTATACGATAAATTATATTAATATATACGATAAATTCATATATACTACATAAGACCATGGCAATATTGCTTAATAGCATATTAGGCCTTTTATAACTTAACTTATTTACAATCTTAAAATATACGATCTACTCGTCCTACATCGTGCTGTAGGAGAGATCGTGACGTCACAGAGACATACAAGATCACAAAAGAGTCATATTCTATCGTATTTATACGATAGCGGCCGTCATCACCTTCACCCGGCTGAGGGGTCACGCTGTACGAATGACCCTCACTGTTACCTGTGTGGTGGTCCACACAGGGTAGTCTCCAAAACATGCCCCGTGTATGGTGACGCTATTGTTATCCACCGCCGTGTCCGGGATGATGGCGCTACCCTCAAGGACATTAACCGCCAGCTACGAGCCTTAACAGCTCGCCCTCGGGGCCCTGCTCCTACCTCTGTCCCTTCCGCGGAGAGTACTCCCACACTGTCTGATCCCCCACCCCAACTCACCCACTCATACGACTCTTCTAGGGTCCCATCTACCAGGTCCCTCCCTTCTCCCGTCTAATCTACCCCCTTTCAAACCAATTTCAGTTGCTCGGAGACCATGGAGACACCCTCCCTGATGATCCCCCAGACCCGCCAGGTCAGAATCCTTCTGCTGCCCCTACCTATGCCTCCGTCATGAACGGTGGTCGGCGCCTGAATGGTCCCCGTGCCCCTCACCTTTTTTCACGGCGGTCACCGCGCCGATCCCCCTGCGGACAGGATGCCATACGTCACCCCTCCCTCAGCCCAGACTGCGAACCGCCATCCTCCCGCAGCCCCATCCCACCCTCCTCCCCGCAACTCAGTCCCTCACCACCACCTTCCCTCATTCCTCAGCCTGTGCATCGACGCTCTCACTCTTCTGCTCCACGGGACATCCCTCAGCGATGTCTGCACTCAATTTCTCCCGCGCTTCATAGCCCTACTCACCACCCAGTAACCTCTTCTTCTTCATCCCCATCCCTCTCTTCATCTTCCCCCCTTTTTCTTCTGCGGAATGCCCGCTCCCTCCTCCGTAAGTCTCAAGAGTTCAAAATGTACATAGATGAGCTTGGCCCGGCTGTAATATGTCTATGCGAGACCGGGCTTCGTCCCTCCATTAGGCTCAGTATCAGTGGCTACACCATTTTTCGCGAGGACTGCCTACCTCGTGTAGGAGGGGGTCTCGCAATCATTGTGCGGAATTATGTCCAGTAGGCGGGTGCCCAACCCCGAAAGGGGTTGAAATAGGGGAGCTATCCCCCCCCGCCAAAGGCGGCTTTCTAGGGCCTTTCCTACCTGATACTGAGAGGATTGGGTTCTAGTTATGTGGTGATGGGCTGGTCTATCAGAGTGAGAACTGAGCAGTCTCAGCTTGCTCTGACTGTTCCTTTTACTTATATATTTTCTAGATCTCAAGTGACGGCGTCTCTTCCGTGGATTGACCTCCCAATCTACCAAGATTGGAAGCCAAAGCGTTACATTTTTCCTTTGCCCCTTAACTTTCTCTTCATAATTGCTGAGGGGCACAGGGCCCTGGGTGGGGCTTTGGTTTCCTGGGCGTTTCTGCACGCTCCTCAGCTCCCCGCCATGGAGTGGCTTCGGTCACCCAGGCTTTATTATGGTCGGCAGAGAGGGTTCTGTGGGGGCGCTCGGTTATGGCCTTGGCCTTGCTCGGGGCCTTGGGGCTGTTCGGCCAGGCAGCTTGGGGAACAACAACAACATTATGTCCAGTGCTCTCTTTTTCCACTCACTCCCTATCAGGGAGGTGTCCTCGAGGTGATGGCGGTATGGGAGGCGCTCTCAGGGTCCTGGACCACAGTCGCGGCCATCTATAACACATGCCACGATGTTCCCTTGCCAGAGCTTACCAATATCTTCACTCAGCTCCCTGCCCCGGCCCTCATTTTAGGGGACTTCAACGCCCGCCATTCCAGTTGGGACCCGAGCCTGCCTCGTACCGCGCGTAACCCCTCAGGTATCTCTCTCTTTCAATTTTTATTAGACTCTGCCAGATTTTCTCTCATTTCCCCTCCCAGTTTCCGTACCCGGATAGATCCCCACACCGGGTCAGGGTCGGTCCTAGACCTCTGCCTCGGGGACCAGGAATTCCTGGATGCGGAATTCACCCTCGGCCCTTATATGGGCAGTGACCACTTGCCAGTTGACATCCGCCTCTCTAACCCTCCCCCAAAATCTTTTTCCCCAACTCAGCCTAGGTGGATCCTCCACTACGAAGGTTGGGTCACGTTTTCGAAGGCCCTCGAGCATCCTCCACCAGACCACCTTGGCCGTCTGGAAGTGGCTGCTGGTTCGTTTTCAGATTGGTTGGTTAGTGCTGGGCGCGTTGCTTCTCACTTGAGCTGTCGAAGAACCCCCCCCATGGTGGTCGGATGTGTGTCAAGAGGTGGTCCGTGCTAGGCGACGGGCATGGCGCACCTGGCTCCGTTACCCGACTATTCCCAACAAGCTATGTTATAAGCAATTTGATACCAAGTGTACACGTAATATCCGTGATGCACAGCGCTCTGCGTGGGCGAACTTTGTATCCAGTCTCACTTTCTCCTCCCCCTCTTCACGAACTTGGAGATTCTTCAAGGCAATGAAGGGACGAGCATCCTCGTTCTCGTTTCCACTTCGCCAAAATGGGGTCGCCCTCCTGTCAGACCATTCAAAAGCTGTTTATCTTGCAGAATATTTTTCCTCCACTCGAAGCACTCCTGCGCCCCTCCCAGACGTCGCCCGCCATACAGCCATGTTGGAACGGGCTGTTGTAGCTCCCTCTACGCCTGGACTGTCTTGCTCTTTCACCCCAGATGAGATGTCCTCAGCCATCTCTTCTCTCCCTCCCCATAAGGCATCCGGACCGGACCTCATCCAATACGAGTTTCTTCGACACCTCCGCTCTCAGCACCTGCCTCACCTCCTCTCCCTCATAAACAGTAATGTTGGCCGAGCAGTTGGCCGTAATATATAAAAGTCATGTGCGTTCTCAGATGGATTACTGTTCACCTCTGTGGAGTGGAAGTGGAGTGGTTGCATTGAGGCAGTTGGACAAAATTCAAAATAAAGCTATTAGATTAATCAAAAACCCTGCAATCACACAGGACCTTCCTACATTATCTATACGAAGAAACGTTGCATCCCTTGCATTATTCTACAGATATTTTCACAGCATTTGTTCCGAGGAACTTGCTTCAATTGTGCCGCCTCTCCACATCTTTCCCCGTAGAACTAGGGCAGCTGAGAGCGCCCATGAATTTACACTTTCTCCTCCACAATGCAGAACTTCTGCTTATGAAAATTCATTTATCCCTAGAACTACTACTCTTTGGAATTCACTTCCCTCGAGTTGCTTTCCACAAACTTACAATCTACAAATGTTTAAATCCAGTTGTTACAAACATTTTATGAATGGAGGATGCCTTTAGGCACATGGACCTTTTTGTTTTATCTGTGTTTTCCTTCCTCCGTTCATTGTCTCTTAAAAAAAAAAAAAAAAAAAAAAAAAAACACTATAGCTGGTCTACTGGAGTTTTCCCTCAAGCTTGGAAACCGTCCACTATTATCCCAATCCCCAAGCCTGGGAAGGATCTATCGCTCCCATCATCTTACCGCCCTATTGCCCTTCTCCCTTGTGTCGGTAAGCTCATGGAGCGCCTTGTTGTCAACAGACTCTCTTGGTGGGCTGAATCAGAGCACCTTCTCCTCCCAGAACAAAGTGGCTTTCGTCCAGGTAAAGGAACGCTTGATGTCCTCCACCAATTGGACCATTCTATCCATCAAGCATATCAACACAAAGAAGTCCTGCTGTGCCTGTTCATTGACGTTGCCAGCGCCTTTGATGTGGCACCTCACGAGGGTATCCTGTCCCGCCTCTCTACCATGGGGGTCCTGGGTCAGCCATTATCGTGGTTGCGTAGCTTTCTCTCAAAACGCACCTTCTCAGTCACCGTTGGTGGAGCAACATCCTTATCACACGATGTTCGCCGGAGCGCTCCCCAAGGTTCAGGTCTCAGTCCCTTCCTCTTTAACACCCTCCTATCTTGTCTCCCTCGCCCTTGTGGCACCTCCCTCCATGTCTATGCTGATGATATCACAATAACCGCCTCGGCCCCCACGGCGGAAGAGGCCCAACGCATCCTACAACAGGGTGCTGTTGCCCTACTACAATGGTTCACCACCTGGGGCTTCACAGTTAACCCACAGAAATGTGCCCTCATGTTCTTCACACAAAAACGCTCCCTCCCTGCCCTCCCCACCATCTCCATCTCAGGTGTACCTGTCCCCTTGCGTAGGCAGCACAACTTCCTTGGCCTACGATTCAATGGACCCATCCTGACCTGGCGATCTCACATAGACTACCTTCGTGAATCCTTTTTCAGGAGGCTCAATATAATGAAAAGCCTGGCAGGTGTACGGTGGGAAGCTAATAGAGACGTCTTACTCAAGTTCTACAAAACCTACGTGTTGAGCAAATTAGCCTATGGATGTACAATCTATGGATCTGCATCTAAAACTGTCCTCTCCCGCCTAGATGTCATACACAACACCGCTTTGCAAATTGCTACAGGGGCTTTTTGCGCTTCCCCAGTCGTCGCCCTCCAGGCGGAGAGTGGCCTTCTCCCGCTTGAATATTGCCGGCATTTACATGCTGGCTCCCTTTTGTATAGGTTTTCCTCCCTACCGTCATTACACCCTCTCTCTATTCTATTCTCTCACACCCCCATTGATACCCATTATCCCACCTGGCCTGTTAAATCCCGCGCTCCCTTTCTAGTCAATGCCTTGAAATCACTCCAACTACTTTCAATCCCCCCTCCTACCCCCACTCCGATCCCCCTGTGTCCCCGATCCCCCCCTGGTTCCCCCTCTCCTCTCTCTCTCATCTTTCCTTCCATGTCCCATTCCTCAAATCCAGTGACGGATCCCTTGCCCCGCAACTCTTCCTCGAACTCCTCTCTCTACGATTCCTTGGCTTCCTCGGTGTCTTTACAGATGGCTCCTTCACCCCTCTCTCTCCCTCCACCTCAGCCGCATTTTATGTGGAAGACCTCTCCCTGACCCGTACCTGGCGTCTGTCGGCAAGACACTCTGTCTTAGCCGCGGAACTTTTTGCAATATTGATGGCCCTGCAGTTCCTACACGATTTCCTTCCCCCTCAACCAGTAGTCATCTTCTCTGACTCTCTCTCTTCCCTGCACCTACTTTCCTCACATCCTCGCTCCTATCGCCGCCTAGTCTTCTTCTCTCTTTCACTTGCCTACTCCCTGCACTCCAAAGGCTTTACTCTGCGGTTCCAGTGGGTCCCTTCACACACTGGTATTCGAGGCAATGAAATCGCTGATAAAGCCACCAACCTATTACACTCCTCTCCCGCCATTGAACCATTCCCCCTAGACCACTCCTCCCTCTCCAAGCTCCTCTTCGACGCCTGTTGGTCGAACTGGAGTGCGTCCTCTTCACAGTCCCTCTCCCGCACCACCCTTGGGCAGTACCGCACTGATCCCTCACCCCAACCTTGGGCTCGCTTCCCAGATAGGGCACTCGATGTAGCGATCTTGAGGATCCGTATAGGCCACGTCGGCCTAGCCCCACACCTCCATCGAATAAAGCTCCTCCCTGACCCGTACTGCCCATGGTGCCGTATTGTTGAAGAGAGTGTTGCTAATATCTTGCTCTACTGTCCCCGCTTTCACTCTCTTTGCCTCCATCTTCGTGAGCGACTTCATGCACAAGGCATCAATAGGCTATCTCTCCCCACGCTCTTGGGGGGATGCACTCTCTCTCCCCCCAACAGATTTGGCGTGCTCCGGCTGGTAGCTAAATTCATCGCCAAGAGCGGCAGGTTCGCCCGCTAGCCCCACCTACTAGACCAGACGGAGCGGCAGGGTGAGAAGGGGTCCAGTCAACGGTCCCTCCGGACCTTTGACCCAAGAAAGAAGAACCAATATCCTCTGAGCTTTGCATATAATATTATAACCCACAAGCTTGCAATATGGATTCAAGAGTGTTAGTTAACCCTTTGAAGATTAGGATGCATTATGGCAGTTTATTCTGGCTATCATTAGATGATTAGATGATTAGATGGTTCGGCCATAGGGAACGTATGGAAAGCGAGAGAATGACTAAGACGGTGTACGAGAGCGAGGTGGAGGGACAGAAAGGGAGAGGTAGACCGAAAGAGAGGTGGAAGGATGGAGTGAGGAAGTATATGAACGAAGGCGGTGCTAGTTGGGGGGAGGGGCGTCGACTTACTGGGGACAGAGGTGCATGGGGGCGGTTCGTTCGTTGCCACACCTTCGTGGATCACAGCGTCAGGCAATAGATAGATAGATAGATAGGAAGAATTTTACCTTCTGTTGGAATTATGAGATTAGGCTAAAGACTATTCTCAATCAACCCTCTGACCTCCATATACCCTTCCTAAACTGCATAAAATTGTCGGTTATTTTAAACGACACTACTGCAGCGTTCTGAGAAATAATATATTAAGGAAAATAGGCACCAATAGATTCGCCATATCTTTCTCCAAATAGCTAGTCCGCATGGAGAATTTTCGCTATCGAATAATTGAAAAAATACCAACTTCATAGACATATACACCAAAAATCTAAGTCAAAGATGTCAAAAAGCAGGGGTGTGGGGCACCCATAATACTAGGATAGGTTAGGTAAGGTTGTTAGGTTAGGCTAATGTCCTTTCAAAGGGGTATAGTAAACACTAGGATAGCCTATACACGGTCAGAGGTAAGTCCTGCTGTAGTCTCCTTGAATGCTACCAAATTGTGTAATAATAGTTAGAAATTAGAAAATAAATGCATCGTCTGATCTTTTAAGGGTTAAGGCTCTGAGAAATAATAGCTAGAAAACAGAAAAGAAATGCTGCGTCATCAGATCTTCTAAGGGTTAAGGTTTGGAGAAGTGACGTATTGCATAATTGTACAATTATTACTGTAGGCCTACCTGTCAAATTGCTTCTACTAGGCCTCGAGCCAATTTAAGTTAGAAGGGTGTCAAACGAAAGCTAAATACTGTAGTTAAATTTTAGTCTTTATTATTGTCTATGTAAAGATAAAATTGTGGTTTATAGGTCAAATTATGTCTTTGGAAGCGATAAAATGGCCAAAACAATGCTAGGCCTATTTCACGTTAATTTCTTTAATCATTCTCATATTCATTCAAGTCTCAAACAAAATTGCTTTGGTTTGACACCCTGTTCAGTAACGTTACGCCATGACACAATATGCCTTTATCAAGCCCCTGGAATTCTGTAGAGGTAATCTTGCTCACTCGTGGGAGATACAGGTCTCCCTCGATTTACGATTGGGTTACATTCCTGAAAACCCAATCTTAGAAAAATCATATAGCGAACCCTAAAATGTATGGGATAAATGGGGATGCATTCTCGGACCAGCCAAAACACAAACACCTAATAATCTACAAAAATATTGTAAATTGACCACTTGCGAGTTTCGAGCTATAAGGAAGTTGCAGCAGTAGACATCGATATTTAGCAGATTTACCCGCTAAAATACGGTCGTAGTACTGTACATTTATAAATACATAAAACCAAATTCATCATACCTTCTACCCATCAGAAACCTACATTATTATTGCATTTCCGTTTAATATTGATGTTTACGGCTCCAACTTCCTTATAGCCTGAAACTTGCAAGACATCAATTGGGGCATCGGATAGTGAGGGAAGGCTGTACTGAGAGATACATATATATTTGTTCTGCTATCAAATGGTGCTTGTTGTTGTTGTACAGTCGGCCTAATAAGTGATGTCTCGGCACCAAGTATTTTTGATCGATAATTGGCATCAGCAATATTTACATATGATTTCTTCCTTTTGAGTGAGATATACAAACATGTCCCTACACTTGCCTTACTATTCAACATCGGACAGACATTAATACAGCATAGATCGAGCCAAACGTAATGACAGTTAAGACATGACTTCTTAGTGCCACTGTAGTAGCTCCAAGATGCCCCTTTATGGGAATCCCACGGAATCCAGGTAGTCCGCCATATCTCTCGGGTGGGTCCAGAGATCTAGACTCTGAGTGAAGTGTGCTGGGCAGTGGAGTATTAACCCCTTTTATACCGACGACGTCTTTTTAATTTTATTCTAGCTATATTTAGAGGATTTTGTGCAGTTTAAGAAGGATCAGTTGTAGTAAAGAGGTTTAAATGTGATAGTTAGAAGCCTGTTCATTTCTGGTGGCCCTTTTAAAACTGAATAAAATCGTCTGATAGTAGCCGGACTAAAGTTAAAAAGATGTCACCACTCACTAGTGCAGAAGGGGATAAATGTGTGTGTTATGCAGGGTGCCAAACGAGGCAATTTTGTTTGAAGACTGGAATGCATTCATATTACCACCAACCCACCAATTAACTTTCAAATAAACATAATTAATGAAACTAATAAATACATGTGGTACTCCAAGGATTTGAACCTAGGATATATAATCACACCAAAATTCTGCGCACTAACCATTACGCTATCAAGATATTTTGAGAAGGAATACAAGACAAATTAATATGTAATAGCATTGTTTGGCTATTATATCACTTCTAGAGACATAATTTGAACTATAACCCATGATTTAATCTTTACGCACACTGTACTGTACAATAATAACGACCAAAAAAGTAATGAACTCGGCTCTTGTTTGACACCTTGGAGGGATGTTGGCAGCATGGACAATAAGGGTTTAAGTTGGATCTATTCTGTGCTTGTATTCTTGTAATGACGGGTTATGGCAACTGGTGCTAATATGCTAAAACGCACATTTATTTTCAGCGTTCAGTTTTAGTATAGTAGCCTAGCGCGCCGATTTTGTTTACATAGTTATTCACTGTTCAGCAATGTTGTGAGGGCATCGCCGCAGCAGCCCCAACTAACATTACTAGGTTAAGTTTATTTAGATGATTTCTGCCTTAATTTTTTAGATTTTTTTTTTAAATTATACGTAATTAGATCATCGCCAAACCCTCCAAATCGGCGCGCTATTATGCTAAAACTGAACCATATTTGCCACCATCTAAACTTACTAAAGCCTCCCTGTTAAGTTTATGTATGTGAGAGAGAAAGAGAGAGAGAGAGAGAGATATTATAGGTTAGTTGTAAGAATAGTTCAACCAAGACCTTTCGGCTAGTTATTTTTTCAGTTTCTTACAGTAGATCCTCTGAAAAAAGGCAAACTATGCCTGTGTATCTAGCTCTGTGCCAGTACTTGCACTGCTCCCGTGGTTCACGGTGTTGGAAGTTATGATGCAGTTTTTACCACCATGCACTCCCTGCTCAAGAGTGGGGCTACGGTGGGTCCCCTGATGTTTCGAGGACTTCAGTGGACAATTGTCACAGATTGCGAGACCGCGCCGTCCACCACAACACTATAGTCTGCCAATTATAATGTAAGACTTGCAAAACATACAAACCAAAACAGGGACGACACAATATAAAGACAAAAGAACTTATCAAAATCGCTATGTGGAAATAACGCTTTAACCCTTCCTACCCGGGCTGCCTTAGGTAAGGACAGCTCGGAATAAGGGCCGCTACCCGGGCGTCCTTACCTAAGACGGCAGCTTAATAGCCTAATTAAGCTTGGTCTGAACACCGTGCATACGACGCATGTCAACAAACCCAAGCGTTGCGTCACCGCACTTCCGAAAACAAGAAGGAGAAGACTCTTCAATGTTATTGTTCTGACGTAAGACGAAATTAGTGTCTGAAAAGCCCCCATATTGGCAACATCTCTGCAATATTTGCTCCACTGAAATCGTCATCACAACTGAACCAGTTGACTTACAGAGCTCTACTCAATGCCAAAATACAGATTGAAAACCGCACTACGATTATAGATGAGTGGGAAAGTTCTAGCAGTGAAAATAAACATAAATACGGTAGCCTAGACCTAGACGTTTTTCAGCCATTTCGCCCGGGTACGGGCGACCGTCCTTAGGTAAGACTGCCCGGGTAGGAAGGGTTAATAAAATAGAATTTTGAAATATAAGAAACCAAAATAACCACATAGGTCCTGATGTGGCGGCGTCTACGCCGTGGGACCACCTCCCGGAGCTGCCAACCGCGGATGGCTGCCGACCCTCCACGGCCGGAGACAAGATCAATCGACCAGTGGAGGACAACCGGATGCTGGCCGCGGGGAGCAGTTTCGGGAGCCAAACCGTCACAACTATCCCCTGCCCCCTCCCTGGGGGCACGGGTCCTTGGAGCGGCTTCGGTCGCGCCGGGAATTTCCACACCTCTCACACCACACACACACATTACACAGTTTTTCCTACACCGAGAAATGACTCTCCGGCTGTCATTTCTCGAAGACTTCTTCTAGCCGGAGACATTGAGAGCAACCCAGGACCCACGTACACATACATATGTCCAACTTGCTCAAAACCCATCACTTCGAGTCGCCACACTAAGGGTTCAGTTCTCTGCAATGCATGCAGGAACTGGACCCACTTCACCTGTACAACACTTGCCTCCAAGAAACACTACACGAACACCTGGACCTGTTCCTCATGCCTCTCCCTCTCCCAGTCAAATCCCTCGCCTAAAACCCATCCACCTCTCCTCCCCAACCCACCTAGCCTTTCCATATCATCCACTCCCCCCCCCTAAAACCCATCCACCTCTCCTCCCTAACCCACCTAACATTCCCATACCATCCACATCCTCAACTCAACATACCACACCCCATCCTAATCCATTCCAACCCCCATCTCCTGCTCCCCAATCCCCACCCCCACCTCACCCATCCCAACCTCCAGCCCCTCCCTCACCCCCACCCCATCCTCGTGCAGCAGCTCCCAACATACATCGTGCACATAACATTAACATTCTCCAATTGAACATAGATGGCATTAACACAAAGAAACACAAACTCTCACACTTCATCAAACAACACAACATACACATTGCCATCTTACAAGAAACAAAACTCCGCACATCACAAAAAACAACCACATTTCATAATTTCACCACCATCAGACAAGACCGGGCTGTCGGCGGGGGCGGTGGACTCATCACCCTGGTACACAATGAAATATCATACATAGTAACCAGTGTACAAACCAAATCCCTCCTCCCCCCAAATGATAACACAACAGAAATACAATCAATTAAAATACGCACTGGCAACAAATCCAACATAACCATCATAAACACATACATCCCTCCCCAAACATCCCCTACAGTACCAAATGAATACAGACCACACTTACAACACATCACAAACACCCCACACATCATCCAGGGTGGTGACTTCAACGCCAAGACGTCGGCCTGGATTGTCGACAACCCCGACACAGACAGAGGGCTGGTACTACAAAACCAAACAGATAACCTCATCATCCTTAACGACATCCATCAACATACCCATATTCCTCACCAAGCCCTCTATAACCCATCATCTCCAGACATCACCTTTTGCTCCCCAGAACTCGCCCCCACAACATCCTGGAGGGTGGTCAGAACCTTAGGCTCTGACCACCTCCCGATCATTATCACCACCAAAACCAGACTCACCCCAGCTAGCCACAAACACACATACACCAATTATAAAAGAGCTAACTGAGAAGCATTTACAAATGAGACAGAACAACACTTCACAACTCTAAACAGTACACCCATCACTAACATCAACAATGCTGTACACATACTCAATAAAACTATCCAAAACGCTGACAAGAAACACATTCCAAGAGGTAACAGAAAAAGACACAACCCCAACTTCACTCCAGAAATTCAAAACCTCATCAGACAATGCGACACACTGAAACACTCCCCAGCACCCCACACACAAGACATCACACAACAAATTCAAGCACTCAACACCCAAACTAACAACAAAATACAAGAACAACAAAAACTAAATTGGAATAACTTCCTACAAACACTTGATCACAAAACAAACTCCAAAAAACTCTACAAAACACTAAACCGCATCACATTTTCCAATAGCAACACAACACAATCACATGCTGCAATCACAACAACAGACTCTACTCCTTCATGTAAACAACAAGCAAACACTCTCATCAATCACTTCTCACATGTCAGCCACCTAAAACCTCACAAAGACGACCGACGTGTCATCCGACGTAAGAGACAATTCCCCACAGACCCTGACTATATACCCTTCACCAATCGCCAGACAAAGCATATCATCAACAATCTCAAGCACTCACCTGCCTGTGGCCTAGACAACATAAGCAACATACACCTCAGACACCTGGGACCACAAGGCATACAAGCACTCACTAACATATCAAACTACAGCTATTCACACAACACAATACCAGACATTTGGAAGCATGGTATCATCATCACATTCCCCAAACCCAACAAAGACCCCACGCTACCCTCCTCGCACCGCCCCATCACACTCCTTTGCTCCCCCTCCAAAGTCATGGAACGCCTAGTATTACAACTAATTACACCCGACCTACCCCTAGCTCCAACACAACATGGCTTTAGGCCACTGCACTCCACAAACACTCTTCTCACAGACCTTACACAAAGAGCTTTTGACGGCATCAACTCCGCTAGACCACCACACAGATCACTATTAGCCACACTCGACATTAGTAAAGCCTTCGATGCCATCCCCCGCCACAACCTAACAAACAAAATCTACAACACAAACATGCACAACAACACAAAAAGGTGGCTGGCCAACTTCCTAGCAGGCAGATGTGCACACGTATCTTTTGCCGGTCAGTCATCTAAAATCAGAAACTTTCCAAACGGAGTCCCACAAGGATCCGTCCTATCGCCCGCACTCTTCAATCTGTACATGCACGATATAACTACACCCAATACGCCCCAAATAAACTTAGCCTCCTATGCAGATGACATAACACTCACATGGACACACCATGACCCAAGAAGAGCAACATATCTCCTTCAACCCTATCTCAACACACTACATGGCTGGTGCACTACAAACAGACTTAATCTAGCTCCAGCCAAATCCACCGCAACCCTGCTCACAAGCTGGACAGGTGAACACGAATACATCCCTCAACTCACCATAAACAACACACCCCTAACACATACACACACACCCAAAATCCTAGGAGTAACATATGATACTCATATGACATTCAAACAGCACACCACAAACATTAAAAAGAAACTGACACCAAGACTTAACGCCCTCAGGTCACTTGCTCACACAAAATTTGGACACAACAAAGAAACTACCACCACAGTATATAAACAATACATAAGATCAGTGATGGAATACGTGAGCCCAGCCTGGGCTTCTAACCTAGCTGAAACACATCATAAGACCTTACAGACTATTCAAAACAAAGCCCTGAAGATCATTACAGGCTGCACAGCTACTGCACCCACAGATCACCTTCATCAAGAAACCAAAATCCTCAAAGTCAAAGACCATCTGGACATGAGAGGCACTCAATTCCTGGCAGCAGCCTCCACGAACCAAGACCACCCACTAAACTACATGGCAACACACCCACAAACACCAAGAAATATCAAAACAACACCCAGCACAAGGTATCACACACAATTATTGTCCTCTCTCCCTCCCTGCCCACCCCGAACCAACTTCCAGAAGCACATCCATACTCATATCTCTCGCCAATCCATCCACTCACTCACAGACAACACGCAGCTGCATGCACGACCTCCCGAAATCCATCCTTCCGAATCCTCCCTCCCTCGCGAGGACAGAGTCCACCTGGCCAGGCTGAGATGCGGACACCATCCAGCTCTCCTGAGCTATCAGAAGAGACTGGATGACTCCGTTGTCGACGCCTGTCCGGGATGTAACACAGCACCCCATACCATTAAACACATCATAGAAGACTGCATTTCACACAACCACTTACACCAACAACATAATCTACACTCAATGAGAGCTCTGTGGGAAGGCCGATCGTGGCCATGGCCTTCCTCAGGGACTCGGGGCTGTTCGGCCAGGCAGCTTAGGGAACAACAACAACAACAACAACCACATAGGATGTACAGTACTGTACATCACTACATGAGTAAGTAAATCCGCTTCCCAAGCAAATTAATCGCGCACATACCAATGCACTCTCGTTATGTTCAAGGAATTAGTCAATATGTGAAGTTCAGGACGTTCTGGTAAATTATTTTAAATTCTGCATGAATAAAGAAAGTATAGGTAGCACCAACAAACTTGACATTAATCTTGATACCTGGCTTCTCTGTAACTCAAAAGGGGTTAGAGCAAACTATTCGATTATATTATATTCTATATGCTCAGTCCCAATCCCCACTTTTCCTATTTTTATTTTCAATTTCTTCAATTTTATTATTTTTGTTGTTTTTGTATTTTCTTGGGGGTGGCCGACTCAGGACAGAGCAAGAACAGGAAAACACAAAACACAAGACAAAACAGCAAACAAACACAGACAAAACACAAAATTCACACACATCTAGGTCACCCAGGAGAATACCCAGAGACCAGGGTCACCAAGGTCGCTCCAGCACTCCCCCGGCCCCCGACCACCCGGAGAGGCTCCGATCTCGGCAGGCAGACATGCATCGGAGCCAAAGCCACAAGCCTGCCCACCACACTTCCAGGCACACCCTTCATATTAATCGTCTCCCCGGGCCAGGCGCCTGATGGACTATTATTTAGTACAACTTGCGCCCGACCCCTTCCCCCAAATGACCACGTGTTCACTCAACTATTCACAAGTATTCTCCATTTATTCCTGTTTATTACCACTTCCTTTGCCTGATCTATAGTCATTCCTCTATCATCCAAAGCTTGTCTTACACAGTCTCTCCATCTCAATGGGGGCCTTCCTGCCCTTCTAATCTCCCCTTGTATCTGACTCATATATGCTCTTTGTAAGCCTTTCATCTCCCATTCGTTCAACATGACCATACCAACTCAGCACCCCTCTGTCCACTCTGGCTGACAAATGTTCCTGCTGCCCCACTCTCCTACGTATCTCTTCATTCCTCAATCCGTCTCTATGGGTAACTCTACACATACTCGTCAAGCAGCTCATCTCCATCACATCTAGCTTTATTTTCTCCTTTTTCCAGAGCCCATGTCTCAGCCCCATACATCACTGTTGGCTCAACAATTCCTTGATACATTGCACTTTTTACTTTCATTCCGAGATTTATCGTCTTCCACATACTTCCCATTGCTCCGGAAACCTTCCTTCCTTCACACACTCTCTGTTTTACCTACATTTTCATACCTCCACTCCTGCTTATCGAGCCTCCTAGATATTTAACACACTCTACTTGTTCCAATATTTCCCCATCCAGCCTCACATCTAGATTCACCCTACGATCACCCCTATTACACACCATTACTTAACTTTATTGACGTTCACCTTCAGTTTCCTCCCACAAACCACTCCAAACTCTTTAACTACACGCTGCAATTTCTCCTCAGAATCCGCCACCAATGCTGTGTCATCAGCGAACAGCAACCGATTCAACTCCCAATCTCTACCATTCTTTCCTACTAAACCCAATCCTCTTCCCATAGTTTTCATTTTCACCTCCCTCACCACACCATCCATAAACAATCATATTAAACAGCCATGGTGACAATACACAACCCTGTCGCAAACCTACCTTTACCTCAAACCATTCACTCAACTCGCCATTTCCTACTCGAACACATGCTCTGCTCCCTTCATAAAAACTCTTAACTGCTTCCAACAAATTTCCTCCAATTTCATAAATCCTTAACACCTTCCACATTGCTTCACGATCCACACGATCATACGCTTTTTCCAAATCCATAAAAGCCCACAATATCTCCTTATGCTTCTCTAAATTCTTCTCGCATAACTGTCTTACTGCAAACATCTGATCCACGCACCCTCTTCCCCTCCTAAAACCGCACTGTTCTTCTCCTATTGCAACTTCCGTACATTTTATTATCCTCTCTATCAACACCCTGCCATACAGCTTTCCAACCACTGATAATCAACTAATACCTCTATAACTTGAACACTCCTGCCGATCTCCCTTCCCCTTGTACAATGGCACAATAGAGCAAACTGGCTGTAAATATCCACATCTATTTCCTGGTGGACTCTTCTCAAATCATAGAAACGTCAGCCAGATTGCTTTCATTTATTTCGAGTTATATGAAGTTAAGAAGTCAAGATTATTGTCAAGTTCGCTGGCGCTACCTATACACACACTGGCTGGCCCGAGCCTTGAACACTGCGTTACCGTCGACTTCTTGGTTTGCAGGCGAGTGATCTGCCAACCACGCAATGGCCAGTTATAGTGCTAGAAAAAGAGAGTTAGGATTGTGTTCTTTTATTTAAAAATAATTATTTTTCTAAAGCGTTGTTTCCACATAGTGATTTTGATAAGTTATTTTGTCTTTTTACTGTGTTCGTCCAAGTTTGAGATTGTTTATTTTGCAAGTTTTACATTATAATTAGAAAAAGACGGTGAGCTAGGCCTATTCTATCTATATTTATCTATTTACTCTTACCCAATCCCCACTTTTCCTATTTTTTCTTTTCTTTTTCCCTCTTTTTTCCTTTTTTTTCTTTCTTATGGGGGTGGCCGAGTCAAGCCTAATACATTTTATTTCTTGCAGGTGCCGGAAGTGAGCTACTCAGTGGTAAAAGACAGCCTCACCCTGGACGACCCTTCCCCCCCACCTGGACCCTCCCACCTATTCCAACTCCCACGGGACCTACTGGCAGCCGTAGCCGACAACAGAGTGTGTGGCGTGGGGGTAGCATACAAGGCCTAGGGTGGGAGGTAAGTACTGGCGATATCCGGTCTTGATAGCCTAATGCTTAGTGTGCCGAATTTCAGTGTGAGTATCCTAAGTTCGAGTCCTTAGAGTACCACATATATTCATTAGTTTCATTGATTTCATTAATTAGATGTGTGTGAATTTTGTGTTTTGTCTGTGTTTGTTCTTTGTTCTGTCTTGTGTTTTGTGTTTTCCCTGTTCTTGCTCTGTCTTGAGTCGGCCACCCCCAAGAAAATACAAACAAAAAAATATTAAAATAGAGTAAAATAGAAAATAAAAAAAAAAAAAAATAGGAAAAGTGGGGATTGGGCCTGAGCATATACAATTATACATACAGTACATACATACAGGTTTGTTTGTAAGTTAACTGGTGGTTCGGTGAATAAATATGAATTTTTATTTATAATAACTGTCTTGATAGCGTAATGCATAAGTGCGCGGAATTTCGGTGTGAGTATCCTAGGTTCGAGTCCTTGGAGTGCCACATGTATTTGTTGATTTAATTAATTGTGTTTAGAAGTGAAGCTGGTTGGTGAAAAAATATAAAAGGAGGTTCTTAGTTTGCTCCCTAGGCCTCCATCATACCTACATACAATTTTAACCTATGGACTGTAGTTTAAATGGGCAAAATTAATTATCAAGTTGAAGGAGGGACGGGGGAGTGGTTATAAATGGATCAAGGAGTGGAGGATGTGGTATAGGGAGTTGCCACTACTTTCTATGTGTCACCCAAATTTGAGACATTTCCTGGCACTGTCACAGTATTTGAAGGATTCTTTTTAAACATGGTTAAATACCGTGCCCTCAGGAAGGCTTATTGCACTTCCTGGGTTAAAAACTGGTTTGTCCTCAGAAAGAGTAGTTACAGTCTCACATCCTAAATGGCAGCATTCGAGGCGATCCTGTCATGGGCTGCCTCTGTTGTTAAGTTCTTTGTTTTGAGATCTGACCGAAGTATCTGAACCCAAGCTTTAAGAAATACCCCCAAAACCCTCTTTTAAGATCAATTTGTACATTTTGTGGTAGAAAAATGTGTTATACTCTCCCAGTCATTTTCATAATCTGGTACAGTACACCAGTAATAATTTCAGGACTTTGTAGTTGCCACACTCTAATGTATCTCCTTTCCATCTAAATATGTTGAAGCTCACTTGGAATGCCGCCATTATCCGGACGTGAGACCGGAACTGCATTTTGTGTGGAGCACTTGGTCTATAAATTTAAGTATGTGTATGTATGTATGTACAAAACTGTAATGGTGTTTGTGTCTAGGACGGTACATTGACAGACATCCAAGAAGCCTCGTCCCTCTCCCGCCATCTCAATACTATATTGTGGATGTCGTTTGTGCCTCGTTAGAGTTTATAAGACAGGAACCAATTTTAATGGGATAATTGTCTTTTTCTTTTTTCCCCTCCATCATCCATCAAGCTTTAAAATAATACCCGCAAGACAAGATAAATTTGTGCATTTTTTTGTTGAAAAATGCCCTGGTCAATGGCCAGTTCCTCCTAAATTACATGCTTGTTTTCGTACACCAAGACAAAATTGACACCTAAATGGCACGAAAGGTCTTAAAATTGACAAACAATGAGGCGAAAGGTCTTAAAATCACCAAACTAATAGGGCGAAGGTCTTAAGATCTCAAAAACAAATGGGGGTAAACATTAGCGAAAAGGAGGTTCAGAAATAAAAAATATGTAGTGGTGAATTTAGCATTCTATAGGTTAACCCCCCCAGACCCCGTAAGGGCTCTGAGGCACCCATAAATAACTAGGGCCCGGAACACGGGTGGGCTCTTGAGCACCGTAAGCTTGAAAACCTGTATGCTTGTTTTGAAACCCGTCCGTCCAACGCATATAAACACAGCCGGTTGGACCGATGCTGCGTACCTCCAAACACAAGAAGAAGAGGCGTCGTTTGTTATTGTGTTGTCTGCTAAGCAAGATTCAGTAGTGAAAAGTGCGTCGTATGGCTAACATCGTCTCAAAACTCTCTCCACGGAAATCGTCATCACAACTGAACCAGTTGACTTAGAGAACTCTATTCAACGCCAGTGTACAGGTACGAAACACATCTACGCTTAGAGATGCGTGGGAATGCGGTAGCAGGTAAAATAACAAAGGTATGGTAGGTAGCCTTGGCAAGACCTTTTTCGGCTAAATCGCCCGGGTTTCAGGGATATATTATAGAATGCGAAACCGGTCTGTGAGGGTTAAATAATACAGTAAACACAGCTACATTAACCTGTATACTGTATTGATTTCCCAAATTGACTATTTCCTTGAACTTGTTATGTGTGCGATTAGTTTGCTTGGAAAACAGATTCACTTTCTCATATCGTGATGTACACCCTATGTGATGGTTTAGTGTTCTCTTATTTCAAAAATATATTTTATTAAAGCGTTATTTCCACACAGCGATTTTGATAAGTTCTTTTGCCTTTTTATTGTGTCGTCCCAGTTTTTGTTTTTTGTTTATTTTGCAAGTTTTACATTTTAATTGTTTCCATTTTCTAGGCGTTCGGATTGTGGATGGGTCAGTGACGGACATCCAAGAAGCCACGGCCTTATCCCGCCACATCAACACTGGACGTCTTCAGTGCCTCGTAGGGACCTCCGGACGACGGTACCAAAGTCGAGGGTCCGGGGATGCTCGCTCGGCAAGCGTTTGAACAGGGTGTAACACAGGTATGATGACTTGCTATTTCCATTGTATTTTGGCTAATTCATATTTTTTCACCAACCAACTTTACTTCTAAACTCAATTAATGGCATCAACAAATACGTGTGGCACTCCAAGGACTCGAACCTAGGATTCTCACACCGAAATTCTGCGTATTTATGCATTACGCTATCAAGACAGTTAATATTAGATGATTTTGATCAGTTTAGGAAAGACATTGCATGGTAAATTGTACAGGTCACCCTCGATAGACGATTGGGTTACATTCCTGAAAACCCGATCTTAGATAGAAAAATTGTACAGTATAGTTTATCTATCTATCTATCTATTGCCTGACGCCGTGATCCCCGAAGGGGTGGCCACGAACGAACCGCCCCCATGCACCTCTGTCCCCAGTCCATCGACGCCCCTCCCCCCAACCAGCACGGCCTTCGTTCAGATACTTCCTCACTCCATCCTTCCACCTCTCTATCGGTCTACCTCTCCCTCTCTGTCCCTCCATCTCTATCTCGTACACCCTCTTAGTCATTCTCTTGCTTTCCATACGTTCCATATAGCCGAATCATCTCAAGTTGTTCCTTTTCACACTTTCCAGCACATCTACCTCCACGCCACACCTCCTTCTTACTTCCTCATTAGTCTGTCTATCCCCTCATGTAACTCCGCACGCACTTCTTAAGTAATTCATTTCCACTGCTCTCAGTCTTGGTCCGAGTCTCTCAACCAACATCCATGCTTCGCTTCCGAAAGTCAGTGTCGGGATTACCACATTGTCATGCAAGGACTTCTTCACTTCCATACTGACCACCCTATTTCTTGTTACTGCTTTCAGCGTTCCTACAACCCTCTTCCCCTGTTGTACCCTCTCCCGCACTTCTTCATCCATAGTCCCATCTTTACTCAACACACTGCCCAGATACTTAACCCGTGGAGCCCCGGCTAGTTTTGTAATGTTTGTTCACCAGAACCCGGCCGGTTTTCAAAAAATTGTTTTATTCCAGAAACAATAGCGAATGGGTTAGGAATGAAGGAAAAACCACGAAAAACCGCTCAAAAAGCTTTAAAAATGGTCCTATAGAGCCCCCGAAAACGTATTTTACAAGAGTAAAACATTGAAGGCAATTACCCCAAAAAAACAGGTTATAGCGCGCTCACACGCACGCACGTGGACTTTGAGAGTTTTCAACCATCGGCACGGTTGCGTGGGATACGTACACAGTTCCCATACAAATCTGAGCCCTCTTGAGTGGCTACACCTGAGGTTACGGTCGGCGCAATGAGGGTGACGCGTCAGGCGCGTCTCTGGGGCTGTGCGTTACATACATCGCCGACGCGTCAGACGCGTCGCTGGGGCTGTACGGGTTAAAAGAGTTGACGATCTCCATAGCCTGACCGTTCAGCTTCACCTCACACTCTGTGACTTCACCCCTTTCGAAGACCATAACTTTGCTCTTCCCCGCATTTACCTTCAAATTCCGTTTTTCGCACACTGTTCCAAACTCATTTACCAGACCCTGCAACTCCCATTCATTATCACTCATCAGAACTGTATCATCCGCAGACAGCAGTATAGGTAGCTTCCACTCATATCCCTCCTTTTCAGCGATACACCAACATCCACTGCTCTTGATAGTATTTCTTTCATGACTCCATCCATATATACAGTAAACAACCACGGGGACATCACACACCCCTGTTTCAAACCAACATTCAGGTCAAAGAACTCGCTCTGCTCACTTTCCACACGTACTGCCGCCTTTGCACCCTCATACATGCTCTTCACTGCTTTCAGCAACTTGCCATCTACTCCGTATATTCTAAGTACTTTCCACAAACCTTCTCTATCCACTCTGTCATAGGCTATCCTGTTTATTTTTCCTAGGGGGTTGAGGAGAAACGGATATAGATTAAATATTTAACCCTTAAAGAGCGGCTCACCACATAAGTCGAGTTGAAAAAACTGGCAAAAAACGGGTGAAAAAAGGGTGGAAATCGAGTGTGAAAATGGGATAGTAATGATCCATACGTCCGACATCTGTGGCCTCCCGGCCCACACTAACTCCAGTTCCCCCACCGCGCGGGAGGATGACAGTGTAACCAATAGTTCGCTAAAAGTGAGCAAGGTAGCAAAATCAGCTAAACTTCCATCTTCGAGGTAACACTGTCAGTGCTCCACGAGTGCTACGTAGCTGTATGTGGCGTCATTGTGTAGCAATTTCCACCTAGTTTTCGGCGCAATACAGTTCCTTTCATACTGATGGTTGATATAGCAGTCAGAACGGCCTGAAAAGGCCCAAAACGGCCACAGAGGGCCCGCTAGACAAGGATTAAACCTGGAAAGATGAATTGGCCTAGGCTATAAAAATTATACCGGGTCGGCGTTTGACTTACTTGTAAACGCATGTATGTGTAGGTTATCTGTGGTAGTCCCAGTAATATCTATGAAGTACTTCTAGTATTAAAGGAACTTAGCTGTGATGCAAAGAGTGCAGGTTAGGTGATGGACATGTCGGTAGGTGAATATCAGGGAAGTTCTGGTGTTATGTGGCAGCAACTGGTGGTTTGTTGTTAGCGGGACGAACTCTGTGTGAAGTGTGGCTGAGATTCCCTTTTATCGTGACAATATAAAATATATTTAAGGGTTCTATATCGTCCCCGTGATTAAATAATAAGGGAAAGTTAACTAAGATATAATTGGTGCAACCACAGTAACATTTATCCACAAAGATAAATAAAGTAATGCGTATAAACAAAAAGGAACCAGCTGTCGTGAACCCGGGAAATTCAAACTACGGTATATATACCAGCTAGGATTCACGACCTACTCCGCCACCAGTTACATACAAAGTATTTACAATTGTCCCATCCCGATCATGGATCGCCATAACTGGGAGGAACCCAAAGCAGCCCGACGTGACGGCCTCTGAGGGGTATCACCTCGGTCCGCTCCAGTAGCAGGAAGGATATTATCAGAGTTCGGCTTGCTGTCGCCATCCACTACCTCTAAATATATCTCTAGTGGGTATAGCTTAACCACCGGTCTGGTGGTTAAACCGGCTCCTGTATTTACCTGAACTACCCTACATTCGTGATCAGGACCACGAAGAAGTTTCATTATCCGACCTATTCGCCAAAAAAGTCGGGGGCCGTCATCATGTACTAGAACGACGTCCCCAACTTGCGGCAATGCTATCCCTCTTTTTACCATTAAGTGACGATGTTGCTCCCTGAGTGCTATTAAATAATCAGTGCCCCACCTTTTCCACAGGTCGTGTGAGAGTTTCGTTACATATTGGAAGCGTTGGTTGACGGAATCGTTGTTACGCCACGTCGTGTCCTTGAGATCGTCATCCATGACTTCTCGCCTTGGAAAGCTTCTGATCCGCCTCCCAAGAACCAGTTGTGAAGGAGTGATGGGTAGAGGGTCTTCAAGATCACTGTAGGTGTAGCCAAGCGGGCGATCATTGACTGTGGCCTCGAGCTCCAGTAATACCGTATTCAGTTCCTCTGTGGTAACCAATGCTCGACCCAGTACCTTCTTCAAGCCTGCCTTTAGGATGCCAATGACCCGTTCCCATATGGCACCGAACCATGGCACCCTGGCCGGTATAAACCGTCACTCGCACTTGAATTCCGCTAGAGTACCTTTTAACCTTGCATCATCTATCAACTCCCGTAATGTACTGGCTCCGCTAACAATTGTGGTGGCATTATCACTCATCATAATCTCAGGGTAACCCCTCCTGCTACTAAACCTACGGAACGCATGCAAAAATGATTCGCAGGAGATGTTAGACACCGTCTCTACATGAACCGCTCTAGTAACTGCACAGGTGAATAAGACTACATATAATTTACTTACAGTACCCCCCTTCTCTTTTACTGGCAAGGCACCTGTGTAGTCAACCCCCGTTACCTGGAAAGGGCTCACTTTCTGAACCCTAAACTTCGGCAATGGAGGGGCCTGTACAGCATAAAATGGTATGATGTACCTTGCAATCTCTTGCAGATGATACATCCCCTTAAGGCTTTCTTTACTACCTGTCTAATCTTGGGGATCCACCATCTTTGCCTTATGTAATTTACAACATAACTAACACCACTATGGTTACACACTTTGTGGCAGTAATTACTAAGGAGAGTGGCTATACAATGTTTATTAGGGATAAGGATAGGGTACTTTGCGCTATCATGTAAAGCTGACAAGTGTAGCCTACCTCTACAGCGTATCATGCCTCCCTCCATATAGAGGCCTAACTGCTTTACTATATTGCTTGGTGTGCCCTGTCCTTTTGACAAATAGTGGTGTTCCTCAGAGTAAGCTTCTCTCTGAGCTACCTTAATCATGGCTGACTCTGCTGCTCTTAATTCCGTCACCGTCAAGTATGCCGGTTTTGCCTGATAGTTCCCTTGTGTCTTCTCTCTAAGAGTCCTAATAAACCTAAGTACCCATGCCATTACATGCTATGACTTCATATATGAGCCATACCGGTCCCAATTCAATATGGCAGTAGGGGCAACCGGTACCAGCAATGACAGGGTTCCTTTTTGACTTGTGTTACAACCCACAGTGGTGTCCCCTCCTATTGAGCCCCCTATTGGGCCATGATCAGGCCATAGTATTTGGTGAGGTAGCCATGTGGGCCCTCCCCACCAAGGCGAAGAAGCAACTAAGGACACATATGAAATCCCTCTGGTGACTAGATCACTGGGGTTGTCCTCTGTGGACACATAATGTAAATGAGCGCCGGGGACTAATGACTTTATCTCATCAAATCTATTTTGAACATATATAGGCAAAATCTTTTTACTAGGCAACCAGCATAGGGGTATCTGGCTGTCCGACCAGAGGTATACATTCTCTATAACCAGCTCATCCGCGTAGGCCTCACATATATAACATGCGAGACGAGCTGCGAGAAGAACAGCAGTCAACTCCATCTTAGGTATGGTGAGGGACTTAATAGGTGCCACCTTAGCTTTGGCCATTACTAACCTACTCACCTCATCACCAACCGCATAGGCCGCTACTCCATATGCTACTGAGCTAGCATCACTAAATAGGTGCAGTGTAACCCTCTTAGAATTAGTGACCCGACGGGGAAACATGATACCTGTATTATCTATCATATCATCATAAATACCCTGCCAGTTAGCTCTCATGTTATCTGGAATGGGGACATCCCACCCACACTCTAATCTCCACAAGTCCTGTACGAACCTCAGCGCCCGGATGGTTACCGGTTGCAACACTCCTAGAGGATCGAAAACACTCGCGGTTAGACTTAGAGCCTCGCGTTTTGTAACCAATGCAGGGCTACTTCCGCGGAAATTAACCTGTAACATATCTTTATCAGTGAGCCACGCAACGCCAAGCACCTTAACCCCGTCTTGTTTGGCGGAAGCTATACCCTTCAGGTCCAACAGTTCCCGCAAACTCTCATTATTTGTGACCCACTCACGTAAAGACAGGTTAGCGCTGGAAAATATTCTACGGGCATTCCAACATTGTTGTTGCAAATCACTTACATCATCACCAGTCCCCCAATATACAACCCTCTTTTTAGCTTATTAACTACTTCACTGTTCTCCTGTATCATAGACAGGTGTTTTTGAATGGTAGCATTAAGGAGGAACTGGGAACAGGTGGCCCCGAATAGAACTGCACGGAACCGGTAGACAATGTTAGGACTTGCAACATCCAAGGGATCAACTGGCCACAGAAACCTAGTAGCATCCCTATCCTTCTCATTCAACCCCACCATGAGAAATGCTTTCTCAATATCACTCACCCAGGCAAATTGATGGCATCTAAAGCGTAGAAGTACCTGGGTGAGGCCAGCCACTAGCGATGGACCTGTATGGAGACAGTCATTCAGACTGAACGCCTTCTCGTCCATCCTAGCCGAACAGTCAAACACTATCCGTACAGGCGTAGTAACACTATCCTTAGTAATACCATGGTGAGCTAAGTAGTGAATGGGATGACCAGCTTGATTCCTGTTTTCTACCCTTTGAATAAACCCCCTTTCTAACTGATTATTCAGAACCTTTGTATACTGTTGACAGTAGTTGGGATCTTTCGTAAATTTACGCTGCAAGCCTCTCATTCTGCCCAGGGCTAACTTAAAGTTATCAGGTAATTTATCTATGTTATCTCTCCACGGCAGTTCCACTATATACTATCCCTCTGCTTCGGAATACTGTACCGTTTCAGAAAATCTATTTAAGACTCTCTCCCCACCCTTACCAGCCTCATTAGGATTTATACCAATATGGTCCAAGTCCCATAGAGCTGTCAGATCCTTTAATTCTGGAGATTTACTGCCAATATCTTCCTGTATCTCCACTAAAGGGTCTACTGCTAACTTAAGAACAGTGACTAACTCTACATGGGTCTCTTCTATATCTGACTGATAAGTGCCACTCAGTGCATAACCATAAATTGTGGGTAACATAACTATACTTCCTTCCCTGACATAGCCTGAATGTACAAAGTGGTAATAAGAGTCCGCTCCAATCAGTAACCATATCATATCTCCATCAGTGATACCTGGATCGGCTAATTTGTAACCCCGAGCCCTGATAGCATTTACCTCCATCTCTAATCCTCTCCCTGGTTTGTATACCGGTAACTCCTCCACCACAACGCCCTCAATTTACACACCCTTCTTCTGTGATGATAGGTTAACTCTACTATTTCATACTCAGTACTACCAAGTGAGCCAGTAAATCCCTGGAGCCTTAGCTGTTCCTTACTGATCCTAACGTAATCAAGCTGCGATAAAGCAGAGCGCAAGACAAAGGTTTCGTTGTGAACATTGGTTCAACAAAGCTCTTACTTTACTGGTATGACCGTTTCTGTCGGTCAAGGGAATCTGAATGGTAGGCAACAACACTGCATTATGGCCCAAAGCCACAACCATGGTTACTGTTGGTTCAGGGGCCACTGGTTGTCCAGTTTGTTCAAGGCGTGGCGTCGGACACAAATAATTAAAATGTTTCTGTTGGCAGAATCGGCACGGCCTAATTTTAGGGTTAGTACACCCCTGGCTGCCATGTTCTGACGACAGGCACCCGACGCACAATTTCAACTGCCTTGCTCTATTGGCCTTGGCGGGACTGTTCTTGTATTTTGCACACTTTGCCCAAAAATGTCCTGTCTTTAAACACAACTTACATCCATACTTCTGCTTGGTATCGGGTTTCTGATACACCGCATATGCTGCTGTGGCGGTCGCCCCAAACTGTTCTAGTGGATTATGTCTACTTTCTAGATTGCACACTTCAGTCTTAAACACACGAACATATTCATCCACATCCAGCCAGTTGTCTTTTAATTCACGCTTAACCCACTGAGTTATAAATAAATGTACCACCAGGGACCGGCAGGATTTGATATTTTTTTTTTCCAGAAACAATAACGAATGGGTTAGGAATGAAGGAAAAACCAAAACAAATTATCAAAAAGGTCAAAAATTGTATCCTACGGAGTCCTCGAAAACGGATTTTAGAGGAGTAAAAAATTGAAGGCAAAAACACGCAAAATACATGTTTTTGCGTGCTCACGCACATGCGGTTAGACTTTGAAAGTGTTCAACCATTGCCAAGGTTGCGTGGGATACTTACACAGTTCCCATACAAATCTGAACCCTCTAAGTGCCATAGGACCGGAGTAATTGGGACCGGAGTACCTGTGATGACACGTTGTACCTGTGATGACACGTTGTCGTCGGTGGGGTTTAGCGTTACATACATTGGTGACGATACGTTGTCGTCGCTGGGGTTCAGTAGGTTAATCACTTCAGAGAGTGCACTAGGAAGATTATTATGCAACAGTACTGCACACATTTCACTTACTGTTACATCCATACAGCGTAATGACTCTAACGCACACTCAAATGACGCGGAAAAATCTTTCAGAGCACTGACCTCCTGGCTAGGATGCGGGAGATTACACAGTTTCGCTATGTGAACTGCTTTGATGCGATCCTTTTGACCATAACTGTTTTTCAGTATAGTGACCGCTGGTTCATAACTTGCAGCGACCAAACTAAACCCACTAACAATTTGTAGAGCCTCACCACTAAGTTGTCCCTTTAGATATGTAAATTTCTGAATGTCAGTTAAGTCTGTTTGGGAGTGAACACTACAATCAAAGAGCTCCCAGAAACCCACCCACTGTGTTGGATCCCCGTCAAAAACTGTCAACTTCAGGGAGGGTAGCTTAATACCCTTCTGTTTCCTACTTGCTGCGCTATCATGAGATCTACCAGTAGTGGTTGTCTGTAGAGCACTATCTAACTCAGCTAACTGACTGATTACTGATTAACACACTGCATATCTTTCACCATCTCCTCCTCTAACTGATCATCTGAATATAAGCTATAAAACTCTACGTTATACGACCCAATATCAGCTAGGGCTTTTTCTACAATGATTTTCACACCCCTTACATCATGCAGTGTAGCAGCATGTTCAATAAAATCAGACAGATTAGAGGTAAGCTTAGTAATCCCTCCCTTCTTGGCGGCCCTGAACCGCCGCAATGACTTTATTTTCTCCTCCCTTCTTAAAAAGTTTACGGTAACCAAAGCTTAAGGAACAACAATACTAATCGTCACTGTAGGCTAACCTACTCTAAGCCTAGGCTAACCTACTTACATTGATGACGACAGCAACCAAGCAAATTGAAGCATGCAGATCGTGTGCCCCCTGTGAGTTTACAAATGATCAAAGAAAAGGAAATTTATCCTATGTCATATTACTCTACTTTACAATATTTACTTTACTATATTAAATTTTAACAAATTACAAAGTTAATGCCCGAAAAAGAAATGAAAAGAAAGAGAAAGAAGGATCAAGACTCCTCTGAAGGAGGAACCGCCGCAGCCGTCGTCATAGTCTTTAGATCTAGCCTATTGCGTCGACTGCTCCTCCTCGGCCTTGTCCTTCTCCTCAAAGAAGGCACGCGCTCTGTTCAGTAGCCTATCTAATACCTTCCGGCTCCCTGGAACATCTAACCCAGGCTGAGGTCTGCCTGACAATGTCCACCCTTGCCCCTGGTCTATAGAACTGCTTGAAAAAAAAGCAGGGCACTGCACTGGACGGTCCAGCGGAAAATTCCGGACATATGCGCCCCTCAACATTTGTCCACTGGATCGCCCAGCTCTACTCAAAGGCAGACAAGTCAGGCCTAATACCCCCCCAATTCTTATCAATATATAACAGATGGCCCAGTATCCTGGTCACACGGCACCAATTATATCCTGAATATTATTCCTAGGGGTAGAGGAGAAACGGATATAAATTAAATAATTAAACCTGGAAAGATGAATTGGCCTAGGCTATAAAAATGATACCGGGTCGGCGTTTGACTTACTTGTAAACATATATGTGTAGGTTATCTGTGGTAGTCCCAGTAATATCTATGAAGTACTTCTAGTATTAAAGGAACTTAGCTGTGATGCAGAGAGTGTAGGATAGGTGATGGACATGTCGGTAGGTGTTTATCAGGGAAGTTCTGGTGTTATGTGGCAGCAACTGGTGGTTTGTTGTTAGCGGGACGAAGTCTGTGTGAAGTGTGTCTGAGATTCCCTTTTATCGTGACAATATAAAATATATTTAAGGGTTCTATATCGCCCCCCGTGATTAAATAATAAGGGAAAATAAACTAAGATATACTTGGTGCAACCACAGTAATATTTATCCACAAAGATAAATAAAGTAATGCGTATAAACAAAAAGGAACCAGCTGTCGTGAACCCGGGAAATTCAAACTACGGTATATATACCAGCTAGGATTCACGACATAGGCCTTCTCCAAGTTCATAGAGGCAACATACACCTTTTGTTTCTTCTCCAGATATTTCTCCAAAACACAATTCAGGGTAAAAATCAGATCTACACATCCTCTTCCCTTCCTAAAACCTCCCTACTCGTCGCCTATCCATTTCTCCGTTCTCACTCTCACTCTCTCAATCACTACCCTACTGTATGCCTTCCCAACTACGCTTAGAAGACATATTCCTCGGTGGCTACCACACACTCCTCTTTCCCCTTTGCCCTTATATAGGGGGACTATTATGCCAGTCTTCCAGTCATCGGATGCACTCCCCTTCTCCCATGCTAGTTTGCACATTTTCCATACCCATTCGATCACTATCTCACCACCATACCTCAACATTTCCCCACACGCTCCATGTGTTCCTGGTGCTTTCCCCAACTTCACGCTTTTCATGGCTTCCCACACTTCTGACCTGATCCCCACCTCCTCCTCCACTACTTCTCTTCTTCTCCCTCCCATACCATATCCAGCTATGTTTGCTGGTTCTTCATTCCTTACATTTAGCAACTCATTGAAGTACTCCCTCCATCTTTCGACTCTCTCTTGCTTCTCGGCTAGCATTCTCCCATTCTTATCTTTCACACCCTTACTGTTTCCCTTCCTACCTTCCCTAACTTTCTTGACTTCTTTCCAGAACAGTTTCTTACTCTACCTCCATTTTACACTCAGATTCCTTCCAAATTCCTCATCTACTCTTCTCTTACTTTCCTTCACTACTCTCTTCACCACCCTCTTACTCTCCACGTACCTTGCTCGTTTCTGTCTCTCGAAATCTTCATTCCCTCTACTACCCAACCACTCTCTATATGCTTTCTTCTTTTCTTCCACAGCTATTCTTACCTCTTCTGTCCACCATGCTGTACCTTTCACTCCCCTCCCTCTTCTCCTCACTCCACACACCTCCTCACATGCTGCACAGATCTCATCCTTAAACACCTTGCTCATCTCCTCCACTTCCTCCATAACTTCCTGGTCGAACCCACCTAGTCGTCTTTCCACTGCTCTCCTGTACTCCTCCCTGACTTCCTCCTCCTGCAACCTCTCCACCCTCCTCACCATTCCACCCGCCTCTCGCCTCCCTCCAGCTCTCCTCACCCACTTCTTTTGTATCCTAACCTTAGCTACCACTACATAATGATCAGACAGACCCCCTCCAATACCCCTATACACCCTAGCATCCATCACAGATTTCTTCATTCGTTCATCCACACATACATAATCAATCAATGACTTTCGTTCCACCACTGTCTCATCCTCCATCGTCCACATCCGTTTCCACGTGTACCTGTGGATCATTCTGTGTCGGAAGAAGGTGCTAGCTATCTACAGCCTCCTCCCCACACATACATCCACAAGTGCCCTACCATTCCCATTCATCTCTGATGGTACACCCCACCCTCCCACCACTTCCTCAACTTTCCTATCACCCACCTTACCACTCATATCCCCAATCAGAAATATTCTTTCGTTCTTGTCAAACTTCTCCAGGCATGCCTCCACATTCATCCAGAATTCCTCTTTCTTTCTTTCAAGTTTATCCTCTGTCGGGGCATACACACACACACAATCACCCACGTTTGTATTCCTACTTTCATTCTCACCCACACAATCCTGGAACCCACAGACCCATACTCTCTTACACATTCCTTCCATTTGCTACTTACAAACAAACACGCACCTTCTCTCGCTGTTCCTTCACTCACTCCAGCACACACACCCATTCTACACTCCCACTCTCTCACATCTGAACCTTTCCATTTGGTCTCTGTCATTCCACATATATCCAGCCTGGCATTCACTAGCACTTCCAGAACCTCTCTCTCTTTTGTGCCATCATTCATGCCACTAACATTCCATGTAGCCATTCTCAGAATGTCCGAAGGAATGTCCTTAGTCGGTCGTGGTCATCAACATTGTTTCCATCCGCATCCGAGGCTGTTCGTCCGTTTTTCTTTGCTTAGGTATTTTTTCCGGGTGGGGGGTCGCAAGCCCACCGACCTAACCTCTTTAGTCGCCTCTTACGACACGCAGAAGGCACGTGGGGCATATTCTATTCCCTTACCCCCAGGGGTATAGTGAACCCTAAAATTAATGGCATCCATGGAGATACGTTCTGGGACCAGCCAAACCTCAAACACAAACACCGAAAAACATGTAATAATATCGTAAATTGAGGTGTACGGATAGTGAGGGAGACCTGTAGAAAACTAACTTGAATAATGCAATCAACAATGGATAGCTTCAGTGCCTCCTGGGGACATCCTAATGATGGTATTAATGTCGAAGGTCCGGGCAAACTCGCTCAGCAAGAATTTCAACAGGGTGTTACTCATGTAGGATATAACCACCCTTACCAGTATGCTACAATAATGCCTCATTTAATTATACTTTTGCTTACATTAGATGATTTTAATGAGCTTGTAGTAGGAAGGACATATTATAGGTAAAAGACTATAGACAAACACTATCTCCAAGGTGTTAAATAGTAAATCCATTGAGCATAGAGGGCAGACAGAGATGCTTGTATGCAGATAAATAGTTTATTGGACATCTGTCTCGTACGTTCAGTTGCCCACATAAGTTCTGTTCCTCTCCATGATCTTATACAGTTTAGTTATTTATAGTTCTTGGATGGGGACAATTGTTATAACCTAGACGGCTACGCTTCATCCCTATACAGTACACCCTTTATAGTTCTACCTTGACACTATTTGGTCTGAAGGGGGCTCTTTTTCTATCAACAAATTTACAAATTTAGCTTGAAGAGAGTTACTTTACTGTACAGTACTTTACTAATTATTGTGGTGTAAGACAGGCTTTGGATGATAGAGGAATGACTATAGATCAGGCAAAGGAAGTGGTAATGAACAGGAATGAATGGAGAATGCTTGTGAATTGTTGAGTGAACACGTGGTCATTTGGGGGAAGGGGTCGGGCACAAGTTGGACTAGATAATAGTCCATCCGCCTGGCCCGGGGAGATGATTAACTCTCTCACGTTCTTGACGCACTTTTGAGCCTATTAGGGATACTTTAAAGCCTTTCTTACCATCAGGGGTATTTAGAAACCTTTAGTTTAGTTACTTTAACCTCTGCAGTTGTCTTTGAGTTAGCTGTGGGCAGAAAACTAATTTTGGAGAAGTAATTATAAGAGTGAGAGAACTCTTTCTTTTTGCTAATCTGGCAACCTCTGTGTCATATGATCGTGAGAGGGTTAATATGAAGGGTGCGCCTGGAAGTGTGGTGGGCGGGCTTGTGGCTTTGGTTCCACTTCATATCTGCCTGCCGAGATCGGAGCCTCTCCGGGTGGTCGGGGGCCGGGGGAGTGCTGGAGCGACCTTGGTGACCCTGGTCTCTGGGTGTTCTCCTGGGTGACCTAGATGTGTGTGAATTATGTGTTTTGTCTGTGTTTGTTCGTTGTTCTGGCTTGTGTTCTGTGTTGTCCCTGTTCTTGCTCTGTCTTGAGTCAGCCACCCCCAAGAAAAAAAATAATAAAATAAAGTAAAATAGCAAATAAAAATAAAAAAATAGGAAAAGTGGGGATTGGGTCTGAGCATATACATACATACACACATACATACATTTCCAGGGTCGCGGTGGTCTAGGAGTCATTTACGTATGGGCTTGTGGTAATGGTGGTCTGGAGGGGAACAATTGTATCCTAGATGCCTTTTTGAAATCTCCCCTGTTTTGCTCCATTAGTTTGGCAATAAGTAGACATTTCACCCCATTCAGGTGTAAATTTTTTAGGGGGCGAGTGATAGCGAGCCTGTAAATTTAAAGAATGTACAATAACATGCCTATTAGTATAATAGTCCCCCTTCAAGCGCCCGTGGGTAGCCAGTTTGAATTGACCGTCGGGGGGAGAAGGAGTCCTACGTCATAAGGGTAACGCTCATTCTCTTATGTTGTTGTTGTTGTTGTTCCCTAAGCTGCCTGGCCGAACAGCCCCGAGTCCCTGAGGAAGGCCATGGCCACGATCGGGCTTTCCCACAGAGCTCTCATTGAGTGTAGGTTGTGTTGTTGGCGTAAGTGGTTGTGTGAAATGCAGTCTTCTATGATGTGTTTAATGGTATGGGGTGCTGTGTTACATCCCGGACAGGCGTCGACAACGGAGTCATCCAGTCTCTTCTGATAGCTCAGGAGAGCTGGATGGTGTCCGCATCTCAGCCTGGCCAGGTGGACTCTGTCCTCGCGAGGGAGGGAGGATTCGGAAGGATGGATTTCGGGAGGTCGTGCATGCAGCTGCGTGTTGTCTGTGAGTGAGTGGATGGATTGGCGAGAGATATGAGTATGGATGTGCTTCTGGAAGTTGGTTCGGGGTGGGCAGGGAGGGAGAGAGGACAATAATGTGTGTGATACCGTGTGCTGGGTGTTGTTTTGATATTTCTTGGTGTCTGTGGGTGTGTTGCCATGTAGTTTAGTGGGTGGTCTTGGTTCGTGGAGGCTGCTGCCAGGAATTGAGTGCCTCTCATGTCCAGATGGTCTTTGACTTTGAGGATTTTGGTTTCTTGATGTAGATGATCTGTGGGTGTAGTAGCTGTGCAGCCTGTAATGATCTTCAGGGCTTTGTTTTGAATAGTCTGTAAGGTCTTATAATGTGTTTCAGCTAGGTTAGAAGCCCAGGCTGGGCTTGCGTATTCCATTACTGATCTTATGTATTGTTTATATACTGTGGTGGTAGTTTCTTTGTTCTGTTGTATGTTATATGTAATGCTTTCCATTTCGGTGGATTTCTTGCATATTCTCTCCCTGACGCCTCTCTTGAGCCGCCATGATTCCTCCTTCCACTCCCCGCGGCCATCCCGACTGGTGGTGCGCAACCTGTGCTCCGGCTTTATTCTTCGTTCGCTGGCTTCTAGGTTCTAGTTAGTCCTTGCTCATTTGCATGTATCTGAATTGTATTGAACAGGTTTTAGATTAGCTAGCACAGGCTACCCCATTGGTATGCCCGCAGGAAGTGTTAAAATAGGGTACTATTGTACAGACGCCACAATATCCCCCAGGATCAGCGTCTCATGTATTAATGTTTTTTGTTTTTATGCGTCTTAGTTTTTGCTCTTATCTACTAGTTAGGAGGCTACTATATCCGCAAGATTATGATTCAGGCCGTCACTAAGAGGCAGTTGCATTATAATAATAAATTATGCTTAAGTAAAATAATAATTTATAAATAAAAGAACACAGTCAACCACATAGGGTGTACATTACTACATGCGCAAGTTAATCTGGTTCCCAAGCAAACTAATCTCACACACACATAACAACGCACTGTCGTCACATTCAAGGAATTAGTCAATTTGGGAAGTCGGGGACGTTCTGGTAAACTTTACTAAACTCTGCATGAATAAAGAAACTACATAAGTGTCAAAATGTTCTATTAACCTCTCCGCTGCGTAGGTGGGGTACTGGCCACCCCTCCCTGTGCGGAAGTATTTAAAGTGTTTCCCACACTCAAATCGTCATCGTACCAGTTAATCTGATTCCCAAGCAAACTAATCTCACACACACATAACAATGCACTGTCGTCACGTTCAAGGAATTAGTCAATTTGGGAAGTCGGGGACGTTCTGGTAAACTTTACTAAACTCTGTATGAATAAAGAAACTACATAAGTGTCAAAATGTTCTATTAACCTCTCCGCTGGGTAGGTGGGGTAGTGGCCACCCATCCCTGTGCGGTGGTATTTAGAGTGTTTCCCACACTCAAATAGTCATTGTACCATAAATAGCATTAACACCTTACGAGCGGCCTATGCGGTTTATTTATGTGTACCGCACAGCGGGGTGTTTTTAGCCAAAATAGGGCTGTTTACGTGATCATT
>CM064577.1:34761633-34824793 GCA_032716605.1 Paralithodes platypus | reverse complement strand
GGGGATTGGGCCTGAATAAATAGATAGATAGATAGATAGTTTTTACAATATTTCAAATGTGGTATGCTCTCATCTCTTGTCTTTCTAATGTTTTTGAAACTATTCTTGCTTCCAAATTACTTAAGCATTTCTCTTCTCATAATCTGCTCTCAGATCGCCAGTATGGCTTCCTTAAGGGTCGCTCTACTGGTGATCGTCTTTCATATCTTACTAACTCTTGGTCATCATCCTTTCGGGACTTCAGGGAGACTGTTTCTACTGCACTAGACATATCGAAAGCCTTCGATAGAGTCTGGCACAAATCTTTAATTTCTAAACTACCCTCCTTCGGTTTCTATCCCTCCATCTGTGCCTGTCTCTCTAATTTCCTTTCTGGCCGTTCCATAGCCGCGGTTGTGGACGGCTATCGTTCACTTCCTCACCCTATAAACTCCAGTGTTCCTCAGGGCTCTGTCCTATCTCCTATTCTCTTTCTAATTTTTATAAATGATATCCTCAACTGTACCTCAATTCCCATCCACTCATACGCAGACGACTCAACCTTACACTACTCCATTAGTTTTTCAGAACGCCCCAGCCAGCAATCCCTCAACGACAAACCAAATGTATTAAAGCCATAGAACTCTTAAATTCTGATTTAAATACTATCTCCAATTGGGGCAGAGAAAACCTTGTTACCTTTAATGCTTCCAAAACCCAATTTCTCCATCTATCTACCCGTAAGGAACTGCCAGCGGACTATCCCTTATTCTTCAACAATACAAAAATCAATCCTTCATCTTCTATCAATATTCTTGGTGTCTCTTTTTCTTCTGCTATCAGTTGGAAAGACAATATTACCAGTCTTGCTAAGGCGGACTCCCAGAAGCTGGGTGTGCTCAAACACCTTAGGGGGTTCTTTTCCTCTGCACAGCTTCTTGCTCTGTACAGGGGCATAGTGCGTCCTTGTATTGAGTATTGTTCACATGTGTGTGGAGGTTCCTCTCACACCGCTCTCCTCGACAAAGTTGAAAGGAAGGCCTTTCGTATCATTATCTCCCGTTCACTCACCAACTCTCTGCAATCTCTCTCTCTCCGCCGCAATGTTGCATCTCTCTCGCTATTCTATCGCTACTATAATAATCAGTGTTCCTCAGAGCTTTCCCAGTGTATACCACCTCCTTTACGTAGGGCACGTGGTACCCGTCTTGCAACTCAATCCCACCCCTACTCTGTGCAACTTTCCAACCCGAGAGTGAAACTTTACTCTCAAACTTTCTTCTACTCAACAGCTGAGCTCTGGAACTCTCTCCCAGAATGAGTCTTTCCCTCTTCCTATGACTTAAATTGCTTCAAACTCCGTGTATCCAGGCATTTTGGCTCGATCGTCCCTTGATTTTTGCCCTGTCACTCTTTCAACTATGGGGGAGGCACTCGCTATAGGCAGTTCTGCCTTTTGCCTACCTCTATCACATAGAGAAAAAAAAACTAAAAAAAAACTATTTCACATCACCCAAACAGACACGTGATTTACGTAGCCACCGGCTTGTTTTAATCTTTCTCTCATGTTCTCTCTTTCCCAGGCTTGTATCCATTCGGCTCCATTCAGCCAACTGTTTTAAGACGTTTATCCCCATCCAGGTGTCAATTTCTTCCTGGCGAGCGATAGCGAGTCAGCATTGTATAAAGAAATCCGGCTTCGCCGGAGACATTTTTCGATAGAAAAATGTACAAATTTAGCTTGCTGTCAAAACAAAAATATATATATGCTGGCTCGCTACCGCTCGCCATGAAAATATTGACACCTTGATGGGGGTAAACGTCTTAAAACAGTAGGCTGAAAGGGGCCGAATGGATACAAGCCCAAGAGAGGGAGAGAAAGAGAAAAAAGCGAGGTGGGCTCCCTTAATTAAAGGATCAGGTGTTATTTACTTGTTATTTTTTTTTTTTTTAGTTTCCTCCCTAGACCTCCATCAAAGGGGAGACTCCAGTATATATTCTAAATTAAACTTCTAGAAGAGACTCATTGCTGGCCTTTTGCACATATATGCTAAAGGTGTAACGGTGACTCGCTGAAATTGTCATCGTCCTATGTCCACGCTCGAGAGCGCATTTTTAGTTTTTTGTACCAAATATCTAGTGATCCGAAAACCACTTTACAAAATTGTTATATATTGTGCATGAGGTACCCTATATAGACTGTCTACAACTCCTCAGAAGCATATTGCCAAGTTAAATGATAATGGTTAAAACCGCAGGTAAATTATCAATATAACTAATTTACCCAATTTTTTACCATAAATAAATCATTTGAGTATGGAAAATATTTCCCAAACTCAAAAAGCTTCCGAGGGAGTGTGTATGTATACTTGTTCTACTTATATGGCGAAATTGGAGACAATCGGATAGTAAATGGCTGATTCATCATCATATTAGGTGAATAAACATGCACTATTCATGAATAAAGATTGAAATTTATTCGTAAGTAAAACTTATTCTAGGTTGAGCCCGTGAGCAATTTTCCTTGAGTTACCCCTACAATGGCTTCTTCCCGTTTAGTGCCATCCGCTCGCAAAGAAAACCTGATAATTTGGGGGACTAAACTATTTTATATTAATATTTATAAGCGAAAAAATTAGAAAAAAGAAAATTTGGGGACCCCCCCAAGGGGGCCCTAGGGATATCCTATGGGTGTTTATGCCCTCATATGACCATTTCTATTGCATACAGCATCCCTATAGACTACAGACACAAACAAAAAAATATTGTGGCTGAAAAAAAAACTTTTTTCGGGGGTCGAGGTCGAACCCCGGGGGGTTATGGATGCGATATGTTTTTTTGTTCCTTCCTATGCTATTCTCCTATGTTGAAAGAAGCAGTTTACAGAGAGAACACAAAAACTTGAAATGTTGACCAGAGCCAAAAAAAAAAAAAAAAAATGGGGTCTCCCCTAAAAAAAACATCCCAAATATATTTGTACATTTATCGGTAGAAAAAAGTATTAGGCCTATAATATAAAATATATAAAATAATATACCGTATATTATAGGCCTATATATATACCCGGTATATATATATGTATATACTGTATATATATATATACTGTATATATATATATATATATATACTGTATATATATATATATATATATATATATATACATATATATATACCGGTATATATACATTCTTTTCTTAATTCGTAAATATCTACAGGCGGAAACACATTTATTGTATTAATTCCCTCTCACACACACCGACACACACACACACACACTGTACACTAATTCACACAAAATGACACAGGCGCCACTGAGAGCCCAACCCACCAACACCGCAGTGGCCAACCAGAGCAACCGACAGTCATAATATTACCGCCATCATATAACCTATCACCGGAAAATACCCCTCACAAAACTGGCCATCTGAGTCATCAATAAAGAGGTTACCGTACTTTTGATATCTATTTTATCGCTTTATTGTCAACCGTTTGCTCTATTTGTTGCCTAATTTCCTTGGGTTTGTCTATTAAGGGAGCCCACCGCGCTTTTTTCTCTTTCTCTCCCTCTTTCTTTGGCTTGTATCTATTCGGCCCCATTCAGCCTACTGTTTTAAGAAGTTTACCCTAATCCAGGTGTCAATATTTTCCTGGCGAGCGGTAGCGAGCCAGCATATATATATTTTTTTACTGCAAGCTAAATTTGTACATTTTTCGATAGAAAAATGTCTCCGGCGAAGCCGGATTTCTCCATACAATGCGGACTCGCTATTGCTCGCCTGGAATAAATCGACACCTGGATGGGGATAAAAGTCTTAAAACAGTTGGCTGAATGGGACCGAATGCATACAACCAGAGAAAGAGAGAACAGGAGAGACAAACAAGCAGGTCCCCCCCCCCCATAATTACTATTGGGGGTTTTGATTACCTTGGCCATTTTCGACCAAAGTATTATTAGTTTTCCCCCCCCAAGAAAAAAAATAGAATACATAAAAATAGAAAGAGAAAAGAAAGAGCTGACATGGCAACCACTCATGAAGAAGCTGATAACATCATTGTGCAGCAGGCTATAGCAGTTGCTGTAGCTCAGCAGCAACCTGTCACTGTTCTTGCAGATGATACAGATGTTTATGCACTTCTTCTTTATCATTACCTGGAACAAGGCATACACACACCAATGTTTATGGAATCACCTGTAAAAGAGAGAACTGTTGCTGATATCCAGGCCACTGTAAAGAAACATCAGAACATAATTCCAGCAATATTGGCAGGTCATGCTCTTACTGGATGTGATACAGTGGCAGCATGTTTTGGTATAGGAAAAGGAAAGATGTTGAAAGTACTGAAAACAGGTCTGAATCTGGATATGATAGGTAATGCTGAGGCTAACTGGCCTGAGGTGTTGGAACAGGCAACAAAATTCATAGCTTCCTGTTATGGACAATCAAAGACCAATTCTATGTCTGAGGCCAGAGTAAGTGTGTGGACTTCAAGAACGGGGAAGTTGGGAGCAGCAGTTACTTCCAAGTTATGTTCTCTTCCACCTGCTACAGAGGCCTTCATTGAGAATGTCAAGCGGGCTCATCTGCAAACATGCATATGGAAGAATGCCCTGCAACTAGGATCCACCAGATTTGGAACCCACAAGTTATGGATGGATCAAAGAAAGCAGAACAAAGTCACTGCTGCCTACAACAGTCCCTACCATTGTTCAGCTAGCACCGAATCGCATACTAAAGTTGATAAGATGCAAATGTTCAAGTAAACGGCCATGTAAGTCCTCAAGATGCGCATGTAACAAGTCGAGGCTACCATGCACAATGTTTTGTGCTTGTCAATCCTCCATTGAATGTTGCAATGATCAAACACGAACAGCAGTTGATGAGGATGATGAGGATGATTACTAATTACCTCAAGAATTATGCATTTATGCCATATAATAAGAAATTGAAGACTCAAAACGATCCGACTAAAAAAACTGTCAATCTGTATTACTTTCATGTTGAACAAGTAATATTCTTATATACTAGTATAAGTATAAACATTCACAAAAAAAAAAAAAAAAAAACATTTTGAAAATGGTAGTCATTTTGGATATGAAAATACCAGAAATGAAGTTTCTGGGTCAAAATACCCTGGAATCCATGTATTGGTTGACCGGTTATGTCAATTTGTAAGGGAATTATGGTATATTATATATTTTGATATTTCCTTGGCGGCCATTTTGTTTTATGCTAATTATCTCAAATTGCCCAAGGCTGACAGCGAGCCAACATATATATTTTTCAAACCGGATATGTTGGCAAACAAAATCCACTGAAGAAAAAAAACTTAAGACCCCAAAACAAGGTTATAAGAAAAATGTACTTTTGGCTGCCGGACTAAGTAGCTAAATAATGAACTAAGTTAAGGGGGGTCACCGGATTGTTGTATTGTTCTCTCTTTCCCTGGCTTGTATCACTTGTATGCATTCGGCCCCATTCAGCCAACTTTTTCAAGACGTTTATCCCCAACCAGGTGTCGATTTCTTCCTGGCGAGCGATAGCAAGCCAGCATTGTATGGAGAAATCCGGCTTTGCCGGAGACATTTTTCTATCGAAAAATGTACAAATTTAGCTTGCTGTCAAACAAAATATATATATAGGCCTACGCTGGCTTGCTACCGCTCGCCAGGAAAATATTGACACCTGGATGAGGGTAAACGTCTTAAAACAGTAGGCTGAACGGGGCCGAATGGATAAAAGTTAATGAGAGAGGGAGAGAAAGAAAAAAGAAGAGAGGTGGGCTCCCTTAACATATTATGCCTATGATTGGGAAAAAATTAGTAGCCTACTCACCCAAACCATAAAACCGGCACTCCAAACCCAGGATAATGGATCAGTGGTGGCGCCAACAGGTAAAGCGAGTTAGGCGACACCAGGAAAGGTACAGTCGCGCTAATAAGTGATGCTCGGCACCAAGCATGTTTTGATCAATATTTGGTATCAGCAATATCTAAGCTTCAGGTCTTCATATCGAGTGAAATATACAAACATGTTCCTACACTTACCCACCATATTCAACATCTGACAGACATTAATAGAGCACAGAGCAAGCCATACATAATGACAGCTGGAACATTACTTATTAGCGCGACCCTACAATTGGCCAAATAAGGCGTGTCGCCGCTGTCATTAAGTGTTGCTCGCTGTATGCTATATTATTGTATGTCAGATGTTGAAGAGGGTGTTTGAAGATAGGAACATGGTTGTATATCTCACTCGAACCGATTAATTATAGCTTAGATAGTGTTGATACCAATTACTGATCGAAATATACTTGTTGCTGAGCCATCACTTATTTGGTCAACTGTACACGACACTCAACAGGTGACTGGCAGACTGCACCAGTATTCTTCAAGTTGTTAATCTTCACAAACTATTGAAGGACTTGTTTACAGATCACCGCCTTATTGTTTTTTTATAATAATCCATTACCACACTTCCCCCCTCGAATATTAAACAACTAATCACCGATATCACTGTCTTATTATTATTATTTTATTAATAATTCCCCCCCCCCCCCCCTCCTCACGAATGATAAATAACCACCACCTTCACTGTCTTATTGCGTTTAATAATCTGCTCCCACACTCCCACTGATGTCTTTCTTCTCAACACGTATCCTGGGCCTGAGTTTCTCTTTGTTTTGGTCACCGTTTTACGCCAATTATGTACATCCCGCTACTTTTTTCGTCCACGAACAGGTCCAAGGGTCTCAGGGCTGTCGGGTGATGGTGGGTTATCGATGTCACTGTCCGGCATGATGGTGTAAATGCAGATTAATCACTCATAAAGCACACTTAGATTGCAATGGCAGCGCGGGGAAACACATTGGTAGTGGTAGGCCTCCGGGCCTCCCTCCCCGCCTGGGAGAGATTCACGTTGGGATTGGCTGAGAGCTTGTGACTTCACAACCACACCCGCGCGCCATTGGTTGATGCAGTGCGGTGGCCTATATAGCCAAGACCACCTGTACACATAGCCTACGTAGAGGTGGTCTTGGTATAGCTCTGTCTGGCCGGGCGCGAGAAGTAGCGAGATTTTTCAAGGGAAAATCGACTTTATGATACTTGTGCTTAGGAGCTCTTTTCGCATAGCAATGTTAGTGCCAGAGATATACGAGTCCAGTGAAATATTGCGGTTTCTTAGCTTTCTGGAGATGTTTAAATTTCGGATTTTGGCGGGATGTCGCTTAGCCCTCTCTGGCTAATATATTATATATTAGCTTAAGATTGAGGTAGTATGTAGCCTTTTAATGGGTAGAAGTCTTTCCTAATCGGAATATAATCATCTAATAGTTGCCAGAATATCATGAAAAGGAAGTCACCGATACTGAATGGGTTCATTCGGCAACTCAGATTGAGTTGAACTTACAAAAGTACCCTTAGGAGATCCGATTACGCATGTCTTTTCTGTTTTCTGGCTGTTGTTGGAAGAATTTATTCATATTAGCAAAGGTAATTGGAAGTCAGGGGGGTTGCTGGAGATGATCTTTACCCAGATCACAATTACCACAGATTCTTCCTAAGTTGCACAGATTCTTCCTAAGTTGCATAAAATCGTCTAATGATAGCCAGAATAAATGGGCCAAATACGTCATAATCTCCAAAGGGTTAATCTACCTTCAGTCTATAGTCTATTCGCTGTAAGTAGGCGAGAAATCATGATCTCTATCCTCTGTAACTCAAAAAGGGCTAAAGCAAATTGGCTGTAAATGTCCACATCTATTCCTTGACTGACTCTTCCCAAATGGTAGAAATATTAGTTTGATTACTTTAGTCGATTTTGAGTTACAGAGGTTAGAGGTCATGATTTATCGCCTTCTAGGTGAATAGACTATAGTTGTAATACCAATGCAAATGATCTCAGAAATATTGCCGGCAAAGATATAGATGATGGAAAATTGCCGCTCTCGTGTGCTATCCCCTTCACACAATAACAGGGAGGGTGTCTTTCAACACTCTCATTAAGGGGGTAGTATTTTTCGTAGAAAAATACCCCGGCCGAAGGCTGTTTCCTCCTAGAGTTTCAGGCTTGGTATCGCTCGCCAGGATAAAAATAGACCCCTAAATGGCACGAAAGGTCCTTGTTATTATCAAAGAAATCGGATGAAAGGTCTTAAAATCGCCAAACTAATGGGCCAAACTTCTTAAAATATGAAAACTAATGGGGCTAAACATGAGGAAGAATGAGGACCAGAAAAACAACCCATCTCCCTTTAACTCTATTTGGTCCGAGGAGAGTATTTTTTGGACATCGCCTTTGTTCCTCCATTAGTTTTGGAGATTATAAAATGTTTCACCCCATTAGTTTGGCGATAATAAGAGCTTTACCCCCTTCAGGTGTCGATTCTATTTCTGGGCAGGCAATAGCTCGGGCTTTCGCCTAGATTTTTTTTCTATCGACAAATGTACAATTTTAGCTTAAAGAGAGGGGGGGGGGGGGATTTTGTTTGTATTAACCTGAAGGAAGTCTGGAAAGGAGTTTTGCTAGCCTAGGGAACAAACTAAAAGTACATTACATATGCAGTATTTACATTATACAGTATATATGTACAGGATTATACAGTATACTGTATATCAGAGGTATAACAATGGCGAGTACAGAGTCAGAGTTATCCGGGTTAACATGGATTGAGTGCGCGGAGAGTTTATGCACGGGGCCGGAAAATGAGCTCATGCATAAAACGCCGTGGGGGACAGAAAGGGGGGGGGGGGGAAGGAGGAGACAGGCGGGTGATGGGCTGTGAAGGAATAAGTTGCCACGGATGGTTAGCTGCAGGTGGCTGAAGACCGGGTTAAAAGAAAACGGTATTTAAAAAGAAGAGGAAATAACTAAAAAAGACTAAACAATAATACAATCAAAATATATACTGTACATCATCATCATCATCATCAATCAGACGCCTCGCTTCCAGAGGAAGCGCCTCAAAGGGGATGGCCATGGCAGAAACTGCCTCCAGGCTCCCAGACATGCCTCCACTGACCGACTCCACAGTGCCATTTCCACTACGTGGAATAACCTACTGTATATAGCCCTTAACACTGAAGGAGTAGACCCAGAGCAGCCCCTCACCCGGATGGCAGTTCCACCAATGTTTTGCCATTTTATTTACCCCAGTGGAAGCACACCAAGCACAGGAATTTTTTGAAGATAGGAACCAGTGGTCCACTGCTCCAGAAGCTGATTGCACCACCAAAGTGGTGGACGGTGGGGTTGCCGCATCCCTACGCCAGAGAGAGAAAGGCCAACTTGTGCCAGTGGGCTGTGAGAGTAAGACACTAGGAAACCATGAGGCACATCATTATGGCCCCATTGCCTTCACCACTCTCAGGATAAACGTTAGAAATAAGAATGATGAAAAAGGTAAAATCAGAAATAATAATAGCAAATAAAAATAGGCAATACAATGATAAAATATAATGGTAAAAAATATGTATACATAAAATATCAAAATAGAATATAACAAAGCTATAATGAAAGCGCATCCAAGGAAGCTGTGTAGATCTAACCGGGGTGCAGCTAAACTACCGCGCTATCATAGGTGAATAGGTGACATACTGTATATCCATAATACATGCACCTTTTGGTCCGAGGTTGAATCTTTGTGTGATTATGCTCGTGGAGTTGAGAGAGCGAGAGAGAGAGAGGGAGAGAGCGAGAGAGATACATAGATACACAGGTTGCACAGACCTTACGGTCCCTACTAGGCAGTCCGGACTTTATGCTACAATATAATTTGCTGCAAAGTGGAAAGCAAGGATAGCAAAGCAGGAGGCTCTCTCCCCACCCACCACTCCCTCCGACCATTAGTCGGCATGAAATTTATTTTGTGGAAACAAGTCCCCCAGCAGAATGAGACAACAACAAAATCTACTGGGAAATTCATAGTAAAGAATGAAGTTGAGAGAGAGAGAGAGAGAGAGAGATAGAGCGCGAGAGCGAGAATGAGAGAGCAGCTACCTACACATCAGGCATGTCTGTTGTTACGACCATTGCAGGCCATTCCAACATATAAGAGTCATCCCAGCCAGCTTGCACCACCTCCAACCTCCAGTAATACTCACACACACTCCCCTATTGCACACATAACAAAACCCCTCCAACAGCTTCCTCTCTCTCCAACACCCCTTCTCCCCTCTCTACACTCTTCAGAAAAATAGGAAAAGTAGATTGTAGCAACGAGGTTACACTAAAACTCAACACTATTACACCCTCGCCTCAATTACTGCACAAAACTACCTCACAAAAAATAAAACTAACATTGGCCATTAGCGTAATTCTGGCGATTATATTTGTATATCCTAACTGGGGTGTTAAGGAGAGATGGGTCGTTTTTCTAGAGCCCCTTCTCCCTCATCTTTACCCCCAATAGTTTTCAGATTTTAAGATGTTTGCCCAATTTCTTTGTTAATATTAAGACCTTTCGTGCTATTTAGTTGTCGATTTTCTATCCTGGCGAACGATAGTGAGCCTGTCATTTTGGAAGAATCGGCCTTCGACCGAAACATTTACAAATTTATCTAGAAGGGGTACATAATGGATGTTTTTCAAAAGTTTGATAGAGGTCTAGGAAGGACACTAAAAACATAAATATATGAAATAATCGACTTAAAAATAAACACTTGCCCCTTAATTATAGAAATTATTTACGGATACTGGTGCACTCTTTTCTAGGCACTCTCACAAACATATATCTATAGGTAGCATATACTTATTTCCTTGCAGTATGCAGCGTTTTGTTTTCTATGTTAGTGAGGGAGGCAAAAGGCAGAACTGCCTGCATCGAGTGCCTCCCCCAGAGTTGAAAGGGTGACAGGGCCAAAATCACGGGACGTTCGAGCCAAAATGCATTGGACACACAGAGTTTGAAGCAACTTAAGTCATAGGAAGAGGGAAAGACTGATTCCGAGAGAGAGTTCCAGAGCTCAGCAGTTGAATGGAAGAAAGACTGATAATAACGTTTCACTCTTGGGTTGGAGAGTTGCACAGAGTAGGGATGGGATTGTGCTGCAAGTACCCTACGTAGAGGAGGTGGTATACAAGGTTAAGAGATATTTCTTAACCTTGGTGGTATACACATACAGTACCTTGCATATGTAAAGGCTTTGTTTATAAGTATAGCCAAGGATATTTTTCACTAATAACTAGATAGATAAGGATATTTTTCACTAATAACTGGATAGATAAAGATATGTTTCACTAATAACTAGATAGATAAGGATATTTTTCACTAATAACTAGATAGATAAAGACATTTTGCACTAATAACTAGATAGATTAGGATATGTTTCACTAATAACTAGAGAGATAAGGATATTTTTCACTAATAACTAGATAGATAAGGATATTTTTCACTAATAACTAGATAGATAAAGATATTTTTCACTAATAACTAGATAGATAAGGATAATTTTCACTAATAACTAGATAGATAAGGATATTTTTCACTAATAACTGGATAGATAAAGATATGTTTCACTAATAACTAGATAGATAAGGATAGTTTTCACTAATAACCAGATAGATAAGGATAACATAACATTAATAAATTTCTAGCACCAGGCAACAAAGGCCATATGGCACTAAAGCAGGAAACGGATAGAGTTAGAAGGAAAGGAAGTTAAATATCGTTAAGGAGTCTGAGAGAGGAAAGGAAAGCCATTACGTGGTCAACGGAAAAGAAAGGGGACTCTGAGAGGAGATCGGCAAGACAAGGACGACGACCAAGGGAAAATAGAAAGGGAAAAGAACAGCGACGGGCCGAAGAAAAGAGAGGACAGTCAAGGAAAGTGTGAGAAATAGAAACCTGAACACCACACCGGGAGCAAAGAGGTGGAGGCGAGCGGGACATGAGGAAGGAGTGGGTAAGTCTGGTATGGCCTAGCCGAAGCCAGTCCAACGCAGTCTCCCAACGGCGAACACGGTGAGAGGGGTCAGCCCAGGCAGAAACGGAGGCCTTAACAGTGCGGAGCTTATTAGAGGAAAGAGAAGACCACATTGTTTGCCAGCGAGACAGGAGGAAGGCAGAGATAGCTGGATAATAGTCAGAGGCGGGAATAGAGAGAGAAGTTGATCGGACCGCCGCAGCGTCGCGAGCGAGAACATCAACCTGCTCATTTCCACGGACCAACATGGCTAGGCACCCAACAAAATTGGACAACCTTTTTCCGAAAAGAGAGACTGGCAAGCCAATCGTGGATGGCAAGAACAGTTTAGGCAGCATCGTATCGGAGACCGGCAGTCACCGACAAGATGGCCAGATTGTGCACAGCGTGGGCACCTAGGGCAGTCGGGAGAAGAGCGACAGTACTTAACAGGATGCCCAAAGCGCCAGCAACCGCGACACTGCTGAGGACGAGGTAGGGACTCAGTGCCGGGCAGGCGAGTACCGCCGACAATAACGTGAGAAGGGAGAGACCGACCATCGAACGTGATTTTGGCGATATTGGCGGGATGGCGGCGATTGGTGCGAGGTGGGATGGTGTAGCAGACAAGACTAACCACAACATGGTCTTGAGCAACAACAATAGACTTAATAAGGTCGGCACAGTCTGCGAACTGCCGACCACCGAGACGGATGGAAGGAGGGATCAGGACGGTACCCGTACAAGAGTTGAGTCTTTGGTCTTTAAGGGCTGGGATGGAAGTTCTGGAGAAGTCGACAATGGTTGACATAGCAGCAGCCTGACGTTCGTTCTGGACCGTAACGAGACGAGAGTCATCATGGCGGGAGTGGAAGGAGACATCCCTGCCCACCTGCTGAAGGAGATGCAAGTGGAACAGGAGGTCATCTCCGGCGAGAGGAGCTGAGGCGGGGACTGAGAAGAACTTAATAAAGTCAGCAGGGGCAAAGAGGGAGGATAAAGGGAGAACAGAAGAACGAGGGCGGGGAGCGGAAGTAACGGGAGGAGAAGGAAAAGAAGAAGAATGTGGAACGGGTGGGAGATACGGTTCGAAAGTGACTACACGAGAGGAAGGGGAAGAAACCGAGGAAGTGGAGGAGGACGAGGTAAGAAGAGTGGAAGAGGAAGCAGAGGAGAGAGCGAACGGATGAATGGAAGAGGGCTGATCAGGTAGAACGGAGTGGGACACGGATGAGATCAAAGGGGCAGGAACTGAGTGAGCAGCTAGGGAGGAAGCAAACGTAGAGGAGGAAGACGTGCCAAGAGAACTCGACACGACTAGGCTCGGAACTGTATGAGGAGCAGAGGTCGAATGGACGGTCATAGACAGTGCATGGGTCGGTAAAGGACCCGGTATAGTGGTAGACAAAGATCTACCACCAACCGAGGAGAGGACGGGCAAGGAAGGAGAGACAAACACATCAGCCATATCATCGCCAGCGCCGGTGATCGAAGATCCAGAAGAAGGCTCCATAAGACGAAGGTAACATGATTCATCCGGGAGAAGCTAAACACCCACCACGGAGCCACAAATTAGAGGACAAGGGACATGCCCCAGGAGTCAAACCCGGATATACACCCCGACCCCCTGTGCCTAATGGGCGGTCAACTCGTCAGTATCGGGTCCAGCACAGAGGGCGAAATTTGACGATAAAAGATTCTCCTCATGCGGGCACGTCAGGTACTACAGTTCTACGGGTGGAAGGGAACGCCGTCCACATCCACCCTCCACCAAAGCATAAAGAATAGTCCAGCCGGCAACGATAGAAGAAGGTGAAGTAAAGAAAAGGAAAAAGGTAGAGGGGGGTAAAAAGACAGAAAAGAGGTACCTCCCAGGCTTCTGGAAACCAACGAGGAGGGAGGTCTTAGCCCACGAGGCCGGCGGGGCCCCAATCCTAAGAAGGGCTGTTGCCCCCCCCCCCCCCCCGAGAAACAGAGGCCACCGGCCACGCTTCAAGCCCCGCCACCACGACAAGGTGGCTCCCTAACGGCGGGGATAGATAAGGATATTTTTCACTAATAACTGGATAGATAAAGATATGTTTCACTAATAACTAGATAGATAAGGATATTTTTCACTAATAACTAGATAGATAAGGATATTTTTCACTAATAACTAGATAGATAAGGATATTTTTCACTAATAACTAGATAGATAAGGATATTTTTCACTTATAACTAGATAGATAAGGATATTTTTCACTTATAACTAGATAGATAAGGATATTTTTCACTAATAACTAGATAGATAAGGATATTTTTCACTAATATCTAGATAGATAAGGACATTTTTCACTATAAAAAAATAATAACTAGATAGATATAACCATAGTTGAAATTATGGAGATAAAACACAAGTTTTGACTGCGACTGTAGAGGTAATCATAAAATTCATGAATCTTTAAGGGAGCCCACCTCGCTTTATTTCTCTTTCTCTCCCTCTCTCTTTGACTTGTATTCATTCGGGACCATTCAGCCTATACTGTTTTAAGACGTTTACCCTCATCCAGGTGTCAATATTTCCTGGCGAGCGGTACCGAGCCAGCATATATATCTTTTTGTTTTGACAGCAAGCTAAATTTGTACATTTTTCGATAGAAAAATTTCTCCGGCGAAGCCGGATTTCTCCTTACAATGCTGGCTCGCTCTCGCTCGCCAGGAAAAAATCGACACCTGGATGGGGATAAATGTCTTAAAACAGTTGGCTGAATGGAGCCGAATGGATACAAACCAGGGAAAGAGAGAAAAGGAGAAAGATAAAACATAAGCCGGTGAACCCCCTTAATGTTTTTCATTATGCATCAATAACCAAAGGAAACATGTTAGAGATTCATTGTTATTTGAATGAAAAATATGATTGCATAAGTGCGCGGAATTTCGATGCGAGTATCGTAGGTTCGATTCCTAGGAGTGCCACATGTATTTGCTGATTTCATTAATTGAGTTTAGAGGTGAAGTTGGTTGGTGGAAAAAAACATAATAATTCATATATATGTGCATTGACATTACCTTCACAAAAGACATAACAAAGAAAGCTCGAGGCAAAGCAAAACAACAACAATTATAAACACGGATAAGAAAGAAAGAGTAAGAAAGGACTGGAAAGTAAGGACATAGTGGACAATGGAAAGAAAAGCATGATTAGAGGAGAAAAGTAAAAGTAATTCCTATCTATCTATCTATTGCCGGACGCCTTACTCCCCTTAACCCTCCTGGCCCGGGCAGGCTCTCCTAATGACAGAGCTCGTATCCGGGCGATCTGGTCGAATATCAACAAAAGTAAACTAAGGCTAATCTCACTTAATATATTACCTACATTAATCAATCTTATATAGAAATGAGCGCCTTACCTTCCTGCGTAGAATGGCATTGAGTAGAGCTCTCTAGCTCAACTGGTTCCGGAGTGATGGTGATAGAAGTGGAGGTAACTTTTGCCGCGTATTTACCTCGGCGCGTCCGAACACTCAACCGCGGCCCCGGCTACGACGCCCAGTTGCACTCGTCGCTCCACCCGCAATTATGCCGGGAAGCGATTTGATAGTGTTTTATTGGTTATTCTGTCATTTATTATAGTTATTATGTTATTTTCACTCAATAAAGTTATTTATATGAACTTATTTGTGTCTCTGTCACTTATTACTTCGTTTTATTATTATTATTATGATTATTAGTGTCACTTTCGCTGGACTTTGATAAATGGTAGTGTCATTTCCCCTTTTATGTATTGTTAGGTAAGCTAATAATATATATAGTGTCACTGTCACATTCATATTGTTATGAAGGCTCTTATTATTACTTGTGTGTGTCTCTTTCACTTATACTTAGTTTTATTATTATTATACTGTCACTTTGACTGGCCTAGGCTTATTGAGTGTCATTTTCACTTATTTATTGTTAGAAATATATATTTTAGTGTCACTTTCACTTGTTCATATTGTTATTGAAGGCACTTATTATTACTTATGTGTCCTTTTCACTTATACTTAGTTATATTATTATTCTTAGCCTACACTTGAGTGTCACTTTCACTGTTGTCACTTCCACTTCAAAAGTTTGTTAGAGTGTGGAAGTCGTTGAAGCAGGTGCCAGCACACAGTCCAACTTGACACTCGAGGCATTCCCAAGTGTTTTTTGTGGGTTTGCGGGGTCTGCGAGTTGTGTGGCTGCACACATGGCACCTCTTCTGACTCCTAGCGTTACTACCTGGTGCTTTGAAAGGAAGGGCGCGGAGCTGGTGCTTCCTGAAGAATTCAGCACACCCCGTTCTGTCAAGCTGGCCTGGTCCTTGTATTGGCCTGCCTGGTGTACCCGCATGTTTAGACAGGAGCTCAAGTAGCACCTGCTTGTGGAACTTCCGCAGGGACTTGTACTTCTTGGCTCCTGGAATCCTCAGACGGTAGATGTTGTAGGCATTGAGGATCGACATATCTACCGTATGCAGGATAAACTTCTTGTACCACCTGCAAGATGTTCGCAGGCAGTCGATGAAGCCCATCTGCATGTCGGACTTGTCAACGAGGCGCATGTTGATGTTATAATCCAGGACAGCAGCTGGTTTTTGGACGGGGTTCTTGGTTGTTCGGTCCACCTTCCCTGTGGCGACCATCTGGGCCTTGTGGCATGTGGTGAGGAGGTTGACCTTGCGCTGGTCATGCCAGTGGATGGAGAGGATGGGGCCACTCTTCTTGTGGAAGATGTCCGCCTTCTTCGTCTTGGTGGGGTAGCCTGGCATGCCCTTCCTTTTGCCCTTGACTGTGCCGACAGTTCCGGTCTTGCGGTCATGGAGGTACTTGGTCAGGAGAGGCGACGTGTAATCATTATCTGTGTAGAGGATGTGGTTATTATTGAAGTGCCTCTCCATCATCTTCTTCACTACAGCGCCACCAAAACCAATGAGAGGGTCAGTCACAACTTCTCCAGCCTTGCCGCTGTAGACTATAAAGTCCAGCACATACCCCGTCAAGCAGTCGCGGAGGACGAAGAGCTTGATGCCGAAGCGGTGTCTCTTGGACGGGATATACTGTCGGAAGTGCAGCCTACCACGGAACAGGACCAGAGACTCGTCGAGGCACATCTTCTGGAAAGGAATCAGGTATGTGGTGAACCGATGACGTATCATGTCATACAGCTTCCTGATCTTCCATAATGAGTCGGGAAGGTGGACTGCCATGTTGTTTGTCAGGTGGAGATAGGAGAGGATGTCGAAGTACCTGTCCCTGGACATGTATATGCCAAATGATGGAGTCGTTATGATGTCGCCAGTGATCCAGTAGTCAGCCAGAACGTGCTTCCTTATATGAGTCATCAGCATTGTGAGTGCCAAGAACACATATAGTTCTGCCACAGTGAGAGCTCTCCATGCCACCATCTTGGCACTGGTCTTCCTCCCAAGAAAGTTGGCACAGATAGCATGGTGGTGATTTGTCTCTTTGACGAGGTATTCCATGACTTCATTGTCATAGAAGCCACAGAAAAGTTCACTGGGGGTAGCATCTGGGCCACAGGGAAATGTTGGTGACACCCCAGAACCCATCTGTACCTCGTCAAAGGCAAGACAATCTGGCTCAAAATCAGCTCCATCTGTCCACACAAACAGGTTGGATGCTGATGCTCGAGGTCGTGCTGCAGCAGGCACACGCCCTGGACGCCCTGGCACACGCCCTTGGCCACGCGGACGCCCAGGCGGACGCCCTGCATGCCCACGCCCAGGCCCTGGCCCAGGCCCAGGGACAGCGGCGTCGGCAGGCTGACCACGTCCACGACCTCGCCCTCTCCCTCGATTTGTCGGCACATCCTCTTCCTCTTCCTGTTCCTGTTCCTGTTCCTCTTCCTCCTCAGGCGACATCAGGTCATCTGGGGCAATGTTGGGGTCGTCAGCATCCTCTTCAGGAGACAATTCTGGTGAAGAAGTGACCGGGCGTCGGCGGTGTGGGGCGCGGGAGGCTGCGGAAGCTTCAAGAATGGGAGCCGAGGCCTCGGGAGTTGGGCTCCTTTTGCGGCAAGCCGAGGGCTTTTCAGCAGCAAATAATGCTCTGCGGTGTGTTGAGGCCTGTGGCACATCACCAATACCACTTGAAGAGGCCCTTTGGTCATCCTGAACGAGAGATGAAGGCGAGGGCTGTGGGTGACCCACGCGGCGTCCCGTGTCAAGGCGTCGGGACAATGGAATGCGGGTGGTTGCTAGGCCAGGGTCGGCGTCATTATCGCTATCTTCAGCTTCCCTATGCTTTTCTGCGGCTGCCCTGCGTGCTTTTTTAGCTTTCGCCACTGCTTTCTTCATCACTTTCAAAAAGTTGTCGCTGTATAGCGCTATCACTCAACAAACGCTTAACTTTCTTTCATTGAGCTCTCTTCTCGGTTGCAACAGGCGTTGAAGTTGCGAGTGGGGTAGCACTGGGGCCCGCGGGAGGTTGCAACGAATCGGACACGTCGGATTTTTTTTTTCAGTATTACTCGCTATGGTGGCCACGTACGAGCTGATAACACTAGTAGTTGAGGCTTGGTGGCACTGCGGTCGCTCCTACCATGCCAAAATTGGCCGCGCAAATTTTGAAGCACGCTTTCAAGCACAAGGATTTTAAAATGACACCCGGGTTCCGGCCCTTTTGTTTTGGTGTCATTTTAAAAGGACACCCGGGCTGGAAGGGTTAATGAGGGTGGCCACACATAGAAGGCCCCCAAGCGGACCTTTCCCCAGGAGGTGTGGTGGAGTGGTCATGCCACTGGATTGGTAATCCAATGGACCCGGGTTCAAATCCCGATATGTCAATGGGAAGATGTTATTGGGATTGAATTTGTTGCATTACCACAAAGCCCACCGAAATGCCAAAAAAAAATACCCTCATTGTTCCCTGATTAAATAACACTGTATGAATATTCCCATATTCAAAATATGTTACAGGGGGACAATGCCTAGTGAGTTCACTGCTCAATAGGTGGCGTTCTGAGAGTGAGGGTCTGAGTCTGGAGGGTGAGACGGTGAAGCACTTGAGCGAAGCAACCAGCCGCTTCAGAGATAGAGCTGCTTCGAGCCATGATGGATGCTTCACATGTCTCACTCCCCAGACTGGAACAAGACCTCACGGGCTTCACCGTGTTGAGCGGTGGAATGTACAGGCTCCGAGCCTATGCCCGAGAGGGAGTAGTTGGAATATAGAAAAAAAAACAAGAGGGACAACCAATGCCAGTTTATTGAAGGACTTACAGGATTCACCACTCAATTTAGGGTCCATCCGACTCAGAGGCCCTCTATGTATCTTTTCTGCACTATTTTTCTACCGAGGTGCACCCACTAACCTGCCTTACCCTTAGGTAAGCAGTTTCTAAAATCATAGATACAGATACACAGCCACACACACACTCACAGGGATAGCATACACACATTGTTACCCCTCTGTGGTTGAGATGTTAGGTGGAGTTACAATATGTAAAATATAGTCAGAAGTCTATGAGCATGGATACTCTAGAAGGGACACACAAGACTGAATCATGAAGATATTCAAGGATTTAAGACCATATGGCACTAAAGTTGGATACGGTCAATATACGCTACAATATTGGTAAAAAATTAAGCTCAATAGCATGTGATTAAGCGATTTTTCTCCAAATTGTTGATGTAGGCGTCATCCCCGGGAAACTAACATAATACTGTGCATATTATTATGGATATTTACGTTTTAAGAGTTTGTTTACACTTCTTCTTTTTCGTCTTCATCTGGGAGACTTCTTTTGCGTGACTGTCAGTCAACAACTGAGACATCTGGTGGCGAATGCAATGAACTATACTGGTGGCGTCGTGGCCAAAGTAATCACCCTACCTAATTCATGCCAAGAGTACTCGATTTCACGGACACGTGATGTCTATCGACCAATCAGGTGATGCCATGATTTGGAAAACAGGTGGCCCTGGATATAAGCTGTCAGTTTGACTCTGGCCAGCTTGTGTAGAGGGTGTGAGCCGATCAAAGCTTTTTCCACCGTCTTTAAAAACACTGAGGCTGCTTAAGACCTTTTCGCCTTCCAATAAGTGTAAACTGTCCAAAGTGCAATAACCAGTGTTCCAAATACAGCTGACGAGGACAGCTGGTTTTGAAATGCACATACACTTGTTTTACATGGAAAAATTCTTAACAAAAATCCACCAGCTGTTGACCAAGATGAGTAGTGATCGAGCCTCCAGCGGCCAGCCAGGCAGCCCAGTACCTCCTCTGTTCATTAAGGTTAGTTGGTTGGTTGGTTGGTTGGGACAACATAAAGGAGCCGGACCACAGCTAGCTCGGGAATCTTAATGGGTCATCGCAAAGTAACATAAAGTAAAAAAAAAAAAATCGCATAGGATTAAACTGGCATGCAAGGGCTAGTTGGTTATACTGATGTTTTGGACCGACAGTTAGCCCATCGATCTTTTTAGGCCTAATAGGTCCGGTAGAGCATAGGCTATACATCATTGCTATATGTGTCATTAAGAGCTGAAATGTATTATAAGGGAGAACAAAAATAAAATAAAATACTTAGGCCTACTGTAAAACAATAAGTTTTTCAGCCAGTACCCAACCAGCGGGGGTGTGGGGGTGGCAGCCCCCACCAATAATACTAGGTTAGGTAAGGTTGTTAGGTTAGGCTAATGTTTACCCCATTATTACTAGGTTAGGTTAGGTAAGGTTGTTAGGTTAGGCTAATGTTAACCCCATTCTTACTAGGTTAGGTTAGGTAAGGTTGTTAGGTTAGGCTAATGTTAACCCCATTCTTACTAGGTTAGGTAAGGTTGTTAGGTTAGGCTAATGTTAACCCCATTCTTACTAGGTTAGGTTAGGTAAGGTTGTTAGGTTAGGCTAATGTTAACCCCATTTTTACTTAGTTAGGTTAGGCTAATGTTAACCTTATGAAAACCCAAACAAAGATTTTGTTAGGGTTACCGTGTAATTTTAACATGAACATTAGTATAATCCGAGCCAAGTTTCGTCAAAACTTGGCTCGGGATTTCAAAAAGTCGGGTTTTATGGGTCTGGAAATTGACAAAACCCGAGCCAAATTTTGGTTACAAATGTGTATTATCGTGTTCTATAGTGTTCTATACGCTTTTTACCCCTCAATTTCCCTGATCTTCATAGCCCTCCCCACTATCGGGGGGCGTGTCTTTAGATTGATGGATAATGGGTAAATGCTTAATTCCCATTCAATTACATCACTGGATTCGACTAAAACACCAAAAACAAAATCAAAATACAAACAAAAATACCTGAAAAACACGTTGTTGCGTCTCCTGTATATTAACCTTGGATACAAATAGAGAATAGAGAAATATGAGAATATCTTGGGATACCCATAGCAGGTATTTATTACTGGTTATTGGTTATGAACTTTATTAAGATCATATTACTTTCATTATTATTTAATTATCTGAACGTTAATCCCACAGCTCAAACACAGACACACAATATTATTCCGCCCTCCTCAAAACTATAAAGGTCACAGGGAAATATAAAGAAAGAATAATTTATTTAAAATAATTTAATAAACTTAAAAAATATATATTATTATACAATTCACTCAATATAATGAATATAGAAAAAGAATATAGAAAATATAAATTATGGTAGCAACTCTTTACTAAACACATTTAAGTATTTAACAAACAACTACTAATCAATTTAGATGGTCGGTTGTCCTCAGTGTGTTACGATCGGGTCTCGTATAAATCAGTGGCTCTTATACATTGGACTAGACTGGCATAAATGCAACAACGGAAACGCTAGATCCAACCCCTGATATATAATCCCGTCGAACAAAGAACACATATACCCTCCAGAGTTATATCTGCGATAGCGGGGTATCTTAACTCTCAGTATCTATGTGCTTCTACTATAGGCTGATGTACTCTGAAACAGCCTATTACCTATAACATATGGTTGCTTGGTTATGGTACACAAGGAAAAGATAGTTAACTTAATTAAATCACAATAATGATCTAATGCAAACAAGAAGAAGGTTTACTTAACGTTACTTTAATCAATAATATCTGTCACTCCTTTATGAAAGAAAGTGTTGTAAAGTCCTCAAGCACCGAACAAGGAATCTTCTGAATAATGTCGGATGCTACTAAGAAGAACGTATCGGAAATGGAACCACAAAATAGCAGGAGGCAGGACAATGCACGTGTAGGCTAAATACACAAAAAGGCTGGACCTATAATGTTATTGGACACAAGAATATTATAAGCGGTGCAACAGTAATAATACTCGCCACGAAAAAGTAGTACTCCTATTAACAAAACCGGTCTATGATGGTTGTGTCTCTCTACAGCAACCTAGACCTCAAAATGTTTGTGTAGAAATAATGGGTATGCATAAAAGAGTATAATTTATGATCTAATCCAGCTAATGTCTACCCAGGTTAATAAAGTCTAGCTGGGATGCGCAAAGGCACATAATTCTGGTGGAGCAAGGCAGCTCCTAGCCTAGTGTGGACCTTGGGTCTGTGCGGCCTGATTACGTTAATATGAAGGGGTGCTCTCTTGAGGATTCTCGATCACAAGTATCGAGTATCCTCCTGGCGACCCTCAAAAGTAAAAGCAAATAGAGTTAGAACAGTGTTGGGTGGATTAGGCAAGCAGCCCTCACGCACTACACAGTCTAAACTCCAAGGTACACAGACAAAAGATCCACCCAGGTAACCCACAGAATCTGTAGTGTCGTGCAGCTCAAAAGTAGCCTACAGACAGTGAAAACACCAACAGCAAGGTACCTGATCCCTAGTCTAGCATTATTTAACCCTGTAGAAACATTAGTGATTGATAGAGACAGTCCGAGCAATACAATCTCCCAAAAAGACAACGACTCTCTTCAACCTTAGCCTAGTACATAAGAAATGTGAGATCCAGCATATAATACAGTCTGGCCACCAATTCAAGGTGTGGATGCAGGGAACCAGAGGGGGATTGATATTAATAAAAGGTGAGGAAGTAGTGGAAATGATAGAGGCAGTAGGAGAGAAAGATTCTAAGACAAGAGTGTGGAACAGTTCATGGGAGATGCTTAGAGTATGCTGTCTGGGAAGGATCTGACAAGGATATTCCCAGGGACCGCCTCGCTGGAGTCTCAGTTCGCAGGAATGGCACGAGGGCGCACGACAGTCGCCCAGTAAGCAGCCGCCTAGTAGGCAGTGTTAGGCAGGAGGCAACGAATCCCGCGAGGCCTATGTAAGGGGGCCAGCCACGCGCCACACTCACCACCAAGTCACACCTCCTGGTCTCTCTCTCTCTCTTTCTCCCACCCACCTTCCCATCATTCAACTACTTAACACAATACTTTCAATTGACTAAATAAAATAGAAAGGATTGTGACAGACGAAAATAAAGAACAGTTCTGAACTGTCTGCAACACAAGCTTTCTCGAGAAGGAAAGTACACAATGATAGGTAGACTGTAGCTACATTCTCTGCCCTGGCGAGTCCTAGCGAGTAAGCCATGCGGTTCTGGGGGAAGCGGTGAGCGTCACAAGTGTAACTCACGATCACCACTCTTGTCACGCTCAGGAAGACGGAGAAGGGCGAGGTGGAGTAATCCATTAGGGCCGACGTAATCCACGGAACCACCCCACGAGACCCCTGTTAGGTTAGTACTACTGGGTAAAGCTCGTCACAACCCCAAGTCACCTCTGATTAGTAAGACCTGACAGTCGGCACCTGGCAGTGAGAGCGTGAACTATCTAGAAAACTTGTGGGGGTTCACGGTTTCAGGTCTGGTCAATGTCTCATGGTGCGTACTGAAGCAGTGAGGGGAAGGTCGGAACAGCTAGCCATGAAACTCCGCTCGGTATGATGTAGCCAGCTAATCAGGGTGTAATACACATAAACGCACATACACAGACACTTACACGTACACATGGACACACACACAGACAAACATACATGCATATAACACACACACATACACTCAAACACACATGGACAAATATACACACACAGACACTCACACATACAAGCATACACATAAATACTGACACACAGAGACAAACCAACACACATACACACCGACACACACACATACAAATCAACACACACACACACAGACAGACAAACCAACACACACACCCACACACAGACAAAACACACACAAACAAACCCAAACAGACACACACACACGCCGACACAGACACTCACACACAAACCAACACACAGACAAACCAACACACACACACAGACACAGACAAACCAACACACACACACAGACACAGACAAACAAACACACACACACAGACGCCGACACAGACACTCGCACACATGAACACACTCGTTGGGTTTTTCCGCGTCATCCAGTTTGTTAATAGTCGTTTCGTAGCATCATAAGTTTGGCTTCATTATCTTCTTATGATATTAAAACTAAACTCTCTTAACAAAAACATTTTCATTAAGGGGGTAACCTGCTTTTTTTCTCGCCTTTTCTCTCTTTCTCTGGCTTGTATTCATTCGGCCCCATTCAGACGTTTATCCCCACCCAGATGTCGATTTCTTCCTGGCGAGCGATAGCGAGTCAGTATTGTATGGAGATATCCGGCTTCGCCGGAATTTTTTTTCTATCGAACAATGTACAAATTTAGCCTGCTGTCAAAAAAAATGTAAAACATATATGCTGGCTCGCTACCGCTCGCCACCTTGATGGGGATAAACGTCTTAAAATAATAGGCTGAATGGGGCCGAATGGATACAACTCGGAGAGAGAGGGGGCAAGAGAGAAATTAACGAGGTGGGCCCCCATAACAAAAAATAAAATAAAACAGTTGGCTGAATGGGGCCGAATGGATACAAGCCAAAGAGAGAAGGAGATAAATAAAAAAAAGCGAGGTGGGCTCCTTTAGGATTTGCAGCACAAACTAACGATTGATTTGGGTGAGATGATTTGTGTGACTGAGAAATCTTACAAACGAAATGAGGTAATTAATAAAATGTGTCGTTGAGATACAATATGAGCTGATGGTGAAATGATTGCTTCCGTCCCTATTCCCCCCCTCTCTCTCTCTCTCTCTCTCTCTCTCTCTCTCTCTCTCTCTCTCTCTCTCTCTCTCTCTATATATATATATATATATATATATATATATATATATATATATATATATACACTCCTGTCCCCATTGCATATTCTACGCATCAGTAGTGCCTTAATTAGCAAGGATATCTCACACTAACTTATTATTATTATTATTATGTATTTATTTATTTCACATATATTTATATTTTTCTTATTTTTAGAAAACCATTGCAAGATACTGAAAGTACTACTTATCCGATATACTAGGTAGATCTGGGCTGAAAAACTCGCTTCTTAGGTGAGACCTCACTATCCCTTATGAAGTAAACATGCATAGAGGCAAAAGGCTTGAAAGGGGGTCTCAGCGAAAGAAAAAAGTAAAGAAAGGGCGGAAAAGCAAAAACAAGCGTTGCAGAGCACCTAAGGCCCCCATCGAACCCTGCAAACCACTCAGCCGTTCCAAACCCTTCTCATTTATACCTCCCTGTTTACTTGCTCGTGCTCTCTCTCTCTCTCTCTCTCTCTACACGCAAACTCTTTCGGCTGATCCAGATCAAGCAGAACAACAATAACAACAACAAGAGTGAGACAAGTGGTAATGAGCCACACTCGGGTTCCCGACGGAGGCAAAAGAAGGTCAGATATAAGTAAAGCCCCTTTCACACAGTCAAGAACGCAATGCCGCATAACGGCGAACACGCATGCGGGGTATGGTCAGCAAGGTGGTCTGCAAGATGCGGTCGAAGGTCGTAGTTGGTCGGCGGCAGTAGGCTGCATGCGTGGACATGCGTAGGCGGCCCCCAAAATGTTGAGCGTTGCATGCGGCCCCATGCGGTTTGTGGTCTGTAATATACGGTTCGCAGTCGTGAACATGCAGATGTGATCTGAAGTCGGTCTGCAACATACGGTAGTGGTCGGGAAAATACCGTGCCAGTCTGGGTGTAGCACGACCATCCCGCATACAACCGCATAACCCCGACCATGCCCGCATAGGGATGCAAAGGGCCGCAGCCGCATATGGTCGGTGGCATTCTTTTGCGGTCAGTTGTGGGTCTTAATTGGTCGTGATGGGTCGGTGTCGGTCTGCTTCTAAAAATGACCGTTAAATTCAAATTTTTCGGCGGTCGGTTCATGGTCGGTGATATGCCTATGATGGTCGGTTGTCGGACGGTTCTCGGTCGGTTGTATGCGGTTATTGTCTGCTGCATGCGTAACAAAAATGCAGTCAGGGCCACATTTCTCTAGACTGAGGCCGAACACGCATGCGCAGGTATGCGGCATTGTGTTCTTGACTGTGTGAAAGGGGCTTAAGAGAAAAACAATGACGTAGGCAAAAAAAGGTCAGACAAAAGTAAGAGAAAAAAAAAAGATGGAGGAAAAAAACCCAGGTCAGATATAGGCCTAATAGGAAAAAAACAGGCCAACAAATAGAAAAAAACAGAAAAAGAAAAAAAAGAGGTCAGATAAAATAGAAGAACAAAGACTAAGGCAAACAAAAATGTCAGATAAAAATATAAGAAAAAACAAGCCGTAAGAAGAGAAAGAAGAAGCTCTTCATCCATGGAGTCAGACTGGCGGGGGGATCAGTAACGCGACCCCCACCACGGCCCATTGCACACAGTATACAGCTGGTATCACACGAGCGCTTTTTCACTCAACATTTATCCTTAACACTAGTCTGTTAGCTTATGAGGTCAACATTTATACTATTTCGGTCACCTAAATTCATCTACCATCAGTCTAGATTCCGATACCAGTGCAAAATATTCCAGAAATGTTGCCAGAAAAATTTTGATCATCGAATGTTGACTATAACAGCTCTCGTGTGATACCAGCATAAGGGGAGATTTCCACTGGACGGATTTTTTCTGGACCCAATTCTCCCTCATGTGTAGCCCCATTGATTTTTCTATTCTATTCTATTCTATATACTCAGGCCCTATCCACACTTTTCATATTTATTTATTGATTTATTATTATTATTTGTTTTTTTGCTTTTTAGTTAGTCAATTTGTTTCACGGCGAGCGATAGCGAGCCTGTAATTTAAGAGGGAGACATTCATATTTGAGCTGACGGTAAATTGAAACCCTTAGCAACATACATCTTGATACTTGATGGAACCCTATGTATGGGCCTACTGTACCTCTGCGTTATACAAAGGCCAACATTTCAGAATTAACATCATATTTCGCAACCAAATAATCGTAACAGCTGCGTAATTAAGGGGGGTCACCAGCTTTTTTTTTTATCTTTCTCTCCTTTTCTATTTTTTCCTAGCTTGTATCCATTCGACCCCATTCAGCCAACTGTTTTAAGACGTTTATCCTCATCCAGGTAACGATTTCTTCCTGGCGGGCGATAGCAAGCCAGCATTGTATGGAGAAATCCGGCTTCACCGGAGACATTTTTCTATCAAAAAATGTAAAAATTTAGCTTGCTGTCAAAACAAAAATATGTATATGCTGGCTTGCTACCGCTCGCCAGGAAAATATTGACACCTGGATGGGGGTAAACGTCTTACAACAGTAGGCTGAATGGGGCCGAATGGATACAAACCAAAGAGAGAGGGAGAGAAAGAGAAAACAAACGTGGTGGGCTCTCTTAAGAATGGTATGTGGCAATTTACCGTTTGCTGTACAGTAACAAACTATACCACATTCACAAAACCATATAGGCATAAAATACATAAATAAATAAATACATAAAAATAGATAAATAAATAAATAAATACATACAAATAGATAAATAAATAAATAAATACATAAAAATAGCTAAATAAATACATAAATAAATAAATACATATAAGTAGATAAATAAATAAATACATATAAGTAGATAAATAAATAAATAAATAAATACATAAAAATAGATCAATAAATAAATAAATACATATAAGTAGATAAATAAATAAATAAATACATATAAATAGATAAATAAATAAATACATAACAAAAATTCAATAAATAAATAAATACATATAAATAGATGAATAAATAAATAAATAAATACATATAAATGGATAAATACATATAAATAGATAAATAAATAAATACATAAAAATAGATCAATAAATAAATAAATACATATAAGTAGATAAATAAATAAATAAATACATATAAATAGATAAATAAATAAATACATAAAAATTGATCAATAAATAAATAAATACATATCAATAGATAAATAAATAAATAAATAAATACATATAAATAGATAAATGCATATCAGTAGATAAATAAATAAATACATAAAAATAGATCAATACATAAATAAATACATATAAATAGATAAATAAACAAATAAATACATAAAAATAGATCAATAAATAATTAAATAGATACATATAAATAGATAAATAAATAAATAAATAAATATAAATACATCAATAAATAAATAAATAAATACATAAAAATAGATAAATAAATAAATAATTAAATATAACAGCAATAATAATAAATTATTAAATAAAGGAATATCTATAAGGAGTACGTATATCCCTGGATAGGTAAAAACATAAATACATAAAAATATATAAATAAATCAATAAATCAAAATAACAACAATAATAATAAATTTCTCAGGGAGCCCATCTCGCATTTTTTATCTTTCTCTCCCTCTCTCTTTGGCTTCTATCTACATTTTTCGACAGCAAAATTTCTCCGGCGAAGCCGGATTTCTCCATACAATGCTGGCTCGCTATCGCTCGCCAGGAAGAAATCAACACCTGGATGGGGATAAACGTTTTAAAACAGTTGGCTGAATGGGGCCGAATGAATACAAGCCAGATAAAGAGAGAAAAGGAGAGAAAGATAAAAAAAAAGCCGGTGACCCCCTTAAATAAAGGAATATTTATATAAGGAGTACGTATATGCAAACTGATACAGCTGGGTTGGTTACTTCTGCTGACACTCACACGTACCCATCCACGCAGACATACACACACAAACTGATACAGCTGGATTGGTTACTTCTGCTGACACTCACACGTACCCATCCACGCAGACATACACACACAAACTGATACAGCTGGATTGGTTACTTTTGCTGACACTCACACGTACCCATCCATGCAGACATCCACACACAAACTGATACAGCTGGATTGGTTACTTCTGCTGACACTCACACGTACCCATCCACGCAGACATACACACACAAACTGATACAGCTGGATTGGTTACTTCTGCTGACACTCACATGTACCCATCCACGCAGACATACACACACAAACTGATACAGCTGGATTGGTTACTTTTGCTGACACTCACACGTACCCGTCCATGCAGACATCCACACACAAACTGATACAGCTGGATTGGTTACTTCTGCTGACACTCACATGTACCCATCCACGCAGACATACACACACAAACTGATACAGCTGGATTGGTTACTTCTGCTGACACTCACACGTACCCCTCCACGCAGACATCCACATACAAACTGATACAGCTGGATTGGTTACTTCTGCTGTCACTCACACGTACCCATCCACGCAGACATCCACACACAAACTGATACAGCTGGATTGGTTACTTCTGCTGACACTCACACGTACCCATCCACGCAGACATCCACACACAAACTGATACAGCTGGATTGGTTACTTCTGCTGACACTCACACGTACCCATCCACGCAGACATACACACACAAACTGATACAGCTGGATTGGTTACTTCTGCTGACACTCACACATACCCATCCACACAGACATACACACACAAACTGATACAGCTGGATTGGTTACTTCTGCTGACACTCACACGTACCCATCCATGCAGACATACACACACAAACTGATACAGCTGGATTGGTTACTTCTGCTAACACTCACACGTACCCATCCACGCAGACATACACACACAAACTGATACAGCTGGATTGGTTACTTCTGCTAACACTCACACGTATCCATCCACGCAGACATACACACACAAACTGATACAGCTGGATTGGTTACTTCTGCTAACACTCACACGTACCCATCCACGCAGACATACACACACACACTGATACAGCTGGATTGGTTACATTTGCTAACAGTCACACGTACCCATCCACGCAGACATACACACACAAACTGATACAGCTGGATTGGTTACTTCTGCTAACACTCACATGTACCCATCCATGCAGACATACACACACAAACTGATACAGCTGGATTGGTTACTTCTGCTAACACTCACACGTACCCATCCACGCAGACATACACACACAAACTGACACTCACACGTACCCATCCACGCAGACATACACACACAAACTGATACAGCTGGATTGGTTACTTCTGCTAACACTCACACATACCCATCCATGCAGACATACACACACAAACTGATACAGCTGGATTGGCTACTTCTGCTAACACTCACACGTACCCATCCACGCAGACATACACACACAAACTGATACAGATGGATTGGTTACTTCTGCTAACACTCACACATACCCATCCACACAGACATACACACACAAACTGATACAGCTGGATTGGTTACTTCTGCTAACACTCACACATACCCATCCATGCAGACATACACACACAAACTGATACAGCTGGATTGGTTACTTCTGCTAACACTCACACGTACCCATCCACGCAGACATACACACACAAACTGATACAGCTGGATTAGTTACTTCTGCTAACACTCACACATACCCATCCACGCAGACATACACACACAAACTGATACAGCTGGATTGGTTAATTCTGCTAACACTCACACGTACCCATCCACGCAGACATACACTCACAAACTGATACAGCTGGATTGGTTACTTCTGCTAACACTCACACGTACCCATCCACGCAGACATACACACACAAACTGATACAGCTGGATTGGTTACTTCTGCTGACACTCACACGTACCCATCCACGCAGACATACACACACAAACTGATACAGCTGGATTGGTTACTTCTGCTAACACTCACACGTACCCATCCACGCAGACATACACACACACAAACTGATGCAGCTGGATTGGTTACTTCTGCTAACACTCACACGTACCCATCCACGCAGACATACACACACAAACTGATACAGCTGGATTGGTTACTTCTGCTAACACTCACACTTACCCATCCACGCACACATACACACACAAACTGATACAGCTGGATTGGTTACTTCTGCTAAGACTCACACGTACCCATCCATGCAGACATTCACACACAAACTGATACAGCTGGATTGGTTACTTCTGCTAACACTCACACGTACCCATCCACGCAGACATACACACACAAACTGATACAGCTGGATTGGTTACTTCTGCTGACACTCACACGTACCCATCCACTCAGACATACACGCACAAACTGATACAGCTGGATTGGTTACTTCTGCTAACACTCACACGTACCCATCCACGCAGACATACACACACACACTGATACAGCTGGATTGGTTACTTCTGCTGACACTCACACGTACCGATCCACACAGACATACACACACAAACTGATACAGCTGGATTGGTTACTTCTGCTAACACTCACACGTACCCATCCACGCAGACATACACACACAAACTGATACAGCTGGATTGGTTACTTCTGCTGACACTCACACATACCCATCCACGCAGACATACACACACAAACTGATACAGCTGGATTGGTTACTTACTTCTGCTAACACTCACACGTACCCATCCACGCAGACATACACACACAAACTGATACAGCTGGATTGGTTACTTCTGCTAACACTCACACGTACCCATCCACGCAGACATACACACACAAACTGATACAGCTGGATTGGTTACTTCTGCTGACACTCACACATACCCATCCACGCAGACATACACACACAAACTGATACAGCTGGATTGGTTACTTCTGCTGACACTCACACGTACCCATCGACGCAGACATACACACACAAACTGATACAGCTGGATTGGTTACTTCTGCTGACACTCACACGTACAGTGACACCAGCGCCATCTGTTGATACAGTATATTAACCCCTTGTGTGCAGTTACACTTTATTTTTATATAATCTCTATTTGGTGAATTGTATATTTAGTCACATATTCTATTATATATATATATATATTTGTTTTGCTTTTTTAGGTAGGTTATCACCCCTGGTAGCCTACTTCTGCATATTTCATACTTTTTTGTTTTCGGTTAGTCTAGGCTATCATCCCTGGTGGCCTATTTCTGCGTACGGTACTTCAATTTTTAAATTTTCAGTTAGGCTATCACCGCTGGTGGCCTATTTCTGCGTACCGGTATTTCATAATTTTTGTTTTCGGTTAATTTTGTTTTCGGTTAGTCTAGGCTATCATCCCTGGTGGCCTATTTCTGCGTACTTCAATTTTTAAATTTTCAGTTAGGCTATCACCGCTGGTGGCCTATTTCTGCGTACCAGTATTTCATAATTTTTGTTTTCGGTTATATTTGTTTTCGGTTAGTCTAGGCTATCACCGCTGGTGGCCTATTTCTGCGTACCGGTATTTCATAATTTTTGTTTTCGGTTAATTTTGTTTTCGGTTAGTCTAGGCTATCATCCCTGGTGGCCTATTTCTGCGTACTTCAATTTTTAAATTTTCAGTTAGGCTATCACCGCTGGTGGCCTATTTCTGCGTACCAGTATTTCATAATTTTTGTTTTCGGTTATATTTGTTTTCGGTTAGTCTAGGCTATCACCGCTGGTGGCCTATTTCTGCGTACCGGTATTTCATAATTTTTGTTTTCGGTTTTTTTTGTTTTCGGTTAGTCTAGGCTATCATCCCTGGTGGCCTATTTCTGCGTACTTCAATTTTTTAAATTTTCAGTTAGGCTATCACCGCTGGTGACCTATTTCTGCGTACCGGTATTTCATAATTTTTGTTTTCAGTTAGGATAGGCTATAACCCCTGGTGGCCTATTTCTGTTTAAATAAACATAAAATTGTTTTCGGTTCGGCTATCACTGCGTATTCAAATTTAATTTTGTTTTGTTTTAATTTTTGGTTAGGCTATCACCGCTGATAACCTATTTGTGTGTATTTCAACATTTTTGTTTTCGGTTAGGCCTATTTAAGTAAGTGAAGCGACCTGAAGGGAGTGAAGTGTTTTTAAAGTGAGTTTAGTGTTTTTAAAGTGAGTTAAGTGTTTTTAAGTGAGTGAAGTGAACTGAAGAAAGTGATCGTCACCATGCCTCGTGCCTGTACGAACTGCGCCGGTAGGTTTGGTGCTTCCATGTTTGCTCCTGCCGATCCACAAGTCTGCCGACTCTGCCAGCAACGAGGGGATTTGACAGCAAAATTGGATGAAGCCCTCAACAAGATCAACGCCCTCACCAGGAAGCTGGAATCACTCCAAGAGTTTGTAACACTCAACGTTGGAGTATCACTAACTCCAATTGTTTCAACTCCAGCATCCACCACCGCCCCAACGTCATCTGCCAACAATCCAACACCTGCAGTAGACACTGCAGCAGATGCTTCTGATGAACCTGAGCCGACATCAAACCAGGACAGCCGCCCTGTTCACCTTAGTCTCTCCCCCACTCCTCGTGCAAGAAGCCTGCTAGCACGAACAGTACCAACCCCTCACCCCCGTTCTAACCACTCCTCTCCCCGACCTGTACGTAGAGTCCCGCCACCACAGGTTTCCGGATTTACACCAGTGAGGAACGGTGCACGGCCAACGCAGAAAAGGTCTCATTTACCAGTCACAATGTCCAACAGATTTGAGATATTGGTAGAGATGGAAGACGAACCAGAAGAGACCAGGCTCGTTGGGGATTCCATCCTACGAGGACAGGTCGAAGAGTTCTGCGACAGAGTCCCAAATCAACGAAAAAGATTTTGCATCCCAGGAGCTGGACTGGACGACATTGTGGAAGCCTTCGAAGATACCACAAAGGATGCAAATGAAAATACCCTTTTTGTCATCCATGCTGGTTCAAATGACGTCATGCGCACCAGATCCGAAGAGTTGATGGAGAAATATCGCAAGATGATCCAGCACTACAAAAACAAGTCAAGGAATATCATCATCTCAGGCATTCTCCCCAAGATCGACGCACCTGACAAATTCTACGACAAGGCTTTCAGCACAAATAGCCGACTAAAACATTTGTGTCTGAGGGAAGAAGTTGAATTCATCAACCTCTGGGACAACTTCTACAACCAGCCTACTCTGTTCCGCAAGGATGGCACTCATCTAAACCCTGTGGGTTCAGCACGCATGGGTCGTCTCCTACACGAAGCAGTCCGCAGCCATGGATCAAAAAACGCCATCCGAGAAGAAGCAGCAGTGACATAAATCATCCAACGCCAAGAAAAAAACAGAGGCAACCGAGGACCACCAGCGATAAGGACCGAAGACAGCGAGGACCGAGGACAGCCATGAACATAAATGTAGATCCGACAAGAACCAAAAATATTATTAAAGAGCGTTCCGTGAGTTCTAAAATAACAAATTTAAAGGTTTTCTATGCAAACGCTCGTAGCATACGCAATAAATTTTCAGATTTAGAGGAGCTAGTGCTTACAGAAAATTATGATGTGATTGGCATAACAGAATCTTGGCTCAATACAGAAGATAGAGACTTTTTAGCAGAGTATCACTTCCCGGTTATGTAATGTTTGAGAAAAGCCGAATAAATCGAAATGGAGGTGGCGTTTTACTTTATATCAAAGAAAGTCTTAACCCTACCCTCCTGTCAAAACCTCAAATTGTGAACGTCGACGCATCTTTTGTGCTAATAAAGAATAATAAAGGTACCAAAATAATACTTGCATTAATATACAGACCTCCAGCTCAATCAGTGCAAACTGACCGAGAAATTTACGAACAAATTGCAGATGTAAGTAACTCACAAGATACCGTAATTTTTGGTGACTTTAATTTACCTGTGACCAAGTGGGGCGATACTCTTACTTCACACTCCGGACATGACTTGTATACGAACTTGCAAGAGAGTTCGCTTTATCAATTTGTTGGAACCCCGACCCGTGGTAATAACGTTCTTGACATTGTACTTGCAACAAAAGAAGAATTAATAGAGAATTTGAATGTTGGTGATGAATTCAGTAACAGCGACCATCGTACGATAACTTTCACTTTAAAGTTTACTAGTAACGAACCAAATAGTAGCATCGAAAAAGTCCCTAATTTCAAGAAAGCAAACTTCCATAAACTTAGAGCTATGTTTAAAGAAACTGACTGGAGCTTTTTAATTCACAATAACGACATAAATACATCTTGGAAGTTATTCGAAGCCACTTACCTAAAAGCAGTGCAAGACTGCATACCATCGAAAACTCGGCGTCCAGGCCATAATAATAAGCCCAAATGGTGGAATAAAGATATTTCAAACTGCCTGCTTGCTAAAAAATTTGCTAATGATAGATTAAAATCCTCACAAAATGACGAAGAACGGGTGAAATTTGTAGAGCTACGACGCAAAGCCAAAAAGTTAATTAAGCAAAGTAAAAAGACCTTAGAGTTACATATTGCGAATCAAAGTAAAACAAACCCGAAAGAATTCTATAGTTATATCAGAAAGAAAAAAGTAATTACTTCAACTGTTGGACCGTTAGTCGATGAAAATGGAGAATACACCAAAGACGAAGTACAAATGAGTAATGCCCTCAATACCTTCTTTGCATCAGTTTTTACAACAGAAGACCTCAGTGATATCCCTACACCATCGCCGATTCAGATTGATAATTCAGATGTTCTAAGCAATATCACCGTTACAGAGAGAGAAGTATTGAATTGTTTAGATAAACTCAAGGTAAATAAAATGCCTGGACCTGATACAATCTCGCCTAGAGTTCTAAAGGAAGCTAAGGATGAGCTCTCTAAACCACTGACATTACTATTCAATAAATCCTTGCAGTCTGGAACTATGCCCGATCAGTGGAAGCTAGCCAACGTAACACCGATATTCAAAAAAGGCAGCAAATCCCTACCCCGTAACTATCGTCCAATTAGCTTAACCTCAGTTGTATGTAAAATGCTAGAAACGGTCATACGAGACAGACTCGTAAATCACTTAGAGGAAAATAACATACTTAAAGATACTCAACACGGCTTTCGTAAAAAACGTTCCTGTTTAACAAACCTCTTAGACTTCTTCCACGATATCCTCAACCTCTACGATGAGAGTAAAGCTGTAGATATTATACCTTGATTTTCAAAAGGCCTTTGACAAAGTTCCCCACAAACGTTTACTGCTAAAACTAAAAGCGCATGGAATACAAGACGGTGTGTTGAAATGGATAGAAAATTGGCTCAGCGACAGAAAGCAAAGAGTAGTCATAAACGGTAAGGCATCAAAATGGACCAATCTAAGTAGCGGGTACCTCAGGGATCGGTACTAGGACCAATTCTCTTTCTAATTTACATCAACGACATAGATGAGGGTCTCACCTGTACAATCTCAAAATTTGCTGACGATACAAAAATTGCAAATAGCGTACTCTCAAAAGAACAAGTTGACGATATGCAACACAATCTAGATAAATTGTCATGTTGGGCCCAAATTTGGCAAATGAGTTTCAATGCGGATAAATGTAAAGTACTACATATCGGATACCTAAATGAGAAAGCAAACTATTCGATGAATGGCACTCAGCTTAAGAATGTAAACAGAGAAACCGATCTGGGAGTAACAATATCGAGTAACCTAAAACCGAGTCAACAATGTTCAGAAGTTGTTAAGAAGGCAAACAAAATAATTGGCTTTATAGGCAGGTCATTTGAGCATAAATCCAAAGAAGTTATCCTAACCCTTTACAATTCATTAGTCCGCCCTCTTCTGGAATACTGCGTTCAATCCTGGTGCCCTTATTAGCAAAAAGATATAAACAAGCTAGAACGAGTTCAACGTAGAGTTACCAAAATGATACCTAGCCTAAAGAACAAACCATACGAAGAGCGTCTTAGAGAATTAAATCTATTTCCTTTAACCCAGCGCAGATTAAGAGGTGACTTAATTCAAGTGTTCAAAATCATCAAAGGCATCGACAATATGAACTGTAGTAAGTACTTCACTATCGACCAATCTAATTACACGCGGGGAAACGGTTGCAAAATTATTGGTAAATCTTTTAACTCACACGAATCTAAGAATTTCTTCTTCAATCGAGTTGTCAAGTTGTGGAATGGGCTTCCCCGAAATGTTATAGACTGCATCACCGTTGATTCATTTAAACTCCGCCTAGACAAATATCTCGCATCAAACCCGCGACTGACTGCGTTTGTAAATGAATAACTTTATTTTATCCCCCCCTCAGTTACTAACCCATCTGTCCCCTACTAACTTCCTAATCCTGCCACGGACATTAGTTCCAGGGCAGTAATTCCCTTTCCAATGTTCCCTTACCCACTCTAAACCACTGTTTGGACACTTGATCCTCAGTGTTTTGGAGGACAAGCAACCTAGAAGGGTCACTAGATCTGTTGTTGCTTGATTTCCTTTGTACTCCTTTGTACTCCTTTGTACTTTGTACTCCTTTGTACTCCTTTGTACCCATCCACACAGACATACACACACAAACTGATACAGCTGGATTGGTTACTTCTGCTAACACTCTCACGTACCCATCCATGCAGACATACACACACAAACTGATACAGCTGGATTGGTTACTTCTGCTAACACTCACACGTACCCATCCACGCAGACATACACACACAAACTGATACAGGTGGATTGGTTACTTCTGCTGACACTCACACATACCCATCCACGCAGACATACACACACAAACTGATACAGCTGGATTGGTTACTTCTGCTGACACTCACACATACCCATCCACGCACACATACACACACAAACTGATACAGCTGGATTGGTTACTTCTGCTAACATTCACATGTACCCATCCACACAGACATACACACACAAACTGATACAGCTGGATTGGTTACTTCTGCTAACACTCACACGTACCCATCCACGCAGACATACACACACAAACTGTTACAGCTGGATTGATTACTTCTGCTAACACTCACACGTACCCATCCACGCAGACATACACACACAAACTGATACAGGTGGATTGGTTACTTCTGCTAACACTCACACGTACCCATCCACGCAGACATACACACACAAACTGATACAGCTGGATTGGTTACTTCTGCTAACACTCACACGTACCCATCCACGCAGACATACACACACAAACTGATACAGCTGGATTGGTTACTTCTGCTAACACTCACACGTACCCATCCACGCAGACATACACAAACTGATACAGCTGGATTGGTTACTTCTGCTAACACTCACACGTACCCATCCACGCAGACATGCACACACAAACTGATACAGCTGGATTGGTTACTTCTGCTGACACTCACACGTACCCATCCACGCAGACATACACACACAAACTGATACAGCTGGATTGGTTACTTCTGCTAACACTCACACGTACCCATCCACGCAGACATACACACACAAACTGATACAGCTGGATTGGTTACTTCTGCTGACACTCACACGTACCCATCCACGCAGACATGCACACACAAACTGATACAGCTGGATTGGTTACTTCTGCTGACACTCACACGTACCCATCCACGCAGACATACACACACACAGAGCTATGGACACACACGCATATACTTTGGATCACACACTACAAACTTCTGTTTTCACACACACATGCAAACACACTTCTGATCACTCACACACTTGAGAATAAAGACTCACACACTTCTGATCACACACACACACACACACAGACGGAGACAACTGATGCATACATACACACTGTTCAATAACAGATATTATCTGTCTTAAAATTCGATCCTACCCCTCTTTCGCTCTCTCTCTCTCACACACACTTTCACTCTCTCTCACTCTCGTCATCCCGTATTTCCCTCCCCCCACTTGATGACATATCGGATCTCTCTCTCTCTCTCTCTAATCTCTCTCTCTCTCTCTCTCTCTCTCTCTCCCGGTGGCATACCAAGTGAGCGAAATATATCCGGCTTGATCCTTTTGACACCGCCCTATATATTGCCATGGTCGAAATATTTAAGGGAGCCCACCTCGCTTTTTTTATCTTTCTCTCCCTCTCTCTTTGGCTTTTATCCATTCGGCCCCATTCAGCCTACTGTTATACGACGCTTACCCCCATCCATCCAGGTGTCAATATTTTCCTGGCGAGCGGTAGCGAGCCAGTATATATATTTATTTTTGTTTTGATAGCAAGCTAAATTTGTACATTATTCGATAGACAAATGTCTCCAGCGAAGCCGGATTTCTCCATACAATGCTGGCGAGCGATAAATCGACACCTGGATGGGGATAAACGTCTTAAAACAGTTGGCTGAATGGGGCCGAACAGGGAAAGAAAGAAAAGGAGAGAAAGAAAATAAAAACGGTAACCCCCTTAATATTTCAACGGACTTTATGAACCATAATGTGTTAGTAATATTTTGTGATAGCCTGACATACCGTAGTTATTACATATACTTTAAATATTAATTATCCATGGTGAAGAATACACACAAGCCATTTTTCTATCGGAAAATGTACAAATTTAGCTTGCTGTCAAACCAAAAATATACATATGCTGGTTCGCTACCGCTCGCCAGGAAAATGTTGACACCTGTATGGGGGTAAACGTCTTAAAACAGTAGGCTGAATGGGGCCGAATGGATACAAGAAAAATGAGAGAGGGAGATAAAGACAAAAAAAAAAAAAAAATGCGAGGTGGGCCCCCTTAATCCCATCTTATGTCGATCAGCTTCTATTCTGTTCCATACCCTTTTTATTCCCTATATTTTTACACTGTTGACACTTCTAATTATTAACAACGACCAAAAAGTGTTATTCCGAACCACGTGACAGTATTTTATGTGTGAAAAATGTACATTAACCCCTTCTGTACCGATGATGTGCTTTGAATTATATTCTGGTAACTATTAGACGATTTTGTTCAGCTTAAGAAGGATATCTACCCATTAAAAGGCTACAAACTATGTTATTTAATCCGTTAAGCTACCATAATATATATCCTTCGTAAATCGTCTAAATATAACTACAACTAAATATTAAAGACGTCATCGGTACCGAAGGGGTTAATTCGCGTGTAAATACTTTTTTTCACCATTCTCCACTCCGGGTAAGCTCCATTCTGATACATAGTTGAAAATGTGGGTCTTTCATTTTGTGTGACAGAATTCCTCGTTTAAAACTATAAAAGTGACAAGTGGAAACTAATCTGGAAAAATGTGTTGCAGTTAGCTGGCGAGAGAGAGAGAGAGAGAAAGAGAGAGAGAGAGAGAGAATGAGTGTGCTGGTGTGTGTGAAAGAGAGTGGGTCGAGTGTGTGTGTATGTTTGTGTCAGTTTGTACGAGTGTGAGTGTGTGTGTGTGTGTGTGTTTGTGTTGCATAGATACACACACTAGCCAGACCTTGCGGTATTTGGAAGGCAGTTCGGTCTTAATTTTAAGTAATAAATGAGCACGGTACTGATTTATAGATAATATGGATAGCAAACTAGATGGATCTCTCCTAACTCTGCTATACCACCGTCTATATGATCACCATGGAACAATACAGTCACCAAGCTAAAGGGGCGAAACTTCGCAAAATTGCCAAACATATGGGTTGAATAATATAGTTTCCGTAATGACCACCCAGGGGGATTAGTTAGGGTTAAACGGTGCCGTGACAAAACCCAGCCAATTCAATTATTTACCCAAACATATAAATACAAACAGTGCGATGGTGCAAGCCTGAAATATTTTTTATAAATTTGTGTAAATAAAAGTACTGAACGATTGATGGGCCTGTATTTCAGTACCATGTAAATATATATGATATATATATTTGTTGACCCTTTTATGTGTTTCCACTGTATGTCTGTGTATATTTGTGAACAGAATTTAAATTATTTATTGTTTACCTCTTCATTGGTATTACAGTACAGTATTTTGAATATATATTTGTTTTTTTGTATGTGTATGATGGAGACAAAAGGCAAAGCTACGTATAACAAGTGTCCCTTCCCAATTTGTAATAAGGGCCAAGTTAATTAAACAGACTATAGCACTATACACTTTGATTTACATATATAGCAGCCAGTGTCACACGAGCGTTTTTAGGGCAATTTTTTATGAGCAAGTTTTTCCTCGTAATTTTCTGAGGCTCTTTCACGTTGGAATCGGAAACTAGACTGAAGGTAGATTATGTTAGGTGGCTGCTCTTCTCTCTATCCCTCCCCACCTGTCTGTCTGTCTGTCTGTCTGTCTGTCTGTCTGTCTCTGCATCCCGCAACCCACGTTCTCTCCGGCCACCTTTCCAATTCCGCTAATTTGTTTACGCTCGGATCGCTTCCAGATTTTTCTCTCCCGCGTCCTTGTCTTCCTCTTTTATTCCACTCTCCTTGCCTCCATTCTCTGGCTTTTTAATTACTCGTATCTTACTTCTTTTTGCGTACTCACAAACACACACACACACACACACACTGTTACGCTGGCCAGCTTGCCAGAATGTGCTCGTACTCGCTAGCGCTCGCCAGGGCAGTGGAATGGGCTATAATAATCGTAGAACGATGTTCTTTCTTTCTTAGTATTCATGTAATTACAGCCTGATCAGTGGTGGTCGTTATTCTTGTCTGTGACACATGGAAGTATTTGATATCAGTTATAGAGTATAAGATATGCAGTGTGAAGTTAACTCCCTCAGACATATATGACGCGATCGCGTCATATGGAACTTATAACCAAAAACTCATATGACGCGATCGCGTCATATGGAGCTCATTAAGTCCGATATGTTACCTTACGATAAAACCGTTGGTGGCAACCTCAGCCTCCTCCGATAATTCTAATGGCCGCAGTGTTGTTGTGAGTGTAGTGCGAGGCAGTGGCAATGATCCCGGGGCTCCCGCCTCCTCGGACTTATTGGAACATAATATGTCTGAAGGAGTTAAGGAGAAAGAGCGAGGTAGGCAGCGAGGTTGTATTATGTGCGTGTGTATGTACGTGTGCCTCCCTCGCTCCCGCAGACTTTCCCACACTCTTGATTGGCTGGCGGGCCTGGCGTGTCCTAGGACGCTTGCTTTTCATGACGTAGTGGTCTGTGATTGGGTGCCGCTGTCCTAGTGTTGGTGCTGGGGGGTCCCCGCCGTGTATCTCCTGCAGAGCTTGGCATAGTGTGCTTGGTCCTAGATGTCCCTTGCAATCTGTCCCCCAATCTAACCCCCTGTACTGCTGTTTCTCTCTCTGAACTTCTTCTTTTCCATTACTTCTCATCTTTATTCAATTACTTATCCCTTCTGGTTCTGCATACGACTTCCATAGTCGGCCAGTCGTATTACCAGCACCAGTTCTCACATATATGTTTTGCACTAGCTTTAGGGATTATTAGTCATAGTCACATGAGTCATATTATCATTGGGTGCTTCTAATTATTGAGTTGTTCTTTGTTACTATTTAATGCTAGACAGTGGAAGGTATCTAGTCATTGTCTGAGTTATGTATATGGCGAGTCAAAGCCTGTAAGACTTCGACGGTGCTAGGTGCCTGTAACCCTTGTGCATATTTTTCCTTTGCGAGTGTAGCAGTATACGAGGGAAGGAATTTTGCCTACTCTTGCTCGTATGCTCGCTACCTCATTGTGTTGACCTTTGTGGAGCGCCAAGGTAAGACCAGATACTTGAGATCTGGACTTACCAAGAGAGCCTCCTAGTCACTTAACGAAACATAAGGGAAATCTGTTCAAGGGGAGACAGTAGGCTACGAGCATGCTTGCGCTCTGCGTAGCCTCCTGGTACCTTTTTTGCCGCTGCTAGACTTTATTAGTAATAAAGACAGCATTGTGTTTATTAACTTTAACTGTGTATGCTTTAGGAATTCATGTATTATTTTAGCCTAGGTTGATGCTTGGTGCACAACCCAGTATGGCTGTTACTTTAGCTGAGGAAGTACTGTTTTGAGTGGCTATTATTAGTGCTGTCACAGAGTTGTTGCACTCCCTTGTTATATATATGTATCCTACTTATTGGTGTATTTAAGATACACGCTTTGGTGTCCTGCCCCTGCATTATTTCTGTTCTATATTAACGAGCATCTTAGAGCATCAGACATTTTCAGAAGATTCCATATCTGTTTGCTGTAGGACTAGACTGTCAGTGTTTTCATAGAGCATTGAAGAGTTTAGTGTTGAGTACAGACTCACACTAAAGTTAACGTAAGCATATATTTCTTTATTAAATCTTGTTATAGTTTATTCAAGCATTGTTATTACTTAAGATCATTTTATTAACGTAAAGCACTCCTTTTGTGAGTAGGCTTTGCCGTCACCGGAAAGCCTCTGTAGAAGTGCACTAAAACCCAGTTAATTGATACTCCATTATCCAGTAGATTAACTCTGGAGGGTTTTAAGTGTTTTGTTCTCGGCGTAATAGTTCGAGGGTTTGGAATTAGCGTACCGTTGTTGGAGTCAACAACAAAAAATGCTCAAGTCAAGACAAAAGTAGCCAAACTCTCGCGTAGCTTTATTCACAAAAAATATTCGAAGATGTTCTTGAGTGCAATACTAGGTCACCAATAAACTCCAACAAGTTCTATATATCCTCAAAACAATGTCCACAGCCAACAATGCGAGAAATAAATTCAACATCAAATGGCAATAAGATTTCTCCAAAAAAAAAAAAATCAATATTCAGTTCACTATATTCTGGTCTAAGGTCGCCATTTGTTACGACCGGCACTACGAAATAAACAAGGGCACTTAATAATGGACTAGATGATAGGCTATATTATAACCTATCATCTAGTCCATTATTAAGTGCCCTTGTTTATTTCGTAGTGCCGGTCGTAAAAAATGGCGACCTTAGACCAGAATATAGTGAACTGAATATTGCAGGTTTTTTTTTTGGAGAAATCTTATTGCCATTTGGGGTTGAATTTATTTCTCGCATTGTTGGCAGTGGACATTGTTTTGAAAATATATAGAACTTGTTGGAGTTTATTGTGGACCTAGTATTGCACTCAAGAACATCTTCAAATATTTTTTGTGAATAAAGCTACGCGAGAGTTTGGCTACTTTTGTCTTGACTTGATTTTTGTTGTTGTTGACTCCATCATGTCACTGGACGGATCTGAACATAGTGAGGGCACAGTGCGAGAGACAGGCGAGGAAGTGGAGAAGGTGGAGTTGTCTAACGGCATTCGGGTGGTGAACAATGAGGAGGATGCTCTGATTTTTTTGGAGGAGCCTGTGTCGGCGGACCGGGTGTCGGGGCTGGACCGGTACGGACTGCAGTGTGTAGCCACAGTCTTAGGGTTTTCCGGTACTAGCGGTTTGTTGAGAGGTGAGCTGGTTGCCTGTGTGCTCGGTGGGGTGCGTGGGGCTTCGGGTGGAGCGGGAGCTGGGGCACCTTCGGCCCAGCCCCCATTCCATTCGACTCCTATCATGGCGCCCCCTCGGGCTCCGGAGCCGGGTACGTTCCCGCAGGCCGATGGCCGCTGGCGGTTGGGTATGCCTCTAGGTGATTCACGGGGTGGGTCCCCAATATTAGCACCCCCTCCTCAGGGTTTGTCTTCCGAGATGTTGTTTCAGCTCGAGCTCGCCAAACTTAAGCAGCAAGAGCGACAGGCTGAGCTAGAGCAGCGGAGGCATGAGGCTGAGCTGTCGCTCGAGCAGAAAAAGCATGAGGCTGAGCTCAAGTATAAGTGTGAGAATGAGCTCAAGCAGAGAGAGGCTGAGCTTAAGTATGAGTCTGAAAGGTATTGTGCCGATGATGATCTAGAGAAAACTCGGGTAGAGGTGACAAGGAACCGTGTCATCCAGGGTGGTCGACCCCATGACCAGTCCCTGTCGCATCTACTAAAGTTGGTTCCGGTGTTTGATGAGTTAGGAGTTACCAAATTTTTTCTCCGGTTCAAGAAAAAGTGCCAGGAGTACCAATGGCCCGAGGAGAAGTGGGCAGCCCTTGTTTCGTCACGTTTGATGGGGAAAGCACTCAAAGCGTATGATGCTTTGCCTCTAGATTCCTGCGTGAATTATGAGGCGTTGAAAGAGGCTGTCCTGAGGGCGTATGAGTTGCAGCCAGAGACCTATAGGCTGAAATTTAGGGCTGTTCCCAAGAGAAAGGAGGATACTTTCCAGGAACACGCTAGTGAGCTGTCAGATGCATTTGAGAATTGGTTAAGATTGGAGAATGCAACTACTTTTGAGGCAGTGAAGCAATTAGTGTTGTTAGAGCAATTTTTAAAATGTACTGGCAGTGACTTGACTCTTAACCTGAAAGAAAAGCAACCAAAAACTCTGCAGGAGGCGGCTAAGATGGCTGACCTCAGTTTATCATTGATTCGTGGGTGCGGGTCTGCACAGAGAGCTGAGGCAGGTAACAAGGGGCGTACCACTCCACCACCCCCGAATTAATGACACAAATAATTATCCATTTAAGAGTACTGTTGCCAATTATGATCCCAAGTCGAAACCCTTCCCGTTAAAGAGAGGCCAGGGCCCTTCCTCACCTCAGAGGAAGTCCAAGAGCGAAGTGGAGTGTTTCAAGTGTCATGAGAAGGGGCATATTGCGCGCTCATGTCCGAGCACACCGCCTACAGCAGTGGTGTCACTAGTGAGCAACATTGGTGTGTCTTTGAGGTCTTCTGCGTTTGCCCGGGGTAAACAGTCGGTTGCGAAGTCATCGCCGGTGCAGAAGCAGCAGGAGGGCTCGTCACCCATCCGAGATGTTTTTTGTGGTCATAGGGGGCACAGCACTGTGAGGTGGGCTGGTGTGGAGCATAGGCTTGAGTTGTTGCGTGATACGGGTGCTTCTCAGACACCCGCCGGCTTTAGCATCGCCAACAGCTCCGCATCGCCACTGAGAAAACTCGATCATAATTTGAGTATTTCATATCCCAATTCCCTTTATTCATTGCATGAACAGTAGTTAAGTGCTTGTTTAACCTCCATATAGTTCTGTAGTTGCCGTGCATGTTATTTTATTGCTTTTCTGACTGATAAACATTGTTGTTTACATTTGTTATCCTAGCTTGTAGCAGACGACGCACGCGCACCTCTAATCGACCTAGCTTTGTATTTTCTTATTAACTCTAGTAGTTATCGTATTCAGTATCCTACTGTAGCTATATATATCTGTAATTTTAGTTGTTGCTTGCATGATCTTGTACTGTAGTAACCTTTGACTGATAACTTTGCTTATCTAAATATAATCCTGCTTGACTAGCCTACAGTGACACCAGCGCCATCTGTTGATACAGTATATTAACCCCTTGTGTGCAGTTACACTTTATTTTTATATAATCTCTATTTGGTGAATTGTATATTTAGTTACATATTCTATTATATATATATATATATTTGTTTTGCTTTTTTTAGGTAGGTTATCACCCCTGGTAGCCTACTTCTGCATATTTCATACTTTTTTGTTTTTGGTTATTTTTGTTTTAGGTTAGTCTAGGCTATCATCCCTGGTGGCCTATTTCTGCGTACGGTACTTCAATTTTTAAATTTTCAGTTAGGCTATCACCGCTGGTGGCCTATTTCTGCGGACCGGTATTTCATAATTTTTGTTTTCGGTTGAACTAGGCTATCATCCCTGGTGGCCTATTTCTGCGTACTTCAATTTTTAAATTTTCAGTTAGGCTATCACCGCTGGTGGCCTATTTCTGCGTACCAGTATTTCATAATTTTTGTTTTCGGTTATTTTTGTTTTCGGTTAGTCTAGGCTATCACCGCTGGTGGCCTATTTCTGCGTACCGGTATTTCATAATTTTTGTTTTCGGTTATTTTTGTTTTCGGTTAGTCTAGGCTATCATCCCTGGTGGCCTATTTCTGCGTACTTCAATTTTTAAATTTTCAGTTAAGCTATCACCGCTGGTGGCCTATTTCTGCGTACCGGTAGTTCATAATTTTTGTTTTCGGTTAGGATAGGCTATAACCCCTGGTGGCCTATTTCTGTTTAAATAAACATAAATTGTTTTCGGTTCGGCTATCACTGCGTATTCAAATTTAATTTTGTTTTGTTTTAATTTTTGGTTAGGCTATCACCGCTGATAACCTATTTGTGTGTATTTCAACATTTTTGTTTTCGGTTAGGCCTATTTAAGTAAGTGAAGCGACCTGAAGGGAGTGAAGTGTTTTTAAAGTGAGTTTAGTGTTTTTAAAGTGAATTAAGTGTTTTTAAGTGAGTGAAGTGAACTGAAGAAAGTGATCGTCACCATGCCTCGTGCCTGTACGAACTGCGCCGGTAGGTTTGGTGCTTCCATGTTTGCTCCTGCCGATCCACAAGTCTGCCGACTCTGCCAGCAACGAGAGGATTTGACAGCAAAATTGGATGAAGCCCTCAACAAGATCAACGCCCTCACCAGGAAGCTGGAATCACTCCAAGAGTTTGTAACACTCAACGTTGGAGTATCACTAACTCAAATTGTTTCAACTCCAGCATCCACCACCGCCCCAACGTCATCTGCCAACAATCCAACACCTGCAGTAGACACTGCAGCAGATGCTTCTGATGAACCTGAGCCGACATCAAACCAGGACAGCCGCCCTGTTCACCTTAGTCTCTCCCCCACTCCTCGTGCAAGAAGCCTGCTAGCACGAACAGTACCAACCCCTCGCCCCCGTTCTAACCACTCCTCTCCCCGACCTGTACGTAGAGTCCCGCCACCACAGGTTTCCGGATTTACACCAGTGAGGAACGGTGCACGGCCAACGCAGAAAAGGTCTCATCTACCAGTCACAATGTCAAACAGATTTGAGATATTGGTAGAGATGGAAGACGAACCAGAAGAGACCAGGCTCGTTGGGGATTCCATCCTACGAGGACAGGTCGAAGAGTTCTGCGACAGAGTCCCAATTCAACGAAAAAGATTTTGCATCCCAGGAGCTGGACTGGACGACATTGTGGAAGCCTTCGAAGATACCACAAAGGATGCAAATGAAAATACCCTTTTTGTCATCCATGCTGGTTCAAATGACGTCATGCGCACCAGATCCGAAGAGTTGATGGATAAATATCGCAAGATGATCCAGCACTACAAAAACAAGTCAAGGAATATCATCATCTCAGGCATTCTCCCCAAGATCGACGCACCTGACAAATTCTACGACAAGGCCTTCAGCACAAATAGCCGACTAAAACATTTGTGTCTGAGGGAAGAAGTTGAATTCATCAACCTCTGGGACAACTTCTACAACCAGCCTACTCTGTTCCGCAAGGATGGCACTCATCTAAACCCTGTGGGTTCAGCACGCATGGGTCGTCTCCTACACGAAGCAGTCCGCAGCTATGGATAAAAAAACGCCATCCGAGAAGAAGCAGCAGTGACATAAATCATCCAACGCCAAGAAAAAAACAGAGGCAACCGAGGACCACCAGCGATAAGGACCGGAGACAGCGAGGACCGAGGACAGCCATGAACATAAATGTAGATCCGACAAGAACAAAAAATATTATTGAAGCGCGTTCCGTGAGTTCTAAAATAACAAATTTAAAGGTTTTCTATGCAAACGCTCGTAGCATACGCAATAAATTTTCAGATTTAGAGGAGCTAGTGTTTACAGAAAATTATGATGTGATTGGCATAACAGAATCTTGGCTCAATACAGAAGATAGAGACTTTTTAGCAGAGTATTCACTTCCCGGTTATGTAATGTTTGAGAAAAGCCGAATAAATCGAAATGGAGGTGGCGTTTTACTTTATATCAAAGAAAGTCTTAACCCTACCCTCTTGTCAAAACCTCAAATTGTGAACGTCGACGCATCTTTTGGGCTAATAAAGAATAATAAAGGTACCAAAATAATACTTGCATTAATATACAGACCTCCAGCTCAATCAGTGCAAACTGACCGAGAAATTTACGAACAAATTGCAGATATAAGTAACTCGCAAGATACCGTAATTTTTGGTGACTTTAATTTACCTGTGACCAAGTGGGGCGATACTCTTACTTCACACTCCGGACATGACTTGTATACGAACTTGCAAGAGAGTTCGCTTTATCAATTTGTTGGAACGCCGACCCGTGGTAATAACGTTCTTGACATTGTACTTGCAACAAAAGAAGAATTAATAGAGAATTTGAATGTTGGTGATGAATTCAGTAACAGCGACCATCATACGATAACTTTCACTTTAAAGTTTACTAGTAACGAAACAAATAGTAGCATCGAAAAAGTCCCTAATTTCAAGAAAGCAAACTTCCATAAACTTAGAGCTATGTTTAAAGAAACTGACTGGAGCTTTTTAATTCACAATAACGACATAAATACATCTTGGAAGTTATTCGAAGCCACTTACCTAAAAGCAGTGCAAGACTGCATACCATCGAAAACTCGGCGTCCAGGCCATAATAATAAGCCCAAATGGTGGAATAAAGATATTTCAAACTGCCTGCTTGCTAAAAAATTTGCTAATGATAGATTAAAATCCTCACAAAATGACGAAGAACGGCTGAAACTTGTAGAGCTACGACGCAAAGCCAAAAGTTAATTAAGCAAAGTAAAAAGACCTTAGAGTTACATATTGCGAATCAAAGTAAAACAAACCCGAAAGAATTCTATAGTTATATCAGAAAGAAAAAAGTAGTTACTTCAACTGTTGGACCGTTAGTCGATGAAAATGGAGAATACACCAAAGACGAAGAACAAATGAGTAATGCCCTCAATACCTTCTTTGCATCAGTTTTTACAACAGAAGACCTCAGTGATATCCCTACACCATCGCCGATTCAGATTGATAATTCAGATGTTTTAAGCAATATCACCGTTACAGAGAGAGAAGTATTGAATTGTTTAGATAAACTCAAGGTAAATAAAACGCCTGGACCTGATACAATCTCGCCTAGAGTTCTAAAGGAAGCTAAGGATGAGCTCTCTAAGCCACTGACAATACTATTCAATAAATCCTTGCAGTCTGGAACTATGCCCGATCAGTGGAAGCTAGCCAACGTAACACCGATATTCAAAAAAGGCAGCAAATCGCTATCCAGTAACTATCGTCCAATTAGCTTAACCTCAGTTGTATGTAAAATGCTAGAAACGGTCATACGAGACAGACTCGTAAATCACTTAGAGGAAAATAACATACTTAAAGATACTCAACACGGCTTTCGTAAAAAACGTTCCTGTTTAACAAACCTCTTAGACTTCTTCCACGATATCCTCAACCTCTACGATGAGAGTAAAGCTGTAGATATTATATACCTTGATTTTCAAAAGGCCTTTGACAAAGTTCCCCACAAACGTTTACTGCTAAAACTAAAAGCGCATGGAATACAAGACGGTGTGTTGAAATGGATAGAAAATTGGCTCAGCGACAGAAAGCAAAGAGTAGTCATAAACGGTAAAGCATCAAAATGGACCAATGTAAGTAGCGGGGTACCCCAGGGATCGGTACTAGGACCAATTCTCTTTCTAATTTACATCAACGACATAGATGAGGGTCTCACCTGTACAATCTCAAAATTTGCTGACGATACAAAAATTGCAAATAGCGTACTCTCAAAAGAACAAGTTGACGATATGCAACACAATCTAGATAAATTGTCATGTTGGGCCCAAATTTGGCAAATGAGTTTCAATGCGGATAAATGTAAAGTACTACATATCGGATACCTAAATGAGAAAGCAAACTATTCGATGAATGGCACTCAGCTTAAGAATGTAAACAGAGAAACCGATCTGGGAGTAACAATATCGAGTAACCTAAAACCGAGTCAACAATGTTCAGAAGTTGTTAAGAAGGCAAACAAAATAATTGGCTTTATAGGCAGGTCATTTGAGCATAAATCCAAAGAAGTTATCCTAACCCTTTACAATTCCTTAGTCCGCCCTCTTCTGGAATACTGCGTTCAATCCTGGTGCCCTTATTACCAAAAAGATATAAACAAGCTAGAACGAGTTCAACGTAGAGCTACCAAAATGATACCTAGCCTAAAGAACAAACCATACGAAGAGCGTCTTAGAGAATTAAATCTATTTCCTTTAACCCAGCGCAGATTAAGAGGCGACTTAATTCAAGTGTTCAAAATCATCAAAGGCATCGACAATATGAACTGTAGTAAGTACTTCACTATCGACCAATCTAATTACACGCGGGGAAACGGTTGCAAAATTATTGGTAAATCTTTTAACTCGCACGAATCTAAGAATTTCTTCTTCAATCGAGTTGTCAACTTGTGGAATGGGCTTCCCCGAAACGTTATAGACTGCATCACCGTTGATTCATTTAAACTCCGCCTAGACAAATATCTCGCATCAAACCCGCGACTGACTGCGTTTGTAAATGAATAACTTTATTTTATCCCCCCCTCAGTTACTAACCCATCTGTCCCCTACTAACTTCCTAATCCTGCCACGGACATTAGTTCCAGGGCAGTAATTCCCTTTCCAATGTTCCCTTACCCACTCTAAACCACTGTTTGGACACTTGATCCTCAGTGTTTTGGAGGACAAGCAACCTAGAAGGGTCACTGGATCTGTTGTTGCTTGATTTCCTTTGTACTCCTTTGTACTTGTTAAGAATTTCACTGGCAAGCCTATTAACGCGGCTCGGGTTGTGGTGGTTCAAGGCATCAATGCTACGCGGTCTTACCCGCTGGCCAGAGTAGAGCTTGAGGTGGACAGTGTGACACGAGAGTTGGATGGGGGTGTGGTGGAGAAGTTGCCAGTTGAGGGGGTCGACCTCCTTCTCGGTAACGACTTTGCGGTGCTCACTTCCGAGGTTCCACCCTTAGTCGTTGCCGAGACGGCGGCCGACACGAGTAGGGAGGGGCAAGCGGGGCTCGAGAGATCTCAGTCCGCTCAGGTGTCACAGCCTAATACCCAAGTTTTAGACCAGCGGAGGAAGGGTCGGAAGGAGAAAGTCAAGGCTGGTCGGGTTGAGAGTTTGGATCCAGCGACACTCCTTGGTGACTCGGTACTTGACCCAAAGGTGAGCCCCGGAGTGGCCCCAGAACCTGTCCCCCCTAGTGACATGGTAGGGCGTGATGGCACTCCGCGACAGAGTAGTTCCCAGGTGCAACGAGAAGATCCTAGTCTTGAGAGTTGTGGGAACGGGGCTATTGAACTCGACGAGGACGGGGAAGCATGTCATGTGAACCTGTTAAAGGAGTTTGTGAGGCAACCACCTGAGCAGCCTACTGTCCCTGTGTTGGTCTGCAGCGGCCAAGGTGGAGAAGGAGAGGGGGGCAGTGGGGTACAGGTGGAGGAAAGTTGGGATTGTCATGTCTCGGCGGAGCAGTGGGCGGGGGACACGAGTCAGGTGGCTGTGGAAGCGCTTGAGCACCTGCCTGAGCAGCAGTGTGCAGCGCTCCAGCACCTGCTCGGTTCATACCCCACTGTTTGTGCCGAGCACCCAGGCCTCACAACTCATGCGGTGCATGATGTTCCGCTAGCAGGTCACTTGAATGTTAGTAAACCGTTGGCCTCGTTGTTTCAGTGGTTCAAGGTGGGCGACGAGGCTTTGGCATGGTTGTCAGGCCAGGGTCGACCCATGGCTGCTAAGGGTAGTGGTCAGAATGAAGACATTGAGCAGATTGGTGAGGTTGGCTGTGGAATAGATACGCCCGGTCGTCGCATAGCCTCCCAATGCTGCTCTAGTCGAGTGCTACAGCCCTACCATAGACTGACTGTATCTGGCCGTGTCGCTGAAGGCGGTGATGCTGCACAGGCAGATGTAGTCGCAAGGAATGCGGGGTTGCGCATGTACGGTTTCGGCAGGGAAGCCTTAGCAATTATGAACTATGGGAGTGACTGCACAGGTGGTACAGATTGTCCCTCTCATGACCTGGCTGTTCTAGGGACAGAGGTGGAGAAGGAGGGAGACTATAGTGTAGAAACTGCGGTTTCGGCTGGGTTGTGGGAAGGCAATGAGCATGTTGTTCGTCGAGATAAGTTGCAACATCTTGTTCCTAAGCGTCAAGAGAAGTTGTTTACTAGGCTGTGGCAGTCCATCCGCATGTTTTTTATTCTCCAGGCCTGATGTACGGGGTAGAATCCGACATGGAGGCTGGAGACGGTGCAAGGCTCAAGTTGGCTCCCTACCGTATAAATCCTGCTCGACAGCCTGTTGTGAAAGCAGAGCTGGACTACATGTTCGAAAAGGGTCTGAGGGATAAGGGATATCGTGAGTGGTCGTTGCCAGTAACTTTGCAACCTGAGTTAAGTGGCAAGATCCGTGTCTATGTTGATTGCAAGAGTGTTGGTGCATTATCCCTGACAGACGCCTACACCTTATCCAGAGTTGACGACCCCATAGACCGCATCGGGGCTGCCTCGTTTATCACTAAGGTAGAACTAGTGAAAGGTTATTGGCAGGTCACGTTGCCGGAGAGAGCGAAGCGAAGTGCCAGTCGTGTGATGAACTGGGCAGTTTGTCAGTGTCAGGTGTTGTTTTGCTGCCGGAACACAAGCTGGATGTGTGGCATGCTAAGGGCACTGATAATGTTCTGGCTGATTGTTTGTCACGGGAGGGTATGTCTTAAGGAGCACCCTCGCCGTTCAGTCAGTGTTTGTTTGAGAGTGGAGAAAAATTAGGCTTGCCCCTGTAGTGCAAAGCCGCCAAAAACACTATTAAAAATAATACAAAAACCTCTCATAAAAACTCTTTCTTTTGATAGTATATAAGTGCAGTATGTTACAGCAAGAATCTAAGACATTCTGAGTTTCTGTCTTAGTAGGCTAGGCTTGTTGAAGCTTGCTCGTTGAGCGTAATATGTTAAGTGATACTATTCTTTTGGGGAAGTGTTGTGTAGATTTGTTTATATAATAAAGTGTTTTATGTTGTGATTGTGCCTTGTTTTCACAACTTGGGTGAGTAGCTGGGTGAGGTGGAGTTTATGAGCATTCTGTCTGGTCAGATGTGGCGTTTACCTGAGGTTAAAACGTCCCACATCTTGGGCGGGGTGTTACGCTGGCCAGCTTGCCAGAATGTGCTCGTACTCGCTAGCGCTCGCCAGGGCAGTGGAATGGGCTGTAATAATCGTAGAACGATGTTCTTTCTTTCCTAGTATTCATGTAGTCACAGCCAGATCAGTGGTGGTCTTTATTCTTGTCTGTGACACATGGAAGTATTTTATATTAGTGATTGAGTATAAGATATGCAGAGTGAAGTTAAAGGAGAAAGAGCGAGGTAGGCAGTGAGGAGGTATTGTGTGCGTGTGTATGTACGTGTGCTTCCCTCCCTCGCTCGAGCGCGGGCTTTCCCGGGCCCTTGATTGGCTGGCGTGCTTGGCGCGTTTTTAGGACGCCTGCATTTCATGACGTAGTGGTCTGTGATTGGGTGCCGCTGTCCTAGCCTTGGTGCTGGGGGCTTCGTCGTGCTTCTCCTGCAAAGCTTGGCATAGCGTGCTTGGTCCTAGACGTCCCTCGCAATCTGTTCCCCAATCTAACCCCCTATACTACAGTTTCTCTCTCTGACTTTTTCTTTTCCATTACTTCTCACCTTTATTCAATTACTTATCCCTTCTGGTTCTGCATACGACTTCCATAGTCGGCCAGTCGTATTACCAGCACCAGTTCTCACATATATGTTTTGCCGTAGCTTTAGGGGTTATTAGTCATAGTCACATGAGTCATATTATCATTGGGTGCTTCTAATTATTAAGTTGTTCTTTGTTGCTATTTAATGCTAGACAGTGGAAGGTATCTTTAGTCGTTGTCTGAGTTATGTATATGGCGAGTCAAAGCCTATACGACTTCGACGGAGCTAGGTGCCTGTAACCTTTGTGCTTATTTTTCCTTTGCGAGTGTAGCAGTATACGTGCGAAGGGCTTTTGCCTACTCTTGCTCGTATGCTCGCTACCTCTTTGTGTTGACCTTTGTGGAGCGCCAGGGCAAGACCAGATACTTGAGATCTGGACTTACCAAGAGAGCCTCCAAGTCAATTAACGTAACATAAGAGAAATCTGGTCAAGGGGAGACAGTAGGCTACGAGCATGCTTGCGCTCTGCCTAGCCTCCTGGTGCCTTTTATGCCGCTGCTAGACTTTATTAGTAATTAAGACAGCATTGTGTTTATTAACTTTATCTGTGTATGCTTTAGGAACTTACATATTATTTTAGCCTAGGTTGATGCTTGGCACACAACCCAATATGGCTGTTACTTTGGCTAAGGAAGTACAGTTTTGAGTGGCTATTATTAGTGCTGTCACAGAGTTGTTGCACTCCCTTGTTATATATATGTATCCTACTTATTGATGTATTTAAGATACACGCTTTGGTGCCCTGCCCCTGCATTATTTCGGTTCTATATTACCGAGCATCTTAGAGCATCAGACGTTTCCAGAAGATTCCTTATCTGTTTGCTGTAGGACTAGCCTTCAACTGCTTTCATAGAGCATTGAAGAGTTTAGTGTGGAGTTCAGACTCACACTAAAGTTAACGTAAGCACATAACCTTTTTATTAATCCTAATCATAGTTTATTTAAGCATTGTTATTACTTAAGAGCATTTGTTCCTCGACTAGTATTAACGTAAGTACTCCTTTTTGAGAGTAGGCTTTGCCGTCACCGGAAAGCCTTTGTAGAAGTGCACTAAAACCCAGTTAATTGATACCCCGTTATCCAGGATATTAACTCTGGAGGGTTTAAGTGTTTTGTTCATTGGCGTAATAGTTCGAGGGTTTGGAATTAGCATACCGTTGTTGCAGATATAGCCTATCATCTAGTCCATTATTAAGTGCCCTTGTTTATTTCGTAGTGCCGTTCGTAACAGTGTATGTACGTGTGCCTCCCACGCTCGCGCGGGCTTTCCCACGCTCTTGATTGGCTGGCGGGCCTGGCGCGTCCTAGGATGCTTGCTTTTCATGACGTAGTGGTCTGTGATTGGATGCCGCTGCCCTAGTGTTGGTGCTGGGGGGGTCCCCGCCGCGTATCTCCTGCAGAGCTTGGCATAGTGTGCTTGGTCCTAGATGTCCCTTGCAATCTGTCCCCCAATCTATCCCCCTGTACTGCTGTTTCTCTCTCTGAACTTCTTCTTTTCCATTACTTCTCATCTTTATTCAATTTCTTATCCGTTCTGGTTCTGCATACGACTTCCATAGTCGGCCAGTCGTATTACCAGCACCAGTTCTCACATATATGTTTTGCACTAGCTTTAGGGCTTATTAGTCATAGTCACATGAGTCATATTATCATTGGGTGCTTCTAATTATTGAGTTGTTCTTTGTTACTATTTAACCTGACAAGCGCGATATGACAGTAGGTGCTAGGGTAGTTATTTTTGCATTTCTAGCCCTGGATTCTGACAGAATTCGTTATATTTACAATATAAACCATTATTTGTTTTCGGTATGCTTTTATTTTACATATATGATGTATATATGAACCTTCAAGAGTGCTAAAATAAGTGGGAAAAGCATTTGGGTGGTGAAAAACGAAGATATTGGCCACCCGGTCATAATCTCAGGCGAGAGAGAGACAGGCAGCCCTCCCCTCTCGCTGTCTGGGAGTCAACTGAGAAGAGCGGGGCGGTGTGTGCCGGTGTCTGGGTGTTGCATAACGATCTTTTATGCAACCCACTTGTGCTACATTATCGCGGGAGAGAAAAAACCGATAAATGATGATATAAGAGGAAAAATAGGTGATAATTGAGGAGGGAGTGGGAATAAGGTGGGGACGAGGGGGGGTGGGTGAGATTTACATGGATGAGTACTGGAGGGGAATTATCTCACCTAGAGACAAATTCCTTTGTTTTGATAGGCCCTTTTTTTTTATGGAAGGCTTTTTTTATGGTCCTGCTTCCGTGAGGCCTATCGCGTTCCCTATAGGAAGCCTTCCGTGAGGCCTATCGCGCTTGCCGGGTTAATGCTAGACAGTGGAAGGTATCTTTTGTCGTTGTCTGAGTTATGTATATGGCGAGTCACTTCGACGGAGCTAGGTGCCTGTAACCCTTGTGCATATTTTTCCTTTGCGAGTGTAGCAGTATACGAGCGAAGGGGTTTTGCCTACTCTTGCTCGTATGCTCGCTACCTCATTGTGTTGACCTTTGTGGAGCGCCAGGGTAACACCAGATACTTGAGATCTGGACTTACCAAGAGAGCCTCCTAGTCACTTAATGTAACATAAGGGAAATCTGTTCAAGGGGAGACAGTAGGCTACAAGCATGCTTGCGCTCTGCCTAGCCTCCTGGTACCTTTTTTGCCGCTGCTAGACTTTATTAGTAATAAAGACAGCATTGTGTTTATTAACTTTAACTGTGTATGCTTTAGGAATTCACGTATTATTTTAGCCTAGGTTGATGCTTGGTGCACAACCCAGTATGGCTGTTACTTTGGCTAAGGAAGTACTGTTTTGAGTGGCTATTATTAGTGTTGTCACAGAGTTGTTGCACTCCCTTGTTATATATATGTATCCTACTTATTGGTGTATTTAAGATACACGCTTTGGTGTCCTGCCCCTGCATTATTTCTGTTCTATATTAACGAGCATCTTAGAGCATCAGACGTTTTCAGAAGATTCCATATCTGTTTGCTGTAGGACTAGACTGTCAGTGTTTTCATAGAGCATTGAAGAGTTTAGTGTTGAGTACAGAGTCACACTAAAGTTAACGTAAGCATATATTTCTTTATTAAATGTTGTTATAGTTTATTCAAGCATTGTTATTACTTAAGATCATTTTATTAACGTAAAGCACTCCTTTTGTGAGTAGGCTTTGCCGTCACCGGAAAGCCTTTGTAGAAGTGCACTAAAACCCAGTTAATTGATACCCCGTTATCCAGTAGATTAACTCTGGAGGGTTTTAAGTGTTTTGGTCCCCGGTGTGTGTGTGTGTGTGTGTGTGTGTGTGTGTGTATGTGTGTGTGTGTGTGTGTGTTTGTGTGTGTGTGTGTGTGTTGTTACGACCGGCACTACGAAATAAACAAGGGCACTTAATAATGGACTAGATGATAGGCTATATCTGCAACAACTGTACGCTACTTCCAAACCCTCGAACTATTACGCCCACACACACACACACACACACACACACACACACACTCTCTCTCTCTCTCTCTCTCTCATACAGCTTGTGACTGTGCCCATTTTATTTCCGTATTTCCTACTTGTGTTAGGAAATCGTCGGGGCGTGAGTTGTGGAGAGGATTAAGGGGGGTCACCGGCTAATTTTATTTTTCTCTCCTTTTCTCTCTTTCCCTGGCTTGTATCCATTTTGCCCCATTCAGCCAACTGTTTTAAGACGTTTATCCCCATCCATAAAAATGAAACTACATAACATAATCTACCTTTTCTCTCTTTCCCTGGCTTGTAAACATTTGGCCCCATTCAGCCAACTGTTTTTAAGACGTTTATCCCCATCCATAAAAATCAAACTACATAACATAATCTACCTTTTCTCTCTTTCCAGGGCTTGTATCCATTTGGCCCTATTCAGCCAACTGTTTTAAGACGTTTATCCCCATCCATAAAAATGAAACTACATAACATAATCTACCTTTTCTCTCTTTTCTCTCTTTCCAGGGCTTGTATCCATTTGGCCCCATTCAGCCAACTGTTTTAAGACGTTAATCCCCATTCTTAAAAATTAAACTACATAACATAATCTACCTTTGATCTAGTTTCTAATTCCAATTAAGGGGGAGGTAGTTGCTTTTTCTGGCCCCCTTCTCTCTCATGTTTGGCATAATAGTCTGGAAATTTTTAGAAGTTTGTTCCATTTGGACGAAACAGATCTAAAATATATGAAACAGAAGAAGACGAATAGGATGATGATTAGAAAAGCTGTATAATATATGATGACGATAACCGAAGCCAAAACGACAAATATAAGCGAAAATATACAAAGCAAGAAACTTCAGCAAATAACAAAGAAAAACGACAGTCGAGAGAGAGAGAGAGAGAGAGAGAGAGAGAGAGAGAGAGAGAGAGAGAGAGAGAGAGAGAGAGAGAGAGTAAGAGAGTGAGAGAGAATTCTGAGACAGCAAGTATTGAAGAAAGCAGAAGACCAACAGAGAAGCAAGCCACCTGGAAAATCAAAGGGAAGGTTACTGCAACATCCAAAAAAGGAAAACTGGCTGCAAAGGAGAGGAGAGAAAAGAGAGAGGGAGAGGGGGGGGGAGGGGGAGGGAGAGGGGCAAGAAGGGGTGAGGGAAAAGAAGGGGGAGTGGAAGAGGTAGGGGAGAGGATTGAAAGAAGAAGACAAAGGAAAAATGAAATTCATGAAAAATAGGCAAAATCAAGGAATATTTCAAAATACTAAAGAACGCTAAATCAAAGGGAATAAATTAACAACATGTGTAAAGTGAGTTAAGAATGCAAATTTCAAAAGCGAATACCAAAATCAAAGAAAAATGCAATAGTCTACTAACTTAAAACTGCATAATTACAAATAATCTAAGGAAGAATACAACTTCCAAGACAAATGAAAATATATTTGAAAATCTAAGCAAAACCTGAAATTCAAGATCATTATAGTATCGTATGTAAAAATCGGGTGTAAACACTAAATAAAGAATGTCAAATCGATGCCGCATACAAATTCCCAGAGAGAGATAGAGAGAGAGAGAGGGATTTCAAGTCTAATATACTATTAGTTAGAGGTAAATATTTAACTTATGATTGGCAGTTTATTCTGGCTATCATTAAACGATACAGCTTAGGGAGGATCTGTGGGAATGAAAATGGAAAGACTATCTCAATTAGCCCTCTGACTTCCATATACCCTACCTAATCTGAGTAAAATCGTCTAATAATAGCCAGAAAACAGAAGAGAAATGCGGGATCGTATCTCGGAAGGGTTAAGGGGTGAATGACCGTTTTTCTGGACCCCCTTCTCCCTAATGTTTAGCCCCACTAGTTTTGAGATTATAAGACGTTCGACCCATTAGTTTGGCGATTTTAACACCTTTCGCCCCATTTCGTTGTTAATTTTAAGACTTTTCCTACCATTTAGGTGTCGATTTTTTCCTGGCGACCGATAGCGAGCCTGTAATTTTAAGAGGAACCGGCCTTCGGCCGGGAAATTTTTCTACCAAAAAAATTACAAATTTATCTTGAAGGGGGTTCTAGGGGGTGTTTTTCTAAGCTTGATGGAGGTCTAAGGAGGAAACTAAAAAAATATATGAATAAATTAATGAAGTGACCAAACAAACGACCAGTCTCCCCTTAATATAAGGCTAGAGAGGCATACTGCAGCAAACAAGCACAGGTAAATCACTATAGATAAACCCTGCTTGATGTGATTTACCTGTCTATACCCCTCATTGTTTACTTTGCATACCCTTGATTGTTTACTTTCTATGCCCCTGATTGTTTACTTTCCATACTCCATGATTGTTTGCTTTCTATGCTCCTCATTGTTTACTTTCTATACCGGATACTCCATAACCCTGATTGTTTATTTTCCATACTCCATGATTGTTTACTTTCTATGCTCCTCATTGTTTACTTTCTATACCCCTGATTATCTACTTTCCATAACCCTGATTGTTTACACTGCAGCCAAGGCAACACGCTTGAAGCCAGCAGTATATGAGCCCTATTTTCAGTTATATCTCTTCGGCCCCAAACAACTGAACTGAACAAACAATAGAAAACAAAGGCAAACACATTAAATAAATACAAATAAACTATAATGCAAGCACAAAAGAGACATTGAGAGCAACCCAGGACCCACCTACAAATACACATGTCCGACTTGCTCAAAACCCATTACTTCGAGGAGCCGCTAAACTAAGGGTTCAGTTCTCTGCAACTCACGCGGGAACTGGACCCATTTCACCTGCACTACACTTGCCTCCATGAAACACTACACAAACACCTGGACATGTTCCTCATGCCCCTCCCTCTCCCAGTCAAATCCCTCCCCTAAAGCCCGTCCACCTCTCCTCCCCAACCCACATAACCATACCATACCATCCACTCCCTCTCCTAAAATCCGTCCACCTCTCCTCCCCAATCCACATAAACTGCCCATAACATCCACTCCCACTCCTAAAACCTGTCCACCTTTCCTCCCCAACCCACCCAGCCCATCCACACCCCAACCTAATCCTTTCCTACCCTCATCTCCTGCACCCCAATCACCACCATCACCCCTTCCCCCTCCCCCACCCCACCCCCTCCTCGTGCAGCAGCACCCAACATACACCGCACACACAACATTAACATCCTTCAACTAAACATAGATGGCATCAATACAAAGAAACACGAACTCACACACTTCATTAAACAACACAACATACACATTGCCATCTTACAAGAAACAAAACTCCGTACAACACAAAAAACACCTACATTTCACAATTTCACCACCATACGACAAGACCGGGCCGTCGGCATTGGCGGTGGACTCATCACCCTGGTACACAAAGATATAACATATATAGACACCAGTGCACATATAAAATCTCCCCCCCCCCCCCCCCCAAACGATAACACAACAGAAATTCAATCCATTAAAATACGCACTGGAAATAGCTCGAACATTACCATTATAAACACATACATCCCTCCCCAAACATCCCCTACAGTACCAAACGATTACAGACCACAAATACAACACATCACAAACACCCCACACATCATCCTGGGTGGTGATTTCAATGCAAAGACGTCGGCCTGGTTTGTCGACAACCCCGACACAGACAGAGGGCTGGTCTTACAACACCAAACAGACAACCTATATATCCTTAATAACATTCATCAGCATACCCATACTCCCCACCAAGCCCTCTACACCCCATCATCTCCTGATATCACCTTTTGCTCCCCTGAACTCGCCCCAACATCCTGGAGGGTGGTCAGAACCTTGGGCTCAGACCACCTCCCGATCCTTATCACCACCAAAACAAGACTCACCCCAGCTAGCCACAGACACACTTACACTAACTATAAAAGAGCTAACTGGGAAGCTTTCACAAATGAGACAGAACAACATTTTGAAACCTTAAACAGTACACCCATCACTAACATCAACAATGCTGTACACACATTCTACACGACTATCCAAAACGCCGACAAGAAACACATTCCAAGAGGTAACATAAAAAAACACAACCCCAACTTCTCACCAGAAATTCAAAAACCTCATCATACAACACGACACACTGAAACACTCCCCAGCACCCCACACACAAGACATCAATCAACAAATTCAAGCACTCAACATCCAGATTAACAACAAAATACAAGAACAACAAACACTAAATTGGAATATTTCCTACAAACACTCAATCACAAAACAAACCCCAAAAAACTCTACAAAACACTAAACAGCATCACACTTTCCAACAGCAACACAACACAATCACATGCTGCAATCACAACAACTGACTCTACTCCTTCACGTAAACAACAAGCAAACACTCTCATCAATCACTTCTCTCATGTCAGTCACCTAAAACCCCACAAATACGACCGACGTGTCATCCAACGAAAAAGACAATTCCCCACAGACCCTGACTATACACTCTTCACCAACAACCAGACAAAGCATATCATCAACAATCTCAAGCTCTCACCCGCCTGTGGCCTAGACAACATAAGCAACATTCACGTCAGACACCTGGGACCAGAAGGCATACCAAGCACTTACTAACATATCAAACTTCAGCTATTCACACAACACAATACCAGACATCTGGAAGCATGGTATCATCATCACATTCCCCAAACCTAACAAAGACCCCGCGCTACCCTCCTCACACCGCCCTATCACACTCCTTTGTACCCCCTCCAAAGTCATAGAGCGCCTTGTACTACAACTGATGACACCTGACTTACCCCTTTCTCCAACACAACACAGCTTCAGGCCATTGCACTCCACAAACACTCTTCTTACAGACCTTACACAAAGAGCTTTTGACAGCATCAACTCAGCTAGACCACCACACAGATCAGTACTTGCCACACTCGACATTAGTAAAGCCTTCGATGCCATCCCCCGCCACAACCTAACAAACAAAATCTACATCACATACATGCACAACAACACAAAAAGATGGCTGGCCAACTTCTTAGCAGGCAGATGTGCACACGTATCTTTTGATGGTCAGTCATCTAGCATTAGAAATTTCCCAAACGGAGTCCCGCAAGGATCCGTCCTGTCGCCTGCACTCTTCAATCTGTACATGCATGATATAAATACACCAAATTCACCCCAAATAACCATAGCCTCCTACGCAGATGACATAACACTCACAAGCACGCACCAAAACCCAGACACAGCAACAAGACTCCTTCAAGACTATCTTGACACATTACATGAATGGTGCACTACAAACAGACTCAAAT
>CM064577.1:34716633-34756633 GCA_032716605.1 Paralithodes platypus | reverse complement strand
ATATATATATATATATATATATATATATACAGTATATATATATATACTGTATATATATCCTGCAGGGCCTCTCAGAATGGTGGAGTAAATAAATCCCCAGGAACAAGTCAACAGTCAGTATATTTGCAGTAAATCACAAGCCATTAGGATAAGGCAGTGCTCTAAAACACACGGTACACGGTAAAAGCACATTAACTGGGTATATAAATCACATTCACACACACACACACACACACATATACAAACATAATTTCTCACACACTCACACACACACAGACACACACCCATACACACAAACATATGATCCATACATTTGGGTGCGTGGAAAATAATGATGGTATCTCTCTCTCTCTCACCGAATCCATTATTCTAACTGGCAAGAAGTGTAAACAATACATCTTCTGTTCTACAGTGTCCTTAAGGGGGTGCTCTCTAGATTTGTTATTTATATCAAATTTGTCTGTAGCTTATCATAAATAAATAAGAAACGCAATTTAGTGTATAACATCCACATAATTGCATTCTTAAAATTAGATATCCTCAAATGACATTACGGAAATCAAGTCAAAACAAAACAATAGCTAGCATTAAGGTAAGTCACCTGTTTTTTGTTTTTGTTTTATCTTTCTCTCCCTTTCTCTCTTTCTCTGGCTTGTATCTCTTCGGCCCCATTCAGCCAACTGTTTTAAGACGTTTATCCCCATCCAGGTGTCGAGTTCTTCCTGGCGAGCGTTAATTATTATTAATTATTAAGGTTCTAGTCCATATAGTGCCACATGTATTTGTTGATTTCATTAATTGAGCTTAGAAGTAAAGTTGGTGTTGTATTTCAAACAGTTTCGGTGACAACTGTAGCCGTCTCGCCGTTCCCCACCATGCAAAGGGGAACAGTCGCCACCGAAACAGTTTGTAATAAATGTTTCTCGTCTGCCAGTGTGGGTTTTCCTTCCTGTTCTGATGATCACGTCAGTATGATTATCTTAGTGGGGCAGATATGTGAAACATATGTGGGAATTGTGCGTTTCTTGATACTAGTGTCAAAATTGGCACACACAATAATAAATTCAGTATAATCAAAATTAGCTATAGGGCCATCAAAGGTTTAGCCTATGTTGGTTTTGGCAGCCCCTTTTCAATTAATCTCCATAAGAGTACTGAAACACCGATATTTACCCCAAACTGTATACTGTGGTAGAGATGGCAAACTAGTCTCAAATGTTCAGACAATGTTTATACAAAAGTTGTCCATTTGACTTGTACTGGTCCCTGTAGTTCAACAAATTAGTGGCAATTGGCAACAATTCTTACCAATTTGTAGCATGATAATAAACTTCAGGAACCAGTACAAGTCAAACGGTCAACATTAGCCAAACATTCTCTGAATATAAGTGGTTTCCCTTGCCCGGACGAGTCATTTGAGACTAGTTTGACGTCTCTACCACAGTATACAGTTTGGGGTAAATATCTGTGTTCCAGTACTCTAATGGAGATTAATTAAAAAAGGGGCTGCCAAATCCAACATAGGCTAAACCTGTAATGGCCCTATAGCTAATTTTGATTAGACTGTGTTTATTATGGTGTGTGCCAATTTTGACACTTGTATCATGAAACACACAATTCTTCCACCTATCTGCTGCACTATCTTGCTAACTGAGACTATAGACGGTAAAAAAAACAAAAACACAAATATAAATAAATAAACAATAATAAATAATAATAATAAAACAAATATATATATAACTACACGAGAGCTTTTATAGTCAACATTCCACGATCAACATTTTCTGGCAACATTTCTTGAATATATTGCACTGGTATCGGAAACTAGACTGATGATAGATGAATTTAGGCCAAGGAAATATTTAAAATTATGACCTCATAAGCTGCCAGACCAGTGTTGAGGATAAATGTTGAGGTGAAATGCGCTCGTGTGATACCAGCTTAAGGGAGCCCACCTCGCTTTTTTTGTATCTGTCTTTCCCTCTTTCTTTGGCTTATATCCATTCGACCCCATTTAACCTACTGTTTTAAGACGTTTACCCCCGTCCAGGTGTCAATATTTTCCTGGTGAGCGGTAGCGAGCCAGCATATATATATTTTTGTTTTTAGAGCAAGCTAAATTTGTACATTTTTAGAAAGAAAAATTTCTCCGGCGAAGCCGGATTTCTCCATACAACGCTGGCTTGCTATCGCTATCCAGGAAGATATCGATACCTGGATGGGGATAAACATCTTAAAACTGTTAGCTGAATGGGGCCGAATGGATACAAGCCAGGGAAAGAGAGAATAGGAGAGAAAGATAAAAAAAGCAAGTGACCCTCCCTTAAAGGTGAACATTTTATTTGTCACATCAGCTATCATACACAGTAACAAAAACACCAATATCGGAACTAACTTCAGCTCAATCCATCAATTCTCATAAACGTATCCTTATCTGCTTTTTTTCTCTTCTTTTCTATATTTCTCTGGTTTGTATCCATTCGGTCCCATTCAGCCTACTGTTTTAAGACGTTTATCCTCATTTAGGTGAAAACATTTTCCTGGCGAGCAGTAGCGAGCCAGCATATACAGTATACAGTATATATATATATATATTTTTTTTTTTTGACAGCAAGCTAAATTTGTGCTTTTTTCGATAGAAAAATGTCTCCGGCGTAGCCGGATTTCTCCAAACAATGCTCTCTGTCTATCGCTCGCCAGGAAGAAATCGACACCTGGATGGGGATAAACGTCTTAAAACTGTTGGCTGAATGGGGCCGAAAAGATACAAACCAGATATAGAGAGAAAAGGAGAGAAATATAAAAAAAAAAACACAGGTGACCTCCCTTAATGCTAACTACCCAGACATTCTCTCTCTCTCTCTCTCTCTCTCTCTCTCTCTCTCTCTCTCTCTCTCTCTCCTCTAATTTTCTTCCCTGGCTTTCATTCGTTAGTACCTACTAATTATATAATTAAGTTCCGGCTGCTTTGCATGAGCCACAGAGTTTGAGGAGGAGCTCGTATATCCTATAATTCTATCAAGAACACTCTCTAATTTACTCACTAATTTAATTAACTGTAATTCTATAAAGAACATACTCTAATTTAGTCCCCTCTTTTCTTATTAGTTAAGGCGGGATGGGCGCATTTATTTGTTCATTTATATATGTTTTTATTATTGTATTTACTTCCTCCCTAGATCTCCATCAAACTTAAACAACACCCCCCCCCCCAAAAAAAAAAAAAAAAAAAAAATATATATATATATATAAATGTGTACTATTTTCGATAACATTTTCTCGCGGCCTCGGTTTCTCTTTAAATACAGGCTTGCTATCGCTCGCCAGAAAAAATCGACACCTAAATGACAAGAAAAGTCTTAATATTGGCAAAGAAATGGGACAAAAGGTCGTAAAATTGGCAAACTAATGGGCCGAACATCTTAAAATGTCAAAACTAATGGGGCTAAACATAAGGGAGAAAATGGTTCAGAAAATCGACCCATCTCCCCTTAACAACATTGTTACGATCCAGGTTCTCAAAGACACAGGGCTCTTCAACATTGGATTAGATAATGGCAAAATGCAACAACGGTAACACTAGATCCAACCCCTGCCTTAAACACTGGAAAACAAAACACCATTACCGCCCTGAGTCGTGCCTGGACAACGAGGTATCCTATGACTCGGTAACTGGTGCACACACACTAGGCTGACGCTCGATGAAACAGCCTATTCTCAAACAGTAAAAGATTACTCGATTAGGTTACACAAAGAAAAGATAGTTAACGTGATTAATTAACGTTTCGGTAGATACTCAAATAACTGGCACTCCTGTATTAAAGAAAAGTGCAATGCTAGTCCTGCAACATCAACTGGAAACTTCTGAAATAAGTCTGATGCTGGGAAGATGTTCGTAAAGAATCTTGAACAATTATAATGCAGAATACGGGTCACAATAAATACTAGGACATATAGTAATAATAGGCAGGCGAATAATAAAGACTGCGCAAAGGTAGTAATGCTCGACAACTAAAGAAATGCTTCGTGACACAACGCAACAGCCTACAGGTTGTGCAACTCAACAACAACCTCGGCTCAAAAGTGCAGTGAATAATAATGTGGCATACATATAATAATGGGGGCTTATCTCTAACCAGTGTCTGCTCAGTTAATAAAGTCTAGCTGGGGTATCAAGGCAGGGCAACAATGGGCGAGCATGCGGCTCGTAGCCTAACGTTGTCCGAAGGTGGTATAATGAAGATTACGTTATATGACGGGGATGCTCTCTTGATAAATCTAGGTCTCTAGTACCTAGTTCTATCCTGGCGATCCCTCAGAAGTCAACACAAAGAGGCAGCACTATGTTATGAGGGATAGGCTATGGCCCTCTCACACCACAGCACTGTGCTCGCAAAGTAAACCCACCCGAAGACAACTTAGGCTCCCACAGTACCTGTCGATGTCGTGCAGGGCTTAGCTAACACTGCACACATCGGAGACAACGACACAGTAACCTTACCCCTAGTCTAGCTTTAGATAACCAAGCAGAATCACTCACCACCTTGCCAGGGAGACATCTACCGGTCTACAACCTTCCCGAGAGAGGACACATACGGAAAAGTCCGTCTCTCGAAAAACCTCAATAAAGCCTAATACCTCCTTAACCTAATACATGGAAATATCTGAGAGCTTCGCGTACAATACGACGGGTCGACGGTGAACGTCTATGCTGAAACCAGATGGGATGTTGAGTTTAATAAAGATTAGAGAATGAGAAAGGAGAAGTCGAGAGAGAGAAATAGTATGCAAAGTGGCGAGTATGGGGGACAGAATTGCAAAGGATGTAGGTGATATGCGTGTCAGGCAAGCTCTGAGCTGGTAAAGAACACGCGGCTGCGATGGGAAGGGACTAGTTGACCACCCGGCCGCCAACGCCGTCAGCGCCCAAGCGAGCCGCGTCATAGCTCACCCCGCTGCCAGGTGTACTCCCTCACCCTCTCTCGCTCGCCTCCCACACAAGCAACATTTATATTATAGCGAATAAAAAATATAAGGCGCGGTCACAGACCAAAACAAAGACCATTTCTAGACTGTCTGTGGCAACACGACCCTAATGAAATAAAGCAGATCATTCTAGTTCAACTGTAGCCTATCCCCCCATCCTGGCGAGCGCTAGCGAGCTGCAATGCCCCACGCAACCATTCTGCCAACGCCGGAGGCGTCACACCCCCCCCGAGATATGGGACACTCAACCATGAGCCCATATCTGAACAGGCAGAATGTCGCTAGAATCTGCCACTCCTAACCACTCCGCCACTCATGGAATGCAAGCTCAGTCTCCTCAAAAAAAAATACAACAACATTTTTATATAAAAAAATCTTATCACCCTTCCCAAACATAATACATTAATTCATAACATTGTGCTCCCAGAGCGAGCTTTAAGAAGCACAGCCTACTGAGGGAAAATCATCTGCACTCAGTACTCAGCTACAATATTATCTTAAAATTAATTATTAAAAGAAAGAGTTTTTATTTAATTTTTCATATTTTATTTTAATGTTGTTTTTGGCGGCTACTATAGATGTAGCCTAATTTTCGTCTAATCAAAGCCAACAACTCCTGCCCTGCGACCCTACGCTGATGCTACACACGCGAGCCAACAAGCACCAGCGCAAAAATACACCGCGAGCCAAGACAGGAGGCTATACCAACATACTGTGGTAGCCTACCCCGGATCCTCCACCCGCGACAAACAGTCCGCAATCACATTCTCACAACCGGCAATATGGCGAATGTCTAAGTTGTACTCTTGCAACATGAGCGACCATCTGGTCAGCCTCATATTCCGGTTGTGGAATTGATTGAGGATTGAATTTAAGCGGGTGGTGGTCGGTATACACTACCACGACTGGCCCATAGACAGGAACATAGACCTCAAAGTGTCTGAGCGCTAACACGATTGCCAGCAGTTCCTTTTCAACAACCGAATAGTTTTTCTGTGCTGAATTAAATTTCTTTGAAAAGAAACTGACTGGATGCTCAAGACCTTCCTCGTCTGTCTGCAAAAGTACGGCACCAGCCCCTACTCCGCTGGCATCAGTCGCCAACTGAAATGGTCGTTCAAAGTCCGGGGCCCTGAGGATAGGGTGAGTGCATAAAAGGTGTTTAACTACTCGAAACGCCTGCTCACACTCAGGGGCCCAGCGGAACTTTTTATCTTTGGCTAGTAGATCTGTCAAAGGAGCTAACACAGTAGAATAGCCTCTTATAAAGCGGCGGTAATACCCAATCATGCCCAAAAATCTCATGATCTGCCGCTTGGTGGTCGGCCTGGGGAACAAGTCGATAGCCTGTATCTTCTGTTGGGGCGGGCTCACCTGCCCTAACCCAACCACAAACCCCAGATACTGCACCGTGGCTTGCACAAAGTCACAATTGCCCAGATTAGCCACCAAGCCTGCTTTACTAAGTTGACTAAATAAGGCTTCTATGTGCTCACAGTGACTTTGGAAATCGTTGTCATAAATGATCACGTCATCAAGGTAGACAATACAGTTTGGGATGTCTGCTACGATGTCGTTCATTAAGCTCTGGAAAGTGGCCGGTGCATTTTTCAGACCATATGGCATCACGTTGCAACAGTAAGTACTGCCATCCACCACAAACCCGCACACCTCTTTAGCCCGCTCAGACAGTGGTACTTGCCAGTAGCCTTTGACGAGGTCTACCTTGGTCAAGTACCTTGCTTTCCCGATCTTATCCACACTGTCATCCACCCGGGGAAGAGGATATGCGTTGGTGGGGGTCAACCCGTTCAACCGCCTAAAGTCAATGCAGAACCGAACTTTTCCATCAGGTTTGGGCTGCAGAGTGACAGGAGAAGTCCACCGTACTGCCCCCTTCTCGATCAAGCCTCTCGCCAGCATATATTCCAGCTCATCCGTGAGCGCTGGGAGTTTAATGGGTGGCACCCGATAAGGTATCGACTTGAAGGGGGGGTGCTCTCCTATATCGACGTCATGCACCGCTTGAGTAGTGAGGCCTGGGTGCTCGGCAAATACAGTGGGGTATGAATCGAACAGGCGCTGCACTGCCACCTGCTGTTCCTCCGGCAGGTGCGGCAGAGCATCATGCGCACATTGGCTCGAATTCCCCGCCCACTGATCAGCCGAGACATGACAATCGCAGTTATCATCCACCTGATCATTGCTGCCCCCCTCTCCTTCTCCACCATGACTGCAGCAGGTCAACACAGGGACAGCTAGTGACTCAGGTGGGCGCCTCACATACTCCTTCAACAAATTAATGTGGCATAGTTGGTTACGCTTCTTCCGGTCTGGAGTGGCAACGAGGTAATCTAGATCGGAGATCTTTGACACCACCCGATAAGGCCCAGCGTACTTGGCAGCCAGAGGATGACCTGCCAAAGGCAACAGGACCAACACCTCTTGACCTACCTGAAACTCCCGGAGTTTCGCCTTAGTATCGTACCTGTCCTTCATACGGGCCTGCGAACTCACCAAATTACGCCCGGCCAGCTCCAGACTTCTAAGCATTCTCTCTCTGCTCTCGAGGACGTATCTCAACATAGAACATGGCTTAGCGGTACCCTCCCAAATCTCCTTCACGATGTGGAGAGGGCCCCTCACCTGATGCCCGAAAACAAGCTCATTCGGACTGAAACCGAGACTCTCTCCAGGTACTTCTCTTGCCGCGAACAAAACATACGGCAGACCAAGGTCCCAATCCTTTCCGTTCTCTGCGCAATAACATCGAAGCATGCTTTTCAGCGTGGCGTGCCACCTCTCCAACATCCCTTGACTCTCCGGGTGATATGCAGAAGAGACGACAGTGCTGATGCCATGCTGAATCATAGTTGTTTGAACAGATTAGAGGTAAAATTAGAACCTTGGTCCGATTGCACCTCTTGCGGGTAACCATACCGCGAGCAATACAAGAGCAGGTTCCGGACAACAGTTTTCGCCGTGCCATTTCTCATTGGATATGCATCAGAAATAACGAGTGGCCACATCCATGATAGTTAATAGAAATTTATTACCGGCACTAGTAGGGGTTAGGGGTCCGACCATATCAATGATAACCTTACTGAAGGGCGGTCCACTGACAGGAATGGGGTGCAACGGGGCTCTCGGAATTGTTTGGTTAGGTTTTCCAACCCTCTGGCACGTATGACACCTTGCTATCCAGGTTACCACCTGCCCCTTCAACCCCGGCCACCAAAAAAAAAAATCTAAAGCCGCCACCGTTTTTCTCACCCCTAGATGTCCTGCCAGTGGTATGTCATGCGCCCAACCTCAGTAGGCTATCCCTGCACTCCCGTGGCACCACCAACTGGTCCACTACTCCGGACCCCTCTTGCCAACTACGTTTAGGGTCTTGAAAACGCCTATAGAGGATGCCTTCTAAATAAAAACAAATCTCCTGGCTGTGCATCGCCGTCCTCGTCGAGCTCTACAGCTCCATTAGCACACGTTTGGAGCTCAGGGTCCTCTAGTTGCAACCGACGTATATCTGAGGGTGCCAAGCGATCTAACTGCTCCCGGAGCAATGCATGACCTTCCCCGATACTGGGCTGCTCCCTCTGTCTCTCTCGATGTACATAACGTTGCTGTCGTGGAGACTCGTCATGCCCAGCCTCGTCACTCTCGATGACAGGCCCAGGGGCTACTCCAGAATTAAGTAATGGTGCTAATACTGAATCACCCAGGAGAGCCGCCGAGTCAAAACTCTTAAAACCAACTCCAGCTTTAGCCTCCTCCTGTTGATCGTTCCTCCGCTGGTCTGAAGACGGAGGACTAGGCTGTGACACTTTAGCTGCCCGAGCTCGGGTGACAACACACGCCATGGGTTGTGTCTGGCACCGCTCGACCCACTCTTGCTCTTCCCTACTCACGTCGGCCAGCCTCTCGGCAACGACTAAGGGTAGAACCTCAGAAGCGGGCATTGCAAAGTCGTTGCCGAGAAGAAGGTCGACGCCCTCCACTGGCAGTTTCTCCACAATCCTGACATCCAATTCACGTGCCACACCATCCACCTCCAACTCCAACCGCACCAGCGGGTATGACCGAGTTGCATTAATACCCTGCACCACCACCACCCGAGCCGCGTTTATAGGGTAGCCAGTCAAGTTTTTCATCAGAGTCTGGGAAGCACCTGTATCACGCAAGACCTCTACTCCATGCTTGCGCCCCGCCCACATCACGCAACCCCGCCCTCTATGGTCGCAAAAAACATCCTGAGCAGGGTTCGAGCCTCCCAGGTGCTTCTGCATTGGCTGTGCCTCAGCCTCTGACGAACTGCCCCGGGCAAACTCAGATGACTTCGGAGACACACCAATGTTGCAGGCCAAAGACACAGCTGCTGTAGGTGGTTTGCTAGGACAGACTCTTGCAAAGTGCCCCTTTTTATGACAATGATAACACTCCAACTCCCCTTTGGGCTTCCCTTGGTACTGGGAAGGGCCCGGCCCCTTCTTAAATGGGACGGTGCTAGTCTTGTGGTCAGTCTTGGTATCATGGCTCTTGTACTTGTTTGCATAAGGTATATCACTAACTCGGGGGGGTGGGGCATCACGCCCCTTGTTACCTGCCTCACTACGCTGGGCAGACCCGCACCCACGAATTAGTGATAGCCGGAGGTCAGCAATCTCAGCTGCCTCCTGTAGAGTTTTTGGTTGCTTTTCTTTAAGGTTTAACGTCAGGTCGCCGCCCGTGCATTTGAAAACTGCTCTAAAAGCACCAACTGTTTAATGTCGTCAAACGTAGTAGCTTTCTCCGACCTCAGCCAATTCCCAAAAGCATCGGACAGCTCCCGGGCATGCTCCAAAAAGGTGTTCTCACGACCCTTGGTAACACCCCGGAACTTCAACCTGTACGTCTCTGGTTGTAGTTCGTATGCTCTCAGGACAGCCTCCTTGAGTTCCTCATAGATAATACAAGACTCTATAGGCAACGCATCGTAGGCTTTAAGACCCTTGCCTATTAATCTAGAGGATACAAGTGCTGCCCATTTATTCTCTGGCCACTGGTGTTCCTGGCATTTCTTCTCAAAGCGTGTGAAAAATTCTGTTACACCACTCTCATCAAACACCGGAACCAGTTTCAATAAGTGCGAGAGAGACTGCTCATGAACACGGTTACCAGCCCCAAGTCGCTGTCCCGTTGTCTCTACTCGCGACTTCTCTACGTCCATGTCGGCACAGTACCTAGTCGACTCTAAATCAGCTTGGATTTTTGCTAGCTTGGCTCTCTCTTCTATCTTGGCTAATTCTATTTGCTGCTCACCTGCCCTGATAGCCTTTCTCTCTTCGATCTTAGCTAATTCGAGCTGAAGCAATAATTCTGGAGATAACCCTTGAGGAGGTGAAGGTGCTACAATGTTTGAAATTACCGGTGGTCCCCCCAGGGGCAACCCACCCTGCCAGTCACCACCCACCTGTGGAAGCGTACCCGGGGTCGGCAAACTACTGGGATGGCTGGGAGTCGAGTGTAGGGGAAGCATGGCCGAAGGGCTCTGAGCACTCAACCCATCTCGCTCACCAGTCACCCTGCCCAGTACACACGTTATCAAGTTATCCTTTGTCATGCTGCTAGTAACCGCATGACCGATAGCTGTGGCCAGGCATTGAAGACCGTACCGATCCATACCCTCCAACCGCTCGGCAGTAACAGGCCATTGCAAAAATATCCTAGCATCCTCCTCACAGTTCACCCGATTAACCCTTTCATCATGCTGCTGTTCCTCAGTTTCGACATTACGTACTGTGTCTCCATTCTCCTCTGACCCGGTATAAGACATGATGCTCACAAAAAATTTCTCACCACAATATTCAGAAAAGAAGTACCCCAAACTCTTATGTAGCACTATTCACTTGCCAAAAATGTCTGAAGACTCTCAAGTGCTATACTACTTTGCCAACAAAAATTAACGTGCCCACTATATTCCTCAATAAAACAAATGACCACAACAATCCTGCAATTATCTCTTAGTTCACAAGATCCTGAGCTAGGTCGCCATTTGTTACGATCCAGGTTCTCAAAGACACAGGGCTCTTCAACATTGGACTAGATAATGGCAAAATGCAACAACGGTAACACTAGATCCAACCCCTGCCTTAAACACTGGAAAACAAAACACCATTACTGCCCTGAGTCGTGCCTGGACAACGAGGTATCCTATGACTCGGTAACTGGTGCACACACACTAGGCTGACGCTCGATGAAACAGCCTATTCTCAAACAGTAAAAGATTACTCGATTAGGTTACACAAAGAAAAGATTGTTAACGTGATTAATTAACGTTACGGTAGATACTCAAATAACTGGCACTCCTGTATAAAAGAAAGTGCAATGCTAGTCCTGCAACATCAACGGGAAACTTCTGAAATAAGTCTGATGCTGGGAAGATGTTCGTAAAGAATCTTGAACAATTATAATGCAGAATACGGGTCACAATAAATACTAGGACATATAGTAATAATAGGCAGGCGAATAATAAAGACTGCGCAAAGGTAGTAATGCTCGACAACTAAAGAAATGCTTCGTGACACAACGCAACAGCCTACTAGGGTTGTGCAACTCAACAACAACCTTCGCTCAAAAGTGCAGTGAATAATAATGCTGCATACATATAATAATGGGGCTTATCTCTAACCAGTGTCTGCTCAGTTAATAAAGTCTAGCTGGGGTATCAAGGCAGGGCAACAATGGGCGAGCATGCGGCTCGTAGCCTAACGTTGTCCGAAGGTGGTATAATGAAGATTACGTTATATGACGGGGATGCTCTCTTGATAAATCTAGGTCTCTAGTACCTAGTTCTATCCTGGCGATCCCTCAGAAGTCAACACAAAGAGGCAGCACTATGTTGTGAGGGATAGGCTATGGCCCTCTCACACCACAGCGCTGTGCTCGCAAAGTAAACCCACCCGAAGACAACTTAGGCTCCCACAGTACCTGTTGATGTCGTGCAGGGCTTAGCTAACACTGCACACATCGGAGACAACGACACAGTAACCTTACCCCTAGTCTAGCTTTAGATAACCAAGCAGAATCACTCACCACCTTGCCAGGGAGACATCTACCGGTCTACAACCTTCCCGAGAGAGGACACATACGGAAAAGTCCGTCTCTCGAAAAACCTCAATAAAGCCTAATACCTCCTTAACCTAATACATGGAAATATCTGAGAGCTTCGCGTACAATACGACTGGTAGACGGTGAACGTCTATGCTAAAACCAGAAGGGATGTTGAGTTTAATAAAGATTAGAGAATGAGAATGGAGAAGTCGAGAGAGAGAAATAGTATGCAAAGTGGCGAGTATGGGAGACAGAATTGCAAAGGATGTAGGCGATATGCGTGTCAGGCAAGCTCTGAGCTGGTAAAGAACACGCGGCCGCGATGGGAAGGGACTAGTTGACCACCCGGCCGCCAACGCCGTCAGCGCCCAAGCGAGCCGCGTCATAGCTCACCCCGCTGCCAGGTGTACTCCCTCACCCTCTCTCGCTCGCCTCCCACACAAGCAACATTTATATTATAGCGAATATAAAATATAAGGCGCGGTCACAGACCAAAACAAAGACCATTTCTAGACTGTCTGTGGCAACACGACCCTAATGAAATAAAGCAGATCATTCTAGGACAACTGTAGCCTATCCCCCCATCCTGGCGAGCGCTAGCGAGCTGCAATGCCCCACACAACCATTCTGCCAACGCCGGAGGCGTCACAACATTAACAAAGTGGTTTGGTGAAAAATGAAAGTTAACAAAATGATCATAGAAGATTCATGGCCAATGACTAAATTACATTAATAGAGTTTTTAGATGTGTTTAATTTCAGTCTTCTATAATTCTAAATGAGGTAAACATTCGCATTTTTCTTACATTCTTCCACAGTTACAACATGCTTAACATTTATTTGACAACAGCATTCATTCCATAACAATTATTATCTTACATGAACAGCTCTGTAGTAGTCCTAACCATAGCTTCCCCCTGGAATGCCTATGCTGTCCTATATGTTTAGTTTTAACTGACGGTAAATTGCAAAGTTCTCATCGACATTTCTGAGTTATTTTAAAGATGTTGTAGTAGAAAATGGTGCTAATTATATAAACTTGGTCTTAATATGATGCAAAGACATAGTAGTTTCATATTTCTCCACTAAGTATCGAGAAATTAGCTGCTAAGGGATTCAATTTACTGCCACATGAAATGAAATAGAGTATAGTGAAGTATGTGGGAGTTTGTCGTGGTAGGTTCAGTGGAGCCAAGTATACCACCTCCTACATGCTGTTCTTGAAGAAGACTGCCAGTCCTCTCACATCCAGCCGGAGCTAAAGTGTTTCCAGCCTTGGGAGTTCCTTGTCAAATGCCCTTACATTGGTTGTTAATGTTGTTGCACAGTTCTGCACCTTATTCGAAATGGCCAAGTGAGTCCTTGCTGCACTCCCCAAGATAATGCTATATAATTCAAAGTTTATCGAATCTAGGATTTATAGAGTAACAGAAAACTCTTTGGGGGGAGTAAACCAGATGCCACTTTATAATATGGTGTAAATATATATTTTTGTTTTATTCCACTAGGGAGTCAAACCATGAACAGAACAGAAAATCAGAGCACACCGAGTTCTGCTAGAGCTAAAACTTGCCTGCCTCTGTTCCCGTACACCTATGCCCCTGTTATCCTGGAATAGTAACATCAGGACGACATAGAAAACTTCAAGACTACTAACTCGCCAGAACTTGGGAGCAGTTTACCACTTTGTCTCTGAATGGTAGAAGTGCTTTGTCTATGACTGGTATTAAGGTTTTGCTTACAAATGTCATAAATAATGCTTTGTCTATGATTGGCAGTCACCAAACGACTTGTGTACATCTAGTCATCATGTTTTGCATACAACTGGCACACTCATCTGTTTCGTCTACGACTGTCGATCATCAAGTTACTTTCATGACTGGCCACATTGCCTAAATAACAATTGACACACGAGCAGCCCCTCTCTCTTTCTCTCTAAACTCAAATAGTCCACTATACATTAATATACCTCACCCTCCACTATTGTTGTCCTCTAATAATTCCCTTCCCATTTACCATACTTCCCCACCCACCTTTTCTCAGAAGTTGGGCAATTAGGGAGCTAAAATACTGGGGAGGGCGAGAGGGAAGAAGGTTTGGAAGGCGTGCTTGGGAGAGAACAGGTAATACTGGGGAGGGCGAGAGGGAAGAAGGTTTGGAAGGCGTGCTTGGGAGAGAACAGGTAATTACATTTGACAGTAAGATTACAAAAATAGATACAATATTTATATAATAATCAAAATATAATGATAAAAATAATAATAATACTAGTAAAAATAATAATAATTTCATATATATTGAGAAAGAAATGGGAACAATATAGCTACTGTGACTGAACATAAGAACATACACACATAAGAAGATGGGAGTCTGCAGAAAGCCGATTGGCCCACACAAGGCAGATCCCTCTCACACCCAACCCTAATCATAAGGTCAAATTATAGACCCAACTCACTAACACCATGAGGACCGACCTCACCAAAACGGTCAGAGGTCGTCATAAGTCTGGCCCACACCAAGCAGATCCCCCTCACACCCGACCCATTTCGTAAGTAAGTACATGATAAATATTCAGTGTAGACAGTGCTGGTTAGTACTGATCTAAGCTAGTATCGTCATATCTGTTCTGTTTATACTCGGTTTGATAAATAACACATGTTTCATGGAACTAGCCAAATTTAATTGTGATGACATTTATCAAGCTAACTTTATTAAATCATTATATATACAGTATGTTCTCTCTCTCTCTCTCTCTCTCTCTCTCTCTCTCTCTCTCTCTCTCTCTCTCTCTCTCTCTCTCTCTCTCTCTCTCTCTCTCTCTCTCTCTCTCAGTGACTGACTTTACAAAGGATTTGGGTGTTCTGATTAACAGTGACGTACAGATTTTCTAGTAGTGCAGAAGAGAAGAAGGCTCAAGGAGTCAAGATATAATCGAGCTATATTAAGAGGCAGTTTAAATACAGGAATAAGGAAACAGTCCTTAATGAAACACTCAATAAAGCTCAAATGTGCCCCCTTCTAGAATATGCTGATCAATTTTGGTCTTCAGCAGGCAGAAGAGATACACACCGATTAGAAGGAGTCCAGGGTAGGGCTACAAAACTTATTATATTGGTTAGAAGACTGCAGTATAAGGACTGGTTGAGAGCACTTAGTATCTCGTAGTTGGAGAAGCGTAACGTAAGGTTAGCTTATTGAAGTCTTTAAAATACTGAGTTTGACAACATAGAATATAAGAACATTCTTAGCCTCTATATGAATACAACACGCAACCATAGTTTGAAGTTGGAGCTGAAGAGGTATAGCACTGTACAGTATATGAGAAAGCATATTCACATATCTGTTCTTAATGGAACAAACTTCCCTAACCAATAGTTCTTCAGTAGAACAATTAAAGAAAAGAGTAGAGAGTATTTCCCAGACTTTCAATATGAGTACTGCACTTCACGATCTTTCTTATTTCACCAAAGTTTCTCCCTGAAATGGGCCGCAAGGTATGTACTTGAGATACAATATATTCTGTCCACCTCCTTGTAACTCTCTTTCCGCGCATCTTTCATTCTGTCTCCATGTCTTCCCGAAACTGTATTTTATCCCTTTTTCTTGTCTCTGTTCCTTACCCCTTAACTATATTTTGTTCTCTCTCTCGTTCTCTCTCTCTCTCTCTCTCTCTCTCTCTCTCTCTCTCTCTCTCTCTCTCTGTGAGACATGATACACGGTACCTCGTAAATATCCCCAATAATCCAATTTTAATCAGCATGTGGGGAGATTGTAGGCACCAATCGATCAGGGCTAGACCCTGGTGAGGTTATAGGCATGTGATAAAGAGTCGCTGGAACTCCTGTTTCATTTGCTTGGCCTCTCTTACTGATTTTCTTTGTGCCTCATTTACACTGAGAGCAATCCAGCTAGCTCTTACAAACACTTTCTCTTCCTATCCACTTCACTACACTAAACATGCACACCACACTTCATTCCTCCACACCAAAATTAAACAAAAACATATAAATTTTAGCCCAGCCTCGGAGTCCCCAGGGCGGGGGGGGGGGGGGGGGCCATAAATGCCCCCACACTCGACCGACCATCCCCTGACGACCCCACAAAATTACTTGGACCTTGGCCTGTTACTCTTTCTATTGATTTCTGCAACATTCGAGGACTTTCCTCTAACTTTCACTCTGTTGAACAGCATCTCTCCTCCTACAAACCTGATCTTCTCTTCCTCACCGAAACTCAGGTGTCTGTAGCAATATCCAGCAGCCCCTTCTCTGTATCCTCCTACTTTCTCTATTCTAGTTTCAAAGCCAAAGGCGGATGTTGTGCATATGTGCACAACAAACTCACTTGCTCTCGTGTTCCCGATTTCGACTCCTCTGAATTCTAAACTTTATGGCTCAAACTTTCCTGTCATTCTCTTACTAAATATTTCTGTGCTGTCTATCTTTCCCCTAACTCTTCCAACTTTCTCAAATTCTTTGACAATTTAAACTCTACAGTGGAACACATTCTATCCATTTCTCCTTTCTCAGAAATCTCCATCTTAGGAGATTTCAACGTTCATCACCGCCAATGGCTCTCCTCTCACACTACTGACCCAGCTGGTGAACAAGCCTACGTCTTTTCTATCCTAAATGACCTAGAGCAGTTAGTTCAGCAACCCACCCGTATCCCGGATCGCATCGGAGATCGGCCCAACATTCTTGACTTGTTTCTAACTTCTAACCCTTCTTCTTATACTGTTGATCTTTTCTCTCCTTTGGCCTCCTCCAACCATCAACTTATCTCTGTCACCTGTCCTATCTCTCCAGTATGGCCACCCGATCCTCCTAGCCGGCGGCGCTTGTGGCACTTCGGCGCTGCCGACTGGGAAGTACTTCTTTGATTTCCCATGGAATTATTTCTGCTTCCATGGCCGGGGACCCTCGGAGAGTGCTGAACGCATTACCGAGGTAATCCTATTGGGCATGAAAGCATACATTCCATTCTCTTTCTCTCAGACATGCTAAAAAATCTTGGTTTACTCACGCGTTCTACTGCTGTCCGCAACAAGGAGGAAGCATTCAAACGGTACCGACGCCTTAAAACTCAAGACTCTCATTCTTCCTATGTTTATGCCCGGAATCAAGCCAAATCTGTTCTTCGACTTGCCAAACACTCTTTCATCAATAATAAATGCACTGAACTATCCAACTCTAGCTCTTCCCAAGCTTACTGGCATCTAGACAAAAACCTCTCCAACAATTTCTCTTCCTCGTCTTTCCCTCCCCTGTTCCACTCTGATGGCACAACCATCACTTCTTCCTCTGACAAAGCTAAACTCTTCGCTCAAACTTTTGCTAGAAACTCCACCTTGGATAATTACGGTGCTATTCCTCCCTCTCCACGCTCCTCTCTCTTACTTATGCCTAATATCCTAATTTCTTCTAAAGATGTACTTTCTACCATCTCTGGGCTTAATACTAATAAGGCATACGGTCCGGACGGAGTTCCTTCTGTTGCTCTCAAAATCTGTGCTTCCGTGCTGACTCCCTGCCTAGGCAAACTCTTTCGTCTCTGTCTATCCTCTAACGTCTTCCCTTCATGCTGGAAATTTGCTCACATTCAACCTGTCCCAAAGAAGGGTGACCACTCTCAACCCTCCAACTATCGTCCAATTGCTCTCATCTCTTGTCTTTCTAAAGTTTTTGAAACTATTCTTGCTTCCAAATTTCTTAAGCATTTCTCTTCTCATAATCTGCTCTCAGATCGCCAGTATGGCTTCCTTAAGGGTCGCTCTACTGGTGATCTTCTTTCATATCTTACTAACTCTTGGTCATCCTCCTTTCGGGAATTCGGTGAGACTTTTTCTATTGCACTAAACATATCGAAAGCCTTCGATAGAGTCTGGCACAAATCTATAATTTCTAAACTACCCTCCTTCGGTTTCTATCCCTCCATCTGTGCCTTTGTCTCTAATTTCCTTTCCGGCCGTTCCATAGCCGCGGTTGTGGACGGCCATTGTTCACTTCCTCACCCTATAAACTCTGGTGTTCCTCAGGGCTCTTTCCTATCTCCTATTCTCATTCTAATTTAAAAAAATTATATCCTCAACTGTACCTCAATTCCCATCCATTCATACGCATACGACTCAACCTTACAGTACTCCATTAGTTTTTCAGAACGCCCCAGCCAGCAATCCCTCAACGACAAACGTAATGAAGCCATAGAACTCTTAAACTCTGATCTAAATACTATCTCCAATTGGGGCAGAGAAAACCTTGTTACCTTTAATGCTTACAAAACCCAATTTCTTCATCTATCTACCCGTAAGTAACTCCCAGCGAACTATCCCTTATTCTTCAACAATACAAAAATCAATCCTTCATCTTCTCTCAATATTGTTGGTGTCTCTTTTTCTTCTGCTCTCAGTTGGAAGGACCATATTACCAGTCTTGCTATGGCAGCCTCCCAAAAGCTGGGTGTGCTCAACCGCCTTAGGGGGTTCTTTCCCCTGCACAGCTTCTTGCTCTGTACAGGGGCATAGTGCGTCCTTGTATCGAGTATTGTTCACATGTGTGGGGAGGTTCCTCTCACAACGCTCTCCTCGACAAAGTTGAAAGGAAGGCCTTTCGTATCATTAATTCCCGTCCACTCACCAACTCTCTGCAATCTCTCTCTCTCCGCCACAATGTTGCATCTCTCTCGCAATTCTATCGCTACTATAATAATCAGTGTTCCTCAGAGCTTTCCCAGTGTATACCACCTCCTTTACGTAGGGCACGTGGTATATACCCGTCTTGCAACTCAATCCCACCCCTACTCTGTGCAACTCTCCAACCTAAGAGTGAAACGTTACTCTCAAACTTTCTTCTACTCAACAGCTGAGCTCTGGAACTCTCTCCTAGAATCAGTCTTTCCCTCTTCCTATAACTTAAATTGCTTCAAACTCTGTGTGTCCAGGCATTTTGGCTCGAACGTCCCTTGATTTTGGCCCTGTCACTCTTTCAACTATGGGTGAGGCACTAGCTATAGGCAGTTCTGCCTTTTGCCTCCCTCAATCACATAGACACAAAAAAAAAAAAAAAAAAAAAAAAAAAACGCCTAACCAGCATATTTTAACATATTATTGCTTTCCTGTCATTGTTTTTCCTTCATCTTCTCCCATTAACATAGCGACCACATTTTTCGTCTTTGTAAATACCTCTTATTGCCAATTCAATCTTGATATTCAACTACTTTTTGTTTATCTCTTCCTATTATACATATTTTGTTACATCATCTAAGGATATTGGGACGAACCACATATTATTTTCAAGCCATGATCCTTACGTGCAGTTTGATGTGTAGCAGAATGGTAAACTACACGCAATGTGTTCGACGCATGTCAAATATCAATAGACGTAGATATTCTTCTGTCGAATCCAAGTAAGTCGAGATTGACTCTCATAGAATTCTCACTGAAGATCTCTAATTCCTGTTTCTGGCTCACATTCAGCCTGTGACTCAAGTCTAAATCTTTGTTTGTGTGTGTTTGTAGTGTATGAAGTGGAGGTTGAATGTTACTGTAGCCTGTTGTTGATGTTGTTGTAGTTCCTCAGATTGTCTGGCCGAGCAGTCCCGAGTCTGGTTGACCGAAGCCGCGCCAGACGCTCGAGCCCTCGAAGGGGACCAGGGTGAGATGAGATCTGTCTCTAAAAGGGCAGCGGGGGAGGGGATCAGCAGCCCATGGGCTTGCACACCCAGGCCAATGCCCGTCCGCAGCCCCGTGGAGTGACTGGTTGTGAGTGTTGTCTGTCACCAGTGTAATCAGCTCGGTTTTGGTAATTGGGTGGTAGCATTCACAATATAAAAGCGACACTGGCCTACTGCTTCTCTGATCTCCACCATAGAAAGGTTGGGAGGCCACATGGACAAGTGTCAAAGACATTGAACCAGCAAGGGTCGAACTCTTGCATGCGAGATAAACACATTACCCATCCTCCATGCAAGCTCTAACGGTAGGCAGGTTTCTTCAAACATGCATTACTTTAATATGAATCTCCTTCTCTCATGCAATCCTTGAAAGTGAAAAAAAAAAAAAAAAGGCAAGCAAACATTGGAAATTAAGAACAAATCACTCTAGTTTAGTCATACCTTAAGGGAACCCACCTCGCTTGTTTTCTCTTTCTCCCCCTCTCTCTTTGGCTTGTATCCATTCGGCCCATTTCAGCCTACTGTGTTAAGACGTTTACCCCCATTCAGGTGTCAATATTTTCCTGGCGAGCGGTAGTGAGCCAGCGTATACCTGTATATATATTTTTGTTTTGACACCAAGCTAAATTTGTATCTTTTTCGATAGAAAAATGTCTCTGGCGAAGCCGGATTTCTCCATACAATGCTGGCTCGCTATCGCTCGTCAGGGAGAAATCAACACCTGGATGGGGATAAACGTCTTAAAATAGTTGGCTGAATGGGGCCGAACGGATACAAGCCAGGGAAAGGGAGAAAAGGAGCGAAAGATTAAAAAAACAGCCGGTGACCCCCCTTAAGGTTGATCAAAGTGGGCAAACTATATTTCTTCGACTAGGCATATCAAGAAGTACAATGTATGTATGTGAGCAGGCTAATCGAGGCAAGATGCTCGTTGTACTCTACGTGCTTCACATGTCTCACTCCCTAGACTGGAACAAGACCTCACGGGCTTCACTGTTCATTGTAAATCGGTGAATGTTAAGGCTCTCAGTCTATGCCCGAGAGGAAGTAAGTTGGAATATAGAAACAAACAACAAAAAAACAGGGGAATTGGGGCAAGCGGTTGAATCAGTGCAAGTGGTTATTATGTTCTCTCCACTAACCAACTTTACTCCTAAACACGATTAATGAAATTAACAAACACATGTGGCAGTCCGGGGATTCGAACCCAGGATGCTCACACCCAAAATCAACACACTTATGCATTGCACCACGAAGACAGTTGGGTATATTGTATATTGTGTTGAGTGGTTGAAGTGAACTAAGAAGTCAAATTGGTGAAATCGGTTAAATTGGGAAAATCGGTCAAACTACGGCAAGTGGTCGAGGTGGGTATGTATGTATGTATGTAGTCAGGCATATACCCTATAGCTGAGGTTGGCCGACTCGAGACAGAGCCTGAACAGGGACAACACAATACAACACAAAGACAAAAAAATAATACAAATTCACACATCTAGGTCAAGTTAGGTAGAGCAGGTAAATTGGGGCAAGTGATCGAATTGGAACAAACGATTGAATTTGACCCAAGACTTCAGCCGGATTAATATTTCGATACCCGGGCATCCAAAATTTCAGTCAAGTTGCCAAAGTTTGTCTGATTGTATTACCATTAAGCTGCATTGAGTAAAGTTCAGCAAGGAGGCCTAAAGTCCAGCTAGATCAGTATTTTGACCGCCTATACTCTGTTTCATTTCATCTGACAGTAAATTGAATCCCTTAGTAGCTCATTTCTCGATAATTACTGGAAACATATGAAACTACTATATCTCTGCATCATATCTAGACCAAGTTTATATTATTAGCACCGTATTTCACTACAAAATCTTCAAAATAACTGAGAAATCTTGATGGGAACTTAGCAATTACTGTCAGTTGAAAAGAAACAGGGAATAGTGGCCTACAGTTGAAGCAAGCAGCCAACAATTAGACTAAACGTTGGCTGTCCATTAGAACGTTTGGGTTCACGAACATGGGGGGGGGGGTGGGGGACAAGCTCTGATTTTTTATGGTGGTGCATGATAGTGATGATGGTGGTAGTTGTGGTGAGTTGTATGGATGGTGGTGAGTTGCCGGGATGGTAATGGTGATGGTGGTGATGGTCAGTATTGGTGTGTCGGTAGCATGAGGCAGTGTAATGATGGAAGTGATAATGATGGTGGCGGTGATGATGGTGATGATGATGCTGATAGAGATGGTGAAGGTGACGATGGTGGTAGTGATTGTGATGATGATGATGGTAGTGATGGTGATGAAAATGCCGATAGAAGTGATGGTGATGGTGGTAGTGGTGATGATGGTAGTGATGGTGATGATAATGCCGATAAAAGTGATGGTCATGGTGGTAGTGGTGTAGGTGATGATGCTAGTGATGGTGAATATGATGGCGATAGAGGTGGTGGTGATGAAGATGATGAAGGTAGTGATGGTGACTATGATGGCGATAGAGGTGATGGTAATAGTGGTGATAATGATGATAGTGGTGATAATGTTGATAGGTGATAATGGTGGTGGTGGTGAAGGTGATGATGATGACGATGAAGGTAGTGATAGTGAATATGATGGCGATAGAGGTGATGATGATGGTAATAGTGGTGATAATGGTGATAATGGTGGTGGTGGTGAAGGTGATGATGATGATGATGAAGGTAGTGATGGCGATAGAGGTGATGGTGATGGTAATAGTGGTGATAAAGATAATAGTGGTGATAATGGTAGTGGTGAGTAGTGGTGTGTCGGTATCACCCTACATGAGGATATCTGGGCCTGACATCTACCTCATCTGATAATTGAATAATGATCACTATCGGCCAGGCTCTCTCCCTCTCTCTCCTTTGTTCACTCACTCACTCACTCACTCACTTAGTGTTTACAGAAAATTATGATGTGATTGGCATTGTAGGTAGTAGGAGTAGGCAGCCCCGCCCAGGGAAGTACTACCGCCAAGGTTTCGGGAGACTCAGGGAATAGCCTGAATTCCATTTTCTCTCCCAGGCCTTGGTAGCTGGATACATATCTTTCTGCCTCACACATCAGGGGTATCAGGAAAACCCTCTGTATATAACATACACATCCAACTTCACGACATTGCCCTACATTGCTATCCTCTATCCATAAAACACTACTCTTCCCACTACATATCATACATGTAACACCATACACCTTACCCAATAAATATGGCAGTACAATTGTTAAGAGCAAACCTGGTGGTCCCTCGGATATCCACCCCCGGCAGGGTTGGGTCATTGACACAGGGCCCTCCCGGTCGTCATCATGCGACTGTGTCAAGAGCATTGCAACGTCCCAAAGCTGCTCGTCGGTGCAGCTTTTTCTTTAGCAATATAAGGGGACTTCACTCTAACATCAATTCTGTACACCAATTTCTTCAAGCAGAATCCCCTACTCTCCTTTTTTTGACAGAGACTCAAGTAACATCCACATCTGACACGTCTAGATTTAATTTTCCAGGTTATCAACTGCTCCAAAATTTCAGACCTAAAGGAGGTGTATGTTGCTTCGCAAAATCTGAAATTGCCCTGGAGGAGGTTACTAGTTTCAATTGTCCCTATTTTGATTATTCTATATACAAATTAATTTCTGCTGGTAAATTTAAATACATATGTTGCATCTACCGTTCCCCAAATACTCCTCCAGAGCAAAGTCTTTTTGATTATCTGTCCTTACAACTCAGTGTCCTCAACTTAAATGCTTCTTCTGAAATCATTGTGTTGGGTGATTTTAATGTCCATAATGTTGAATGGCTCACTCATTCAGCCAGGACTGATGATGCTGGTCTTGAATGTGAGCTATTTGCAGACTCATTTAATCTCACTCAACTAGTCAACCAACCCACCCGTGTACCAGATAATCCTAATCATAATTCCCACCTACTGGACTTATTTTTAACAACCAATTCAGAAAATTATGATGTTACAGTGAGGTCCCCCTTGGATCTTCTGATCACTGTCTGATACAGGCCACCTGTCTATCACCTACCACACCTTCCCACTCTGAACCTGTTTTGGTGACTAAATGGCATTAAGATAGGGCAGACTGGGAGGGTCTTCAAGGTTTCTTTATTGATATTCCCTGGACCTCTTTCTTTTCTAATGATGCACACTCCACCTTGAGCCACATACAAGATTTTGTAAACATTGGAATGGAAAGTTTTATTCCTCATCAAAAGTACAGTAAAAGATCTAATTCACCTAAATGGTTTGACCATAATTGTGCTAGAGTAACTGAACAAAAAGCAATAGCCTACAATGCATACACAAGATCAAAAACATATGAAGCCTTTAATTACTTTAGAAACATCAGAAATCATGCCAAAACTGTATTAAACCTAACTAAATCAAACTTTCTCCACAAGCAGGCAAATAAACTTCTAAATAATCCAAATGATAACAAATATTTTGGTCTACTCTTAACTCATTTAAATCCAACTTCACTACTGCTTCATCCATTCCACCATTAAAATCTCCGACTGGCAATCTTGTAAGTGACCCACGAGGTAAAGCTCTTGCGGATATTTTCTCCACCAACTCAACCTTAGATGAAATAAATCAAGATGTCCCTGTACTTAATTTTAATTCGCCTGAAATTCCCTCACTTAAGATCCACACCAGACATGTCAAAACTATTTTGCAGAATCTCTCGGTAGATAAGGCTCCTGGTCCAGATGAAATTCCTCCAATAGTACTTAAGAATTGCTCCTTGGTGCTCGCTCCTGTATTGGCAAAAAAATTCCGTCTGTGTACTCATACCTCATGCTTCCCAGTACCCTGGAAAGAAGCAAACATCCATCCAGTTCCTAAAAAAGGTACCTCTTGTACGTGTAATGTACGTGTAATGGTAGATGGCCTTTATTCTCAATTTCACTCAATAAATGCTGGTGTTCCCCACGGATCAGTTTTGGCCCCATTTCTGTTCCTCATTCATATCAATGATCTCATATCTACCACTCATAATCCAATACATTCCTACGCAGATGACTCAACACTCCACAGTTCCTTCACATTTACCAATTCTTTCACCCAACCCGATCTTATAAATTCAAAAATAAACACTGCAATTTCTCTGAACCAGGACCTTTCTAGAATTAATGGATGGGGACAAAAGAATCTAGTTTCCTTTAATGCACAGAAAACCAAGTACATTCAATTTTCTAACCGACAGAATCTCACTGACTCCCATATATTTTTTAATGATGTAAGTATTCCCACTTCCCCTAGTATTGACATTCTCGGTGTAACATTAACTACTAACTTGAGCTGGACACATTATGTTAGAAGCATTGCTAAGAATGCTTCTAAAAAACTGGGACTCCTGTACAGAGTTCGAGAATTCTTCACTGACGAGCAGTTGGCCGTGATATATAAAAGTCATGTGCGTTCTCAGATGGATTACTGTTCACCTCTGTGGGGTGGAAGTGGAGTGGTTGCATTGAGGCAGTTGGACAAAATTCAAAATAAAGCTATTAGATTAATCAATAACCCTGCAATCACACAGGACCTTCCTACATTATCCATACGAAGAAACGTTGCATCCCTTGCATTATTCTACAGATATTTTCACAGCAATTGTTCCGAGGAACTTGCTTCAATTGTGCCGCCTCTCCACATCTTTCCCCGTAGAACTAGGGCGGCTGAGAGCGCCCATGAATTTACACTTTCTCCTCCACAATGCAGAACTTCTGCTTATCAGAATTCATTTATCCCCAGAACTACTACTTTTTGGAATTCACTTCCCTCGAATTGCTTTCCACAAACTTACAATCTACAAATGTTTAAATCCAGTTGTTACAAACATTTTATGAATGGAGGATGCCTTTAGGCACATGGACCATTTTGTTTTACCTGTGGTTTTCCTTCCTCCGTTCATTGTCTCTTTAAAAAAAAATAAAAATAAAAAAAAAAACAGAATCTTGGCTCAATACAGAAGATAGAGACTTTTTAGCAGAGTTTTCACTTCCCGGTTATGTAATGTTTGAGAAAAGCCGAATAAATCGAAATGGAGGTGGCGTTTTACTTTATATCAAAGAAAGTCTTAACCCTACCCTCTTGTCAAAACCTCAAATTGTGAACGTCTACACATCTTTTGTGCTAATAAAGAATAATAAATGTACAAAAATAATACTTGCGTTAATGTTAATATACAGACCTCCAGCTCAATCAGTGCAAACTGACCGAGAAATTTACGAACAAATTGCAGATGTAAGTAACTCACAAGATACCGTAATTTTTGGCGACTTTAATTTACCTGTGACCAAGTGGGGCGATACTCTTACTTCACACTCCGGACATGACTTGTATACGAACTTGCAAGAGAGTTCGCTTTATCAATTTGTTCGAACGCCGACCCGTGGTAATAACGTTCTTGACATTGTACTTGCAACAAAAGAAGAATTAATAGAGAATTTGAATGTTGGTGATGAATTCAGTAACAGCGACCATCGTACGATAACTTTCACTTTAAACTTTACTAGTAATGAACCAAATAGTAGCATCGAAAAAGTCCCTAATTTCAAGAAAGCAAACTTCCATAAACTTAGAGCTATGTTTAAAGAAACTGACTGGAGCTTTTTAATTAACAATAACGACATAAATACATCTTGGAAGTTATTCGAAACCACTTACCTAAAAGCAGTGCAAGACTGCATACCATCGAAAATACGGCGTCCAGGCCATAATAATAAGCCCAAACGGTGGAATAAAGATAATACAAACTGCCTGCTTGCTAAAAAATTTGCTAATGATAGATTAAAATCCTCACAAAATGACGAAGAACGGGTGAAATTTGTAGAGCTACGACGCAAAGCCAAAAAGTTAATTAAGCAAAGTAAAAAGACCTTAGAGTTACATATTGCGAATCAAAGTAAAACAAACCCGAAAGAATTCTATAGTTATATCAGAAAGAAAAAAGTTACTTCAACTGTTGGACCGTTAGTCGATGAAAATGGAGAATACACCAAAGACGAAGTACAAATGAGTAATGCCCTCAATACCTTCTTTGCATCAGTTTTTACAACAGAAGACCTCAGTGATATCCCTACACCATCGCCGATTCAGATTGATAATTCAGATGTTCTAAGCAATATCACCGTTACAGAGAGAGAAGTATTGAATTGTTTAGATAAACTCAAGGTAAATAAAACGCCTGGACCTGATACAATCTCGCCTAGAGTTCTAAAGGAAGCTAAGGATGAGCTCTCCAAACCACTGACATTACTATTCAATAAATCCTTGCAGTCTGGAACTATGCCTGATCAGTGAAAGCTAGCCAACGTAACACCGATATTAAAAAAGGCAGCAAATCCCTACCCAGTAACTATCGTCCAATTAGCTTAACCTCAGTTGTATGTAAAATGCTAGAAACGGTCATACGAGACAGACTCGTAAATCACTTAGAGGAAAATAACATACTTAAAGATACTCAACACGGCTTTCGTAAAAAACGTTCCTGTTTAACAAACCTCTTAGACTTCTTCCACGATATCCTCAACCTCTACGATGAGAGTAAAGCTGTAGATATTATATACCTTGATTTTCAAAAGGCCTTTGACAAAGTTCCCCACAAACGTTACTGCTAAAACTAAAAGCGCATGGAATACAAGACGGTGTGTTGAAATGGATAGAGAATTGGCTCAGCGACAGAAAGCAAAGCGTAGTAATAAATGGTAAGGCATCTAAATGGACCAATGTAAGTAGCGGGGTACCCCAGGGATCGGTATTAGGTCCAATTCTCTTTCTAATTTACATCAACGACTATAGACGAGGGTTTCACCTGTACAATCTCAAAATTTGCTGACGATACAAAAATTGCAAATAGCGTACTCTCAAAAGAACAAGTTGACGATATGCAACACAATCTAGATAAATTGTCATGTTGGGCCCAAACTTGGCAAATGAGTCAATGCGGATAAATGTAAAGTACTACATATCGGATACCTAAATGAGAAAGCAAACTATTCGATGAATGGCACTCAGCTTAAGAATGTAAACAGAGAAACCGATCTGGGAGTAACAATATCGAGTAACCTAAAACCGAGTCAACAATGTTCAGAAGTTGTTAAGAAGGCAAACAAAATAATTGGCTTTATTGGCAGGTCATTTGAGCATAAATCCAAAGAAGTTATCCTAACCCTTTACAATTCCTTAGTCCGCCCTCTTCTGGAATTCTGCGTTCAATCCTGGTGCCCTTATTACCAAAAAGATATAAACAAGCTAGAACGAGTTCAACGTAGAGTTACCAAAATTATACCTAGCCTAAAGAACAAACCATACGAAGAGCGAAGAGCGTCTTAGAGAATTAAATCTATTTACTTTTACTATATTATTTAACTGCTCTTATTCAAGAGCAGTGGATGTTGGTGTATCGCTGAAAAGGGAGGGAATTGAGTGGAAGCTTCCTATACTGCTGTTTGCGGATGATACAGTTCTGATGAGTGATAATGAATGGGAGTTGCAGGGTCTGGTAAATGAGTTTGGAACAGTGTGCGAAAAACGGAATTTGAAGGTAAATACGGGGAAGAGCAAGGTTATGGTCTTCGAAAGGGGTGAAGTCACAGAGTGTGAGGTGAAGCTGAACGGTCAGGCTATGGAGATCGTCAACTCTTTTAAGTATCTGGGCAGTGTGTTGAGTAAAGATGGGACTATGGATGAAGAGGTGCGGGAGAGGGTACAACAGGGGAAGAGGGTTGTAGGAATGCTAAAAGCAGTAACAAGAAATAGGGTGGTCAGTATGGAAGTGAAGAAGTCCTTGCATGACAGTGTGGTAATCCCGACACTGACTTACGGAAGCGAAGCATGGACGTTGGTTGAGAGACTCAGACCAAGAGTGAGAGCAGTGGAAATGAATTACTTAAGGAGTGCGGAGTTACATGGGAGGGATAGACAGACTACTGAGGAAGTAAGAAGGAGGTGTGGTGTGGAGGTAGATGTGCTGGAAAGTGTGAAAGGAACAACTTGATGGTTCGGCCATACGGAACGAATGGAAAGCGAGAGAATGACTAAGAGGGTGTACGAGAGCGAGGTGGAGGGACAGAGGGGGAGAGGTAGACCGAATATGAGGTGGAAGGATGGAGTGAGGAACTACATGAACGAAGGCGGTGCTGGTTGGGGGGAGGGGCGTCGACTGACTGGGAACAGAGGTGCATGGGGGCGGTTCGTTCGTGGCCACCCCTTCGGGGATCACGGCATCAGGCAATAGATAGATAGACTTTATCCCAGCGCAGATTAAGAGGTGACTTAATTCAAGTGTTCACAATCATCAAAGGCATCGACAATATGGACTGTAGCAAGTACTTCACTATCGACCAATCTAATTACACGCGGGGAAACGGTTGCAAAATTATTGGAAAATATTTTAACTCACACGAATCTAAGAATTTCTTCTTCAATCGAGTTGTCAACTTGTGGAATGGGCTTCCCCGAAACGTTATAGACTGCATCACCGTTGATTCATATTTTAAACTCCGCCTAGACAAATATCTCGCATCAAACCCGCGACTGACTGCGTTTGTAAATGAATAACTTTATTTTATCCCCCCCTCAGTTACTAACCCATCTGTCCCATACTAACTTCCTAATCCTGCCACGGACATTAGTTCCAGGGCAGTAATTCCCTTTCCAATGTTCCCTTACCCACTCTAAACCACTGTTTGGACAATTGATCCTCAGTGTTTTGGAGGACAAGCAACCTAGAAGGGTCACTAGATCTGTTGTTGTTTGATTTCCTTTGTACTCCTTTGTACCTTGTACTCACTCACTCACTCACTCTCTCTCTCTCTCTCTCTCGGTAAAGCCTTCTGGTTCACTGCCCCCTGTCTTCAACTCAGTAGTAGCAAGTACTATTTTAGATTTAAGGTCGGATTACCTATTAAGAACTGTAAAGTCTGTAGGTTCTGTGTATCTCAGTAACTCAATATAACCCAATCTCTCACACACTCACTCTCACTCTGACACACTCTCTTTTGATCTATCTTTACACAAACACACACAGAGCTCTTACTACACCCGTCAAACACACACATTTACATCTTAAGGGGAGACTGACCGTTAGTTTGGTCTATTAATTCATGTATTCATATATTTTTTTTAGTTTCCTCCCTAGACCTCCATCAAGCTTAGAAAAACACCCCCTAAATTAAACAAAAATCGGTAGAAAAATTTCCCGGCCGAAGGCCGGTTCCTCTTAAAACTGCAAGCTCGCTATCGCTCGCCAGGAAATAATCGACACCTATATGGCACGAAAGGTCTTAAAATTGACAACGAAATGAGGCTAAAGGTGTTAAAATCGCCAAACTAATGGGCTGAACGTCTTATAATCTCAAAACTAGTGGGGTAAACATTAGGGAGGAAAGGGTCCAAAGAAACGGTCTTCCTCCCCTTAAACATCACCAAGCAGACTCGAACCTGGAAAAATGCAGAGCTCATCAAGGAACATCCGCTTCCCCACTAAATTAAACTATGACTTCTAATGAGGACTAAGTTTTAAGGGAGCCCACCTCGCTTGTTTTCTCTCTCTCTCCCTCTCTCTTTGGTTTGTATCCAATCGGCCCCATTCAGCCTACTGTTTTAAGACTTTACCCCCATCCAGGTATCAATATTTTCCTGGCGAGCGGTAGCGAGCCAGCATATATATATATTCTTGTTTTGACAGCAAGCTAAATTTGTAAATTTTTCGATAGTAAAATGTCTCCGGCGAAGCCGGATTTCTCCATACAATGCTGGCTCGCTATCGCTCGCCAGGAAGAAATCGACACATGGATGGGGATAAACGTCTTAAAACAGTTGGTTAAATGGGTTCGAATCGATACAAGCCAGAGAAAGAGAGAAAAGGAGAGGGAGATAAACAAAAAGCATGTGACCCCCCTCAACCAAGCCTGACAAACAGCGTGCAGATAAGCGAGTGTTGCGCTAGTGTAAATTCATGTCTGCATATTATCACCTCTTAACATTAAATCTGTATAATTGACCACTTCCTAGTTTCAGGCTAAAAGGAAGTTCGGACTGTACACATCGATATTAAACACAAATACAGTAATTATGTAGGTTTCTGATGGATAAATAGAATGTTGAATTTGGTTTTATGTATTTATAATATTACTAAAACCGTATTGTAGCTGGTTATTCTGCTAAATAACGATGTCTAAAGCTCCAACTAGGATATAGCCTGAAACTCGCAAGTGGTCAATTGGTTCATTTATGCAGACGTTGATATGAATGAATGTCAGTAATTGCTTCCTTTTCTCTCTCTCTCTCTCTCTCTCTCTCTCTCTCTCTCTCTCATTACACAGGATCATAAATTAACTCTTTCGACCACCCCTGTTTCACTTCATTAGTTTGGATATTTTAAGACGTTTCACCCCCTTAGTTTGGCGATAATAAGACGTTTCACCCTTTTCATGTGTCTCTTTTTTTCTGGACGAGCGATAGCGAGCATGTAACCTAAGAACAATCAGCCTTCTGCTGGGACATTTATATATCGAAAAATGTAAAAATTTAGCTTGAAGAAGGTCTGGTGGGCATGTATTTATATAATTTGAAGGATGTCTGGGAAAGCGTTCTTGCTAGCCTAGGGACAAACTAAAATACATTGCTTGAACATGCTTATGGCGCGGTTATAAAGACTCACCAAGTAGTGTACCGAAAATAAATCGGTTCAGTTTAGTTCAGTTGTTCAATGAATGTGGAAATCGGTACCTCTTTTGAGTTCTAATCACTTACTGGAATCTGAGCTAACATAACAATAGTGACACAGCAACACTAACAAACAGAATAGTGACGAGTAAGATGAGTGTACTACATAAAAAGACATAAATACAATACTGTAAATAATAGATGTATCCAGTACCAATACTTACTATTTTCACAGCGCAGCAGCCATATTGGAAAGACACACACAGGTCCTGGGAAACAAATTGTAGTTAATACTACTACTACTAATAATAATAATAATAATAATAATAATAATAATAATACTAATAATATAATAAGTGTATGTATGTAATAATAACAATAATAATCTATCTATCTATTACCTGACGCCGTGATCCTGGCCACGAACGAACCGCCCCCATGCACCTCTTTCCACAGTCAATCGACGCCCCTCCTCCCAACCAGCATCGCCTTCATTCATATACTTCCTCACTCCATCCTTCCACCTCTCCTTCGGTGCACATAATAATAATAATAATAATAATAATAATAATAATAATAATAGTATTTATATGTATGTATATACTCAGGCACATACCCCATTGCTCGGGGTGGCCGACACTAGACAGAGCCCGGACAGAAACAAACTTTAAAGTTCCTATTCTCAAGGTCCGGGACCACTTTCGCATTTCCTCGTCCCTTTCTATGTCTCGCTGAGTAGGAGAATTATAGAAGGGGGGGGGGGGGGGGATCCCTAGCCCCCTGCCCCCAATATAATAATAATAATGATAACAACAATAATAATATTCAAATAATAATATTTATAATAATAATAATAATAATGATAATAATAATAATAATAATAATAATAAAATAATAATAATAATATTCATAATAATGATAATAGTAATGATAAATATAAAACATTAACCCAATTTACTATGGGAGCCCTTTTCATGCTACATAAAACAGGTAATGTTTGCCAAATGACCACAACATACAATATCTTTGAATGGGAGTACTTTTTTCAGGCAGTTAATGGTGTTCCGTTTTTCCACAACTGAGTAAAATCGACTGATGCAATCCAGAGTCAAATATATATATGTCGTCACCGTTCTGAAGGGTTTAATACTAATCAGTTAATAACACAATAGTAATACAAAACCAGAACAAATTCTGGTGACTGAAGAAAATTTCTATTAATTCCCACTCACATAGTCACACCATGGTAGACATATTGGAAAACCAGACACAGATAAATGGTTGCTAATAGTAGTAGAAAAATAGTAGTTGAGTAATGGTAGTAGTGATTAATAAAATGTGTGTCAGTACGCGGTGGTAGTGGTAAAATTAGTGGTTATTAATGGTTTATACGTGGTAGAGGTGGTGGGGGTGGTTGGTTGCATTTACTGGTTCTCATTTATATTTGCTAAGACGATTTTGGGACAGTATAATTATGCATTCATCGACATTCACTACCAAGATTAAAGGGGTTAAACATTCACTACCAACAATCACTACCACCACTACCAACAATCACTACCACCACTACCAACAATCACTACCACCACTACCAACAATCACAACCACCAATACCAACAATCACTACCACCACTACCAACAATCACTACCACCACTACCAACAATCACTACCACCACTACCAACAATCACTACCACCACTACCAACAATCACTACCACCATACCACAATACTACCACCCAACCAATCACTACCACCACTACCAACACATACCACACTACCACAATCATACCACCATCCAACAATCACTACCACCACTACCAACAATCACACCACCACTACCAACAATCACTACCACCACTACCAACTCACTACCACCATTACCAACACTACCACCAACAACAATTACTACCACAATCACTACCACAATCACTACCACAACTACCACAATCACTACCACCACTACCAACAATCACTACCACCACTACCAACAATCACTACCACCACTACCAACTTTCACTCCCACCATTACCAACAATCACTACCACCACTACCAACAATCACTACCAACAATCACTACCACCACTACCACCAATCACTACCACCAATACACAGCACTACCACCACTACCAACAATCACTACCACACACACCATCTACCAACAATCACTACCACCACTACCACAATCACTACCACTACCAATCTACCACCATCACACCACTACCACCACTACCAACAATCACTACCACCACTACCACCAATCACTACCACCACTACCAACAATCACTACCACCACTACCAACAATCACTACCACCACTACCAACAATCACTACCACATCTACCACCAATCACTACCACCAATCACTACCACCACTACCAACAATCACTACCACCACTACCAACAATCATTACCACCACTACCAACACACACGACCACCACTACCAATAATCACTACCACCACTACCAACATCACTACCACCACTACCACACTCACTACCACATCACTACACCACTACCAACAATCACTACCACCACTACCAACAATCACTACCACCACTACCAACAATCACTACCACCACTACCACCAATCACTACCACCACTACCAACAATCACTACCACCACTACCAAAAATCACTACCACTACTACCAACAATTATACCACTACTACCAACAATTATACCACTACTACCAACAATTATACCACTACTACCAACAATTATACCACTAGTACCAACAATCACTACCAACAATCACTACCACCACTCACTACCAACAATCACAACCACCATTACCGACAAGTACTACCACCAATCACTACCACCACTACCAACAATCACTACCACTAGTACCAACAATCACTACCACCACTACCAACATCACTACCACCACTACCAACATCACTACCACCACTACCACATCACTACCACCACTACAACTTTCACTCCCACCATTACCAACACTACCACCATCCACACCACACCAACCATCACTACCACCCACTACCACCAATCACTACCACCACTACCAACAATCACTACCACCACTACCAATCACTACCCACACTACACCACCATCACTACCCCCTACCACCACTACCAACAATCACTACCACCACTACCACAACCCCCTACCAACTACCACAATCACTACCACCAACTAAACATCACTACCACCACTACCACCATCTACCCCCACTACCAACAATCCACCACCACTACCAACAAGCACTACCACCCCTACCATACTCACTACCACCACTACCAACAATCACTAACACCACTACCACACAACACTACCACCAATACCACCATCACTACCACCACTACACAATCACTACCACACTACCAACAATCACTACCACCACCTCTACCACTACCATCATTCACTACCACCACTACCAACATTCACTACCACCACTACCAACAGTCACTACCACCACTACCAACAATCACTACCACCAATCACTACCACTACTACCAACAATCACTCCACACTACCAACAATCAATACACCACTACCAACTTCACTACACCAATCCAGCCAATCACTACCACCACTACCTACAATCACTACCACCACTACCAACAATCAAACCACCCACTACCAACATCACTACCATACCACTACCAACATCACTACCACAACTAACATCACTACCATCAACACAACCACCACTACCAAGAATCACCATCACTACCAACAATCACTACCACCACTACCAACAAACACAACCACCACTACCAAACATTCACTACCACCACTACCACAACTACCACACTACCAACAATCACTACCACATACACCAACAATCACTACCACCAATCACTACCAAGAATCACTACCCCCACTACCAACAATCACAACACTACCATCACTACCACCACTACCATAACATCACTACCACCACTACCAACAATCACTACTACCACTTCCACCAATCACTACCACCATTACTGACAATCACTACCACCATTACCAACAATCACTACCACCACTACTAACAATCACTACCACCACTACAAACAATCATTTCCACCAATACCAACAATCACTACCACCACTACTATCAACAATCACTACCACCACTACCAACATCACTACCACCACTACCAACAATCACTACCACCATTACCAACAATCACTACCACCACTACCAACAATCACTGCCACCAAACCAACAATCACTACCACTACGGGTGTGTGCCCAACCCCAAATAACTATCCCCCACCCCCCCCCGCCAAAGGCACTTCCCTATCACAGATGAGCACCACATGAGCGATCTCTGCCATACCCATACCACTGTTCCCTTTACCATATATCTTCTAGATCTCAACCCTTCCACTGGCCACCTACTGCCACCAATAAATCAGATGGAGCCAAAGCGTCACAACCCTTACCACCTCAACTCCACCATAATTTAGGGGCACAACTACCCGGGCACTTCCGCACCTCAGCTTCCCATTCCCCACCACTGTTAATCAGGGAATCACTCAACCACTTGCTCGAGACCCCCAGACATACCAACAACAACAACAACAACAACAACAACAATCACTACCACCACTACCAACAATCACTACCACCACTACCAACAATCACTACCACCACTACCAACAATCACTATCACCACTACCAACAATCACTACCACCAATCACTACGACCACTACCAACAATCACTACCACCACTACCAACAATCATTACCACCACTACCAACAAACACAAATACCACTACCATCATTCACTACCACCACTACCAACATTCACTACCACCACTACCAACAATCACTACCAGCAATCATTACCACCACTACCAACAATCACTCCCACCACTACCAACAATCACTACCACCACTACCAACATTCACTACCACCAATACCAGCAATCACTACCACCACTACCTACAATCACTACCACCACTACCAACAATCACTACCACCACTACCAACACTCACTACTACCACTACCAACAATCACTACCACCACTACCAACAATCACTACCACCACTACCAAGAATCACTACCATCACTACCAACAATCACTACCACCACTACCAACAATCACTACCACCACTACCAACAATCACTACCACCACTACCAACAATCATTACCACCACTACCAACAATCACTACCACCACGACCAACAATCACTACCAACAATCACTACCACCACTCACTACCAACAATCACAACCACCATTACCGACAATCACTACCACCACTACCAACAATCACTACTACCACTACCAACAATCACTACCACCACTTCCAACAATCACTACCACCATTACTGACAATCACTACCACCACTACTAACAATCACTACCACCACTACCAACAATCACTACCACCAATACCAACAATCACTACCACCACTACTACCAACAATCACTACCACCACTACCAACAATCACTACCACCACTACCAACAATCACTACCACCATTACCAACAATCACTACCACCACTACCAACAATCACTGCCACCACTACCAACAATCACTACCACTACGGGGTGGGTGCCCAACCCCGAAAGGAGTTGAAATAGGGGAGCTATCCCCCCCCCCCCCCCCCGCCAAAGGCAGCTTTCTAGGGCCTTTCCTAGCTGATGAGCGGAGGAGTGGGTTTTAGTCATGTGGTGATGGCTGGTCTATCGGAGATGGGGTTTTATGGCATGGTAGGTGATGGGCTGGTCGATCTCGTGCGAGCTGAGCGATCTCTGCCAACCCATAAGCTTACTCTGTCTGACTGTACCCATAGCTACTTTGACTGTCCTTTTAATAGATTATTTCTAGATCTCAAGTGGCGGCCGTCTTTTTCCGTGGATCTTGGGATTGCATCCCTACTGGCCAACCATAGAATTTGGCAGTTGCATTGGGATTGGTTTTAGGAGACAAAGCGTTCACATTTTTCCCTTACCCCTCACTTTCCGTCATATTGCTGAGGGAACCGGGCCTGATGGGCACAGGGCCTGGGTGGGCTTTGGTTTTTGGGTGGGGCTTTGGTTCACGGGCGTGTCCACACCTTCCTCAGCTTCCTGCTCTTGGAGTGGCTTCGGTCACCCGGGCGCTTTGTTAGTGGTAGCAGGGAGGATTTTTGTGGGGGCAACATTATGGCCTTGGTTGCGCGAGTGGCTTTCGGCACCACGGGCTTTGTAGTGTTTAAGCAGGGAAGGATTTTGTGGTGGCACCTCATTTTGCCTTGGCCTTGCTCTAGCCTTGGGGGTCTGTTGTGTCGGCCAACAGACAGCCTGGGGAACAACAACAAACAACAACAACACAACAAACAATCACTACCACCACTACCAACAATCCCTACCACCACTACCAACCCTACCACCACTACCAACCCTACCACCACTACCAACAATCACTACCACCACTACCGAACAATCACTACCACCACTACCACCAATCACTACCGCCACAACCAACAATCACTTACCACCACTACCACCATTGCACTACCACCACTACCAAACATATCACTACCAACAATCACTACCAACCAATTCATTACCACCACTACAAACAACAACACGATACCACCATACCAACAAATCACTACCACCACTACCAACTTCACTACCACCACTACACCCATACCACGAATCACTAACGCACCACTACCAACAAAACACTAAAACAACTACCAAGAATACACTACCACCACTACCAACAATCACTCCTCACCACTAACCAACAATGCACTCCCACCAACCACTACCAACATTCAACAAGCCACCACTACCCAGCAAAAAAAACAATTTCACTACCACCACTACCAACAATCACTACCAACCATCAACTACCACAACTACCAACAATCCACTCACCAAACTACCGAACACATCACTACCACCACTACCAACAAACACTACCACCACTACCAACAAGTCACTCACTTACACCACTACCAACCATCACTACCACCACTACCAACAATCACTACCACCACTACCAACAATCACTACCACCACTACCAATATTACTCAATTTCCATTCTTCCAATTCCAATAGTCAAATATACAAGTTTTACCAATAATATAAATCTGCGGCATATTACTAAATCCTATTATTGAAAAACGAAAAATAGATTTGCTTAATGTCTGGAAAATAATTTAATTAATATGTATGTAATTCTAAATCTTTTATGCTACTACTACGGGGGATAATTCGACAGTCATTTAGAAGTTCGTATATTTAATTTAACAGACTTCCTAGCTACCCTAATAATGAGTTCTTGGCTCGGGCCGAGATGAGTTGAAGACTCAGATTGAAAATTACGTCGATGCATGAGTAGGTTGGACTGTGGACCCATAGAGTTCCCGTTACTCCCTAAACTGAATCCCCGCTATTCAGGCATTGGCTCACAGTCGGCTGCAATCCTACGACCAGTTATTAGTGATTAATCCTAAATAATTAAGTCAAACAAATGCTGTGTATTGGATTTAGACCAGGGCCTAATGAACCATATGCTCTTTGCCACTAAACTAAAACAAAAGGATATTCGTTCCTCTACTCTTTAGGTTTTCCCACGTTTACTGAGCCTTTTCCAAATCCCAAGGCTATCACAAATTATAATATGGCTCCTCAATACAGAGAATCTATTTATTCCTCTGACACAACACCGTCGTTACTACACAAGTACCTCCACAATGGACATAACATCATTTAAATATTACCGAATGAGGATTACAAGGTCTCTCTCACGTTATAATATGGGTTCAGCCACCCAGTTACTGCACAATCTAGGTTTACAATCGTTACCTCAATCACACTATTGGGTTCATCCACCCAGTTACTTTCACAATTAGGTTTACCGCTTTATCTCCATAATTCAATTGGGTGTCCGTCACCCAGTTACTTCACAAGTAGGTTTACAATCTTTATCTCAATTACATCTTCTGAATTTACCCTCTAGTAACCCGGTTTACCAACACGCTAGGTTACCCTTCACCTGAATCAATTATCGTACTAAACAAAAGATGGACCGTGCCTCAGACGCATACACGGAATAACTCTTTTAGACTTAATAATAACGCAACTCACATTGGACTAGTGTCCTTCTTCACAGTTTCCTGGTTACACAACTTAATTAAATGATTTCCTAGGGACTAGTGTCCATCCCTAGCTAGAGCTAATTCTATTAGGACCAACTGAAAAAAAAATGTTTCCCTCTTTAACTTACTGGGTGCCTCATTTAGTACAAAAAGTATTCTTTTCCTCCCCTCTTGACTTTTACTCTCTTAAGCTTTACTCTATTCGGCAACTAAACACTGTTTCCCTCTTTAACTTTGGTTACGTCATTTATTAACACAAGTGGTCTTTCACATGCTACTTGTAATCTTGAATCTATCCTAGCGAATACTTAATCTACTAACTCTTCGGTTGGTGCCGGGGCTCAACAAAAAAACTAATTAAAAAAACAAATAAGCATCTTTATATAATAGGTAAGTCTCTTTTTTGTCGTAGTTCTCTCGAGGACACATCAATTTATATAAAGATCACCACCAGGTTTGTCCACCCATCTCTTTTTCTCTCCTTATAATATGCGGGCCCAATATTGG
>CM064577.1:34630259-34716533 GCA_032716605.1 Paralithodes platypus | reverse complement strand
ACCTACACACGCACACAAAGCTAGCATTATACCACCTACGCCCGCTATCCCGTGCGTATATCATGAAAATAATTAAAAAGTTGTCCCATTTTCATACCATAGGACCTATATGACAATTATCACGGCTAAAGTGACTTAACCCTGTGTGTGTGTGTGTGTGTGTGTGTGCGCGTACGTGCGTGTGTGCGTGCGTGCGTTAACTTCCGGTAATGAAGCATACACTAACACAAGAACAGAATCCACGAGGCATTATTTAAGGGGACAGTGGTTATTTCGGGGGGGGGGGTCTAATTATTTATATATTCGTTTATTTTTCAGTTTCCTCGCTAGACTTCCATCAAGCTTAAAACACACTCTCTGGAGTCTAGACCCCCCTCCCCTCCTTCAAGATAAATTTGTAAATGTTTTCGATAGAAAACTTTCCCGGCCGAAGGCCGGTTTAATTTAATATTACAGGCTCGCTATCGCTCGCCAGGAAAAAAATCGACACCTAAATGGCACGACAGGTCTTGATACTGATATAGAAATGGGAGGAAAGGTCCTAAAATCGCCAAACTAATGGGCCGAACGTCTTCAAATCTACAAACCAATAGGGCTAAACACAAGGGAGTAGGGGGACAGAAAAACTAGCCCATCTCCCCTTAAAAATATGCTACCCTATACCAAACCAATCAGGGCTTGTTTATCAATTCACACATATTCTCCCTTACATGGTTTAGAGTTAGTTTCTTCACCGTCATATTCCACAAACACGAAACATCCCTGAAAATACGCAATGATCGAGTAACACGTAAAGTCCGTGCACCTCATATGTTTCACTATAAAAGCACTGTATAAATTATGTAGGTCTATCTATCTATCTATCTATTGCCCGATGCCGTGATCCCCGAAGGGGTGGCCACGAACGAACCGCCCCCATGCACTTCTGTCCCTAGTCAGTCGACGTCCCTCCCCCCAACCAGCACCGCCTTCGTTCATATACTTCCTCACTCCATCCTTCCACCTCTCTTTTGGTCTACCTCTCCCTCTCTGTCCCTCCACCTCACTCTCGTACACCCTCTTAGTCATTCTCTTGCTTTCCATACGTTCCATATGGCCGAACCATCTCAAGTTGTTCCTTTTCCACTCTCCAGCACATCCACCTCCACACCACACCTCCTTCTTAGTTTGTCTATCCCTACATGTAACTCCGCACGCACTTCTTAAGTAATTCATTTCCACTGCTCTTACTCTTGGTCTGAGTCTCTCAACCAACGTCCATGCTTCGCTGATTAATGAATGTAATTGTGTATACATTTACTAGTTAACAATCACATACATGATTAATTATGCAGCAACTTTAAGTATCTGCATAACAATAACATGTTTAGAGATCCACGTCTTTCTAGGATGATGATGATGATGATTATGATGATGACCATGATGATGCTGATGAATAATGATTAATTATTTTATTATTATTATTATTGTTATTATTTATATTATTATTATTGTAATTATTATTATTATTTATTTTTGTATTATAAGTATTATTCTTAGTAGTAGTAGTATTCATAAACCGTCTAAAACCACATTCTTCCTAAGTTAAACTATATCGTTAGTAGGTAGCTAGGATAAAATAGAAGTAATGTCAAGAACTAGAATAAGACAACTGGATGGTCCTGTTGTTATAATTACACAACTTGAGGTTTGTCTTGTAGGCCTACCTCTCTGGAACTAAGTTTATAATAACCTTACCTGCTCTCTCTCTCTCTCTCTCTCTCTCTCTCTCTCTCTCTCTCTCTCTCTCTCTCTCTCTCTCTCTCTTATAGCATTTTATATATAATTATTACCATTTGGTTATTATTTGTTTGTCATCCTTTAAACGAATATCTCGGACAATCTCTCTCTCTCTCTCTAATCCTGTTAATTGCCATCTTAGTTAGTTATCGAGCCAGCCATTCAGATAATGAGGCCATCAGATGCTTCTCTCCTAACTACCTAAACCACACAGATTATCACAACGTTGGCAAGATTACGAACCTCATAAATCTAGCAATGAACTCACGAATTTAGTTACTGGTGCTCATGTATTTGATCCATACTTTCATTTGTTCTATCATTCATTCCCTCATTAAGTTCTTGTTTTATTACTTTATGTGTTATCTACTGATTAATTTGTTCTTTATTCATTGATAGTCATTTATTCACAGACTCATTTATTCACTCCTTTCACTCATTTACGTGTATTCATTGACTCATCAAACTCTCCTACCCTATTACTCACTTACCTAGCTACATATCTAGTTAACCTCACACACACAAACACACACTCACTCACTCACTCTCCATATCGGAAACCGAAATGAGAAAGCAAACTATTCAATGAATGGCACCCAGCTTAAGAGTGTAGATAGAGAAACTTATTTGGGAGTAACAATATCGAATAACCTGAAACCTAGTACAAAATATTGGCTTTATAGGCAGGTAATTTGAGCATAAATCCAAAAATGTAATCCAAACTCTTCACAATTCCTTAGTCCGCCCTCTCCTGGAATATTGCGTGCAATCCTAGTGCCCTTACTACCAAAAAGATATAGACAAGCTAGAACGAGTTCAACGTAAGAGTTAAAAAAATTATACCTTGCCTAAAGAAAAAACCATACGAGGAGCGTCTTAGAGAATTAAATGTATTCCCTTTAACCCCGCGCATATTAAGAGGCGACCTAATTCAAGTGTTCAAAATCATCAAAAGCATCGACAATATGAACTGTATTAAATATTTCACTATCGACCAATCAAATTACACGCGGGGTACGGTTGCCAAATTATTGGTAAATCTTTTAACTTACACGAGTCTAAGAATGTCTTCTTCAATCGAGTCGTCAACTTGTGGGATGGGCTTATCGAGATGTTACAGACTGAAGCACCGTTGATTCCTTTAAACATCGCCTAGACAAACACCTCCTCTAAAACCATGATTGATTGCATTTGTAAATTAATAAAACAAAATATTATCTGTTACATTACTAACAACTGTCCCCTATTAACATCTCCTAATCCTGCCACGGACATTTGTCCCAGGGCAGTCTTCCCTTTCCATTTTTCTCTTACCCACTCTAAACCACTGTTTGGACACTTGACCATCAGTGTTTTGGAGGGCAAGCAGCCTTGAGGGGTCGCTGGACCTGTTGTTGCTCGATTCCCTTTGTACTCCTTTGTACTCACTCACTCACTCTCTCAAACACTCTCACTCTCTCTCTCTCTCTCTCTTTTCTTTAATCTAGATCAGCCTCCCAGATTCTCTCCAATTTCCTTCGTTTTTGCCAGCATTGGGGCCTCCGTAATGTTATTTTCCGGCCCACTAAGACACGCACCCAATACCCAGCCGGGGAAAACGCCGTCATTAGTAGGGAATTATTGGGGGTGAGGCATTGGTGGTGTAGCGTGTGTGTGTGTGTGTGGTGCTGGTTTGGGGGAGGGTGTGGTGGTGTGTGGAAGAGCGTGTGTTGGTAGTGTGGTGGTGAGTGGGAAGGTGTGGTGGTGTATGTTGGTGGTGGTGAGGGGGAGGGTGTGATGGTGGGATATGGGAGGGTGTGGTGGTGGCGTGTGGGAGGTGTGGTGGTGAGGGGGAGGGTGTAGTCATGGTAAAGAGATTAATAATTATATTAGTCTTTAAATCATGGATGTAGTGGTGGTCTATGGGAGAGCGTGTTGCGGTGGTGTGGGGGAGGAGGTGTGGTGGTGGTGTGTGGGAAGGTGTGTGATAGTGGCGTGTGGGAGGTGTGTGTTGTGTGGTTGTGGTGGTTTGGGACGGGGTGTTGTGGTGGTGTGGGGGAGGAAGTGTGGTGGTGGTGAGTGGAAGGGTGTGTGATAGTGGCGTGTGGGAGGTGTGTGTTGTGTGGTTGTGGGAGAGCGTGTTGCGGTGGTGTGGGGGAGGAGGTGTGTTGGTGGTGTGTGGGAAGGTGTGTGATAGTGGCGTGTGTGTTGTGTGGTTGTGGTGGTGTGGGACGGGGTGTTGTGGTGGTGGGGGGAGGAGGTGTGGTGGTGGTGTGTGGGAAGGTGTGTGATAGTGGCGTGTGGGAGGTGTGTGTTGTGTGGTTGTGGTGGTGTGGGACGGGGTGTGGTGGTGTGGGGGAGGAGGTGTGGTAGTGTTGTGTGGGAAGGTGTGTGATAGTGGCGTGTGGGACAAGGTGTGTGTTGTGTGGTTGTGGTGGTGTGGGACGGGTTGTGGTAATGATAAAGTAAAGTAAAACAAATGTATTGCCAATAAGAAAATACAATACATAAGTTTATAATAATAATAATGGAAATGGCACGGTCTGCCGAGCCGGGATCCCTGGCAGACAAAATGAATTATATATATGTAATTACATATTCAGTACAGGCATTTTAGAGTGATATGGATTACATTTTTCTTACAAGCATAACCTGAACTATGAACATTGTAATGTAAGATGGTGTGTAACAGAGTGTGTGGTGGAGAACAGTGGTAGTGCCTGTGTAGATAATGGTGGTGGTGGTGGGCAGTAGTGGTAGTTGTTAAAGTATTGTTAAATTGCACGTTGTTGTTGCTGGCTTTAATTAAGCAAAATTGATATTAATATTTTACAATAATAATACAACTAATAATAATAATTATTATTATTATTTTCGTTATTATAATAATACTAGCAACAGTAGAACTAGTATAACTAATATTATGAGTATACAATCTCTCTCTAATATATATACATATACATATATATACTGTATATATATATATATATTCTACAGGTATAAATACAGTATATACAGTATACATAGGAGCATACATTTAAAAGTAATTCCCTGTTGCATGTGGTAGTAATAATAATATAATATTTCAGGTACCAGTAATTAATTACTTCTTACTGACCGACTTTCTCACCGCAACCTGCAATGTGTGTGTATGTGTGTGTGTGAGAGAGAGAGAGAGAGTGTGTATACGTGAGTGTGAGAGAGATAGATAGATAGAGAGAAAGTGAGAGTGAGTGTGTGTATATATGAGTGTAAGTGAGTGTGTGTATGTGAATGTGTGAGAGTGAGAGTGAGAGAGAGCTATATACTGTAGAGTTACATACAGTAGGTGCACTGACTACACATCATTTGCAATCCTTACCATGCTGGCTGGCTTTAAGTCTAAAAATGTAGATATGCCACGGGGCTTAAGGGGGGTCACCTTCATTTATTAGCTTTCTCTTCGTTTCTCTCTTTCCCTGGCTTGTAACCATTCGGCTCCATTCAGCCAACTGTTTTAAGACGTTTATCCACATCCAAGTGTCAATTTCTTCCTGGCGAGCGATAGCGAGCCAGCAATGTATGGAGAAATCCGGCTTCGCCAGAGACACTTTCGTATCGAAAAATTTACAAATTTAGCTTGCTGTCAAAACAAAGATATATATATATGCTGGTTCGCTCCCGCTCGCCAGGAAAATATTGAAACCTGGATGAGGGTAAACGTCTTAAAACAGTAGGCTGAATTGGGCCTAATGGATACAAGCCAAAGAGAGAGGGAAAGAAAGAGAAAAAAAGCGAGGTGGGCTCCCTTAATTCACCACTACCGCCACCTCATTTCTGCTGCCCTCCACCTCCACCACCACTAGCATAACCACCACCATTCCTGCACAATACACCCTTCATCAAGTCACCGACACACCACCACCACCATACCCCATCCCACACCACCACAACCATATCCCACACCACCACCACTACAACCACGCCCCATCACCACCACCACCACTACCTATCCCACACGCCACCGCCACCACCATATCCCTTCCAACACCCCACCACCAATTCCTCATTCCCATTAATTCCAAACTAATGACGGCGTTTTCCGGTAAATTCCCCGGCTGGGTATTGGCTGCGTGTCTTAGTGGGCCGGAAAATAAAATTACGGAGGCCCCAATACCGACAAAAACGAAGGGAATTGGAGAAAAGGAAGATTAAAGAACGGGGAACAAGGGACTGTATTGTGGAGAGAGAGAGAGAGAGAGAGAGAGAGACAGAGAGAGAGAGAGAGAGAGAGAGAGAGAGAGAGAGAGAGAGAGAGAGAGAGAGAGAGAGAGAGAGAGAGAGAGAGAGAGAGAGAGAGGTAACTGGTTGTCTGCCTGTCCAACTAACACTATGGATGCCAATTATAGGAGGATTGATGGACTCAGCTGTCTTTGTTGTTGTTGTTGTTCTTGTTGATATTGTTGTTGTTAATGTTGATGCTGCTGTTGTTGTTATTGTTAGTTATATGTTGTTGTTATTGTTAGTGTTATGGCTGTTGTTGTTGATGTTCTAGTTGTTGTTAGTTTTAGTGTTATGGTTGTTGTTGTTGATGTTGTTGTTGTTATTGTTATGGCTGTTGTTGTTAATGTTGATGCTGTTATTGTTAGTGTTATGGCTGTTGTTGTTAATGTTGATGCTGTTGTTGTTGTTGTTATGAATGTTGTTAATGTTGATGCTGTTGCTGTTGTTATTGTTAGTGTTATGAATGTTGTTAATGTTGATGCTGTTGCTGTTGTTGTTATTGTTAGTGTTATGAATGTTGTTGTTAATGTTGATGCTGTTGCTGTTGTTGTTATTGTTTGTGTTATGAATGTTGTTGTTAATGTTGATGCTGTTGCTGTTATTGTTAGTGTTTTGAATGTTGTTGTTAATGTTGATGCTGTAGTTGTTGTTGTTATTGTTAGTGTTTTGAATGTTGTTGTTATTGTTGATGCTGTTGTTGTTGTTATTGTTAGTGTTATGAATGTTGTTAATGTTGATGCTGTTGTTGTTATTGTTAGTGTTATGAATGTTGTTATTAATGTTGATGCTGTTGTTGTTATTGTTAGTGTTATGGCTGTTGTTGTTAATGTTGATGCTGCTGTTGTTGTTGTTATTGTTAGTGTTATGGCTGTTGTTGTTAATGTTGATGCTGCTGTTGTTATTGTTAGTGTTATTAATGTTGATGCTGATGTTGTTGTTATTGTTAGTTATATGTTGTTGTTGTTATTGTTAGTGTTATGGCTGTTGTTGTTAATGTTGATGCTGCTGTTGTTGTTGTTATTGTTAGTGTTATGGCTGTTGTTGTTAATGTTGACGCTGCTGTTGTTGTTGTTATTGTTACTGGGAGTTTTTTCTTAGGCTTGTCTAGGTAGCAAACTTTAAAACACAAACTTAGGCACATTAGTTTGAACATATTATGGAAAGTTTCACAGATACGGTATTCATTATAACACTACACCTTACGAGCGGCCTATGCGGTTTATTTATGTGTACCGCACAGCGGGGTGTTTTTAGCCAAAATAGGGCTGTTTACGTGATCATTTTCATGCCTAAATAAGACCCAGAACGTAAAACAAGTACCTATCCCTGAAAGGGCATAAACAGAGCTTTCTAATGACACCATAACGATCCTTGTATGATGGATAGTTTTCTTGCAATAACCGTGCAACGCGAGTGCAAAAAGCAGGTAATTCGGTACTTTCAGTACATAATTGAGTATGTAGCGAGTGAGAGAGGGAGGAGGGAGCTGAGATTTGTGTCAGTAGGTTCGCCGCGGTGGTCTGGAGCAGTCATACGCTCGCTAGTCTCCTGCCACCACTTGTCTCTCTCTCTCAGCCACATTACGTGCTGAAATTGCCACTCGACCTATGTCGAGCGCCGCCAATAGTCCAGCTTTATTTAACTCGACTTATGTTGCTCGCCGCTAAATAAGGGTTAAAATAGGCATAGCTATTACCAACCAACAAAAAGTGTTCCAATTGTCACGCAACATTTAATATCGCACTATTATTATGCATACCTATTATTACACTATTATTTCTACACTATTACAACACTATTATTATTACACTATTATTTCTACACTATTACAACACTATTATTATTACACTATTATTTCTACACTATTACAACACTATTATTATTACACTATTATTTCTACACTATTACAACACTATTAGTATTACACTATTATTTCTACACATTACAACACTATTATTAATACACTATTATTTCTACACTATTACAACACTATTATTATTACACTATTATTTCTACACTATTACAACACTATTATTATTACACTATTATTTCTACACTATTACAACACTATTAGTATTTCACTATTATTGCTACACTATTACAACACTATTATTATTGCACTATTATTTCTACAATATTACAACACTATTATTTCTACACTATTACAACACTTATTATTACACTATTATTTCTAAACTATTACAACACAATTAGTATTACACTATTATTTCTACACTATTACAACACTATTAGTATTACACTATTATTTCTACACATTACAACACTATTATTATTACACTATTATTCTACACTATTACAACACTATTATTATTATACTATTATATCTAAACTATTACAACACTATTATTGTTACACAATTATTATTATACTATTATTTCTACACTATTACAACACTATTATTTCTACACTATTATTTCTAAACTATTACACTATTACAACACTATTATTATTACCCTATTATTTATAAACTATTACACTATTATTATTACACTATTATTTCTAAACTATTACAACACTATTATTATTACACTATTATTATTACACTATTATTATTACACTATTATTATTACACTATTATTATTACACTATTATTATTACACTATTATTATTACACTATTATTATTACACTATTATTATTACACTATTATTATTACACTATTATTATTACACTATTATTACACTATTATTACACTATTATTACACTATTATTATTACACTATTATTACACTATTATTATTACACTATTATTATTACACTATTATTATTACACTATTATTATTACACTATTATTACACTATTATTATTACACTATTATTACACTATTATTATTACACTATTATTACACTATTATTATTACACTATTATTATTACACTATTATTATTACACTATTATTACACTATTATTACACTATTATTATTACACTATTATTATTACACTATTATTATTACACTATTATTACACTATTATTATTACACTATTATTATTACACTATTATTATTACACTATTATTATTACACTATTATTATTACACTATTACAACACTATTATTATTACAAATTTATTACACTATTATTACACTATTATTATTACACTATTATTATTACACTATTATTATTACACTATTACAACACTATTATTATTACACTATTATTATTACACTATTATTATTACACTATTATTATTACACTATTATTACACTATTATTATTACACTATTACAACACTATTATTATTACACTATTATTTCTACACTATTACAACACTATTATTAATACACTATTAATACGCTATTATTTCACTATTATTACTACACTAGTGTTTCACATTCAATACACTATTATTTCACTACTACTTCTACACGACAATTTCACTATTATTACACCCTCCTTATGCGTACTTGTTTTGTTCCAGTTATACTGTATGTGCTTTACATTAGATACTTGTTCTGTTTTACAGTGTAGTGATCAGAGAGCTAATAAATTGCCTTATTATCTGATTGGCTGAGTAGAGAGAGAGAGAGAGAGAGAGAGAGAGAGAGAGAGAGAGAGAGAGAGAGAGAGAGAGAGAGCGAGCGCGAAAGAAAGAGAGATATAGATCATCCGGGTAGTTAGGGTAGTTATCAGAGAGTTAACTGATTGGCTGGTTGGTTAATGAACACTAAGGAGCCAATTAAGCCAGAGCGTCGCACCAAGACTTTTATAGGGGTCACCTGCTTTTTTTCTCTCTATTTCTCTCTTATTCCAGGTTGTATCCATGCATCCCCATTCAGCCTAGTGTTTTAAGACGTTTATCCCCATTAAGGTGTCGACTTCGTCCAGGCGAGCGATAGCGAGCCAGCAATGTATGAAGAAATCCGGCTTCGCCGGAGACATATTTCTTTCTAAAATGTACAAATTTCGCCAGCTGCAGCAGATATTTGATGGTGTGAACTAATTTCTTTTGTTGATATTGATGATATTGTTATTGCTTTTTCATGAATGATGGACACTTTAAGAATACATATAGAGGATTGATAAATTAAGATGCTATTTATGTATGCAACTATTATTTATAAGCTACACTTATATTATGACTAAATGAAAGAACTGATGAGTAAGCAAATGACTGAACAAACAAATAACACTAAAACTAAATAATTCAGCGAACGAGTCAGTGAGTGAATGTATGAGTCAGTGAGTGAATGTATGAGTCAGTGAGTGAATGGAACAATCAATGAATGAAAGTGTTATTGACGGAACACGTAAATGAGTAAACGTACAAACATATAACAGGCTAAATAAAATAAAAATAAATAATTAAATATATATATATATATATTGAGAATATATCACAAATACACGTGAGCCACTAAATGTTTCTAGTCTCTCAGTGGGGATCGAACCATCGACCATCAGGATGATAGCCGACGCTTTAATCAATTACACCACGGCAGTCTAAAAGACACTCAGCCTTCTATCCTATTTATGTTAGGGAGAAGGGAAACCCACTAGGCGAATATATTTCAATTCAAACCTAGTTGTAGGATCCATATTTCCAGAATACCATACACGGATTTTTGAGTGTCCCGACGCAACTCGGGTAGAAATTGATTTCATTTAATTCTAACCCACAAAGCATGAGAGTTACAAATATTGAAAATATATCACAAAGATGATGGATGAGATAGTCGATGGTTCGATCCCCACTGAGAGACCAGAAACATTTAGTGGCTCACGTGTATTTGTGATATATTCTCAATATTTGTAACTCTCATGCTTTGTGGGTTAGAATTAAATTAAATCAATTTCGACCCGAGTTGCGTCGGGACACTCAAAAATCCGTGTATGGTATTCTGGAAATATGGATCCTACAACTAGGTTTGAATTGAAATATATTCGCCTAGTGGGTTTCCCTTCTCACTAACATAAATAGGATAAAAGGCTGAGTGTCTTTTAGACTGCCGTGGTGTAATTGATTAAAGCGTCGGCTATCATCCTGATGGTCGATGGTTCGATCCCCACTGAGAGACTAGAAACATATATATATATATATATATATATATATATATATAAGCTTACTGCAAGATAAGCCCGATTCATTACCCCTCCAACGTTGTGTTATCTGTGTGGCTTTGATTAGTTAGGAGAGAGCTGTTACTGATTGCCTCATTATCTGCTTGGCTGATTGAGTGAGAGAGAGAGAGAGAGTGAGAGTGAGTGAGAGTAAGAGAGAGAGTGAGTGAGTGAGTGAGTGAGTACAAAGTACAAAGGAGTACAAAGGAAATCAAGCAACAACATATCTAGTGACCCTTCTAGGTTGCTTGTCCTCCAAAACACTGAGGATCAAGTGTCCAAACAGTGGTTTAGAGTGGGTAAGGGAACATTGGAAAGGGAATTACTGCCCTGGAACTAATGTCCGTGGCAGGATTAGGAAGTTAGTAGAGGACAGATGGGTTAGTAACTGAGGGGGGATAAAATAAAGTTATTCATTTACAAACGCAGTCAGTCGCGGGTTTGATGAGAGATATTTGTCTAGGCGGAGTTTAAATGAATCAACGGTGATGCAGTCTATAACGTTTCGGGGAAGCCCATTCCACAAGTTGACAACTCGATTGAAGAAGAAATTCTTAGATTCGTGCGAGTTAAAAGATTTACCAATAATTTTGCAACCGTTTCCCCGCGTGTAATTAGATTGATCGATAGTGAAGTACTTACTACAGTTCATATTGTCGATGCCTTTGATGATTTTGAACACTTGAATTAAGTCACCTCTTAATCTGCGCTGGGTTAAAGGAAATAGATTTAATTCTCTAAGACGCTCTTCGTATGGTTTGTTCTTTAGGCTAGGTATAATTTTGGTAACTCTACGTTGAACTCGTTCTAGCTTGTTTATATCTTTTTGGTAATAAGGGCACCAGGATTGAACGCAGTATTCCAGAAGAGGGCGGACTAAGGAATTGTAAAGGGTTAGGATAACTTCTTTGGATTTATGCTCAAATGACCTGCCTATAAAGCCAATTATTTTGTTTGCCTTCTTAACAACTTCTGAACATTGTTGAATCGGTTTTAGGTTACTCGATATTGTTACTCCCAGATCGGTTTCACTGTTTACATTCTTAAGCTGAGTGCCATTCATCGAATAGTTTGCTTTCTCATTTAGGTATCCGACATGTAGTACTTTACATTTATCCGCATTGAAACTCATTTGCCAAATTTGGGCCCAACATGACAATTTATCTAGATTGTGTTGCATATCGTTAACTTGTTCTTTTGAGAGTACGCTATTTGCAATTTTTGTATCGTCAGAAAATTTTGAGATTATACAGGTGAGACCCTCATTTATGTCGTTGATGTAAATTAGAAAGATAATTGGTCCTAGTACCGATCCCTGGGGTACCCCGCTACTTACATTGGTCCATTTAGATGCCTTACCGTTTATGACTACCCTTTGGTTTCTGTTGCTGAGCCAATTTTCTATCCATTTCAACACACCGTCTTGTATTCCATGCGCTTTTAGTTTTAGCAGTAAATGTTTGTGGGGAACTTTGTCAAAGGCCTTTTGAAAATCAAGGTATATAATATCTACAGCTTTACTCTCATCGTAGAGGTTGAGGATATCGTGGAAGAAGTCTAAGAGGTTTGTTAAACAGGAACGTTTTTTACGAAAGCCGTGTTGAGTATCTTTAAGTATGTATTTTCCTCTAAGTGATTTACGAGTCTGTCTCGTATGACCGTTTCTAGCATTTTACATACAACTGAGGTTAAGCTAATTGGACGATAGTTACTGGGTAGGGATTTGCTGCCTTTTTTTAATATCGGTGTTACGTTGGCTAGCTTCCACTGATCAGGTATAGTTCCAGACTGCAAGGATTTATTGAATAGTAATGTCAGTGGTTTGGAGAGCTCATCCTTAGCTTCCTTTAGAACTCTAGGCGAGATTGTATCAGGTCCTGGCGTTTTATTTACCTTGAGTTTATCTAAACAATTCAATACTTCTCTCTCTGTAACGGTGATATTGCTTAGAACATCTGAATTATCAATCTGAATCGGCGATGGTGTAGGGATATCACTGAGGTCTTGTGTTGTAAAAACTGATGCAAAGAAGGTATTGAGGGCATTACTCATTTGTACTTCGTCTTTGGTGTATTCTCCATTTTCATCGACTAACGGTCCAACAGTTGAAGTAACTACTTTTTTCTTTCTGATATAACTATAGAATTATTTCGGGTTTGTTTTACTTTGATTCGCAATATGTAACTCTAAGGTCTTTTTACTTTGCTTAATTAACTTTTTGGCTTTGCGTCGTAGCTCTACAAATTTCACCCGTTCTTCGTCATTTTGTGAGGATTTTAATCTATCATTAGCAAATTTTTTAGCAAGCAGGCAGTTTGAAATATCTGTATTCCACCATTTGGGCTTATTATTATGGCCTGGACGCCGTATTTTCGATGGTATGCAGTCTTGCACTGCTTTTAGGTAAGTGGTTTCGAATAACTTCCAAGATGTATTTATGTCGTTATTGTTAATTAAAAAGCTCCAGTCAGTTTCTTTAAACATAGCTCTAAGTTTATGAAAGTTTGCTTTCTTGAAATTAGGGACTTTTTCGATGCTACTATTTGGTTCGTTACTAGTAAACTTTAAAGTGAAAGTTATCGTACGATGGTCGCTGTTACTGAATTCCTCACCAACATTCAAATTATCTATCAATTCTTCTTTTGTTGCAAGTACAATGTCAAGAACGTTATTACCACGGGTCGGCGTTCGAACAAATTTGATTAAGCGAACTCTCTTGCAAGTTCGTATACAAGTCATGTCCGGAGTGTGAAGTAAGAGTATCGCCCCACTTGGTCACAGGTAAATTAAAGTCCCCAAAAAATACAGTATCTTGTGAGTTACTTACATCTGCAATTTGTTCGTAAATTTCTCGGTCAGTTTGCACTGATTGAGCTGGAGGTCTGTATATTAACGCAAGTATTATTTTTGTACTTTTATTATTCTTTATTAGCACAAAAGATGTGTCGATGTTCACAATTTGAGGTTTTGACACGAGGGTCGGGTTAAGACTTTCTTTGATATCAAATTAAACGCCACCTCCATTTTTATTTATTCGGCTGTTCTCAAGCATTACATAACCGGGAAGTGAATACTCTGCTAAAAAGTCTCTATCTTCTGTATTGAGCCAAGATTCTGTTATGCCAATCACATCATAATTTTCTGTAAACACTAGTTCATCTAAATCTGAAAATTTATTGCGTATGCTACGAGCGTTTGCATAGAAAACCTTTAAAGTTGCGGTTTTAGAATTCAAAGAACGTTCTTTCATCGAATTTTTGGTTCTGGTCGGATCTACATTTACATTCATGGCTGTCCTCGGTCCTCGGTCGTTATCCCTGGCGGTTTTGAATTTGGGTCGTGTTGGTGGAGCTTTATCCAAATTCGCGGTTCTTGACGGATTAGTATTTAATTCCTTTGTAGGTTGCCGTCCTCGCTGTCTTCGGTCCTCCTTCCTGGTTGTCCTGTGCTGAGTCGATTTCTTCTCCGAAAATCCTTCACCGCATCGTTGAGAAGACGCCCAAAACGTGCTGCTCCCACCTGGTTCAGATGAACTCCATCGTCCGAAAACAAATAGTCATCGTAGTAGAAATTGTCCCAGGTGTCGACGAATCCCACGTTCTCCTTCCTGCAGAGGTTTGCTAGACAACGATTTGTGCTGGTGGCTATGTTGTAAAATCGGCTCTCTACACCGAGCCGGGGGACGATTCCTGAGATGATGATCCTTGATGACTTCTCCTTAAACGACTTAATCAGCTGCTGGTACTTTAAAAGCAAATCTTCCGACCGGGTTCGCTGTACATCGTTGGATCCAACGTGGATGACGTACATTGTATTAGCAGGGCCCAGCTTTGATACTTCGTCAACTGCTGCAACTACGACGTCCACACCACCACCAGGTATACAATGTGAGTGAGTGAGTGAGTGAGAGAGAGAGAGAGAGAGAGAGAGAGAGAGAGAGAGAGGGTAGAACAACTAACACTGAGGAAGCCATTAGGAGGATTAATGAATGGAGGTGAAGCTACTTTTTATGTTGTTCTTTTTGTTGATTATGTCGTTATTAATTGATGGGGCAATAGGAGTGTTCAATCTGTAGACAAGCTTGCCAGATGTCACCAGATTCGCCAATTATTGTAATAAAATGTGAACAAGACTAAGAAGGTGTCAGTTTCTAAATTATTTGTCGATTTTTCCTGTAGTTAATAGAGTCTTACGACAATTGGTTTTAATCTCATATATTCTTCATATATATTAAAATAATCTCTTATATATTTTAGCTCACTACTATATCGTATATTTAAAATAAGAGAGCAAGAACAAATATTGTGTTGTGAAATAAATCCATCACAAAATGGTAAATACTGGTTGCAAAAAATAAATAGTATATGATATACCTTCTTTTGTATGCTAATGATATATTTATAATGGTGGTATCTAAATTAAACAACGCTTTTATGATTAAATTGACATTTCATTCAGCTACTTATTTTTCTCTGAACAGGACTGTCGGACTTGAGAAGCAGCTATTTTTTTTTATAGAGGCTGTTGATTGGCTAATGGATAAGAGTATGAGTAGTAAATCAAGATATCTGTATTATTTCATAATTATCTATTTTTTTAAATACTTTAATTACAGGCAATTTCAACGATTGAGTCATGTTCTAGAGTGATATCCGAACACCGTGGTATAAAATATGTCACATAAAATACACTATTAACGTAAATATTATAAAGTGAACACAGACAAAATAAAAAGGTATGAGGAAAATCGCTAAGCAAGAGAGTAGACTGCCTGTCGAGAGAGCCGAGTTCTCGGGCCTATTAGCCAATCAGGGGCTGATATTCTAACTTACCACCACCGTGTTGACTTACTCTTGTGTTAGGAAGCCAGTGCATATGTTAAAAATGCAGAGGCTTGTGATTGGCTAAGGCGGGTGAGATGTAAGCCGAGGCTCAGTCAGTCTACAAATCTCGCTTACTTGTTGGCTTTAGCAATTTTTGTTTCGCTTGTGTTAACTTTATAATATCTATGTTATTAATGTGTTATATGTGATATATTTTAGTGCTCAGGGTTCGTATATCATTATAGATTATCACATTATCATTAAAATTGCTTACAATTTTAGAGTTTCAATAATCAATATGGAATAATGAAGCTATCTCAACTTTATCAACACAAATCAATCAACAACCAATCAGCATCTTCTGTATACAATATTCTACTCTACAATGAAAAATGGAAATGTACTTAATAAAATATATATCCATTATATGTATCTGTTAAACACCATAATGTAGGAAACATGATTCTAAATTATACTTGACGTTTTGAAATCACAACTAAAGAGATATAGTAAGTATTAGCAATGTTCACATTTTATTATTTTATTCGTGATAAATTAAAGAATCTGGTGACATCTGGCAAGTGTGTCCACAGATTGAACACTCCTATTACGGGGTGAACTTAATATTATATGGTTAGTCTGAGTTGTCTTGTTTGTGTTGTTGTTGTTGTTGTTGTTGTTGTTACTTCATTGAATTATTGTGGATGTTAATTTGACGATTGATAGAATAAGTTTTTGTTTTTGCTTTCTGGTTGCACTTATTTTTTTATTTATTTTTATTTTTTTTGGCTAAAGCCATTGTTGTCGATGAAGAGATCTCTGGCCTTTTTAACCCCTTGAGGATTATGACGCATTTTGACATTATTATTCTGGCTATCAATAAACAATTGTGTGCATCATAGCGGTCCCTCACCTAGACCTCTTGTGGCTTGATTTCCTTTGTACTCCTTTGTATTATACACCCCACGCCACAATATACCCCGCACAATCATGGCTGTGTGTGAACTTACTCTAGTTGTACTTACTCTAGTTGTATTGCGGGAGTGAGCAGGCTCGTTATTTCCCGCCTCCTATATGTGTAGGTGTTATATGTATCGTTGGAATGGCTGTGGATGTGTGTGTAGTCTGTATTTTAGCCAATTGGCGACATCGGAAACGAAGGCTTAGGGTGGATCTGTATGGTACCATTCTCACTATAGACGGTACCGTCTCGCCCGAAGGCTTAGGTAGCCATCAGCTTAGGTGAACCATATGATACCCATCTCGCCTTGTACCATTTTTGTCAACCCCAGATGGGACGTCACAACGTCGTCCACTTATTCCAGGTACCTATTTACAGCTAGGTGAACTGAGGCTAACACATGAAAGGAGACAAGCCCAATTTGTCTCCGCCCTGTGTGTGTGTGTGTGTGTGTGTGTGTGTGTGTGTGTGTACGTATTGTTCATATATAGTAGTGCCTCACTACTGTGAGCTCCAATGTTTAAAAGAAAAGGCTTATAACACATGAGCAATGGCTTTAGCATCCTATACTTTGATTCCATCAATAGTAAACTCAATTCTCTTCTTTGACATTCTTTACATATAGTGTCTTGGATCAACTCTCACGATCTCTTGTTATTGCCCTTATTCTCCTGAAGCAATCATAAGCTGCTGAATGCTTTTACCCACGCCCCGCTGATCCTGTGAGCTTGGATACTAAAACTCCATTAAAAACCTTGCAACAAATGACACCCGCCAGTGAGGGGGACAGTGACGAAGATGGAGAGAGAGAGAGAGCGAGGGGACGAGGGGGGGGGGGGGGGATAGACAGACCTTCAAGATTAATGGGTATTCATACAGAGAGAGAGAGAGAGAGAGAGAGAGAGAGAGAGAGAGAGAGAGAGAGAGAGAGAGAGAGAGAGAGAGAGAGAGAGAGATAATGGGTGAACAGATACAGCGCTAGTTAACTGTAGGGAGGGAGGGAGGGCAGCTCTCTCCTTGGAGCCCTACAAGTTTGCTTAATGGTGATCACTATTCATATTAATTTGCAACAATTGGTCCTGAAATGATGTGAATTCAACTTTGGTGGGAAGCTACTCCAAGGAAGTTAAAGCCGGTGCCACACGAAGACATACTAAGCTTGGAGTCACTATATCTGATTCTAAATATACTAATGAAAAGGTTTTTATTCGACCAATACATCGTTCTATTTTGACTGTTTTATAGTGTGTAGTTTTTGTATTTGAAATAAGATATCTCGAAACAAATAAATTGCGTAAATAATAAAGAATATACAATTGCAGTTTTGCGAATATCCTACTCGGCTACAGAACATCGAATGCAATAAACTGTATGACGCAACCTTAATTCTATAAACAGGTAATTGGATGAATAAATTAGTTTGAAGAGTATTAATTCTGCAATATGTAGGAGTGATATATTACTTGTAGGCGTTAGCACATATCCCCTATTACCATTGATACTGTTGTAAGATATGTTCCCAGATCATAAAGGGTTGTTGATACTTCCAGTCAGTCCTTACTCTCACAAGGGGTAGGGAGGATCAGCAAAACACTCGAGAAAGGAAAAAGAAGAGATGACAGGAGAAGAACACATAACAGTTCACCCACAAAAGGCAAGCACACAAGCATTCAGAAGCACCACCAATCACTCATCACCGCCCGAAATCAATGGCATCACCTCGGATGCTATTATACTTTCGAACTATAGTGTAATTTTATTTTAATTCGTACAATTGCCGACTTGCGAGTTTCGTGCTATACGGAAGTTGGAGCTGTAGACATAGATATTTAGCAGAATTACCAGCTAAAATACGGTCGTAGTACATTCATAAATACATAAAACCCAATTCAACATACCTTTTATCCATTAGAAACCTACATTATTCTTGCATTTCTGTTTATTATCGATGTTCACGGCTCCAACTTCCTTATAGCCTGAAACTCGCAAGTGGTCAATACCAGTGACGACATTCCCATTATATTCTGGTAACTATTTAACGATTGTTTTCAGCTTGGGAAGGACGTCTATCAATTAAAAGGCTAAAGACAAACTCGATTAATCCTTTCAGCAACCATATGTCTTTCCTAAGCTTCAAAATATCGTCCAAACGTCGCTGAAATCAAGACGTCACCGGTACTGTAAGGGTTAACCTCTCGAATTTGCACTTGGTTACTATGGTTACAAGTTGTGATATTCGTACTCAACAACGACCGAGAGATGGGAGCAATTACAAGAAAGTCTCTTAACCTCCCATATTATTGAAATAGGTAAGCTTGAAATAGGTAAGGTTGATATAAGTTCGCTTAAAATAGGTAAACTTGAAATAAATAAGCTTGACATATATAAGCTTGAAATAGGTAAGCTTGAAATAGATAAGCTTGAAATATATAAGCTTGATATATATAAGCTTGAAATAGGTAAGCTTGAAATAGGTAAGCTTGAATAGGTAAGCTTGAAATAGGTAAGCTTGAAATAGGTAAGCTTGACTGACAATTATATTTTGAGCTGACTGGCTGATAATACTGTATCTGAGTATTATCTTTGAATTGATAACACACACACATAATATATATTACACAGTACCTTCAGCCAATAGAGTTCTGTACCCAAAAGTCAGTTGAGTAGCTACAAATTCACCGGGTTAAGGGGGTAGTGGCTCCTTTTTCGGTCTATTTATTCAGTTATTCATTTATTTTTTAGTTTCCTCGCTAGACCCCCATCAAATTAAAAAAAAACATCCATTAGATCCCCCTTCTAGATTAATTTGTAAATTTTTCGGTAGAAACTTCGGCCGGTTCTTCCAAAATTACAGGCCGTGATCACTCGTTCGCCAAGAACAAAATCGACACCTAAAAATCACAAAGTCTTAATATTGACAAATCAATGGGGATAAATGTCTTAAAATTGACAAACTAATGAGGCAAACATCTTAAAATCTGAAAACATGAGGGAGAATTGCATCTAGAAAAACGAGCCATCTCTCCTTAAACACGATAGACTATAATTGGCCACGTTTTTACCCAACACTCCTACTGCCACCCCTCCACATTCCCTCCACAAATATGAGCACTATGTCAACGGAGAACGCACGTAACATAATTTTCTGAATACGAATCGTCAGGGAAAACTCACGATTTCTGTAAGGAAGCTCAAGTTTCTTTAAAGTTACTTTTAAGGGGAGTTTTGCACTTGAGGGATTTTTATGAGGGATCCCTTTTTCTCTCATGTTTAGCCTCATTGCTTTTGAAATGTTGACGTTTGCCACATTAATTTGGTGATTTTAAGAAGTTTCACCCCATTTCTGTAAATGATAAGACCTTTCGTGCCATTTAGGTGTAGATTTTTTCCTGGCGAGCGATAGCGAGCCTGTAATTTAAGAGGAACCGGCCTCCGGCCGGGAAATTTTTCTACCGAAAATGTACAAATTTATCTTGAAAGAGGGTCAAGGGAGTGTAATTTTTAGCTTGATTGAAGTCTAGGGAATAAACTAAAAACCTCCCCTGAACCCCTTCAGCACCATGACGCCCTTTTAACTTTTATGGGGGGTCACCGTTTTTGTTTTATCTTTCTCTCCTTTTCTCTCTTTCCCTGGCTTGTATCCATTCGGCCCCATTCAGCCAACTGTTTTAAGACGTTTATCCCCATCCAGGTGTCGATTTCTTCCTGGCGAGCGATAGCTAGCCAGCATTGTATGGAGAAATCCGGCTTCGCCGGAGAAATTTTTCTATCGAAAAATTTAAAAATTTAGCTTGCTCTCAAAACAAAAATATATATATGCTGGCTCGCTACCGATCACCAGGAAACTGTTGACACCTGGATGGGGGTAAACGTCTTAAAACAGTAGACTGAATGGGTCCGAATGGATAGAAGCCAAAGAGAGAGGGAAAGAAAGAGAAAAAAGCGGGTGGGCTCCCTTAACCCCTTCTGTACCGGCGATGTCTTTTGAACTTTATTACGGCTACTATTAGACGATTGTATTCAGTTTAAAAAGGTCCTCCAGCAATTTCCAGGCTTCGAACTATCTCCTTTAACCCCTTTACTACCACAGATCCTTCTTAAACTCCACAAAATCGTCAAAATATAGCCATAATAGAATAAAAGAGAGGTCTGCGGTACAGAAGGGGTTAATATTCCAATAGTGTGATCCGGGGTGTGTTCCTTGGTACTGTACTATGGATTAAGGGGGTAGTGCTTGGTTTGTTGGTCTACATATTAATTTATTTATATATTTTTGAGTTTCTTCGCTAGACCTACATCAAGCTTAGAAGAACACCCCCTAGACCCATTTTCAAGATAAATTAGTACATTTTTCGGTAGAAAATTTTTGCGGCCAAAGGCCGGTTCCTTCTAAAATTAGAGGCTCGGTATAGCTCGCCAGGAAAAAACCCGATACCTAAACGGCACGAAAGATCTTAATGTTGACAACAAAATTGTGGCGAATGGTATCAAAATCGCCAAACTAACGGAACGAATGGCCTTCTGCCAGGAAATTTTTCTACCGAAAAATTTACAACTTATCTTGAACGTTTTTTTAAGCTTGATGGAGGCCTAGGGAGGAAACTAAAAAAAAGAAAAAAATATATATATATATATAAATACACCCTCCCCTTAACCCACAGTCATCACCAGTCACAAAAACAGGTAATTTTCCCCAACAATCTGGCAGAGTAGGGAGAGGCGGGGCACAGCTGGAAGATATAACAATAATAAAGTATACGTACTGCTAATATATCTTTTGTCTCTCCCCCTCTCTCTCTCTCTCTCTATATATATATATATATATATATATATATATATATATATACAGTATATATATATATCTATATAGTATATACTATATATATATATATATATATATATATATATATATATATATATATACAGTATATATATATACAGTATATATATATACTGTATATATGTATATTATATATTTATTTATTTATTTTATCGGATAATTATTACAAATATGGTGGGAAGGGATAACGATTACTGATTACGATTAATGTATTACATACATTAATCCTTTAATTTATATATACAGTATATTTATTTATTCAGGCTACCCCATCATGAATTTATTATATATAAAAAGGAGACTCTTCGGAGTCTAAATGTTCAAATTAGATTGGACTCTAGGAGATCCTATTCTAATTACCAAAACCTTTAGGATAAACAAAATAACAAATGAAGATATACGATTGTAGAGGTTTACTTAATAAAGATATTTGCCGGGAGAGCTATTCAAAAATAAAGTGAAGAAATGCGTGCTATTTATTTTCAATGTCTAACCTTCTATACATTCCTTCATGTCCTATTAACAACCTGCACACTTTTTCATTATGCAGCAACTTGTCGGAGGGTGGGTGAGGGCTTTCTGTTATGATATCCTTCTCTTTCACTTTATTTGCTTAGACGTTCTGCTATGCATGCCAAAATTAACTCCTAACCACCTCGCTCGGATTATAAGGCTTGTGCTGTTACTGTATATGTGTGCGTGTTTAATTTCTTTTATTCTCAACACCTGCCAATTTCGTACGTATGCATGTTTTATGTTAATTTATAAATTTGTCATCGCCCTCCCCCCCCCTCCCTCTCCCTCCCCCTTCTCCCCCTTCTCTCTCTCTCTCTCTCTCTCTCTCTCTCTCTCTCTCTCTCTCTCTCTCTCTCTCTCTCTCTCTCTCTCTATTAAAATGGGTTAATTTAATGGGGGCTACAATTATACCTAAGTAGGTACAAATAGGCCTATGCTTTTTTAAGGGGAGATGGGCTGGTTTTTCTGGCCCCCTTCTCCCTCGTGTTTAATCCCATTGGTTTTTAGATTTTAAGACGTTTGACTCATTAGTTAGGCGATTTTATGTTTTACACTCTAAAAAAAAATACAAATTTATCTTGAAAGGGATTCAGGGGGGTGTTTTGTTTATGCTTGATGGAGGTCTAGGGAGGAAATGATACAATTTTAGATATTTCAAACAAAATACGCCCATCTCCCCTTAAGATTTGAAAAGTGCTTCAGTTTATATATTTTCCACGGAGAATCTGAGGTTCTTCTTTGCTATCATTTTCTTCCACTTTCTTCCACTTTCCCATACTATCACGTTTGTTATCTCCATTAGAATGAAGTCCTGACCACCTCGCTTGGATCATAAGGTCTGTGAGGCCAGAGTATTTATGTGAATCTCTCTCTCTCGCTCTCTCTCTCTCTTTAATACACAAACGCAGAAACACTTTTCCCCTCTCTTTTTATTCTCACGATCTGCCGATAAAATCTGTGTGTTTAAGGTATTCCATAACATCTCCAATAATCCGCCCTCTCTCTCTCTCTCTCCCTCACTCTCTTTCACACACACACACACACACACACACACACACACACACACACACACACACACACACACACACACACACACATACACAGAATATCTCACCCCCTCTCTCTCTCTTTCACACACACACACACACACAGATTCTCCCCTCCCCCACCCCTCTCCCTCTCTCTCTCTCTCTCTCTCTCTCTCTCTCTCTGATATACGTGGCTGATAGAACGCGGTGATCCATTGTAATATAGTAGCAACAAATAGGCCTAGGCTTTCCATAGGTTTTCCCAGAGTGAAGGATTAAGAGTGTCAAATAATTTATTATATTCCCTGGAGAAGCGGAGGTGGTGGAAGGCAGAGAGAGAGAGAGAGAGAGAGAGAGAGAGAGAGAGAGAGAGAGAGAGAGAGAGAGAGAGAGAGAGAGAGAGAGAGAGAGAGAGAGAGAGAGAGAGTGTGTGTGTGTGTGTGTTACCAGGTAAAGAGCCGATACGAACCTGGTCCATTTCATCGATAATAAGAAATTGACAAAATATATATTGTAAACAAAATAAACATCCAAATATAAAGACGCAAAACTAGAGAATACAATACAAAGATCAATTGACCACTTGCGAGTTTCAGGCTATAAGGAAGTTGGAGCCGTGAACATCGATATTTAAGAGAAATGCAATAGTAATGTGGGTTTCTGATGGATAAAAAGTATGATCAATTTGGTTTTATGTATTTATATATGTATTATGACCGTATTGGAGCTGATCATTCTGTCAAATGTTGATGGTCACAGCTCCAACTTCCTTATAGACCAAAACTCGCAAGTGGTCAATTGAACACACACACTATATCAATTGAACACACACACTATATCAATTGAACACACACACTATATCAATTGAACACACTATATCAATTGAACACACACACTATATCAATTGAACACACACACTATATCAATTGAACACACACACTATATCAATTGAACACACACACTATATCAATTGAACACACACACTCTATCAATTGAACACACACACTCTATCAATTGAACACACACACTCTATCAATTGAACACACACACTATATCAATTGAACACACACACTATATCAATTGAACACACACACTATATCAATTGAACACACACACTATATCAATTGAACACACACACTATATCAATTGAACACACACACTATATCAATTGAACACACACACTATATCAATTGAACACACACACTATATCAATTGAACACACACACTATATCAATTGAACACACACACTATATCAATTGAACACACTATATCAATTGAACACACTATATCAATTGAACACACTATATCAATTGAACACACTATATCAATTGAACACACTATCAATTGAACACTATATCAATTGAACTCTATATCAATTGAACACACTATATCAATTGAACACACTATATCAATTGAACACACCTATATCAATTGAACACACTATATCAATTGAACACACTATATCAATTGAACACACTATATCAATTGAACACACTATATCAATTGAACACACTATATCAATTGAACACACTATATCAATTGAACACACCTATATCAATTGAACACACACAAACACACACACTATATCAATTGAACACACACACTATATCAATTGAACACACACACTATATCAATTGAACACACACACTATATCAATTGAACACACACACTCTATCAATTGAACACACACACTATATCAATTAAACACACACACTATATCAATTGAACACACACACTATATCAATTGAACACACACACTATATCAATTGAACACACACACTATATCAATTGAACACACACACTATATCAATTGAACACACACACTATATCAATTGAACACACACACTATATCAATTGAACACACACACTATATCAATTGAACACACACACTCTATCAATTAAACACACACACTATATCAATTGAACACACACACTATATCAATTGAACACACACACTATATCAATTGAACACACACACTATATCAATTGAACACACACACTATATCAATTGAACACACACACTATATCAATTGAACACACACACTATATCAATTGAACACACACACTATATCAATACAATGATTGGCCAAATACAACCTACCATAAACACTCAAAAATACACAATAGTCTATTATTTATTTATTTCACCACAACACCAAACACCTCCAATGAAATTAATGAAAGCATATATGTGATCCACCAGGATTCGAACCCGGGTTATCACACACAGATTTTTGTTAAACACCTTAACCATTACACCACATAGTTTTCAAATTTCAAGACCATTAGTTTTGCGATTTTAAGACCTTTCACCCCCTTTCTTTGTCAATATTAGGACCTTTCGTGCCAATTTAGGTGTCCTTTTATTCCTGGCGAGTGATAGCGAGCCTGTAATTTTAGTTAGGCCGGGACATTTTTCTATCGAAAAATGTTTAAATTTATCTCGAAGGGGGGTCTATGGTGTGTTTTTAAAGCTTGATAATATAAATAAATACTCTATATGAAAACAAAAACCTACCCCGCTTAAACCAATTGACCACTTGCGAGTTTCTGGCTATAAGGAAGTTGGCGCCGTAAACATTGGTATTAAACAGAAATGCAATAATAATCTACGTTTCTGATGGTTATATGGTATGTTGAATTTGGTTTATGTATTTATAAATGTACTACAACCGTATTTTATCTGGTATTTCTGTTAAATATCGTTGTCTACAGATCCAACTTCCTTATAGAACGAAACTCGCAAGTCGGCAATTTGCACCTAAACCTTTCCTTTCCTTTTCTATCTGGGCATAACTTGGTTCGCCCCTTACAGAAGTGTCCACCCCAAACACTGCCCGCGGGATAATCATTGTGAAGCACAGGTTTATGTATAGCTCTCTCCTTCTACTGTATTCTCACCTCAGCACACACATCTTCTGGAATGCTGTAATGTGTGTTCTCTCTCTCTCTCTCTCTCTCTCTCTCTCTCTCTCTCTCTCTCTCTCTCTCTCTCTCTCTCTCTCTCTCTCTCTCTCGTTCACTATTTCCTACCCCTGCCTAAGTCTTCCTCCTCCCCTACCTCTCTCTCTCTCACTCTCTTTCTCTTCCTCTCCCTCTTCCCCCCTCTCTCGCTCTCCCTCTTCCCCCCCCCTCTCTCTCTCGCTGCCTCTATCTTAAACGAAAGTGATTTAATGGGGGCTACAATTTGAGCCAAGTAGGTAAAAATAGGTCTATGCATATTTAAGATTGGAAAAGTGCTTCAGTTGGATTGTTCTCTCACTCACAACATAAATATACTTTTTTCATTTGCTGGTACATAGGCATTGTTTATCTTAAGGGGAGGCAGGCCGTTTTTCTGGACCCGCTTCTCCCTAATGTTTAGCCCCACTAGTTTTGAGATTAAAATACGTTCGGCACATTAGTTTGGCGATTTTAACACCTTTCGCCCCATTTAGTTGTCAATTTTAGAACCTTTCGTGCCATTTAGGTGTCGATTATTTCCTGGCGAGCGATAGCGAGCCTACAATTTTAAGAGAAATCGGCCTTCGGCCGGGACATTTTTTTTCCGAAAAATTTACAAATTTATCTACGGGTGTTTTTTCTAAGCTTGATGGAGGTCTAGGGAGGAAACTAAAAACACATATGAATAAATTAATTATTAGACCGAACAAACGGTCAGTCTCCCCTTAACAAAGGAGTACAAAGGAGTACAAAGGAAATCAAGCAACAACAGATCTAGTGACCCTTCTAGGCTGCTTGTCCTCCAAAACACTGAGGATCAAGTGTCCAAACAGTGGTTTAGAGTGGGTAAGGGAACATTGGAAAGGGAACTACTGCCCTGCCACTAACGTGGCAGGACTAGGAAGTTAGTAGGGGACATAGGGGTTAGTAACTGAGGGGAGGATAAAATAAAGTTATTCATTTACAAACGCAGTCAGTCGCGGGTTTGATGCGAGATATTTGTCTAGGCGGAATTTAAATGAATCAACGGTGATGCAGTCTATAACGTCTCGGGGAAGCCCATTCCACAAGTTGACAACTCGATTGAAGAAGAAATTCTTAGATTCGTGTGAGTTAAAAGATTTACCAATAATTTTGCAACCGTTTCCCCGCGTGTAATTAGATTGGTCGATAGTGAAGTACTTACTACAGTTCATATTGTCGATGCCTTTGATGATTTTGAACACTTGAATTAAGTCACCTCTTAATCTGCGCTGGGTTAAAGGAAATAGATTCTCTAAGACGCTCTTCGTATGGTTTGTTCTTTAGGCTAGGTATCATTTTGGTAACTCTACGTTGAACTCGTTCTAGCTTGTTTATGTCTTTTTGGTAATAAGGGCACCAGCATTGAACGCAGTATTCCAGAAGAGGGCGGACTAAGGAATTGTAAAGGGTTAGGATTACGTCTTTGGATTTATGCTCAAATGATCTGCCTATAAAGCCAATTATTTTGTTTGCCTTCTTAACAACTTCTGAACATTGTTGACTCGGTTTTAGGTTACTCGATATTGTTACTCCCAGATCGGTTTCTCTGTTTACATTCTTAAGCTGAGTGCCATTCATCGAATAGTTTGCTTTCTCATTTAGGTATCCGATATGTAGTACTTTACATTTATCTGCATTGAAACTCATTTGCCAAATTTGGGCCCAATGTGACTGTAACTGATGCGGTGGGATGGGGGGTATTTATACAACTCTCCTTGTCTCACTTCATATATTTGGAGATTTTAAGTTGTTTCAACTCTTTTGGGCGATTAAGAACGCTTCACCCTTTTCAGTGGTTGATTTTACCTGGACGAGCCCTAGCGAGCCAGCAATTTAGGATAAACTAGCCCTTTGCGGGGACATTTTATCACTGAAAGATGAATAAACTTAACTTAGAGGAGGTCAGGAGGCGTTTTTAAGATTGCAGGTGGTCTACGGAGGTGTGTTATATATACATTATATATACATTGGTCGAAAATGGCAAATACATTCTTTATTATCATTAAACATTAATCAAACTATCTAACCTCCGCTAAGAAATCAGATGAAATTGTGCTAAACTTGTTACTAAATACTATATATTGTAGGTCTTGAAATAGGGTGTTCGTTCAATGTCTGTTCAAGTTGTGTATGAGGCAGTGTGTGTGTGTGTGTGTGTCATTTCCCATGACTCAAATGTCTACAGTGGTGTCCCTCAAGGTTCTGTACTGGGGCCACTGCTGTTCCTCATACTCATATCCGACATTGATCAAGGTACACTCTACTCAAAAGTCTCATCTTTTGCCGATGATACCAGAGTAATGAAAGAAACTAAATCAATGGAAGATGTGGACAAATTAAAAGCTGACCTTACCAAGCTATATACATGGGCCGAAACAAATAATATGTCTTTCAATAATAACAAATTTGAACTGGTTAGATATGGTACAAACAAAATAGAAGAAGTCCACTATTCGTCACATGATGGCCAAAGAATAAAGTGCAACAACAAAGTGCTAGACCTAGGGGTAACAATCAGTGATGATGCCACCTTCACTACCCATATCCTAACAGTAGTACAAAAGACACGAGCCCAGGTTGGCTGGGTATTGCGTACTTTCAGAACTCGTGAAAGCGAACCTATGTTAACCCTGTATAAGGCCTTGGTAATACCACTCTTGGAATATTGTTGCCAGTTATGGAATCCCTGGAAGTCACGAGAGAAACAAGCATTGGAAGGCATCCAGCGCTCCTTCACTAGGAAAATAGTGTCTGTGAAGGAGGAAGACTACTGGCAAAGACTTAAGTCTCTAAACTTGTACTCTCTAGAACGACGCCGAGAAAGATACTTGATCATTTATACCTGGAAAATTTTCAACAACTTAGCCCCAATCCTGTTGGGAGAGGAAGAAAAGGAGTTGATAGAGATAAAAGAAAACCAACGACTGGGCGGCCGTATGTGTATTATCAGGTCAATTAACTCAAGAGCACTGACAAGAGTTAAGACACTTAAAGAAAATGCCTTCGCTACACGGGGTCCGAAGCTCTACAATGCACTGCCAAAAGAAATAAGAAACCAAAACTACCCAACCGTTGAAAAATTAAAGAAGGACTTGGATGATTTCCTGTCATCACTGCCAGACCAACCACTCCTACCCCACTACAACCTCCGTGCTGCCAGCAACAGCATTCTTGACCAGCTGGCACAGGGGAGGGTAGATGGGATGTACAGTGGCGGCGCCGCAACGGCGTGGACCACGGGACGCTAACTGACAGCCCTCAACTACAACCACAGGAACCACAGGTGTGTGTGTGTGTGTGTGTGTGTGTGTGTGTGTGTGTTTGTAGAGAGAGAGGGAGAGAGTTTCTGTGTTATGTCTGCGTTGCATGCAAATAACGAAACTAGTATCGCTAATAGTTCTCATTAATAACCAGAATATCCTCTGTTGTTGATAATAAACAACATAAACATTACCTTTTATACACATATATACCCTCCCCCGCACACCATCCATGCAATGCTTACCACATATATACTCACCCACGCACACCATCCATGCAATGCTTACCACATATATACCCACCCACGCACACCATCCATGCAATGCTTACCACATATATACCCACCCACGCACATCATCCATGCAATGCTTACCACATATATACCCACCCACGCACACCATCCATGCAATGCTTACCACATATATACCCACCCACGCACCATCATCCATGCAATGCTTACCACATATATACCCACCCACGCACATCATCCATGCAATGCTTACCACATATATACCACCCACGCACATCATCCATGCAATGCTTACCACATATATACCCACCCACGCACATCATCCATGCAATGCTTACCACATATATACCCACCCACGCACATCATCCATGCAATGCTTACCACATATATACCCACCCACGCACATCATCCATGCAATGCTTACCACATATATACCCACCCACGCACACCATCCATGCAATGCTTACCACATATATACCCACCCACGCACATCATCCATGCAATGCTTACCACATATATACCCACCCACGCACATCATCCATGCAATGCTTACCACATATATACCCACCCACGCACATCATCCATGCAATGCTTACCACATATATACCCACCCACGCACACCATCCATGCAATGCTTACCACATATATACCCACCCACGCACATCATCCATGCAATGCTTACCACATATATACCCACCCACGCACACCATCCATGCAATGCTTACCACATATATACCCCCCCACGCACATCATCCATGCAATGCTTACCACATATATACCCACCCACGCACCATCCATGCAATGCTTACCACATATATACCCACCCACGCACATCATCCATGCAATGCTTACCACATATATACCCACCCACGCACACCATCCATGCAATGCTTACCACATATATACCCACCCACGCACATCATGCAATGCTTACCACATATATACCCACCACGCACATCATCCATGCAATGCTTACCACATATATACCCACCCACGCACATCATCCATGCAATGCTTACCACATATATACCCACCCACGCACATCATCCATGCAATGCTTACCACATATATACCCACCCACGCACATCATCCATGCAATGCTTACCACATATATACCCACCCACGCACATCATCCATGCAATGCTTACCACATATATACCCACCCACGCACATCATCCATGCAATGCTTACCACATATATACCCACCCACGCACATCATCCATGCAATGCTTTCCACATATATACCCCCCCACGCACATCATCCATGCAATGCTTACCACATATATACCCACCCACGCACATCATCCATGCAATGCTTACCACATATATACCCACCCACGCACATCATCCATGCAATGCTTACCACATATATACCCACCCACGCACATCATCCATGCAATGCTTACCACATATATACCCACCCACGCACATCATCCATGCAATGCTTACCACATATATACCCACCCACGCACATCATCCATGCAATGCTTACCACATATATACCCACCCACGCACATCATCCATGCAATGCTTACCACATATATACCCACCCACGCACATCATCCATGCAATGCTTACCACATATATACCCACCCACGCACATCATCCATGCAATGCTTACCACATATATACCCACCCACGCACATCATCCATGCAATGCTTACCACATATATACCCACCCACGCACATCATCCATGCAATGCTTACCACATATATACCCACCCACGCACATCATCCATGCAATGCTTACCACATATATACCCACCCACGCACATTATCATGCAATGCTTACCACATATATACCCACCCACGCACACCATCCATGCAATGCTTACCACATATATACCCACCCACGCACATCATCCATGCAATGCTTACCACATATATACCCCCCCACGCACATCATCCATGCAATGCTTACCACATATATACCCACCCACGCACATCATCCATGCAATGCTTACCACATATATACCCACCCACGCACATCATCCATGCAATGCTTACCACATATATACCCACCCACGCACATCATCCATGCAATGCTTACCACATATATACCCACCCACGCACATCATCCATGCAATGCTTACCACATATATACCCACCCACGCACATCATCCATGCAATGCTTACCACATACAGTATTACCATGAAAATATAAAGTATACATTAGATATGCAAACCCCACTGCTTACATTATGAACAATCTCCCTTCCCTTATGGGGGGGTCACCGGCTTTGTTTTTGTTAGCTTTCTCTCCTTTTTTCTCTTTCCCTGGCTTGTATCCATTCGGCCCTATTCAACCAACTGTTTTAAGACGTTCATCCCCATCCAGGTGTCGATTTCTTCTTGGCGAGCGATAGCGAGCCAGCATTGTATGGAGAAATCCGGCTTCGCCGGAGAAATTTTTCTATCGAAAAATGTACAAATTTAGCTTGCTGTCAAAACAAAAATATATATATGATTTCTCGCTATCGCTCACCAGGAAAATATTGACACCTGGATGGGGGTAAACATCTTAAAACAGTAGGCTGAATGGGGCCGAATGGATAAAAACCAAAGAGAGAAGGAGAGAAAGAGAAAACAAAAGCGAGGTGGGCTCCCTTTCTTCCGATCTCCACATACATATATTTACATGTCTACATAATACATATTTCTGTTCTCTCAATGTGTATACTACTGTACTATTTCCATCCTAGGTAGACGAGACCTATTTTGCCATTTATTTCACGATCCACAAAACTTAATAAACAACTGATTTGATAGTTCATCCTGTTTCAAGTCCTTCACATAACATAACTTAATCAAACTAAATAATCTAAACCTATATCCGTGTAACTATATTTTCCTGTACAAAAAAAACAAAAAACAAAAAACACACACACACACATATATCATTCTTTCACATGTATCCATTTCCCACATATATTACCATGTTACATTTGAAGATCTAATTTATACGTTTTTTGTTCATGGTATATCTGCTAAACATTGCATGGAGGATGTATGTGGGTGGGTATGTTTTTGTGTATAATATATTACATTTCAATAGTATCACCACACATCTTAAGGGGGTAGTAGTACTCGACGCTTTTTTCGGGACTTCTCCCTCGTGTTTAACCCCTTTAGTTTTCAGATTTTAAGACGTTAGGAACATTAGTTTGACGATTTTAACACCTTTTGTCCCATTTCGTTGTTAATTTTAACACCTTTCGTGCCATTTAGGTGTGTTCCTCGGCCTTCGGCCGGGAAATTTTTCTACCGAAAAATGTACACATTTATCTTGAAAGGGGGTATAGGTTTTTTTTCTCCTAAGCTTGGTGGAAGTCTAGCGAGGAAAGTATAAAATAAATTAATAGATGAATTAATAGACCAAAATAACAGCCACTAGCCCCTTAATTGTTGTTTTACTGTACATTCACATAACGATGCCATTTAATACTACCTCGACATAATATCCAGTGCTCCTTCCCCACAGTAACTCCACCCCCCCCCCCCCCTCCTACCAGAACCCCCTGGCAAAAACCATCATTTAATACTAACTCCACATATTATCCAGTGCTCCTTCCCCACAGTAACTCCTCCCCCCCTACCAGAACCCCCTGGCAATAACCATTAATAGACCAGAGTATATGTAGCTTGTACTGTATTCTCTCCTTGGCAAACACATCTTCTGGAATTGTGTAAGGTGCTATCTCTCTCTCTCTCTCTGTAATGTGCTATCTCTCTCTCTCTCTCTCTCTCTGACTCTCTCTCTCTCTCTCCTTTCCTTCCACTTACTCTTAGGGTTGCTATCTTTATTAGAATTAAGTCCTGGCCAACTCGCAGGGATCGTACGATCTGTGTGGCCAGTATATATATGTAAATCTATGTAACTCTTTTATTCTCTCTCTCTCTCTCTCTCTCTCTCTCTCTCTCTCTCCAAACATCTAACTTGTGAAGTGATGGGACTGCCACATAGTTTTGTTGGCACCCCTCAACTTGTGCCACACTACTAGCGCACCAGGACTTCTGACCAGCTGGGGTTGTAAAGTCTATTATTATTATTATTGTTGTTGTTGTTGTTATCTTAGCCAAACAAAGTTTACGGAAATGATATGATTGTCGCTGTCTTAAGAGCTCAACCCCTAAAGATTCAAATGCCATTACCTCTCAAAAGTATAAACAGAAATGAAATTAATTTAGTGATTATATTCAGCGAATAACAATAACTCAAATCAGCCGAGGACTAAAACAACCGCAGAACAATTCGGTCGGGGACCGGACCAAAATGGTCGCCGAGAAGTACGAACACGAACCAAAATGGCCGTGGCCTAAAATAGTCACTCAGCTAGCACCGACTGCATTAATTGAACTGTTCGGCTTTGTCCACATAGGACACAAACCAAATTAGCCGAAGACAAAATAATATGACTTTGGACTAAAACGACCAGAGAATGAAACAGCTCATCAAAGTTAGATCCCTAACATCATGGGCCATGGATCAAAACGCCCGTGCACCTAAACAGTCACTTAGCTAATAACGATCAGATTAATTTAGTAGTACTATGGTGGTGGTGGTAGTAGTTTTTGTAGTAGCAGTGGTAATATAATATGTTTTTACTGTTTGAATATATGCGATATTTCAAACGTGCGTTGTGTGTATGAGAGTTGTTAATACTGTGGCCGTTAGCTATAGAATTACTTATGTAGGCTAAAATGCTTAAAGGTGGGGGTGCATGGGGTGGGATCAACATGGAATAAAAATTGCCAACCTGCAAATAATTATCTTGCAAAATGCAATGGCACCGAAATAATTATTAACAATGGTATAAAGGATTTTGTGAATAGTCTACACCGGACCTGTGACGTCATAGTGACGTCGCAGGAGTATATTCATCCTGATATGGAAGGTGGACTTACACTTCTATGACGTCACATGTAGTGGCTGTTATATTGTAGATGACGTCGTAATGGATGATGTGTTATTGTAGAAGATATCTTAATAGTAGTTGTATTTGTTATAATGGTCGTACATGTAGTGGATTACTATTCTGTTATAGTTGTACTTGTTGTTGTCTTAGTTGTCATTGGTATTGTTATTATTGTTGTACATGTAGTAGAAATACTGTAGTGGTTACTGCTGGATTACTAGGGTGTAGTAGTTGTTGTTGTTGTTGTTGTTGTTATGTTCATTGTGTTGGGCCTGATTTAGTGTTTTCTCGTCATTGCCCAAGTGGTATTGGTGATTGGGGGTTATAGGGGGAAAATGTTGTGTACAGCCTCGCTCCCTCGCTCTCTCTCTCTCTCTCTCTCTCTCTCTCTCTCTCTCTCTCTCTCTCTCTCTCTCTCTCTCTCTCTCAGTTTCTAGTACTTCGATTATTCTCTTTCACAGATCACAGTTTCCTTTCGTTCGCTACCTCTCCTAGAATTAAGTCTTGACCACCTCGTTTGGATTGTAAGGTTTGTGTGGCCAGTGTATCTATGTAAATCTATGTACATTTCTCTCTCAAACACACATACATATTTCGTCTCCCATCCTACCCATAAAAATAGACTAATTACCCCCTACTCTTCTCTATTCCTCCATTCAGCACACGCAATGGTAAAAATATCATAATTACTTGCATTAGGAGAACCCATATTCACGATTATATAATATATTAGTATTTTTTTCTTTTCTATGTGATTGAGGGAGGCAAAAGGCATACCTGCCTATAGCGAGTGCCTCCCCCATAGTTGAAAGAGTGACAGGGCCAAAATCAAGGGACGTTCGAGCCAAAATGCCTGGACACACGGAGTTTGAAGCAATTTAAGTCATAGGAAACTGGAAAGACTGATTCTGGGAGAGAGTTCCAGAGCTCAGCTGTTGAGTAGAAGAAAGTTTGAGAGTAACGTTTCACTCTTGGGTTGGAGAGTTGCACAGAGTAGGGGTGGGATTGAGTTGCAAGACGGGTACCACGTGCCCTACGTAAAGGAGGTGGTATGCACTGGGATAGCTCTGAGGAACACTGATTATTATAGTAGCGATAGAATAGCGAGAGAGATGCAACATTGCGGCGGAGAGAGAGAGATTGCAGAGAGTTGGTGAGTGGACGGGAGTTAATGATACGAAAGGCCTTCCTTTCAACCTTGTCTAGAAGAGTGGTGTGAGAGGAACCTCCCCACACATGTGAACAATACTCAATACAAGGGCGCACTATGCCCCTGTACAGAGCAAGAAGCTGTGCAGGGGAAAAGAACCCCCTAAGGCGGTTGAGCACACCCAGCTTCTGGGAGGCTGCCTTAGCAAGACTGGTAATATGGTCCTTCCAAATGAGAGCAGAAGAAAAAGAGACACCAAGAATATTGAGAGAAGATGAAGGGTTGATTTTTGTATTGTTGAAGAATAAGGGATAGTCCGCTGGGAGATCCTGACGGGTAGATAGATGGAGAAATTGGGTTTTGGAAGCATTAAAGTTAACAAGGTTTTCTCTTCCCCAATTGGAAATAGTATTTAGATCAGAATTTCAGAGTTCTATGGCTTCATTACATTTGTCGTTGAGGGATTGCTGGCGGGGGCGTTCTGAAAAAGTAATGGAGTAGTGTAAGGTTGAGTCCTCTGCGTATGAATGGATGGGAATTAAGGTACAGTTAAGGAGATAATTTATAAAAATTAGAAAGAGAATAGGAGATAGGACAGAACCCTGAGGAACACCAGAGTTTATAGGGTGAGAAAGTGAACAATGGCCGTCCACAACCGCGGCTATGGAACGGCCGGAAAGGAAATTAGAGACAAAGGCACAGATGGAGGGATAGAAACCGAAGGAGGGTAGTTTAGGAATTAAAGATTTATGCCAGACTCTATCGAAGGCTTTCGATATGTCTAATGCAATAGAAAAAGTCTCACCGAAGTCCCGAAAGGAGGATGACCAAGAGTTAGTAGGATATGAAAGAAGATCACCAGTAGAGCGACTCTTAAGGAAGCCATACTGGCGATCTGAGAGCAGATTATGAGAAGAGAAATGCTAAGAAATTTGGAAGCAAGAATAGTTTCAAAAACTTTAGAAAGACAAGAAAGGAGAGCAATTGGACGATAGTTGGAGGGTTGAGAGCGGTCACCCTTCTTTGGGACAGGTTGAATGTGAGCAAACTTCCAGCATGAAGGGAAGGAGTTAGAGGATAGACAGAGACGAAAGAGTTTGCCTAGGCAGGGAGTCAGCACGGAAGCACAGTTTTTGAGAACAACAGGAGGAACACCGTCCGGGCCGTACGCCTTATTAGTGTTAAGCCCAGAGAGGGTAGAAAGTACATCTTTAGAAGAGATTAGGATATTAGGCATAAGTAAGAGAGAGGAGGGCGGAGAGGGAGGAATAGCACCGGAATCATCCAAGGTGGAGTTTCTAGCAAAAGTTTGAGCGAAGAGTTTAGCTTTGTCAGAGGAAGAAGTGATGGCTGTGCCATCAGAGTGGGAAAGGGGAGAAAGAGAAATTGTTGGAGAGGTTTTTGGCTAGATGCCAGAAAGCTTGGGAAGAGCTAGAGTTGGATAGTTCAGTGCATTTATTATTGATGAAAGAGTGTTTGGCAAGTCGAAGAACAGATTTGGCTTGATTCCGGGCAGAAACATATGAAGAATGAGAGTCTTGAGTTTTAAGGCGTCGGTACCGTTTGAATGCTTCCTCCTTATTGCGGACAGCAGTAGAACAGGCGTGAGTAAACCAAGATTTTTTAGCATTAGTCTGAGAGAAAGAGAATGGAATCTATGCTTCCATGCCCGATAGGATTACCTCAGTAATGCGTTCAGCACTCTCCTCGGGTCCTCGGCCACGGAAGCAGAAATCATTCCATGGGAAATCAAAGAAGTACTGCTGAAGAGCCTCCCAGTCGGCAGCGCCAAAGTGCCACAAGCGCCGCCGGCTAGGAGGATCGGGTGGCCGTACTAGAGAGATAGGACAGGTGACAGAGATAAGTTTATGGTCGGAGGAGCCCAAAGGAGAGAAAAGATCGACAGTATAAGAAGAAGGGTTAGAAGTTAGAAACAGGTCAAGAATGTTGGGCCGATCTCCGATGCGATCCGGGATACGGGTGGGTTGCTGAACTAACTGCTCTAGGTCATTTAGGATAGAAAAGACGTACGCTTGTTCACCAGGTGGATCAGTAGTGTGAGAGGAGAGCCATTGGCGGTGGTGAACGTTGAAATCTCCTAAGATGGAGATTTCTGAGAAAGGAGAAATGGATAGAATGTGTTCCACTGTAGAGTTTAGATAGTCAAAGAATTTGGGAAAGTTGGTAGAGTTAGGGGAAAGATAGACAGCACAGAAATATTTAGTAAGAGAATGACAGGAAAGCTTGAGCCATAAAGTTGAGAATTCAGAGGAGTCGAAATCGGGAACACGAGAGCAAGTGAGTTTGTTGTGCACATATGCACAACATCCGCCTTTGGCTTTGAAACTAGGATAGAGAAAGTAGGAGGATACAGAGAAGGGGAAGTATATATATCACTTTGATGCAGAAATTAAAATTTTGCAAAATTATTTCCTTCAAAATGGATATCCAAGCAACATATTTGTATAAAACTCTACGGAATTTTCTCAACAATGTATTCACGCCACCCCCTCCTGTACTGTACAGTCAGTCGCTAAAGATACACCTTATGTTACCCTTCCCTATCTAGGACGTCTAAGCTTTACAATTAGAAAAGAACTCAATTGTATTTTAAATGAATCATTCCCTTACATTAACTTTAGGTATATATTTAAGAATAATTTTACCATTGGAAGTGTGTTACGTAGCGTGGAAGCCTTACCGTGTCTTCTTAGATCCTGTGTTGTGTATCAGTACACTTGTTCGAATTGTAATGTTCGATATGTGGGTTCCACTATAAGGTCACTATAGCACAGAGTCTTTCAACATCAGGGGAGGTCATACCGTGGTAACCACATTTATCTAAGCTCCCCATCGCAGTCTGCGATACGTAATCACTGTCACACGTCTGACCACCCACTTGCTGCCAAGGATTTTAACATTCTGTCCTCTGCCCGCAACAGATCCGACCTCCTCATGTTGGAATCGCTGTTTATTATGACTAGGTAACCTCAGCCCAACAATTGTACCGCTCTACAACTTTTTACACAATAATTTATGTAAGCATTGCACTGTTAATTTCTGTGCTTATGTATATTTTTCTTAATATTCTTAGGTTTTATGGTTTATGTTCATTTAACTGTTAATATTAGTAGTATTTTAATTTTAACTGTATTAGTTCGTCATAAATAATGTATTCACCACTACAAACTCTATTGGTTCATTTGATTGCTTTGGTCGTTAGTTTTGAATCTCTAGGCAAAATCTACATCATTACAATGTATTTTAAGTAGTAGAATATTCGCGTAAGTGATGATTAAGTATTTTTATAATTTGTAGGCATTACTCTTTTATCAATACATTTTAGGCATGATCTGCGTGTTTACTATATTATCGCATTCACTATAATTCTGTTCACATTCCGTCTAGATAAATAACTCGTATCTTATGGATTCACCTGAACATTTAGTTTTCCTTTTAATTTCGGTTGGTGTTGCAGAAGTCTTAGGATATAAATCTTAGTATTTAGAAATATAGGATGTTTTTATATCTAAATATTAATGGAAATTTTATAAGAAAGAACGAAACTGAATGGTTTAATTTTTTAGCTTATGCTGACAAGTGGTGTTCTTATTTTTAGCACTGATGATGGAGAAATGATGCTCCGAAACGTCTGGTTAATAAAGAAAATTTTCGTAGCTGTGCTTTCGTCTTACTCATCCTTATCAAGTTACGCTTCCCTATCGGAAAACCTCTACCCGAGATCTTCTGATCACTGTCTGATACAGGCCACCTGTCTATCACCTACCACACCTTCCCACTCTGAACCTGTTTTGGTGACTAAATGGCATTACGATATGGCAGACTGGGAGTGTCTTCAAGGTTTCTTTATTGATATTCCCTGGACCTCTTTCTTTTCTAATGATGCACACTCCACCTTGAGCCACATACAAGATTTTGTAAAAATTGGAATGGAAACTTTTATTCCTCATCAAAAGTACATTAAAAGATCTAATTCACCTAAATGGTTTGACCATAATTGGGCTAGAGTAACTGAACAAAAAGCAATAGCCTACAATGCATACACAAGATCAAAAACACATGAAGCCTTTAATTACTTTAGAAACATCAGAAATCATGCCAAAACTGTATTAAACCTAACTAAATCAAACTTTCTCCACAAGTAGGCAAATAAACTTCTAAATAATCCAAATGATAACAAAATATTTTGGTCTACTCTTAACTCATTCAAATCCAACTTCACAACTGCTTCATCCATTCCACCATTAAAATCTCTGACTGGCAATCTTGTAAGTGACCCACGAGGTAAAGCTAACCTTCTTGCGGATATTTTCTCCACCAACTCAACCTTAGATGAAATAAATCAAGATGTCCCTGTACTTAATTTCAATTCGCCTGAAATTCCCTCACTTAAGATCCACACCAGACATGTCAAAACTATTTTGCAGAATCTCTCAGTAGATAAGGCTCCTGGTCCATCTGAAATTTCTCCAATAGTACTTAAGAATTGCTCCTTGGTGCTCGCTCCTGTATTGGCAAAATTTTTCCGTCTATGTACTCATACCTCATGCTTCCCAGTACCCTGGAAAGAAGCAAACATCCATCCAGTTCCTAAAAAAGGTGCCTCTTCAGATCCTACAAACTACAGACCAATAGCTATAACTTCTACTCTTGGTAAAGCCTTTGAAATTATATTAAATAATCACATAATTAAGCATCTTGAGAATAATAAATTAATCAGTGATAGGCAATATGGTTTTAGACGATGTCGATCAACTGCAGACATTCTTTGCCTTCTTACGCATCAAATCAACCAAGCTACAGACCAACATGGTGAAACACATACAATAGCACTGGATATATCAAAGGCATTTGATAGAGTGGGCATCAATCCTTATTGTCGAAGATGTCACACTACGGCCTTGCATCATTAGTTCCACTCATTTCTTCTTATCTTCATAACAGAAAAATATTTGCAATGGTAGATGGCCTTTATTCTCAATTTCACTCAATAAATGCTGGTGTTCCCCAGGGATCAGTTTTGGCCCCAACTCTGTTCCTCATTCATATCAATGATCTCATATTTACCACTCATAATCCAATGCATTCCTACGCAGATGACTCAACACTCCACAGTTCCTTCACATTTACCAATTCTTTCACCCAACCCGATCTTATAAATTAAAAAATAAGCACTGCAATTTCTCTGAACCAGGACCTTTCTAGAATTGAAGAATGGGGACAAAAGAATCTAGTTTCCTTTAACCCCTAAGTGTCGGCGTGCAACATAAGTCGAGTATAATAAATCTGGACTATCTGGCGGCGCTCGACATAGGTCGTGTGGCAATTTCAGCACGTAATGTTGCTGGGAGAGAGAGACAAGTGGTGGCAGGAGAGTAGCGAGCGTATGACTGCTCCAGACCACCGCGGCGAACCTACTGACACGAATCCTCCCTCCCTCTCTCACTCGCTATATACGGAATTGTATGGGGAAAGTGCCGAATTACATGCTTTTTGCACTCGCGTTGCGCGGTTGTTGCAAGAAAACTTCCATCATAAAGGATCGTTATGGTGTCATTGGAAAGCTCTGTTTATGCCCTTTCAGGGATAGATACTTGTTTTACGCTCTGGGTCTTATTTAGGCATGAAAATGATCACGTAAACAGCCCTATTTTGGCTAAAAACACCCCGCTGGGCGGTACATATAAATAAACCGCCTAGCCCACTAATAAGGTGTTAATGCACAGAAAACCAAGTACATTCAATTTTCTAACCGACAGAATCTCACTGACTCCCATATATTTTTTAATGATGTAAATATTCCCACTTCCCTTAGTATTGACATTCTCGGTGTAACATTAACCCTCTCCGACATATGACGCAATTTTGAGCCTATTAGGGATACTTTAAAGCCTTCATTACCATCAGGGGTATTTACAAACCTTTAGTTTAGTTACTTCAACCACTGCAGTTGTCTTTGAGTTAGCTGTGTGGGCAGAACACTAATTTTGGAGAGGTAATTATAAGAGTGAGAGAACTCTATTTCTTATTGCTAATCTGGCAACCTCTGCGTCATATGAGTCTGAAGGGGTTAACTACTAACTTGAGCTGGACACATTATGTTAGAAGCATTGCTAAGAATGCCTCTAAAAAACTGGGACTCCTGTACAGAGTTCGAGAATTCTTCACTGACGAGCAGTTGGCCGTAATATATAAAAGTCATGTGTGTTCTCAGATGGATTACTGTTCACCTCTGTGGAGTGGAAGTTGAGTGGTTGCATTGAGGCAGTTGGACAAAATTCAAAATAAAGCTATTAGATTAATCAATAACCCTGCAATCACACAGGACCTTCCTACAGAAGAAAACGTTGCATCCCGGATTATCTACAGATATCTTCACATGTTCCGAGGAAATTGTGTGCCGCCTCTCCCATTTCCCCAGAACTGGGGCAGCTGAGAGCGCCCATGAAACACTTCTCCTCCACAAGCAGAACCTGCTATCAAAATTCAACCCTAGAACTACTACAGAATTCACTTCCTCGAATTGCTTCCACAACTTACAATCTAAATGTAAATCCAGCTACAAACATTTTATGAATGGAGGATGCCTTTAGGCACAGGGACCTATTGTTTTTTCCGCCTCCGTTTATTGTCTCCTAAAAAAAAAAAAAAAAATAAAAAAAAAAAAAATATATATATATATATATACTGTATAATTATACAGTATTGATAAAATAAAATCAGTCAATGACCCAATTTAAACGCCTACTTTGAGTAAGAAGGAACCAGCAAAAACAGGAACCAGGTTAAATGTAGAATAACAAAGTACATTTTTCCATATGATATCAAATAAAAACATAAAAAATAGTAAAAGGGAATTCCTATTAAAGCAGGCAAATCTTTTTCCATCCACCTTCCATCCACATAACATAAACCCAATATTCTTCCACCATGTTCACCCACATCGCTCACGCCTCTTATTGTTAGTCCAATTTTCCGACCCCACCCCCCGTCTCTCTCTCTCTCACTCTCTCTCCTGCCCCTCAAAAGCCTCCAATAACGCTGATATCAACTTAGAGACGAAATATTTGGGTGGGGGAAAAAGTTTTATTCTTCAGCCCATACGAGAGAGAGAGAGAGAGAGAGAGAGAGAGAGAGCAACTGTGTTTGTGTGTGTGAGTGAGTGAGTGCGTGAGGGTGTGTGTGTGTGTGTGTACCTCCGCCAGTATACTTGCAATGCATGTACGGGTATGCATTCTTTATTGCATAAAAATTAAAACCTAAAAAGTAAAAATAAACGCATACTAGCCTGAGCATTCCGTTTTCTCATTGGGTTAAGGGGGCCAACCTCGTATTTTTTTCTCTCTTTCCCTCTTTCTCTCTCTGCGTTCAATCCATTCGGCCCCATTCAGCCTACTGCTTTAAGACGTCTATCCCTATCAAGGTGTATTTTTTTGTTCCTGGCGAGTGGTAGCGAGCCAGCATTTAAAAACAAAGTTTTTGACAGCAAGCTAAATTTGAAGAAAAAAAATTGCTAGAAAAATGTCTCCGGCGAAGCCGAATTTCTCCATACAATGCTGGATTGCTATCGCTTGCAAGGAAGAAGTCGACACCTGAATGGGTATAAACGTCTTAAAACAGTAGGCTGAATGGGACCGAATGGATACAAGCCAGAGAAAGATAGAGAAGGAGAGAAAACAAGCAGCTCACTCCCTTAAAGTATCTATTTCACTGACCTTGCCACAGATTTCCAGATGTTAATAATGTTCCTCGACGTTCAAAACAATGTGCTGTCTTTGATCTATGTTTTATTATACGACTTTGTCCCAGGCTATTGTATTGGTTTACTGGGAGTAGTAGAGGACAGGGAGGGGGAGAAATTGTGTACAGTTCTCTCTCTCTCTCTCTCTCTCTCTCTCTCTTGTGTAAATAATTACCCACCCAAGATAAAACTGGAAGGAAAAATAAATATTTGTGTTTGGTTTTCCTTACCTTTACCACAGGGTTTCTGAGCTACTTGTCTGACTATTTGTCTGTCGGTCAGACAGCTGTCCAAAACTCTCTCTCTCTTTATATATATATATATATATAGTATGCAAAGAATGAGCAGTAGGAAGACCGCGTAAACCAATGGAAACGAATTACACAACAAGCAAGACTAGTAGCAAGGAAACACTCACAAGGTTTAGTTTAAAATGCAGCAAAAAGGCAGTTAAAGATATTTTATCCACCACAGTGGTTGTCAAAAGCCGCAATAATTTAAAAAGCAAATATACCACATGACTGGAGCGGTTTGCACCGACTCCACTTCTATGGAAAAAATGGGGGATCTGAGTAATATTAAAAAAAATACATATAAATTAAAATATGTAGCCACAATCACAAGTTTGCCAAATGCATTTTTCATTTCAGTGTTAGTTAGTTAGTTAAAATAGGACTTCAGAGGGTATCAACCCTTCTGGATTATTAAGCCAGCACACTGTAAGTAAAGAATAGCGTCAGGACTGGAACCCCTTTTCGATAACCCCCGTTCCTTGGTGCCAGTGATCTCTGTTTATAAGGCAGTAAATGTAACTGCTGCCCTCTAGTGTCCTGAAGTGGCACTGTTTTGGTTCAAATGGTTTTAGAGATAGTTTTGGAACAAGGCCTCATTTGAACAATACCCAACAGAGATTAACTATTTATTAAGGGGGGTGACAGGCTTTTTTCTCTTTTTCTCTGGCTTTCATCCATTCGGCCCCACTCAGCCTACTGTTGTAAAAAGTTTATCTCCATCCAGGTGTCAATTTCTCCATCCAGGTGTCAATTTCTCCATCCAGGTGTCAATTTCTCCATCCAGGTGTCAATTTCTTCCTGGTGAGCGAAAGCGAACCAGCATTATATGGAGAAATCCAGCTTCGCCGGAGACATTTTTCTATCGAAAAATGTACAAATTTAGACTGCTGTCAAAAACTTAAAAACAAATATGCTGGCTTGCTCCCGCTCGCCAGGAAAAAATCGCCACCTGGATGGGAGTAAACGTCTTAAAACAGTAGGCTGAATGGGGCCGAATAGATACAAGCCAGAGAAAGAGAGAAAATGAGAGCAAAAAACCTGTGACCACGCTTAAGCTGTGTTCGTAAATTTGAGTCTTATAAACTATGAGGTTGAACAAGGATTCGTTTGGAGTAAAGTCCCAAGTTTTTAATATTTCATATCTAGCCATAGCGAACCATTACGGAATCGTCTGAGTGAATCTTTTAGACGAAAATTCCAACTGGGTAAGTCGGGATCTAGTTCGGGATTAAAATATTATGCTTTACATATTGTTTTTTCATTTTTTGTTTGTTTATGTTTTTGTGTTTTTTTTTGTGTTTTTTTTTAGCATTAGGGAAGGGTATTATCCATCTATACGTGTCAATATTGTAGGAATTGTGCAATTCTTATAAAGTAGCATTGTATTAGTTTCAATTCTGGCGCATTGGTCCATATCATGAAGGGTGAAATTCGTTTGGAATGAGATTGCACAATAATTTCTTATCGAGCCATAACGTAGATATGTCGTCGCCCATATTCTCTCTCTCTCTCTCTCTCTCTCTCTCTCTCTCCTCCAAAAATCACCTTTCTCCCACTATGGTTTCGGGTTTCAATGAAAGTTTACCGGGAACCTTAAAAAGTGTTCAACTGTGTGAACCTTCTGCCGCGGAGGAGGTCATGTGTGTGTGTGTGTGTGTGAACCTTCTGCCGCCAGGGACGTTAAGAAGTTGTGGGAAGAGAGAGAGAGAGAGAGAGAGAGAGAGAATTAATTTGGGCGACGATAGTTATACATTTAATAATCAATACAATAATGAATTAATACTGATATATACATACATAAATACTGTGCATACATAAATTGGAAGACCAAATGCTCCACACGAAGTGCAGTTCCGGTCTCATGTTCTAATGGCGGTGCTCTGGGTAGCCTTGTTCAGAGCTGCCTCATATGTCAGGTCTATTTAATTCAAGATCAGATCATAAGGTCTGATCCCACTAGTCCATGAGCCAAGACCCGAATTTTGGGATATCGGTACCACCCGGGGTGACTAATTCTCTTAGGTGTTTTTAGCTTGCTACATGTCTCTAGTTTATGTTTTGATATGATAGCCCTTGCACATTGGTAGCTTAATGGTCGTTATCACTTCTTGAATAGACATACCCTACCGAAAATTCCGAATTTTTTTAAAATGTCAAATTTGGGGACAGGAATGCCTAAATGTCAACAAAATGCATATAGTAATTGTCACATTTAATACAAGTCCTGTAAATACACACTAAGCATGCCATGGGCTTGTACATACTATTATGGCAGATTACTACTCCTAAATATCATCTACGTCAGACTCGGAATCTGACTGTTGTGCCACCGGCTCTTCTTCAATAGCCTTGTTCTGACATGTCTGTAACCTGCACATGTCCGTGCATTTTAGACCATTGCTGAGGCAAGTACACTTAGGGAGTTCGCATGACCGCACACACTTGCAAGACAGTAGCTGCATAACAGCATCTGGTGCTGGTGAGCCTCGCATCCAGTTGACGGCAAGCTTACCGTCCTCATCTGTCATCCAACCGCAGTCTGTTGGGTTCGCAACAAATGGCTGGCTCTGAAGACTTCTCCTCCAGATCGCAGCCTGGTAGTTTGCACGCAGTGCATGCATGAAGAGGCAGTCCTCACAAGGAGGGAGTTGACTTGACTCTACCTCTCCACGTCTTGCACAGAACAGCTCATACCGAAGCTTGTTTACCTTAGTTGTGTGGGTAGATGGTAGGTACATGTGGCAGGTGATTTCCTGTAGCTTCTCAAAGAGTTCAGGAGACACTTCCCATGAGCGTCCAAGTTCGTGAAAAGCATGCTGGTATGTCTTGTCCATCTTCACCTGCTTGAGTGTCGTCATCTTCCCTCGGCCAGCGAATGCACTGACGGTATCACAGCCTGTAAAGGCATGCATACCAATCAATGAATCACACACGCTGCCTCCCAGTGTGCGGCTCAGTGTGGTGATATCCAGGAATCTTGTCCGGTTCTTCGTCCCGCACTTCTGGAACAGATGGGATGGGATCTTGTGGCACATGCCAAGACACAACACCATGACATCTGTATCTTCTGCAGTGATGATGACAGACTTGTTCCCAGATTCTGCTGCATGAAGTGCATGGAGAAGAAGGCGTGTGTCTGCTTCTTCTTGAGTTGACTTAAGCTCAGGAGCCTCTTCCCACTGCTCTTTGGTGATCTTGAAGCAGCGCTGCTCACATGTGACATACAGCTCCTTGTCCTTGAGCTTCTCCCTGTGCTGTAGTGCCTTCCATTCTTCTACCAAGAACTTGATAAGACTTGCCTTGTTGGAGGAACTACCGAGTAACTTTCTCCACTGCTGGATGTTGTGCCCAGGTTGAATGTTCTTGAAATGAATTCCTGTGCCTGCACTTCTTTTGGCTCGTTCAGCATCCTTGATGGATGTCTCCTTGTAGATATCAAACACAACATCAATGCGCCTGCTCTTAGCACCTTCATGAACAGCGTGACTCAGTGCTGTACCTGCAAGCTGTGAAAAAGTTTTGTCGTTTCCCTTCAGTTTGTGGACCAGGCTCATCCCATCAATTATGGTAGCAGAGGGCTCGGGTATCACTTCTGCAGGAGAAACATTCCTCTCTAACTCCTTTGCGAGGGCAGCCTTGTTGGTCTTGCGGAGAGACCCATCACCGCTGGCAAGTGCCCAAGGCAAAGGCCCCAGGGGATGAGCCAAGACATCACTCATTTTGAGCTTTCTGTTCTCGGCAACAGGATCATCTGGCCAAATAGGTTCCTGTCAGCCTTTAAGATAACCTCCTTGGCATGGTCTTGTGAGCGTGGCTTCATTCTGATGTTAGTGAACGTTCTCAGTTTCGACATCGTCTTCGTGTCATGAAACTGTATAGTTGGCGTATCGATCTCCAGGCGCTCTTCCTTGAAGGCTTGATATGCATCCTCTCCTATTCTGTAGGCCCCTAGAAGGTCTTTGACAACTTCTGGTGGTGCCATAGTCGCAGTTGACAAACTGACAAGATCTTCTTGCTCTGCGTTGAAGGGGTTCAACCAGCTGGTCTCCATCAGTTGAACTAAAGATTGGACATCGGCCTCATCTCTTCTAATCCTGGGCATCTGTAGGTCTGGGTGGCTGAAGTCAGTATACTTTTGGCCTACTACCATAGTCCTGAGCTGCCTTAAGTACCTGCTGCGATACTCCGATGTCAGGTAGTACCTGGCGACAGCTCCGCCTTTCAGGCTGAAGCCTTTTGTGCCCCCTGGTGTCTGGGTGTCTTTGTTGATCGTCTCTTCGATTGTCTGGTCCACAGGGATCCGTCCAAAGGGATTCTTGCTACCGATCTGGACCGAAAAGCCACCTTGCATGAAGTGTTCATGGACCTCTGGGTGTTCAATGGGCAGTCGAGACATCAAGGCATAGTAGTAGGTTAGGAACCGGGCATAGTTCACTTTGTCATAGGCAAAACACCACGGTATCATCTGTCGGATTGCTCCTAGGTGGAGCATCCAGTTGCCTTCTCTGGAGGCTCGAATTAAGTCCAGCATGATCTCAACCATGTCCAGGTATGACATCCAGAATGCTGAGAGGTTGTGTTCATCTCTGAGGGTCTCAAGATAAACTTGGAAAAGCTTCATGATATGTGTGCATGATTCACTCTCCATCAGCTCTTGAAAGAGTCCCTGAGACACATTGCTGTGAAAGCTGTTGATGTCCTTCAGTGTTTCATCTAGATGGTGTATGTCCCTTGAATGGTTTTCTTCTAGCCATGAAAGGAAGCCTTTCCATGCAAGCCTCATCAGTGCTTCATACACGAGCTTGTGTAGTCTCACTGCTCTGTTGTACCTCTTGCCGTTCATCACTCCTGACACTGATCCTTCTGCGATGATACCTGATTCCACACACAGATCTCTAAGACCTGCATCTTGAAACCTCTTTCCTATGGTGGAGATGAGATTACAGATTGTGTGGAAGACGCCCATCCTGATGATAATGTTCTTGAACTTCTCTTGTTTCCAGATAACTTCGGCAGCTTTGGCATAGAGTGCTTGATCAAACACGCACACAATCTTGTTAAGCTGTAAGGACTGCATGATAGCATGCGTTTGTTCCAAGATTTCATTAACGGTGGACATTTCTGTTGCGGGAGCATTGATAGTGGGCAGGTAGCTTACAGTGTCCTGAACCACTGCAATGTCTCTGCGCATTTTGATGTTGAACCCAGTCCAACTGCTGATGGACTGGTCCTCATGGTCTGACATTCGAGTAAGAAGCCAGATATGGTTCTTTGTCTTTGAATCCTGGACTTCCTTGGTAGTGTCGACATACGCAGTCTCAATCCTAGGTGGCCCTGCCCGCCGCCCAACATTGTATATTGGCAGCATTGATGATGTCTGAGTGATGCTTCTTATCTTGGACTTGGTAATCTCTGGCAGGACTTTCTCTGGCACAGAGCCTGCAACCTTGGACTGGACAGCAATGCCATTGACTCTATGAGAAGTACCTGCTCCACTTAGGGTCTCTTCAAGTCGGTCAATGTTATCCCAGGCCAGGGTTGTGAACACACCAGGGTAGATGTTTGCTGGCAGTGGAATGTCATCCTTTGAGCATTCCAGCTTCTGGATACAAAGGGCTGTATCGATCTCCTCAAACATTGAGTAAGACACACAGTGACCAAGACGATTCAGAGTTCGGATCAGTTCTGTGTTTCCTGTCAAAGACTTTACAGCATTGGTCAGCAGTACGTGCTTGGGTGGTTTTGTCTTGCCACTGGTAACAGCAAAGACCAAGTCACTGCCAAAGGAAGTGGCAAGACGTTGAGCTCTTTCAGAGGGAGTTTCACACTCACACTCTCCTGTCAGCAGGGTGTGCAGGAATTGAGTGACTGCTGCAGGAATGACATTCTGATCTGTATCGGGAGGCCATGGCTGACTCACATCTTGTTTATTGATCTCATTCCTCAGCTGCATTCCTGCTTTGGTTAAGACATCTTCAGAGTTAGCTGCTCTTGCTTCTTGCAGGTCTTTTGCCATTTTGTGTGCTTGCCGGGCAAGGTCGTCCATTGAGAGGCTGCGTGGATAGATTAGAAGCTTTCCTTTCTCATCTGGGACAAAGCGTAGTGATTCTCCAAACTCGGTTTCAATCTTTCGGCGAACATGTTTCTTTGTCGCTGGTTTCAGTTGGATAATACCACGGGACATCATGGATCTCTCAAGCCTAGATGTGAGGTTTGTCATAGGCAGTACCTCTGGGTTGGGGAATAATTTGGTCCTTATATACAAGCAGAGTTCCTCGAGGGCTTCTGTCTCAACCTCTTCGTAGCGTGCTTCCTCGCTTTCTTCCTGATTTTCACCTGCACCCGACCTGGCGGCCGCTGGGAAATCATCTTTTGTGAAGAGTTTGTAGCACGACTTGTGGTAGTGACCCTCTGCAGCAACAAGGTCTCTGCTAACTAAACCAAGGATTCTCTGGTGGAGTTTCCTTATTGCTGCTCTGCGAATCTTCTCATCTGCTCGTAGCTCAACACACTGTATGAGTGGCTCCCTTGTCTTTGTTGTTTTTATGTACTTGCTTGACTTCTCGCAGAAGATACATACTTTGGCATACACCCTGCTAGTACTAGGGGCATCCCTTGATGCCCTCCTCCTGGGGTCGACGCTTGCTGATTCTATCTTGACACCCTTGGCAAGGATAGAATCCAGTGACTTCTTCATTGTAAAGAGACTACGACATTTACGGTGATAATGTATGTGTGGTATTCCTCCTTCTTCAAGGCCCTTGGCTGCTTCCAGGACTGGATCATGCTGCCTGATTTCTGCAGCCCTGAGCAATGTGTTCCAGGAGTCCAAATCCTGTGGTGACACCAGAGCATCGCTGTCATCATCAGAGCAGTGGATGATACAGTCGATCCGTGCTCTCTTCCTCGCAGATGGTTCCATCCTGCCGTCAAACAGTCGACACACACCTGCAAAAAATATCACCATTAAACCATGAACAAACAAACACATTACATGGAAACCACTCTACATATGTTTGCTCCTTCCAATAATAAATTATCCCCAAAATATAACAAAAAATCCCCAAATATGAAATAAACCCCTAAATATGGAGAAACTTGAAATACATCGGAATAATTCTTGTAGAGAATCAAATAAGCTACAAGAGCTGTTAGAATATATTTTTCAATGTTCCCCATATTTAAGGATTTATTCTAGATTTAGAGGAAAATACCCAAAATATAGAGTATATTCCGAAATATGAGGAAATTTGAAAAATACCTAGGAACAACTCTGGTAGAGAATATAATTCTACATAGGTGTTCAAAGTTTCGCGATGATTGTGTGATGGATTTTAAAGAAAATGAGGAAAACGCCGAGCGTCACGCTAAAAATCTTTATTTTTGGGTAGCGCCCCTATTGCATCAAAAAAATTAGACTAAGCTACCAGTGCGAGAAGGCTATCATATCTTAATGTACTTACAGTCACTCTATAAACATTTTAGTACCATTCGTGTTTAGTCACCCCAGGTGGTACCGATATCTGGCCTGGCTCATGGACTACACGTCTTTCCTGGTCTAATACTTGGTCCAGCTCCCTCCACGTTCACGGACTTGCATCGTTTCACTCAACTTAGTTCATCCCTCCTATCCACATGCCCAAACCATCTAAGCTTGGTAGTACGCATCTCATCACTCACACTCTTCATAACTAAGGGTCTCTTTAGCTCTACACAATTATCCTATCTTGCAGTTTGGCCCCATAAAACCATCTCACCATTCTCATCTCTGTACGTTCCATTCTGTTGGCATAATGCACTTTGACCAGCCATGTTTCTGAAGCAATGAATTCTGTTGATATAATTCCCTTTGACTGGCAACATTTCCGATGCATCTAATTATCTGCGACAGTGGCAGCCTCGGATCCACCGCCTGCAGAGATGGTACCTCCCAAGTAGCAAATATTGTCCACCATCTCCATCGACTCATTGCCAAAGTTCGCACTCTCGAACCGGTTATTGAACATAAGCTCACCTTTACATAATGTACAGTCGGTCACCTTTCCGACTGGGCCACCTAATGGTAATTTTGCTGGGAGTCTTTCGCTCTGATATTAGAAAGATCGCTCACTCCCACCCACCCTGAATATGTTGCATAGTATGTACCATAGATGGCGTAGTTAGATTTGCTGGGAAGAGGGAGGGGCTATAGGGAGTAAAAAGGGGGGGGGGGGGGGGCGTATTATTGTGTAGGAAAGGTTGGAAGTGTGTAGGGTGGGGATTGTTAAGTTAATTATTTCACCAGGTTTATGGTTACCGTTTTATCTCATTTATGTATTATTAATTTTTGCAATCATTGCTACAGTTCCGTTCTCCGCTTAAGCTGTTACTTAGCCCACTGCTCTAAACACGTGTTAGATAATATAGTTGGAGAGCTTAAATCTAATGTTAACAACGTTTATATTAGCACACCCATATGTATAATTAATCTTTATATATCAATATTATGTTTCATGTATAGATGACTGTCAAAATGGTTTCCATGGAAACGCGAGCTTGTTGTTAATTTGGGAATATAATCACAGTAAAGGTCAAACTACCATTACACCTAAAGTCGAGCACAATGTTCTCAACAATGTTATACAACACAAACAAACAAACAAACAAAACAGTTTATTAGCCTTTTCTACAATTTGATCATGTGCGATTTACATATTAATCTTATTTGATATACAGTATTTTACTATCATTTAATTTTTTGCAAAGCAGTTTACAAACATTTACTGGCCATGAACATTTTGTTATTTGGCCTATGCCTACAATCGTATTCCGAAAGTAAATTAGTTGATGAACTACCGTAGGTATAATTATATAATAATGCAAATGTCTATGTATTCTATGCCATTCAGGAAAATTGGTATGTCAAAAATTAAAGTGAAGCTGGCAACCGTATTTTATGATTGATTGTATTAACAATCTATTGCACAGATAGATAAGGACTGAAATAATCTGCATCATCAAACTTCCATTACTTCACTGTAGACATTTATGCTATTTTGACCTCCATTGTCTCATGACAGAAAGTTGAACATGTTTTGGTTCAATTCCTCGCCAACGTAACACCTCTGAAAATGCCACACTTACAGCTGTTCAGGCATGCCAACATGTGTCACGATATCAATATATACCCTCTATCTTTATTGTCCTTAACAATATAATGGTTTTGACCCACTTGCGTTATCTTTCAATGTTAAAAAATAACAGTTGCTTGATGTGCTTCCTGTGAAGTTGTTTTAATTAGACAAATGTGCAGATAATTGTTGGTATGCCTGGAGGAAATATATCTTCGTGACTTGCATTGGAAACCATTATTTTAGGCTAGTTTACTAATTATAATACAAGGGATTACTGTGGTAATTTGATTTGACAATTAATATACGAAAAATATCTTTGTAGAGAACAATGTGTTTGTAGACGTTTACTTTTGGTGTAATGGTAGTTTGACCTTTACTGTGATTATATTCCCAAACTACCAACACGCTCTCGTGTGGTATCTCTCTTTCTCTCTTTCTCTTTCTCTCTCTCTCTCTCTCTCTCTCTCTCTGCATAGTGGTTTGGCAGAAGAGTCACAGGGACCGCACTTTCTACTTATTAACCCTTAGCTGGCGGCGCCCGGCTATAGTCGAGTGAAATAAATGTGGCCTATGTGGCGGCGCCCGGCTATAGTCGAATGGCTAATTCCCGCCCTAATTTAAGTGGAAAGCTAAACCTGGCAGTCAGGCGGTGTACTACAAGGTCACACACACACATCCCCACCACGTGAGCGTGACTCAGTACCGCTCTAGCCGCCGTGAAGGAAAGAGAAGATTTGCCCGTGTCCGATTCGGCGGCCACCATCCCTAGTACGTCGCGCCAGCCAAGTCGTGAGGCCCCGCTCACCGCCGAGGAGTTAGATCGGCTAATAAACTCTTCAGCAGTGTCTAACAGGTTGTTGGATGAAACCTTGGAAGGGCTTGGTGATAGTGGGGGAAGTGAGGAGGAAGAAGAAGATGACGATATGCCGATCATCGGTTTTCACAGCCGCCATAACTTGCGGCCCGCAAATTTTGAAGGTCGGGATGAAGAGAGCGATGAACGTGTTCTACCAGATGATGAAGAAATGTATGCAGATGCTGACGAGAAGCTTGGCGAACATACTGGTGTGGGTGTTGTTAAGTACAATGTACATTTATATTGTTTGAGAGATTGATTACAAGCATTTTATTATTGGCGTATTGTCAGGGTGGACGGTACATTTCTTACGGGAATACAAAGCAACGAAGATTGTGGTGTTGGTCTTCCTATACATATGGGATATACAGTATATGTGCATGTGACTTTAAAATTGCTTGCAAGTTTGATTGCAAGCGATTGCAAGCATTTTATTATTGGCGTATAGGCCTATGTCAGCGTGGACGGTACATTTCTTACGGGAATACAAGCAACGAAGATTGTGGTTTTGGTCTTCCTATTGTTACGAACTGGCACTCGGGTACACAAGGGCTCTCAATCAGGACTCGAATACGGCTCGCTGCCACAACGGAAACACACGATCCCAACCCCTGAGTACTGCCAGCCGAACAAAAAACACCAATACCCTCCAGAGTTCAATCTGCTATAACGGGGTATACAAGAACTCGGTACTAGTGTTCAACAACAGACTAATAAAGAGACAAGAATTATCTAGTCTGGTCAACAATCAAACAATGAAGTAAAAAACAACAACACAAAAGAATAGTGTTGGCCGAAGCCGAAGTAATCCACCCTTGACTATGAACTTAAGAAGTCCACCACCCTCTACTTCGGATCGGCACTATTACGTTACGTTAATTAATAGTCCTTAAGCATCGAGCAAGGAATCTTCTGAAAAAAGTTAGATGCTTCTCGGATGCTCGTAAGAAGTACGTATCGGATTTTGAACAGTAATTCAATAAGCAAAAACACTGGCAATTAAATACTATTAAAGGCTTAAATTGGCATAAGAATAATTAAAAGAATATGCAATAGTAAATGGCAAACATTAAAAGGAAGTATTCCGCAAATGCAACGGCAATAGCCTACTCGGATTGTGCTCGTGGGCCACTAATCACTAAAGTAGCCAAGCTTGCAACACATGAAATCAATAGTGCATAAACAATATCATACATAAGGAAAGCTTCAATAATATTCTGTATCTACTAATCGAGTAAAGTCTAGCTGGGGTACTGTAGGCAAAAAGGTAGCAGTGACTGAGCAAAAACGGCTCGTAGCCTAGCGAAGTCCTCACAACTGTTTAAAGTATTACGTTAAAACTAACAAGTGCACTTTGAGAAATCCAGATCCCTTGTATCTGGTTTTCTCCCGGCTCCTTGACACAGTAAAAACAAACTGTTAATAAAATACAGGGTGGTTAGGCTCTTGCCCTCACGCACTGTAAATTATTAACTCAACACAGTCAGCCGCGAAGACAACCTAGGCTTCACTGAACCAAAACGAGTATGCAGGTTTATCGCTTAACCACTGCATCAAACAACAACTCGTAACACAGAAAAGCCTTACCCCAGTCTAGCATTACCTAGACTAGCAGAAAACAGGAATAATAATAATAACACACAGGGAAATGCATATACAAGTGCAACAAACATAAATCAATCCTATTCTAAGTCAACCCTTCCAAAATAGGCTATCTAATAGGCAAGTATCTCGTGAGAACTCAAGCGATAATACGTTGGCTGACTAGCTCTGCACCAACGGGACCATGGAAGTTAAACAGGGCAGGGAAAAGAGGAAATAAGAATGTAAGGTAGTAGAGAAAGTTCCCATCAGTCAGAAGAATATAAATAGTTAGCAAGGGAAATGAGAAGTCGCTCTGCCTAATGAGTTCTGATGAAATAATGGCTAGACTTCCCTTTTATACCCGGCCCTCTAGTGAGCCCAACGTGAACTACTAAGGACCGCCCACTGACAACCATTACGTAATTTCTCTCTCTCCTCTGGGATACACAAAGGCTCCCCTAGCACTGAGGGAGGGAGGAAGGGAGTGAGTTAGGCCTACCTCCTGCCTGGCGTACCCACTGACCCCTAACTGTGGCTGTTTCTCTTCCCATCATTACAAATAAGTTTTACACACAATACTTATAACTAATGATATAAAATAGAACTCGTTGACTCAGATGAAAACAAAATACATATTCATAATACTTATAGTACAACGGCTCACATGAACTAAGTTAGGAAACTCTACATAGACTACAGCCAAAGTTCCTGCCCTGACGATCCTAGCGAGAGTGGGGCATGACTAGGCGTTCTGTACAGCATGCTCACACGTGGACATGCGTCACACTATATTACATACATATATGTGCATGTGACTTTGAAATTGCTTGCAAGTTTGATTGCAAGCATTTTTACATGAATATTTCAGGGGTTTAGGGTACATTTCTGACGCATGTGCCCTTGAAATTGCTTGCGAGTTTCCATTAATTTTATAGGCGTATATATCATGGTGTACAGTAGAATACATTAATTACGCATGTGCCCTTGAAATTGCTTGCGAGTTTCCATTCATTTTATAGGCGTATATATCACGGTGTACAGTAGAATACATTCATTACGCATGTGCCCTTGAAATTGCTTGCGAGTTTCCATTAATTTTATAAGCGTATATATCACGGTGTACAGTAGAATACATTAATTACGCATGTGCCCTTGAAATTGCTTGCGAGTTTCCATTCATTTTATAGGCGTATATAATTATCACGGTGTACAGTAGAAACAATACAGTAATAATACTAGCAACGAAAGATTGAAGATTTGTGATTGGCATTATATATATTTGATATGATTGTGGGGACCATATGTATATATTATTTTTTCATATATGATATATTTGTGAAATTGACTCTTTCTCTCTCTCTCTCTTTCTCTTTCTTTCTCTCTTCCTTTCTTTCTTCTTTTCTTTCTTTGCGTGACTCACTGTTTTCCAGGGCACTCCTCAAACAACCCTTTTATCCCTGACCCCCGGGCAGTACCACCAAGCAGTATTCTCTCTCTCTCTCTCTCTCTCTCTTTCTCCCTTCCTTTCTCCCTTCCTTTCTTTCTTCATTTCTTTCTTCGCGTGAGTCATTGTTGATTGCAATCATTTTATAGGCGTATATATCACGGTGTACAGTAGAATACATTCATTACGCAGGTGACCTTGAAATTCTTAGCACTCTTGTCTCTCTCTCTCTCTCTATATATATACAGTATATATACAGTATATATATATATACTGTATATATATAGAGAGAGAGAGAAGAGTGCTAAGAATTTCAAGGTCACCTGCGTAAGGAATGTATTCTACTGTACACCGTGATATATACGCCTATAAACTCATTGCAATCAATATATATTATATATTTATATATATATACACAGTGTATATATATATATATATATATATATATATACTGTATATATATAAATATATGGCATGTATTGATTGCAATCATTTTATAGGCGTATATATCACGGTGTACAGTAGAATACATTCCTTACGCAGGTGACTTTGAAATTGCTAGGACTCTTCCTTCTCTCTCTCTCTCTCAAATAAATCATGTCTTAGTTGTAAAGATTGAGTCTGCACATCCCTCATACGAAATACCATTCCCACAATTTTCACAGGCAACACCAGACTGGCCAAACGCCCAAGGTCATTATCCCCACAGCCAGGCCCATCCATGCAGCGAGCCGCGTCAGAGCCTCCAGTGATGCCGCTCGCCAACATCTCGGGGGTAGCGCAGCTACCGATTACCCCCGCCCATGCACAACCAGGTCCAGCGACCTCTACACCAGCTGTAGATGCTCCTCCCATGTTGTCAACGCCACCCGAGATGCCGCGGACGAGGAGGACCAGGCGTCGGCTGGTGTTGTCCGAAAGCGATGCCGGCTCAAGCTCTCCCGATTCGCCTGAAGCCAGGATATCCCCGGCGCCGGCAAGCGACTCTGATGGCGGGCAGGCACAGCCACAGCAGGGACAGCCACAGCCACAGCAGGGACCGCCACAGCAAGGTGCTCGGGGAAGGGCCCGAGGAGGTGCTCGGGGAGGTGCTCGGGGAGGTGCCCCAGGAGGTGCCCGGGAAGGGGCAGGAGGCCGGACGAGCCACCTGTCTTTCAGTGGGAGGACATATGCCTCGGGATATGCCTGGGGTTTCACCCCTGTTTGATAAGACAACCAATGGCATCCAGCCTGCCTTTCCCTGCTCAGAGGATGATACCCCTTATCACTACTTTCGGGCATTCTTCGACGATGAATTGCTCGGGGACATGGTAAGGGAGACAAACCGGTATGGACGCCAGCACTCTGAAGAGATGAACTCGCCCCACACGCGGAGATGGACGCCCATTGACATCCCTGAGCTCCTCGTGTTTTTGGCCCTCACCATGCTCATGCCCCACGTGAAGAAGCACAACATGTTGGATTATTGGCTCCTGCATGACAATTACATCAACGCCAGTGTTCAATACCTACATGCCCAGGGACCAGTATAGGCAAATTCTGAAGTGCTTGCACTTTGTGGATAACACTGCACCACACTGAGCTGACAAGATTTGGAAAATACGACCATTCCTGACCTCCCTCCTGAACAGGTATCGCCGGTTTTTCAAACCTTTCCAGAATGTTGTGATCGATGAGTCCTTGATCCTCTTCCGTGGACGTCTCTCTTTCCGCCAGTACATTCCGTCGAAGCGTCACCGCTTCGGGGTCAAATTCTTTGTACTGTGTGACTGCAAGACAGGATACGTGCTGGACCTTAACATCTACACCGCTACTGATGTGGACATTCCGAACGACCCTCTGGGTCTTTCAGGGGCGGTTGTGAAGACACTGATGGAGCCGTATCTGGATGCCAACCGTATCCTGTTCACCGACAATTTCTACACCTCTCCTCTCCTTGCCAGATATCTCTTTACAAGGAGCACGGGAAGCTGTGGAACTGTTAGGTCAAACAGGAAACACTGGCCCAAGTTTGCTAATACACGGAAAGGAGACATCATCCGGAAGAAGAGCAGCAGTGAGAACATACTGGCTATTTGTTGGCATGACACAAAGCCAGTCAATGTCCTCTCCACCTACCACAAGTCCGCATTGCGAGATAGCGGTTAGAAGAGATACCAGCAGGACCCTGTCACACGCAACAGGACTCTAGTAGCTATCTCCAAACCTGACGCTGTTATGGACTAAAATGTGAGCATGCGGTTGGTGGGTGATATGCAAATCACTGCTGTTGACTGTCTTAGGAAGACCTGTAAATGGTACAAGAAGGTCGTACTCCATCTTCTTGATGTCACTATCCTGAACGCGTACAACCTGTGGATGACGCGGACAGGAAGGAGGAGCTCTGTAAGGCTGTTCGCCAAGGATATCATCGACTCCATCCTCAGGAAGCACGGAACCACACATGCGGCAGCAGCTCCGAGGGCGATCGTGAATCTGTCTTACCGCCTTGAGTGCCGGGACTACCTCGCGACCCACAAGATTGTGCATTGCCCCCGCACAGAAGCACAAATCCTAGCCAACCGGAAGCACGGACTGAAACAGTGCCACGTCTGCAGACACACAACAAGGAGGCCCCAAGTCAGGAAGGAAACCTCGGTCATGTGTAGTCAGTGTAATGTGGGACTCTCCGCTTCTCCTTGCTACACCGACTACCTCACACTGGAAAGGTTCTAGACCTCCCTTCTTGCCAACCATTCATAACTTCATTCAATCATTCATTCATCTATTTCAAAGTACCCCATGAATTCATGTCATTCAATCATTCATATGGTGGAATAAGCACACTACCCAAACGCAAGTGCATTCATCATCATCAGCAACATCACCCATTACATCCACAAGTTTCGAATCTCATCCATCCATCTGGTTCATGGTCCACCTCATACATCCATGTCATTCATTCATACATACATTCATACACTCGCTATAGGCAGTTCTGCCTTTTGTCTACCTCAATCACATTCATACACTCGCTATAGGCAGTTCTGCCTTTTGTCTACCTCAATCACATTCATACACTCGCTATAGGCAGTTCTGCCTTTTCCCTACCTCAATCACATAACTGACTTTTACCTACCTCAATCACATAACTGCCTTTTGCCTACCTCAATCACATGTGGATTACACCTCCTGGGAACACCACAAACAAAAAAATAGTCGTCAACACTACCCCATAGGGTGATTTGGAAATGTGTTGAAATAATATTATATATAAAACAAAACAATATTTCCTGCAAAGCAAGCGAAACAGAGAGAGAGAGAGAGAATGCAGAAACTGAACTGAAGAAAGAGAGTGAAAAAGATATAATAATACAGAAATATTACGAGCAAATAAAGAAATAGAGGGATTAGTGAAAATAATAATGAGAATTACATATACGGATGAGGAAGAGAGAGAGAGAGAATACAGAAACTGAACTGAAGAAAGAGAGTGAAAAAGATATAATTATACAGAAATATTACAAGCAAATAAAGAAATAGAGGGATTAGAGAAAATAATAATGAGAATTACATATACGGATGAGGAAGAGAGAGAGAGAGAGAATGCAGAAACTGAACTGAAGAAAGAGAGTGAAAAAGATATAATAATACAGAAATATTACAAGCAAATAAAGAAATAGAGGGATTAGAGAAAATAATAATGATAATTACATATACGGATGAGGAAGAGAGAGAGAATACAGAAACTGAACTGAAGAAAGAGAGTGAAAAAGATATAATAATACAGAAATATTACAAGCAAATACAAAAATAGAGGGATTAGAGAAAATAGTAATGAGAATTACATATACGGATGAGGAAGAGAGGGGGAGAGAGAGAGAGAGAGAGAGAGAGAGAGAGAGACAATACAGAAACTGAACTGAAGAGGGAAAAAGATATAATAATACAGAAATATTACAAGCAAATAAAGAAATAGAGGGATTAGTTAGAGAAAATAATAATGAGAATTACATATTCTGACATACGGAGCCCTGTATGTTTGTTTAAGAGTTAGAATTAAGAGTTGAAGGAGTGCCAAACTACCCCGGCGGCGAAGCAGACCAGCGAGCGAACCAGCAAGGGGGAAACCAGCTCGTCCGCATACCAGCAAACAAGCCTTCACACCTGCGTGCGTCATAGGGGACCCTGCAAACTACTTCGATGACCCGACGCTATGATCGACGCCAGGAGACTCCATTGGACCACGCACCTGCTACGCAACTCGAGGAGCTGTGATTGGGGCGCGCACCATCTCCCGCCTCCTGATTCGTTCCTACACCATCATTGCATAGTATATAAGACCCGAGTAGTGGGCATTCAAATCAGTCTCATTTGGAGTTGGGAAGGTGAACTTGCAGCTGGAGGAAGACCGGGTGAAGTATTATAATGGGATTGTGACTGTCAGTCAGATTATATAAGTGTGTGTTAAGTGTGTTCGGTGTAAACACTTACGTTATGTTGGTTAGTGAGATATGTGATTGGGAATTAACATTAACGCTACTATTATGTACTTAACTATATTAGTTGACTGACTTGTGGACTAACGCAACTCTTTAAGTAATTGGGTTATGATAAAAGTAATACTATTGTTTTATATTAAGACATGAGTTCTTTCATTTTCTTTTAATTAAGCTTACATTGCTTAACGGTACTTAGTACGGTGATACTATTGTCTCATATTAGTAATATCGCCTTAGACTAACATGGCTGTTTTAATGTTACTTCTAGTGATTTCCTAAGCTGAAGAAAATTCTTTTAGCTACAAAATATTATTTTTGCTTTTCATATTATTTGAGTGAGACCTGAATCGAATCTATGAAGCGATCCTGTAACTTAATTTACTCATAATCAAACCTCAATGTTACGTGGTTAAGAAATACATTTAACTAATTATTAAATATATATATCTAACTTTTTATGTGACTTTGATATTAATCCTGATGATAATAATAATATAATACTATTAACGTAAGACAAGAACCAAGAATAACTACATTAAATATAAATAAAAGGACATATAAGAAAACTATCTATTCATTTAAAAAAGGGTAAGAGACAGAAATATTCTTACCTTAATATTTATCTTTCAAGACTTTTTATAGAATTAATAGTCCTTCTTTAGATATAACTTATTCGGTTCATAACCATATAGCCTACTAAGCTTCGGTTAAATAATAATTCTTTATAAATACTACATGACTTTAATTAGTTTCAGTATCTTTTCATAATTAAAGAGTATCAGTCAATAAAGGATACCAAGTCCTAAGATCCAAAAGGAATGGAAGCAACAACAGGAACTAATTTTATTAGATTTTACTTTTGTTTTGCCTTCAGCTGACTGATACCTTAATATATATCTCTGTGCTATCTAGATTCATCAAGTTAACCACTTGAGGATCAAGATACGTAACAATATACGGATGAGGAAGAGAGAAAGGGAGAGAGAGAGAGAGAGAGACAGAGCGCGCGAGAGAGGGAAAGCGAGCGAGCCAGAGAGAGAGAGAGAGAGAGAGACAGACAGACAGGAGTGAGAGAGAGAGAGAGAGAGAGAGAGAGAGAGAGAGAGAGAGAGAGAGAGAGAGAGAGAGAGAGAGAATACAGAGAATACAGAAATTAGGAGAAATAAGAGAAAAATAAGACTGATAACCTAAGGAATAGTAGACGCGTGGGAGGCCGAAGTCAGGGCAAAGGGAATGCATCCGAACGCGTGAGGGAAATAGACCAAAAAGTAACCCCTCTTCCTCACCTCTTCCCGCCCTCCACACTCACTCACAACATCCTGACTACACTTCTATGGGGAGACAAAGAGTTGCTCGTTCTAAAAAATTACCGTTTCGTTCGCATTTGAGCCATAGTGACGGCGCTAGGGCGAAAGTGAGCGAATATTTCGAGATTATGCCCGCTGGGCGGCATCTTGTAAAAAACCTTACCACCCGCTCTTTGAGTGTTAAATGCCGATATAACTATGTTAATGTTTAATATTACATGATTAAATCTATGCAAGGATAATTATATATTATGTGCAGTAAAGTGCATAAGCTTGATAAGAGACTGTCCCCTTATAACTTATGTATAACTGTATACGTATTCATAAACCAAGTGCACTGTGAGTGATGGCAGATAATATCTGGAGGACCATTAGTGTGTCAAACTCTGTTGGGTATTGTTAAGTTATCCACTAAGTGGGCTGCTAGATCACTATACTCTGTTTCACGGCGTTTCACGACGCTGAGGTAGGAACGGCTCACCTAGATGTCAATAATTCTAGCAGATTGGCTCATGCGACCGACCGACCGTGTTCAATGTCTCGTCTTTTAGTAATTATATATTTTTAAAGGTTTAACTAATCACGGTCGCACAAGTCAATCATCTGGAACTATTGACATCTACGTGGGCCATTATCACCCCAGAGTCGCTGAAACAGTATAGATATTAGTATATAACAGACAGCACTACTGGTTATCTAATGATACCACAGAAAGTGTAATAGGCAGTCAGACAATCAGTAGCCAACCCTTCCACCCCGTTAAATAGGTAGGAGGGACATTAGAAAGGGAACAATGTTGACAGGGAGAGCATTAATATAATAAACGCCTGCCAAAAGCAAGCACTCTAACATCAGAACAACATTCACCAGGCCTCAATATCATTGGCTTCACTTCAGATGATATACACTTCCACAACAAAGTCTCTTCACAACATCGGGGATGATGACCTTCCAGGTGTGTCAATTAAAAGGTTACAATTACCTTCATAGAACTCTTAAATTCTGATCTAAATACTATTTCCAATTGGGGCAGAGAAAACCTTTTTAACTTTAATGCTTTCAATACCCAGTTTCTCCATCTATCTACCCGTCAGGATATCCCAGCGGACTATCCCTTATTCTTCAACCATACAAAAATCAACCCTTCATCTTCTCTCAATATTCTTGGTGTCTCTTTTTCTTCTGCTCTCATTTGGAAGGACCATATTACCAGTCTTGCTAAGGCAGCCTCCCAGAAGCTGGGTGTGCTCAACCGCCTTAGGGGGTTCTTTTCCCCTGCACAGCTTCTTGCTCTGTACAGGGGCATAGTGCGCCCTTGTATTGAGTATTGTTCACATGTGTGGGCAGGTTCCTCTCACGCCACTCTCCTAGACAAAGTTGAAAGGAATGCCTTTCGTATCATTAACTCCCGTCCACTCACCAACTCTCTGCAATCTCTCTCTCTCTGCCGCAATGTTGCATCTCTCTCGCTATTCTATCGCTACTATAATAATCAGTGTTCCTCAGAGCTATCCCAGTGCATACCACCTCCTTTACGTAGGGCACGTGGTACCTGTCTTGCAACTCAATCCCACCCCTACTCTGTGCAACTCTCCAACCCAAGAGTGAAACTTTACTCTCAAACTTTCTTCTACTCAACAGCTGAGCTCTGGAACTCTCTCCCAGAATCAGTCTTTCCCTCTTCATATGACTTAAATTGCTTCAAACTCCGGGTGTCCAAGCATTTTGGCTCGAACGTCCCTTGATTTTGGCCCTGTCACTCTTTCAACTATGGGGGAGGCACTCGCTATAGGCAGTTATGCCTTTTGCCTCCCTCAATCACATAGGAAAAAAAAAAAAAAAAAAAAAGTTCTTTCTAACAAAGTTCCTCCATTCATTCCTGAAACAGCAATCGAATATAATATCCGTGTTAATAGTTCATGCATAGATAATGAACCTCCCGACCTTGGTTTACACATATTGTTGCGGCTACAATCATACATATTATTGAGGCTAGTGCTTGATAATTTCATTCAGAACTGGAGAGAAGTCCGGGTGGTCACCGCGTAATATAGTATTATCTTGTTATATTACAGCTGTAATCATTTATACAACTCAAACCTCATTTAGTTTTAATGTAAATGAACATAAGAACATAAGAAAATGGGAGTCTGCAGAAAGCCGATTGGCCTAAGCAAGGCAGATCCCTGTCCCACACAACCCCAATTACAAAGCCCAATTGTAGGCTCAACACTCTAATACCCTGAGGATCATCTTACCAAACCGGTTAGAAATTAACGCAGGATTACCGGGGTCTGCAGAGCGCTGATTGGCCCAACCCGGCTGATCCCCCTTCACACCCAACCCTTCTCGTCCATATGCTTATCCAATTTTTTCTTAAAGCTCCCTATCGTTCTTGATCCCACTATATCACTTGGTAGCCTATTCCACCCATCTACAACTCTGTTACCAAACCAATATTTGCCTATATCTTTTCTGAAACGAAATTTATCTAATTTGAAACCATTGGTACGAGTTCTTTCGCTATCACTGAGCTTTAGTACATTTGTCATGTCCCCTTTGTTAATCCCACTAACCCACTTGAACACCTCTATCATATCCCCTCTAACTCTGCGTCTCTCTAACGAATGTAAACCTAATTTCTTCAACCTTTCTTCATACGGAAAATTTCTAATATTATGGATCATTTTTGTCATTCTACGCTTAATTCTCTCCAATGAATCTATGTCCATTCTGTAATAAGGACACCAAAATTGGACAGCATAATCCATATGGGGTCTCACTAATGACAAGTAAAGTTTTAAGATAACATCAGCAGTTCTGTTACTCACACTCCTAGAGATGAACCCGAGAATCCTGTTTGCCTTATTACGAACGCTTATACACTGTTTTCTAGGCTTCAAATCATTGCTAACAAACACACCTAGATCTTTCTCGCAGTCTGAATTTTCTAATTCTAAATTAGCTAGTTTATATTTAACATTTGTTTGCATCTTCCCTATCTTTAATACCTTGCATTTGTCAATGTTAAACTTCATCTGCCAATTTACTGACCATTCATGTAAGGTATCTAGATCCCTTTGGAGGCACTCTATATCGCTATCTGAATCAATTGATCTCCCCATTTTAGTATCATCTGCGAATTTACTTATCCTACTAGTTATACCTAAATCTAGGTCATTTATGTATATAAGAAACAACAGGGGACCTAATACCGATCCCTGGGGGACACCACTTTTGACTGCTCCCCACTCTGACTTGGTACCATTTATGCTGACTCTCTGTTTCCTACCAATTAGCCATGACCTAATCCATCCCAACAACGACCCTCCTATTCCATGTGCCTCAACCTTTCTCATCAATCTCTCATGAGGGACTCTGTCGAAAGCTTTACTGAAATCTAAATATATAATATCATATGACTTGTCACTATCTACTGCTTCATATACCTCTGAGAAAAAGCTAAGCAAATTAGTAAGGCACGAACGTCCCTGAGTGAATCCATGCTGAGAAGAATTTATTAAGTTAAATTTTACTAAGTGGCTTCTAATTTTCCTAGCAATAATAGACTCTAGCAACTTTCCTATGATTGATGTGAGACTAATGGGACGGTAATTGGATGCTATCGATTTATCACCTTTTTTGAAGATCGGAACTACATTTGCAAGCTTCCAAGCTTCTGGAACTAAACCTGTTTCTAATGACTTGTTAAATATAAATGCTAATGGACTACTTAACTCATCTCTGCATTCTTTTAATACTCTAGCATATACCTCGTCAGGACCAGGCGATTTTTGAGGTTTCAGTCTGTCAATTTCCTTAAGCACATCATTTCTACTTATACTAACTGTACTTAACATATTTTCTATACTATCACTATATACCATATTGACTTCTGGAATCTGTGCCAAATTTTCATTAGTGAAAACGGAAAGAAACTGACTATTTAATGTACTGCACATTTCTAAATCATTTTCTGTTATTTCTCCTATTGAAGTTTTTAGGGGGCCTATTACATCTCTAACTTTAGATTTATATAGTTGGTAAAAAGCTTTAGGGTTATTTTTTTGAGTCGCTGGCTATCCTTATTTCATAATTTCTTTTTGCTTTCCTGATTTCCTTTTTGACCTGTCTTGATAGAGTCTGATAGTATATATGTAAATGATTTTCACCTTTCTTTATTTTTCGATATATTCCTTTCTTTTTTCCTATAAGATCTATTAGCTTATTAGTCATCCATTTTGGTTGGTTCTGCGTCGATCTAAATCTTCTTTTAGGGATATATTTATTTTGAGCATTGTGGAGTGAAGCAATAAACTGGTTATATGTAGGTGGCAAGTTTAACTCTGGCATATCCTGACTTAATCGCTTAACAATAGGGTCCACCCTTAAGTCTCTTCTTAGCCCACCATAATCGGCTTTTCTGAAATCTGGGATAAGTGTCGTATTCTCTTTAGCATTCCCTGTCCATTGTATATTAAAATAAATAGATTTATGATCGCTATTTCCTAGGTGGTCACCAATCTCTACATTATTTATCATATGTTCATTGTTACTGAAAACTAAATCAAGAATATTAATACCTCTAGTCGGCGTATCTATGAATTGAAATAAAAAACTATCTTGTACTACCTCTATAAACTCTACTGAATCGGAGTCGCCTATTTGGTGCTGCCAATCAATGTTCGGAAAATTAAAATCCCCCATAATGCACACATTGCTAAACCTTGATGCTATTTTAATTTCCTCCCATAACGATTTTCCGCCATTTCTACTCATATTAGGCGGTCTATATATAACTCCAATAACTATGGTCTCACTACCTTCGTTAACCTCTACCCAAACACTTTCATTATCATTATTTAGTCTAATACCTGATTTAATACAGCTTTTTAATGTACTCCTGACAAACACTGCTATACCCCCGCCCCTCCTACTTGTTCGGTCATATTTAAACAAACTATATCCTGGAATATCAAATTCTGCTAAAAAATGCCTAGATTCTGTATTAATCCACGTTTCAGTTAGCGCTATTATGTCTATATTTTCTGTGCTAACGAGTGCTCTAAGTTCGTTCATTTTGTTACATAAACTCCTACAATTTGTATAATATACCCTCAACCTATTACTTTTATTTGCAACTAATTTTCTATTGTGTTTAGCTAACTTATTATTTCCTGTTGAACTACTAGCTCTAGACGGAAATTCTACTCTATCAGTATTCTCATCTTTACTATCAGTTACATGTGTAGTGTTATCGATACTACTATTACACATCACTATATCCGCACTATCTTGACTGATTATTTCTATTTTACTCACTGGTTTGTCACATGAAGTACCTGCTCCATATGGAGACAGTATTTTACTTACACACCCAGGTTTTTTTAACGAAACCCCGCAACAATCTTGTCGAGTGAGCTGGCCAAGGTCGAAACTCCTAGTCGAGAGAGATGTACTCCATCCTGGGCATACAGTTCATCCTTACCATAAAAGAGGGACCAGTTATCCAGGAATGGAATAGTATTTGCCTTACAATACTTCTCCAGCCGGCTATTTACACCAATAGCCCTGGAGGACCATTCCTTCCTTACCCCTCTTCTAGGCAGGATACTGTTTACCACAGGAACTCCACCTTTTTCCTTGATCCTCTCCAACATTTCCTGATACTTGGAGAGCAACTCCTCAGTCCTGCATCTCCATATGTCGTTGCTCCCTGCGTTGAGGAAGATGATGGGGTCCTCCCCACTCACTTCCATGACAGCATCTATCTTCTCAGCCACCCTCCCGACTCCGGCACCAGGCACGCAGACAACTTTACCAACCTGAGTGTTTGTTGCCCTGCCAAGGTATCTAACCAATGAATCACCGACAATGAAAACAGACTTAGCTTTTTCCTTTTGTCGGCGTGTAGCAGCAGTTGTTGCAGCAACAGCAGCAGACTTCCCCCCCTCCCCTCTCACTGCCTCGATGATCGCCACTTCATCGCCATCACTCTCATCAGCCAAGGTGCTGAAGTTGTTGTGGGTCTTGACTGGCTGCCTTTTCAGCTTGCAGGCCGTTGCACTAGTTGACACCACTTTCCAAGGGGCTTCACGATCCCTGGGAACACTTCCGGTAGCCTCACACTTCTTCTCCGCCATAGCTAGTCTCAAGGCCAAATTTTCATCTTTGAGACACTGAATCTCCTGCTCCACACTCTCCAGTCTCTCTTGCAAAGCAAGACAAAGCTGGAGAGTATGGGAGGAGACAGCAGACTCATCAACAACAGCCATCACTATGAAAGTTCACTAGGACCTCACTAAGGGTAAACAGGTTCACTAGCGGTCACTGGGGACGTCCGCACAGGTCAGGGGTCAGAGAGCAAATGGATAGTATAAAATTAATGAAGATAGTTTCACTGTAAACTTCGCACTAGCTAATGGTCTAATACAAATGGAAGTGTTAGTCACCAGCGAAGTGCAGAACAAGCTTCTGAAAATATAGCGTTTGAAAATTTCAGAGTTCCTACAAGGAAATTGACAGGTAGGAGGGTGAGAATATTAATTGACTCACAACAGAACATTATAATCATCATGTCTCAATGTCCCATCCAACGAATGTGTGCTTACACTTCATTATATTATGCGAATCATGTTTATAATTATTGGTCAATGTGTTCCATATTGTGATGTGTTAATAAATATTGTATTGTAAATAGGCATATTAGTAATGTCACACTTAACACACTCTCATGTAGAATTTACTGATAGTGATATTTGTGGGTAACTATTGAGAGAGAGAGAGAGGGGGGGGGGGCGGTAGAATCAAAGGTTAATCAACTACTCATGTGAATATTGCTTCACTGTCATTACGATATAATACACTTAGATTTCCATACGTTTAGAATAACTTAGTGAGTACATATAATAAACACTGTACTAACAAACATGGAAGAGTGGGTAGCTATAAAACATTATGATTAAAAGCACCGTAACAACTCATACTCACACTCTCCCATTAGATCCTATCTGCCCAGCAACTTTAGTGAATATCGGTTGAAATTTAACAGAAAAACACACAAATGTAAAATTCGACCAAGTGATTTTTTCTCTCTCTCTCTCTCTCTCTCTCTCTCTCTCTCTCTCTCTCTCTCTCTCTCTCTCTTTTATGGGGGGTCCATGAATGTGTAGCTGACTGTTCCTATGTATTGCTACCTGAAAGAAAGCATCAATTAGAATAATTGGCCATTTGTATCGTCCTAACCTGAAGTTTAGGTTTTCGTCTCCGTTTGTTTGTCTGTTTGTCTGTAAACAAGATATCTCACAAATGTTTGAACTGACTTCAATTTAGGAGGTGATCATGATCACATCCTAGAACCCTGATTCAGAACTCTGAAGCAAATTTTGGTCTATAATATTAATGGTAAAGATCCAGCCAGTGCAGGCGAAGGTATATGCGCTCTACCAAGTGCCACTCTAGTTTACTTATATATCCTGTAAACCAACACTATTTTTACCTAGCATATCCTAATCTGACCTATCTAACATAGCATATACTGTGGTGATGGGCTGGTCTATCAGAGTGAGAGTTGAGCGTTCTCTGCCATACCCATAGCTTACTCTGACTGTTCCTTTTACTTATATAATTATTTTCTAGATCTCACGTGACGGTGTCTCTTCCGTGGCTTGACCTTCCTACTGCCAACCTCAAGGTTGGCAGACTGGGAGCCAAAGCATTACATTTTTGCTCTGCCCCTCAAATTTCCCTTTATAATTGATGAGGGGCACAGGGCCTTGGGTGGGGCTTTGGTGTCCCGGGCATTTCCAAGCCCTCCTCAGCTCCTCGCCTGGGAGCGGCTTCAGTCAACTTGGCTTTCTTAGTGGTAAGCAGGGAGGGTTCTGTGGGGGCGCTCGGTTATGGATTTGCCCTTGCTCAGAACCTTGGAGCTGCTCGGTCAGACAGCCTGTGGCACAACAAGAACAACAACAACAACCTAGCATATACTTTGGTTCACTTTTATTTGTTCATTTATGTATCATTTTATAATATTAGTTTCCTCCCTAGACCTCCATCAAGCTTAAAAAAACACTCCCCCCAAGACCCTCCTTCAAGATAAATCTGTAAATTGTTTGATAGAAATATGTTCTGATTCAATGCTGGTTCCTCTTAAATTACAAGCTTGCTATCGCTTGCCAGGAAAAAATCGACACCTAAATGACACAAACAGACAACTAATGGGGCTAAACTTGAGAAAGAAGGGGGAACAAATAAAAAACCCATCTCCCCTTAACCTCGTATAATTTAGCCGAGCACTCCTATTGTAAACAAATTAGATTCTATGAGGTAAGGTAATCGTAGGATAGGTTTTAGAAAGACTGAGTAGAACTATTAACACATTTATGTAATTTAGGTAGTCGCCACGTTCTAAGGATAAACGTTATACGGATAAAGGAAAAGGATATATTGATATTAGGGAATATTACATAGAAATACACGATAAATATACGAGAGAATGGAAGTGAATTATATAATAATGACGAAATATGGTAGAAACTCTTATAACTCTATAACTCTTATGTTGAAGGCCTTCGATATGTCTAGCGCAATAGAAAAGGTTTCACCGAAGTCCCGAAAGGAGGATGACCAGGAGTTAGTAAGATATGAAAGAAGATCTCCAATAGAGCGACCCTTAACCCTTGTCTAGCGGGGGATTTTGGGCTTATTTGGGCATATTCAGGCCATCCTGAATGATAAATCAAGTATCTGCATGAAAAAAAAAACATATTTAGCAAAAAACTAGGCGCTAAAAGCTTCAAAATGAGACCAGAACGAGCTACGTAGCACTCGTGGTTCTCATACAGTGATACCAGTAACATGGGAATTTAGCATATAGCGGCATATTTTTCCCAGCTATGCTCACTACTGGCTACACTGCCGGCCTCTCGAGAACACAGGGAACATGAGTTAATGGGCGGCGGTAAGCCCTGAGAGTCGGCTGTCTGGCCCGCTGCACTCCCGGCCATTTTCACTCGATTTTAACCCTTTAAAAGCCTTAATAATGCTCCTAACTTGCTGCAAATTGGAGCCGGACTTAATTAAGTCCGGCCCCGATCTTTAAGGGTTAAGGAAACCATACCGGCGATCTGAGAGTAGATTATGAGAAGATAAATGCTTAAGAAATTTGGAAGTAAGAATAGTTTCAAAAACTTTAGAGACGCAAGAGATAAGAGCAATTGGACGATAGTTGGAGGGTTGAGAATGGTCACCCTTCTTTGGGACAGGTTGAATGAGAGCGAACTTCCAGCAAGAAGAGAAGACGTTAGAGAAGAGACAGAGACAAAAGAGTTTGCCAAGGCAGGGAGTCAGCACGGAAGAACAGTTTTTGAGTACAACAGGAGGAACACCATTTGGACCATACGCCTTCTATGTACTAAGCCCAGAGAGGGTAGAAAGTACATCTTTAGAAGAGATTAGGATATTAGGCATAAGTAGGAGAGAGGGGGGTGGAGAGGGATGAATAGCACCGGAATCATCCAAGGTGGAGTTTTTAGCGAAAGTTTGAGCGAATATTTCAGCTTTGTCAGAGGAAGAAGTGATGGTTGTGCCATCAGAGTGGAAAAGGGGAGGGAAAGACAAGGAAGAAAAATTGTTGGAGAAGTTTTAGGCTAGATGCTAGAAAGCTTGGGAAGAGCTAGAGTTGGATAGTTCAGTGCATTTATCATTGATGAAAGAGTGTTTGGCATGTCGAAGAACAGATTTGGCTTGATTCCGGGCAGAAACATAGGAAAGGAGATTCTCGAGTTTTAAGGCGTCGGTACCGTTTAAATGCTTCCTCCTTATTGCGGACAGCAGTAGAAAAAGCATGAGTAAACCAGGAATTTTTGCATTAGTCAGAGAGAAAGAAAATGGAATGTATGCCTCCATGCCCGATAATGCCCGATAATGCTCGGTAATGCGTTCAACACTCTCCGAGGGTCCTTGGCCACAGAAGCAAAATTAATTCCATGGGAAATCAAAGAAGTACTGCCGGAGAGCCTCCCAGTCGTCAGCAACAAAGTGCTACAAGTGCTGCCTGCTAAGAGGATCAGGGGGCCGTACTGGAGAGATAGGACAGATGACAGAGATAAGTTATGGTCGGAGGAGCCCAAAGGAGAGAAAAGATCGACAGTATAAGAAGAAGGGTTAGAAGTTAGAAACAAGTCAAGAATGTTGGGCCGATCTCCAAGGCGATCCGGGATACGGGTAGGTTGCTGCACCAACTGCGCTAGGTCATTTAGGATAGAAAAGACGTAGGTTTGTTCACCAAGTTGGTCAGTAGAATTGGAGGAGAGCCATTGGTGGTGATGAACATTGAAATCTCCTAAAATGGAGATTCAGAGAAAGGAGAAATGGCTAGAATGTGTTCCACTTTAGAGTTTAGATAATCAAACAAATTGGGAAAGTCGGTAGAGTTAGGGGAAAGACAGATATCACATAAATATTTAATATGAGAATGACAGGAAAGCTTGAGCCATAAAGTGGAGAATTCAGAGGAGTCAAAATCGGAAATACGAGAGCAAGTGAGTTTGTTGTGCACGTTATGCACAACATCCACCTTTGGCTTTGAAGCTAGGAAAGAGATAGTAGGAGGATACAGAGAAGGGGCTGCTGGCAGTTGCTTCAGACACCTGAGTTTCACACCCACTAAATATGTCCGCCTTGGCTGGGATCGAGCCCAAGTCAAGCAGATTAACACGTGAGCGTGCTTGCCACTCGACCGCCGTGGCTCCAGTGCTGAATGAAATTATCAAGCACTAGCCTCAATGATTGTAGCCAAAACAGTAAAGGAGAGCCACGGTCGGTCGGGAGGTTCATGGTCGATGCATGAACTATTAACACGGATATTATATTCGATTGTTGTTGCAGGAATGCATGGAGGAAGTTTGTTAGGAAGAACATATGAAGGTATTTGTAACCTTTTAATTGACAAACCTGCAAGGTCATCATCCCCGATGTTGTGAAGAGACTTTGTTGTGGAAGTGTATGTCATCTGAGGTGAAGTCAATGATATTAAGGCCTGGTGAATGTTGTTCCGAATGTTAAAATACTTGCTTTGGCAGGTGTTTATTGTATTAATTTTCTCCCGGTCATTATTGTTCCCTTTCAAATGTCCCTTGCTAATCCTCCCCATCTATTTTCGGGAATGAAGGGTTGGCTACTGACTGACTGACTGCCTGTTACACTTTCTGTGGCAGCATTAGCATGACCAGGAGCTGTCTGTTATATACTAATGACTAATACTGTTTCAGCGACCAGGTAGATGTCAATAGTTCCAGCTGATTGACTTGTGCGACCGTGATTATTTAAACATTTAAGAATTAATAATTACTAAACAAAAATACATTGCACACGGTCACATGAGCCAATCAGCTAGATTTATTGACATTTAGGTGAGCCGTTCTCACCTCAGCGTCGCTGAAACAGAGTATAGTCATCCAGCAGCCCACATAATGGACACTTTAACAATACTCAACAGGGTTTTACAAACTAATGGTCCTCGGAGTCACCGTCCTACAGATATTATCTGCCATCACTCACAGTGCACACGGTTTATGATTACGCATATAGTTATTAATTATTAAATAGGGTGACAGTCTCTTATCTAACTTATACATTTACTGCACATATACTGTATTATTACCCTTGCATAGACTTAATCATGGAATATTTAACGTTAACATAGTTATATCGGCATTTAAACCCAACACACACACACACACACATACAGCTGCCACGTGGATGAGGTTGCGGCCATCCTCTTTATACCGAATTGTGATATAATTATGGTCTCTTCAGGCCTAGCGTGGTTGCTAAATTTCAGTATATCTGAAATAGTTCCTACGCATGTTTTTCTATTCCAGAAGCCAATAGGTATAAGTCATAACATGATTGGTTGTTAAAATATCAGTGGATATATCTTTATCATGAGCTACCCTGGCAACCTGTAACACGCTGAGTTAGTTGCGAAAGATATTAATTGGTAGAAAGTGCGGTCCCTGTGACTCTCCTGCCAAACCACTATTCCTACAAAGAGAGAGAGAGAGAGAGAGAGAGAGAGAGAGAGAGAGAGAGAGAGAGAGAGAGAGAGAGAGAGAGAGAGAGAGAGAGAGAGAGAGATGGCTAGTCATAACATATACTGATATGCGCGTGCATGCAGTGAAACATTAGTGTTTATCGAAACACAAGTGTGTGTGTGTGTGTGTGTGTCTTTGAAAGATCATATTAGCATTGTTGACTAAAAAGTTTCCCAGAGGTTAGGTTTGCTCAATCGTCTGTTACCCCCTTATCCCCGTACAACCTCTTTCTCCGTACAGGGACACTTAACTGTTGTAAGCGTATCAGGTATTGTTCGCATATGAAAAATGCCTCTGAAAGGGTGCAGTCAAAGGCATGTAATCTCTACTCTTCTCCACCATATTGTCTACAATCTCTCCACATTGTGAAAATTGCATGTATATTACTGTTATGCCATTATTATAATCAGTGTTCTTCACAGCTGTCCCAGCGTATACCTCTCACTCTGCAGAGACAGAGGGCCACCCGCTTTGTAACTCATTCCCACCACTTTTCTGCCCACCATTCAAAGCTAACAGTTAACTTATATTTCCCCTTAATTTTTCAGCGCAACAAGTAAAGTATGGAATTCACTCCGTAAATATGTCTATCCCTCACCCAATGACTTTGTTTCAATCTTTGCGTGTCCTGAAGTTACATTCCAGTGCAAATTGAATATGGTTCTGTACTATTCATTCTGTTCTGACCGGGGTAAGGGGGACAATAGGACGTCAAATTGTTTATAAGTTGTTTTGCCTCTTGTCTCTTTCATAAACAGAGAAACAATTTATTAGGTAAAGGGAAGTGGAGAACATCAAACCTTTGATTGTCATATGGAGGAATTGGGTTGCTTGTAATGGGAATTTGCATTACATAGGTGAAGTGGCTCTGCGGGTCATTTTTGTCATATGTTTAGATGAATATATAGAGTAAACATTACCGAATACTTATTCTTTTGATTAATAAATTCTCTATCCACAGATATTAGAGTCAAGCTTTCGTGTATAAGTCTCTTCGATGTATTCGTCCATTTTGTTCGTATCTCCCTTTCCCTCTCGCTCTCTCTCTCTGAACGGTTAAATTATATTTGCATTGATATCCAAGTGTATACGCTAATAACAAACACCTTTTTCATACATATCAACATTGGGAAATGCAAGCTACTAAAACTTCTCTGGGGCTACTTTGAAAGTATATAGCGTTTTCCAATGACATTTTAGTAGGACCTATTTTTTTTATAAGTTATAACGACTTTGTGGTTTGTAGCACTTATTTCCGAGCAAATAATTTATTTGTTTCTATTTAAGTGGGTTACCAGTTCTAAAGTCTGATATTTGTATACTGTATTTTAGTCATATACTGTATATATATATATATATATATATATATATATATATATATATATATATATATATATATATATATATGTGTGTTCTTCTCCAAACCACCTTCTCAAACACAAAATACACATCTGGCGAACATCATAATTATATCAATATTTATTACACTGCTTTTATTGCTGAATGACCTCATTATTTTTCTCTAACAGTGTAGGATTCTTTGGTGTAAGCGACCAGTTATGAAAGTTGTTATTTTGGTATGGACATTTCACTAATGACGACTAGATGGATATGTATATGCAATACATAGAAACATTATTTTATTTTAAGTAACAACACAATGCTACCCATAATGCTGTATTTGAAATAAAAAGGCAGAGAGGTATGAGGAGCCCCAAAACAAATGCCGCAAATCGACAATACTGGCCAGCCTGAGACCTTAACCAAAACTAAGAGACCAACATTAACCCAAAGAAGAGCAACTGAACATCAGCTAAGGAAAAGACTAATCTATAATGTGGATAGATATAGATAGCTAGATAGATAGATAGATAGAGAAATAGATAGTGTCAGTGAATGAGTGAGAAAAACCTGTCTTACTAAATAGATAGTGAATCTAGCAATCCTTACAAATTGGTTTGCAAACAATAATTACACATAAACAAATATTTCTTAAAGGCAGATTCCACTAGCAAAACAATTTACGTCTTAATTAATATCAGGAGATACAACGGTAACCATAAACCTGGTGAAATAATTCACGTAACCCCCCTCCCCCACCCTACACACTTCCAACCCACCCTACACAATAACCTCCCCCCCCCCCCCCCAGAGAGGTATGAGGAGCCCCAAAACAAATGCCGCAAATCGACAATACTGGCCAGCCTGAGACCTCAACCAAAACTAAGAGACCAACATTAACCCAAAGAAGAGCAACTGAACATCAGCTAAGGAAAAGACTAATCTATAATGTGGATAGATATAGATAGCTAGATAGATAGATAGATAGAGAAATAGATAGTGTCAGTGAATGAGTGAGAAAAACCTGTCTTACTAAATAGATAGTGAATCTAGCAATCCTTACAAATTGGTTTGCAAACAATAATTACACATAAACAAATATTTCTTAAAGGCAGATTCCACTAGCAAAACTATTTACGTCTTAATTAATATCAGGAGATACAACGGTAACCATAAACCTGGTGAAATAATTCACGTAACCCCCCTCCCCCACCCTACACACTTCCAACCCTCCCTACACAATAACCTCCCCCCCCCCCCCCTTCTCCGTGTTAATCTAACTACGCCATCTATGGGACATAATATGCAAAAAATTCGGGGTGCGGGGGAGTGAGCGATCTGAGTAATATCAGAGCGAAAGACCCAGCGAAATTGCCATTAGGTGGCCCAGTCGGAAAGGTGACCGACTGTACATACGAACTTCTCAACTTTGGACTTACTCCTCGGCAGAGGTTCTTATATTCAAGTCCAGCGCTTCTTCCCATGGTGTACCCAGTAAAGGCAGACGCTACACTGATTTGAGTTCGCACCCATCCCTCTTCTGTATACTGCACAAGGGTATACGCAACTTCGTTCTACATTTCCAAGCCCCCCTCTACTGTGCAAAACTTTGGCTTTATTTATATGAACTCTTAATCCTTTACTTGCATTACCCTATCTCTATCTTTTGAACTTGGCCTCGGCATCTTGCACATTATCTGCAATAAGTACTAGGTCATCTGTGTATTTCTGGATAAATACTAGGTCATCTGTGTACTTCTGGATAAATACTAGGTCATCTGTGTATTTCTGGATAAACACTAGGTCATCTGTGTATTTCTGGATAAATACTAGGTCATCTGTGTATTTCTGGATAAATACTAGGTCATCTGTGTATTTCTGGATAAATACTAGGTCATCTGTGTAGTTCTGGATAAATACTAGGTCATCTGTGTATTTCTGGATAAACACTAGGTCATCTGTGTATTTCTGGATAAATACTAGGTCATCTGTGTATTTCTGGATAAATACTAGGTCATCTGTGTATTTCTGAATAAATACTAGGTCATCTGTGTATTTCTGGATAAATACTAGGTCATCTGTGTATTTCTGGATAAATACTAGGTCATCTGTGTATTTCTGGATGAATACTAGGTCATCTGTGTATTTCTGGATAAATACTAGGTCATCTGTGTATTTCTGGATAAATACTAGGTCATCTGTGTATTTCTGGATAAATACTAGGTCATCTGTGTATTTCTGGATAAATACTAGGTCATCTGTGTATTTCTGGATAAATACTAGGTCATCTGTGTATTTCTGGATAAATACTAGGTCATCTGTGTATTTCTGGATAAATACTAGGTCATCTGTGTATTTCTGGATAAATACTAGGTCATCTGTGTATTTCTGGATAAATATTAGGTCATCTGTGTATTTCTGGATAAATACTAGGTCATCTGTGTATTTCTGGATAAATACTAGGTCATCTGTGTATTTCTGGATAAATACTAGGTCATCTGTGTATTTCTGGATAAATACTAGGTCATCTGTGTATTTCTGGATAAATATTAGGTCATATGTGTATTTCTGGATAAATACTAGGTCATCTGTGTTTTTCTGGATAAATACTAGGTAATCTGTGTATTTCTGGATAAATACTAGGTCATCTGGGTATAGTAGCTCCCAGGGGAGCCCAGTTCTAAAATATGCCTCCAGAACCATAACAAAGAGGAGAGGGCCTAACACAGAACCCTGGTGGACTCTAAAGCGAACTGCAAACTCCTCACTCTGTACACCTTTCACCCTCACTGATACATACAAACAAATACAGAAAAGTAATAGAGAAAGATACAGAAGCTAGAATTGTTTCAACATTTATATTAATTATATAATTACAAACATGCATACAAAAAAGCTAATGTATATACCAGAATATTTCTTAACCCGGCAAGTGCAGGAAGACTCTTAAGAGTTTCCCCGGGCGACTGCGGGAAGACTCTTAAAATCCTGGGTCTAAACAAATCCATTTAAAACACCCCAATTTTTTTTTTTTTTTTTTTTTTTTTTTTTGGCCCCTGGGCCATGCCAAATATCACTCCTCCACATCCCCTCCTTCCTCACTTCCCTCCCCTCCTTCAGTTATCACCTATTTTCCCTGTTATTCCCTTATTCTGTGGTCTATTTTCGTGCTAACATTAGCGAGTTGGTAGCAGGGCATTATCATCACTGTTACCAAGCGTGGGAAAGAGCGAGAGAGAGATTCTTGCGTAACAGTGTCTCTCCAGACAAGGGGAGTGGAGGAGGGAAGGGAGGTTGCCTCAGCCATACATTATGTAACTCCCGGCCTGTATCGCCGATTTTGACCATCCAAACGCTGTTTCCAATTGTTTTATTCCTGTAACAGGTTAATACCTTTATAATCAACATAAAATAGGCACATATGGATAAGTATTAATGCTATTTATGGTAAAATAACGATGTTAGTGATGGGAACAGCTCAAATACATGTGCACAGGCGTGTGGTGTCTCATACCCCCCATGCGCACGTCTTAGGTTAAGGGTGGTCACCGTCTTTTTTGTACCTTTCTCTCCTTTTCTCTCTTTCCCTGGCTTGTATCCATTCGGCCCCATTCAGCCAACTGTTTTAAGACGTTTATCCCCATCCAGGTGTCGATTTCTTCCTGGCGAGCGATAGCGAGCCAGCATTGTATGGAGTAATCCGGCTTTGCCGGAGAAATTTTTCCATCGAAAAATTTACAAATTTAGCTTGCTGTCAAAAAAAATATATATATATGCTGGCTCACTACCGCTCGGCAGGAAAATATTGACACCTAGATGGGGGTAACGTCTTAAAAAAGTAGGCTGAATGGGGTCGAATGGATACTAGCCAAAGAGGGAGGGAGAGAAAGAGAAAAAAAGGGAGGTGGGCTCCCTTAAAGAACGTGGTATAATTTTGTTTGATTACATGAAATGTATAGCCAAAGGCCAAACTATATATTCTGTACCAGTATTTTCGCGCTAATAAGTCATGTCTCAGCTGTCGTTACGTTTGGCTCGCTCTGTGCTGTATTAATGTTTGTCAGATGTTCAATAGGGTGGGTAAGTGTAGGAACATGTTTTGATAGCTCACTTGAAATGAAGAAATCGTGTTTAGATATTGCTGATACCAATTATTGATCAAAATATTCTTGGTGCCGAGACATCACTTATTAGCCCGACTGTACACTCGGATGCCATAGTCTCTAGCCCACTCACAAGAATTCCTGGACCCCCTATGATTTTCTTTGTGCAATTATAACCATCTGGGTTGATTTTTGGATATATTTTGCTTGTCACTAAATAGTGTATATTGTTTTGTAGTTGATGTATAGACAATTATATTCATGAATTCGTTTTCAGAGATATACCTCCATAATTAGAATAAGATGAAGTTCACAAATATATAGGATTGGGCTAGAGACTATGGTATCCGAATGTACATCAATACGAATAGCTGTCTGTCTCTCGCGCTCTCGCTCTCTTTTTTACTCTCACACACACAAACACACACTAATTGCCTACATCCCTAATAACCAAATTATCATATTTTTTATTCATACATACAAATTGAGATTCGAAATGAAAATGCAGGCATAGAAGATCATCAAACCCTTAATTAATGTTTATCTTGCTAACATTATCCTTTATATCTCCAGTTTCTTTAATTAGCAAACAAAGAAACGCGGACGGACTCTTATTCGAGCTAAATAAATCGCCTGGAACATGATACTTATATAATTCTGACTGACTTATTACATATGCAGTATCTCTTATTTATATCCAAATACTCTTATTTGTTTTATTTTTCCACTCAGTTCCATGGCTACTTTATGACTTAGTTGTATCTGCGGCAAGACGATCACATTCAATACATAAACTATGTAACGTGGTTAACTAAAAGGATGTGGGATAGCTATTTGTTCTACCCTATACTATCACTCTCTCTCTCTCTCTCTCTCTCTCTCTCTCTCTCTCTCTCTCTCTCTCTCTCTCTCTCCTAGAAATTAAAAGATGGCCACAAACAACTTCATAGGGATCAATGTATTTGCTGTAACTATATAATAGAGGTCTAGGGCGCAAGCTAGAACAAAATATATAATATTAAGAAAATACAACTACAAAAATACAATAACCTCCCCTTTAAAGTCTCATTATCATATCTCAAAGAAACAAACTACAGCTAAGAAACCGTATTATTGAATCAGGTTCCCAAAAGCCTTATTCGACGGTCTATTACTCTCTTATTTTACAGATGGTTTGCCCCAATGTTACAGAGGACTACAAAGGAGTACAAAGGAAATCAAGCAACAACAGGTCTAGTGACCCTTCTAGGCTGCTTGTCCTCCAAAACACTGAGGATCAAGTGTCCAAACAGTGGTTTAGAGTGGGTAAGGGAACATTGGAAAGGGAACTACTGCCCTGGAACTAATGTCCGTGGCAGGATTAGTAAGTTAGTAGGGGACAGATGGGTTAGTAACTGATGGGAGGATAAAATAAAGTTATTAATTTACAAACGCAGTCAGTCGCGGGTTTGATGCGGGATATTTGTCTAGGCGAAGTTTAAATGAATCAACAGTTCTGCAGTCTATGACATCTCGGGGAAGCCCATTCCATAAGTTGACAACTCGATTGAAGAAGAAATTCTTAGCTTCGTGGGAGTTAAAAGATTTACCAATAATTTTGCAAACCGTTTCCCCGCATGTAATTAGATTGGTCGATAGTGAAGTACTTACTACAGTTCATATTGTCAATGCCTTTGATGATTTTGAACACTTGAATTAAGTCGCCTCTTAATCTCCGCTCGGTTAAAGGAAATAGATTTAATTCTCTAAGACGCTCCTCGTATGGTTTGTTCTTTAGGCTAGGTATAATTTTGGTAACTCTACGTTGAACTCGTTCTAGCTTGTCTATATCTTTTTGGTAATAAGGGCACCAGAATTGAACGCAGTATTCCAGAAGAGGGCGGACTAAGGAATTGTAAAGGGTTAGGATAACGTCTTTGGATTTATGCTCAAATGACCTGCCTATAAAGCCAATTATTTTGTTTGCCTTCTTAACCTGACAAGTGCGAAATAGACCTAGGGGCTTGGGTAGTTATTTGTGCATTTCTAGCCTTGGATTCTGACAGAATTCGTTATATTTACAATATAGAGCATTATTTGTTTTCGGTATGCTTTTATTTTACATATATGATGTATATATGAACCTTCAAGAGTGCTAAAATAAGTTGGAAAAGCATTTGGGTGGTGATAAACGAAGATATTGGCCACCCGGTCATAATCTCAGGCGAGAGAGAGCCACAGGCAACCCTCCCCTCTCCCTGTCTGTGAGTCAACTGAGGCGAGCGGGCGGTGTGTGCCGGTGTCTGGGTGTTATATAACGATCTTTTATGCAACCCACTTGTGCTACATTATCGCGGGAGAGAAAAATAACCGATAAATGATGAAAATAAGAGGAAAAATTGGTGATAATTGAGGAGGGGGGGGGAGGGGGGAATAAGGTGGGGAAGGAGGGGAGGGGGGGGGTGAGAAACACATGGATGAGTACTAGAGGGGAATTATCTCACCTAGAGACAAATTCCTTTGTTTTGATAGCCCCTGGGATGTTTTGGAAGGCTTTTTTATGGTCTTGCTTCCGTGAGGCCTATCGCGTTCCCTATAGGAAGCCTTCCGTGAGGCCTATCGCGCTTGCTGGGTTAACAACTTCTGAACATTGTTGGCTCGGTTTTAGGTTACTCGATATTGTTACTCCCAGATCGGTTTCTCTGTTTACATTCTTAAGCTGAGTGCCATTCATCAAATAGTTTGCTTTCTCATTTTGGTATCCAATATGTAGTACTTTACATTTATCCGCATTGAAACTCATTTGCCAAATTTGGGCCCAACATGACAACTTATCTAGATTGTGTTGCATATCTTCAACTTGTTCTTTTGAGAGTACGCTACTTGCAATTTTTTTATCGTCAGCAAATTTTGAGATTGTACAGGTGAGACCCTCATCTATGTCGTTGATGTAAATTAGAAAGAGAATTGGTCCTAGTACCGATCCCTGGGGTACCCCGCTACTTACATTGGTCCATTTAGATGCCTTACCGTTTATGACTACTCTTTGCTTTCTGTCGCTGAGCCAATTTTCTATCCATTTCAACACACCATCTTGTATTCCATGCGCTTTTAGTTTTAGCAGTAAACGTTTGTGGGGAACTTTGTCAAAGGCCTTTTGAAAATCAAGGTATATAATATCTACAGCTTTACTCTCATCGTAGAGGTTGAGGATATCGTGGAAGAAGTCTAAGAGGTTTGTTAAACAGGAACGTTTTTCACGAAAGCCGTGTTGAGTATCTTTAAGTATGTTATTTTCCTCTAAGTAATTTACGAGTCTGTCTCTTATGAGTGTTTCTAACATTTTACATACAACTGAGGTTAAGCTAATTGGACGATAGTTACTGGGTAAGGATTTGCTGCCTGTTTTTAATATCAGTGTTACGTTGGCTAGCTTCCACTGATCAGGCATATTTCCAGACTTCAAGGATTTATTAAATAGCAATGTCAGTGGTTTGGAGAGCTCATCCTTAGCTTCCTTTAGGACTCTAGGTGAGATTTTATCAGGTCCAGGCGTTTTATTTACCTTGAGCTTATCTAAACAATTCAGTACTTCTCTCTCTGTAACGGTGATATTGCTTAGAACATCTGAATTATCAATCTGAATCGGCGATGGTGTAGGGATATCACTGAGGTCTTCCGTTGTAAAGACTGATGCAAAGAAGTTATTGAGGGCATTACTCATTTGTACTTCTTCTTTGGTGTATTCTCCATTTTCATCGACTAGCGGTCCAACAGTTGAAGTACCGTAACTACTTTTTTCTTTCTGATATAACTATAGAATTCTTTCGGGTTTGTTGTACTTTGATTCGCAACATGTATCTCCAGGGTCTTTTTACTTTGTTTAATTAACTTTTTGGCTTTGCATCGTAGCTCTACAAATTTCACCCGTTCTTCGTCATTTTGTAAGGATTTTAATCTATCATTAGCAAACTTTTTAGCAAGCAGACAGTTTGAAATATCTTTTTTCCACCATTTGGGCTTATTATTAAGGCCTGGATGCCGTATTTTCGATGGTATCCAGTCCTGCACTGCTTTTAGGTAAGTGGTTACGAATAATTCCCAAGATGTCTTTATGTCGTTATTGTTAATTAAAAAGCTCCAGTCAGTTTCTTTAAACATAGCTCTATGTTTATGAAAGTTTGCTTTCTTGAAATTAGGGACTTTTCGATGCTGCTATTTGGTTCGTTACTAGTAAACTTTAAAGTGAAAGTTATTATACGATGGTCGCTGTTACTGAATTCATCACCACCATTCAAATTCTCTATTAATTCTTCTTTTGTTGTAAGTACAAGGTCTAGAACATTATTACCACGGGTCGGCGATCGAACAAATTGATAGAGTGAACTCTCTTGCAAGTTCGCATACAAGTCATGTCCGGAGTGTGAAGTAAGAGTATCGCCCCACTTGGTCACAGGTAAATTAAAGTCGCCAAAAAATACGGTATCTTGTGAGTTACTTACATCTGCAATTTGTTCATAAATTTCTCGGTCAGTTTGCACTGATTGAGGTGGCGGTCTGTATATTAATGCAAGTATTATTTTTGTACCTTTATTATTCGTTATTAGCACAACAGATGTGTCGACGTTCACAATTTGAGGTTTTGACAAGAGGGTCGGGTTAAGACTTTCTTTGATATAAAATAAAATGCCACCTCCATTTTTATTTATTCGGCTTTTCTCAAACATTACATAACCGGGAAGTGAATACTCTGCTAAAAAGTATCTATCTTCTGTATTGAGCCAAGATTCTGTTATACCAATCACATCATAATTTTCAGTAAACACTAGTTCCTCTAAATCTGAAAATTTATTGCGTATGCTACGAGCGTTTGCATAGAAAACATTTAAAGTTGCGGTTTTAGAACTCCTCACAGAACGTTCTTTAATCAAATATTTGGTTCTGGTCGGATCTACATTTACATTCATGGCTGTCATCAGTCCTCGGTCGTTATCCCTAGCGGTTTTGAATTTGGGTCGTGTTGGTGGAGCTTCATCCAAATTCGCGGTTCTTGACGGATTAGCATTTAATTCCTGCGCAGGTTGCCGCCCTCGCTGTCTTCGGTCCTCCTTCCTGGTTGTCCTGTGCTGAGTCGATTTCTTCTCCGAAAATCCTTCACCGTATCGTTGAGAAGACGCCCAAAACGTGCTGCTCCCACCTGGTTCAGATGAACTCCATCGTCCGAAAACAAATAGTCATCGTAGTAGAAATTGTCCCAGGTGTCGACGAATCCCACGTTTTCCTTCCTGCAGAGGTTTGCTAGACAACGATTTTGTGCTGGTGGCTATGTTGTAAAATCGGCTCTCTACACCAAGCCGGGTGACGATTCCTGAGACGATGATCCTTGATGACTTCTCCTTAAATGTTGGAAGCCATTGACTGTGTTCTCTTTTCCTTTCTGCCATTACTATACCTTTCCTTTCTGTTTGATGGTGTAATGGTTAGAGTGTTTCAGATCTGTATGTGTTATCCCAGGTTCGAATCCCGGGAGGAGCACATGCTTTCATTAATTTCATTGGAAGGTATTTGGTGAATAAATAAATAAATCGACCAATAAATAAACCCTTCCCCCCTTAATTAACCCTTTCAAGCTCCAATACTCGTTTCTGTTCTGTTTGTTGGCTACTATTAGACGATTGTATTCAGATTAGTAACGGTATATGGAAGTCAAAGTTTTGATTGAGTTAGCATTTACCCTTTTAATACCCACATATCCTTCCTAAGCTGCATAAAATCGTCTAATGATAGCCAAAATAAACTGCTAAAACGTGTCAGAGCTTCAAGGGGTTAAGGATATAACTCACCCCTGCTACCATGTTTAGTTATGTGTTGTGTATTTCCCAACCTTCCTCCTGCCATATAAGCTCTCGGTTTATCTGGCCATACCTACAACAACCTTATATGTGTGTGTGTGTGTGTGTGTGTGTGTGTGTATGTGTGTGTGTGTGTATTCACTTGCTTGTTCGTCAAGGGGAATCCACGCAATGCGAGCTAAGCTCATTATTATCGCGCCTCCTTAACTGGGAATGTATTGCGTGAAATGCATGTTAAGTGTTTTTGTATCATTGGAAT
>CM064577.1:34540259-34627759 GCA_032716605.1 Paralithodes platypus | reverse complement strand
TTAAAAAAAATAATGCAACCCTTCGCCTTAGCAGCATGTAACTTTTGGGGTTAATTGGAATCATCCAACCCATCACCCTTAGTAGTATGTACATATTTAGTGATGTTTATTATTCTTATTTTTTATTTGTGTATTATTATTTTGTTTCTTTTTCTAAGGCTCTCTTCAGCTGAACAAATAATAACGGTGATAATTACTGCCTACTCCATACCAATTTTTCTGTGGTATGAGTCTAGATTTTTCTTAAACTTATCTATAGAGGAGCTGTCTATTACTTTATTTGGAAGTTTGTTCCACTCATCAATTACACTGTGAGTGAAGAAAAATTTGTTTGTATCTAGATTCGCTCTCCGACCTAATAATTTTAAATTGTTTCCTCTTGTAGATGTGTCTACGGCTTTTTTGAATAACTTATCTAGATTAATGTTACTGAATCCTTTTAGAATTTGAAAACACTCTATCAATTGGCCTTCGTTTCTTAAGTGAAAATAGATCAAGTTCTCTCAGTCTTTCATCATATGATTTATTTCTCAATGAAGGGATTAGCTTAGTGGCTCGCCTTTGCACAGATTCAAATTTTTTAACATAAGAACATAAGAACATAAGAAAATGGGAGTCTGCAGAAAGCCGATTGGCCTAAGCAAGGCAGATCCCTGTCCCACACAACCCCAAATCAATTACAAAGCCCAATTATAGGCTCAACACTCTAATACCCTGAGGATCATCCTACCAAAACGGTTAGAGATTAACGCAGGATTATGGGGGTCTGCAGAGCGCTGATTGGCCCAACCCGGCTGATCCCCCTTCACACCCAACCCTTCTCGTCCATATGCTTATCCAATTTTATCTTAAAGCTCCCTACAGTTTTAGATCCCACTATAGCACTTGGTAGTCCATTCCACCCATCTACAACTCTGTTACCAAACCAATATTTGCCTATATCTTTTCTGAAACGAAATTTATCTAATTTGAAACCATTGGTACGAGTTCTTTCGCTATCACTGAGCTTTAGTACATTTGTCATGTCCCCTTTGTTAATCCCACTAACCCACTTGAACACCTCTATCATATCCCCTCTAACTCTGCGTCTCTCTAACGAATGTAAACCTAATTTCTTCAACCTTTCTTCATACGGAAGATTTCTAATATTATGGATCATTTTTGTCATTCTACGCTGTACTCTCTCCAATGAATCTATGTCCATTCTGTAATAAGGACACCAAAATTGGACAGCATAATCCATATGGGGTCTCACTAATGACAAGTAAAGTTTTAAGATAACATCAGCAGTTCTGTTACTCACACTCCTAGAGATGAACCCGAGAATCCTGTTTGCCTTATTACGAACGCCTATACACTGTTTTCTAGGCTTCAAATCATTGCTAACAAACACACCTAGATCTTTCTCGCAGTCTGAATTTTCTAATTCTAAATTAGCTAGTTTATATTTAACATTTGTTTGCATCTTCCCTATCTTTAATACCTTGCATTTGTCAATGTTAAACTTCATCTGCCAATTTACTGACCATTCATGTAAGGTATCTAGATCCTTTTGGAGGCACTCTATATCGCTATCTGAATCAATTGATCTCCCCATTTTAGTATCGTCTGCGAATTTACTTATCCTACTAGTTATACCTAAATCTAGGTCATTTATGTATATAAGAAACAACAGGGGACCTAATACCGATCCCTGGGGGCACCACTTTTGACTGCTCCCCACTCTGACTTGGTACCATTTATGCTGACTCTCTGTTTCCTACCAATTAGCCATGACCTAATCCATCCCAACAACGCCCCACCTATTCCATGTGCCTCAACCTTTCTCATCAATCTCTCATGAGGGACTCTGTCGAAAGCTTTACTGAAATCTAAATATATTATATCGTATGCCTTGTCATTATCTACTGCTTCATATACCTCTGAGAAAAAACTAAGCAAATTAGTAAGGCAAGAACGTCCCTGTGTGAATCCATGCTGAGAAGAATTGATTAAGTTAAATGTTTCTAAGTGGTTTCTCATTTTCCTAGCAATAATTGACTCTAGTAGCTTTCCTATGATTGAAGTGAGACTAATGGGACGGTAATTGGATGCTATTGATTTATCACCTTTTTTGAAAATCGGAACTACATTTGCAAGCTTCCAAGCTTCTGGAACTATACCTGTTTCTAATGAATTGTTAAAAAGAAATGTTAATGGGTAACTTAACTCATCTCTGCATTCTTTTAATACTCTGGCATATACCTCATCGGGACCAGGCGATTTCTGAGGTTTCAGTCTGTCAATTTCCTTAAGCACATCATTTCTACTTATAGTAACCGTACTTAACCTATTTTCTATACTATCTCTATACACCTTACGGACTTCTGGAATCTGTGCCAAATTTTCATTAGTGAAAACGGATAGAAACTGACTATTTAATGTACTGCACATTTCTAAATCACTTTCTGTCATTTCTCTTATCGAAGTTTTAAGGGGGCCTATTTTATCTCTAACTTTAGATTTATATAGCTGGTAAAAAGCCTTAGGGTTATTTTTTGAGTCATTGGCTATCCTGATTTCATAATTTCTTTTGTCTGTCCTTATACATTTTTTAACCTCTCTTGATAGATTCTGATAGTAAGCAAGTAGGTGAATTTCGCCTTTCTTTATTTTTCGATATATTCCTCTCTTTTTTCCTAGAAGGTCTAATAGTCTATTATTCATCCATTTGGGTTGGTTCTGTGTTGATCTAAATTTTCTTTTGGGGATATATTTATTTTGCGCATTGTGGAGTGAAGAAATAAAATTATTATATGTAGCTGTCAAATTATCCTGAGTTAAGACAGGTATCTGAGAGAGAGTATGTTCATTAGCGCACCTGGGTCCACTTAATAGTTTAACCATAGGATCGACTCTTAAGGCTCGTCTTAATCCACCATAATTGGCTTTTCTGAAATCTGGGATAAGTGTCGTATTCTCTTTAGCCTTTCCTGTCCATTGTATGTTAAAATAAATTGATTTATGATCACTATTTCCTAGTTGGTCTCCTATCTCTACATTATTTATCATTTGTTCATTATTACTGAGAACTAAATCGAGGATATTATTACCTCTAGTAGGCGAGTCTATGAATTGAAATAAAAAACTATCCTGTACCGCCTCAATAAACTCTGTTGAATCTGAGTCGCCGATTTGATGCTGCCAATCAATATTCGGAAAATTGAAATCCCCTATAATACACACATTGCTAAACCTTGATGCTATTTTCACTTCCTGCCATAAAGCATCCTTAACATCCTTTATGAGGTGAGGTGACCAAAACTGCACAGCATATTCGAGGTGCGGTCTCACCATACTTTTGTATCAGGGCAAAACTATGTCTTTGCTGTGATAGTGGAAGTTTCTTCTGATGAAACCTAGTGCCCTGTTTGCTTTGTTTGCAGCCGCTGTGCATTGATTGGAAGATTTTAAGTTTTCGTTTATCAGCACTCCCAAGCCTTTTATTTATGTTACATTTTTTATCTTTTCTTCATTCATGTAGTATTCATATTTATTGTTTTTAGAACCTATTTGCAATATCTGACATTTATTTACATTAAACGGCATTTTCCACTTCTCCGACCATTCTGTGACTTTATTTAAATCAGCTTGAAGGTTTATTCTATCACCTTCGGAAATGATTGCATTACCTATCTTCGTGTCATCCGCGAATTTGGAAATTAGATTATTTATGCCATTATCTAGATCATTAATATATATTATGAACAACACTCTTCCCAATACTGAGCCTTGGGGGACTCCACTAGTTACTTGGCTCCATGTTGATTCCACACCGTTGATAACTACTCTTTGCTTTCTTTCACTTAGCCAGTTTTCAATCCAATCATACGTTTTGCCCTGTATTCCTATGTCTCTTATTTTCTGTAATAATTTATCGTGCGGGACCTTGTCGAAGGCTTTTTGAAAGTCTAGATACACTATGTCGAGGCTTTTGGTCAAGTCATTTAGTTTGTATAGGCTGTCATAAAATTATATTAAATTAGTTAGGCATGATCTCTTTGCTCTGAATCCGTGTTGACTATTGTTAATGAGGTTATTTATTGTTCTCAAGGAATAATACGATTTTATCCCTTATGATTGATTCACACATTTTTCCAATTACGGAAGTTAAGCTAATCGGCCTATAGTTATTTGGTAGTGTTTTGTCTCCATTTTTAAATGTCAGTGTTATATTAGCGGTCTTCCAGTCGGTCTTCCAGTAGGTGGGTACATGTCCTTGTTTAAGTGACATATTTAGTATTATGGTTAGTGCCCCTGCAACTTCTTCTTTGACTAATTTAAGAATTTTAGGGATACACATGTCCGGCCCAGGTGATTTATTGACATGAAGTGAGTCGATTTTTTTAATTACTTCTGACTGGGTAATAATAAAATCTTGAAGAACATAGTTACATGTGTGATTATTTTCTTTTGGCACGTTTTGGTTACTGGCAGTATTAAATACAGAAGCAAAGTGTTGATTAAGAGTACAAAAGGAGTACAAAGGAAATCAAGCAACAACAGACCTAGTGACCCTACTAGGTTGCTTGTCCTCCAAAACACTGAGGATCAAGTGTCCAAACAGTGGTTTAGAGTGGGTAAGGGAACATTGGAAAGGGAATTACTGCCCTGGAACTAATGTGCGTGGCAGGATTAGGAAGTTAGTAGGGGACAGATGAGCTAGTAACTGAGGGGGGATAAAATAAAGTTTTTCATTTACAAACGCAGTCAGTCGCGGGTTTGATGCGAGATATTTGTCTACGCGGAGTTTAAATGAATCAACGGTGATGCAGTCTATAACGTTTCGGGGAAGCCCATTCCACAAGTTGACAACTCGATTGAAGAAGAAATTCTTAGATTCGTGTGAGTTAAAAGATTTACCAATAATTTTGCAACCGTTTCCCCGCGTGTAATTAGATTGGTCGATAGTGAAGTACTTACTACAGTTCATATTGTCGATGCCTTTGATGATTTTGAACACTTGAATTAAGTCACCTCTTACTCTGAGCTGGGTTAAAGGAAATAGATTTAATTCTCTAAGACGCTCTTCGTATGGTTTGTTCTTTAGGCTAGGTATAATTTTGGTAACTCTACGTTGAACTCGTTCTAGCTTGTTTATATCTTTTTGGTAATAAGGGCACCAGGATTGAACGCAGTATTCCAGAAGAGGGCGGACTAAGGAATTGTAAAGGGTTAGGATAACTTCTTTGGATTTATGCTCAAATGACCTGCCTATAAAGCCAATTATTTTGTTTGCCTTCTTAACAACTTCTGAACATTGTTGACTCGGTTTTAGGTTACTCGATATTGTTACTCCCAGATCGGTTTCTCTGTTTACATTCTTAAGCTGAGTGCCATTCATCGAATAGTTTGCTTTCTCATTTAGGTATCTGATATGTAGTACTTTACATTTATCGGCATTGAAACTCATTTGCCAAATTTGGGCCCAACATGACAATTTATCTAGATTGTGTTGTATATCGTCAACTTGTTCTTTTGAGAGTACGCTATTTGCAATTTTTGTATCGTCCGCAAATTTTGAGATTGTACAGGTGAGACCCTCATCTATGTCGTTGATGTAAATTAGAAAGAGAATTGGTCCTAGTACCGATCCCTGGGGTACCCCGCTACTTACATTGGTCCATTTAGATGCCTTACCGTTTATGACTACTCTTTGCTTTCTGTCGCTGAGCCAATTTTCTATCCATTTCAACACACCGTCTTGTATTCCATGCGCTTTTAGTTTTAGCAGTAAACGTTTGTGGGGAACTTTGTCAAAGGCCTTTTGAAAATCAAGGTATATAATATCTACAGCTTTACTCTCATCGTAGAGGTTGAGGATATCGTGGAAGAAGTCTAAGAGGTTTGTTAAACAGGAACGTTTTTTATGAAAGCCGTGTTGAGTATCTTTAAGTATGTTATTTTCCTCTAAGTGATTTACGAGTCTGTCTTGTATGACCGTTTCTAGCATTTTACATAAAACTGAGGTTAAGCTAATTTGACGATAGTTACTGGGTAGGGATTTGCTGCCTTTTTTTAATATCGGTGTTACGTTGGCTAGCTTCCACTGAGCAGGCATAGTTCCAGACTGCAAGGATTTATTGAATAGTAATGTCAGTGGTTTGGAGAGCTTATCCTTAGCTTCCTTTAGAACTCTAGGCGAGAATGTATCAGGTCCAGGCGTTTTTTTTACCTTGAGTTTATCTATACAATTCAATACTTCTCTCTCTGTAACGGTGATATTGCTTAGAACATCTGAATTATCAATCTGAATCGGCGATGGTGTAGGGATATCACTGAGGTCTTCGGTTGTAAAAACTGATGCAAAGAAGGTATTGAGGGCATTACTCATTTGTACTTCGTCTTTGGTTTATTCTCCATTTTCATCGACTAACGGTCCAACAGCTGAAGTAACTACTTTTTTCTTTCTGATATAACTATAGAATTCTTTCGGGTTTGTTTTACATTGATTCGCAATATGTAACTCTAAGGTCTTTTTACTTTGCTTAATTAACTTTTTGGCTTTGCGTCGTAGCTCTACAAATTTCACCCGTTCGTTCTTCGTCATTTTGTGAGGATTTTAATCTATCATTAGCAAATTTTTTAGCAAGCAGGCAGTTTGAAATATCTTTATTCCACCATTTGGGCTTATTATTATGGCCTGGACGCCGTATTTTCGATGGTATGCAGTCTTGCACTGCTTTTAGGTAAGTGGTTTCGAATAACTTCCAAGATGTATTTATGTCGTTATTGTTAATTAAAAAGCTCCAGTCAGTTTCTTTAAACATAGCTCTAAGTTTAAGGAAGTTTGCTTTCTTGAAATTAGGGACTTTTTCGATGCTACTATTTGGTTCGTTACTAGTAAACTTTAAAGTGAAAGTTATCGTACGATGGTCGCTGTTACTGAATTCATCACCAACATTCAAATTCTCTATTAATTCTTCTTTTGTTGCAAGTACAATGTCAAGAACGTTATTACCACGGGTCGGCGTTCGAACAAATTGATAAAGCGAACTCTCTTGCAAGTTCGTATACAAGTCATGTCCGGAGTGTGAAGTAAGAGTAGCAGCTATGTCCCTGCTATCTGATTCTAATTCACCTTGATTATTTAGTATCGGACCGATGCCACTTTTAATTTGTTTGTTGCTATTTATATATCTATAAAATTGTTTTGGGTTAGATTTGCTGTCATGTGCGATTTTAATTTCGTAATCCCTCTTTGCAGATTTAATTAGCGATTTAACTTTTCTTCTCGCAACCGAGTATTGATTTTGGATGGTAATATTATCTGTATCCATTTTTAATTTGTATAGACGATTTCTTTCGCTAATTGCTCTACTAATATTGTTATTGTACCATAGGGGTTTATTTATACTTTTATTCTGTCGTTTACCCATAGGGATATATTTATTTTGGGCAGTAAAGAAAAGATCTTTGAATGTTATCCAAGCTTCTTCGGTACTAGAGAGACTATTTATGCGTGTATGGATATCGTTTATCTCTTTTCTTAGTCCGCTAATATCAGCTTAGTTGTAGTCAGGTATGAATGTTTCACTAATAGTGGTGGGTGTGAGTCATGTTGATCTGGAACCTGATGCTATTATGATCACACCCACTTAACTGTTCACCAACTTGTAAGTTTGACGTTATGTATTCGTGAGTTGTGATAACTAAATCTAATATATTGTCAACCCTAGTGGGGGTCTGAACTAATTGATACAGGAAATTATCGTTCATAAATTCTATCATTCTTTTAGATGCCTTTCCCGATCCGATTTTATCATGCCATATAATATTAGGTAAGTTAAAGTCGCCTATGATAACGGTTTCTTTGGCATTTAATGTTTTTGTTAGAGAATTGTAAAGTGATATATCCTCTTCGTTATTTATCGTTGGGCGTCTATATACAACTACAATATTCATGTCGGTATATTTGTTGCTTATTTTTACGCATAATAGTTCGGAATTATTTGAAGGAATAGGTATTTCTATTGAATTAATAGATTCTTTGACGTATAGCATAACACCTCCTCTTTTTGATAACCTATCTTTATGGTGGATTTTGTACGAGTTAATTTGATATTCATGCATAAACTCGATATTATTGAAATCTAGAAACGTTTCGGTAATCGCAATTATATGGATTTCTTCGTTTAATAACATAAGTTTCAGTTCATTTATTTTGTTTCGTAAACTCCTAGCATTGAGATATAGTACATTGATCGTTTCATGAGAGGCCTTTATTTTAGTCTGAGTGTATTTTTTCAGCGGAGTCAGCTGTTGAGAGATTAGATTTTTTTTGTATTCGATCTTAGACTGATGGTGCGTGGTGAAGGAACCGGATTCGATACCTTCCCGACACCTGGGTGTACCTGGGCGGGTGAGAAGGGAGTTGACCTAATTTGGTTAACTTGACCGACTCCCTGAGCCTTTTGTTTACGCGGGGTAGGTTTGGGGGGAGAGGGAGGGAGGTAGGGGGAGGAGGATGAGCAGCTTGGGGTGGAGGGGGGAAGACGGGTCAGGTTCGGGGAAGAGAATGGGGGGTGGGGAGTAGGGGTGGGTGCGGGGAAGCTATGGGGGAGGAGGGAGTTGGGAAGGGGGCAGGAGTGAGGGGAGGAGTAGATTTGTCGTGCTATGAGTGGAGAGGGGTGAGAGAGGGGGGAAGGGAGGAGGTAGGGAGCAAGGGAAGGGAGATGGTAAGATCTGGGCGGGAGAGGCTAGGGTTGAAGGGAAGGGGGATTTAAGGAGATTATCCTTCCTCTCATGGTACTTGAACAGTTCCTCGTGTATTTGGTATGAATACCACGAGGTACCAAGATATGAAAGATGGATGCCGTCTCGTTTGAACAGAGCATTTTTGCCTTCCATATCGTGATAGTGGTTTATGAAGGTGACCTTATTTTTTTCACAGAGTTGTTTCACAGATTGGTTTAGTGCAGTAACTCTGTTCTTTGCATAACCACTTACTCTCATACGGGGCGGGATGCAAGTTAACAAGCATTTTTTAGTTTTCTTTTTCATTTCTTGTATGAGGGTACTGTATTTGGTTAGAATGTCTGTATCCTTGGATTTTCCATTGTCATACGCGTCATTGCTACCTACGCACACTACTAAGCAAGTGTCATGAGGGATAGAGGAATTCCTGATGTAATTTGTTATGTGTGATAACTTGGCACCAGGTATTACTTTTACCGACCGCTTACCTGGAGCCAGGCTTGGCCAATGCAGCCCCCTGGCCCCTCATGAAGGAGTCGCTGACGATTTGGGTTTTGGTCTCCCTTTTACTGGTCGGCTTTGCTTTGGGGGGCGTGGATTTGTTTTTAGGGGGTTGCTCTCTTTGGAGTTCAGATGAGATCCTCCTTTAATTGTATTATTTCTGTGGGTGCAATCCACAGACTCTGGTTCCTCCACATTATCCCTGAGTCTGCTGAATTTGTTGGCAATGGGTATTTTGTTCAGGGCTTTTTTATTCCTGACTACTTGGAACGTTGATCCAGTGTCAGGGATGTGGTTTGAACTGGAGGCCAGCTGCTCTCTTAGGAGGCTGTTTTCAAGCTTTAGCTCGGTTACCTCATTTTTGTATGCCTCTAGCGTGAGATCCAGAAACTGAAACTTCTCACCAGTTAGGCATTTAAAACATTTTTCATCAGAAAAACCATGCCTGTTTATCCATTCCGGGTAGAATGTTTCACCACAGCAGAGGGTTTTGAATCTCTTAGGAGCCATACCTTAGGACACATACAGAGAGAGAGAGAGAGAGAGAGAGAGAGAGAGAGAGAGAGAGAGATAGAAAGAGAGCGAGAGAGAGAGATAGAAAGAGAGAGAGAGAGAGAGTGAGTGAGTGAGTGAGAGAGAGATTAATTTTGTGTGCTTCTGTGTGTGAGTGTTTCAGTTCTTTTCATAACTGTTTGGAGTGTCTACCTTTTTTCTTTAACTGTCAATTCATTTTTTGTTTTCTTTCTTTATAAAGTGCAAAGTCTGCCTTCTCTGTCTCCTTGTTCAATGTCTCTCGTCACCATCCTGGGAACGATCGGTCTTTCTCTACATTTCTCAACTTCACACTCCACCTTTATTTGCGCGCTCTCTCTCTCTCTCTCTCTCTCTCTCTCTCTCTCTCTCTCTCTCTCTCTCTCTCTCTCTCTCAAATTTGTTCTCGCTGAAGAAAAGAAGGGTAAGAGGCCAACTTATTTATTCAGTCAAATCCTTTAGGTATCTTAAAAAATATAGACAGTAATATCAAAACACTGTTCACTATTATTAACAAGGCTGCAACCCGAGGTAATGGGAAGAAATTAAATAGAAACAAGGAATGCCGAGATGTCATACACAACTTCTTCACATACAGTGTGGTCAAAGCGTAGAATAAGAGAGGTACATTTCAGAAGAGACTGGACGATCATCTAATGGAGATTGGATTAGTGTGAATGAATATATCTAAAGTCAGTAGGTATGTAAGTGTAAATTTCCTTTCAGACTTATTTCTTTCTCTCATATACACAAACTTTACTTTTGGGCATTTCCTGACCCATAAGGTTACAGTTCCTCCTATTATTCGGTACGGCTTTTTAGCTGAAGGGTGGGGAAAGAGCCTTCTACTTCGCTGTCCTATTCTTCTACTACATATTATCCCTGTTTTTTACTATTATTATTGCCGGACTACTTAGTAGGGACTACGTCACCACTCTTGCTAAAACAGCTTCCCAGAGGTTGGGTGTGCTGAACCGTCTCCGTGGGTTCCTTATCCCCACACACCTTCTTGTTCTGTAAAAGGGCACAGTGCACCCATGTATCTAATACAATTTGCAAATGTGGGGAGGTTAGTATTGCACTTCTCGAAAGGGTAGAGTCAATTTTTGTCCGTCATATCAACTCACCACCTCATACTAATTCACTAAAATCTCTTTCAACACGCTGCAATGTTGCATCTCCCTCACTCTTCTATTGCTATTACAACAATCAGTGTTTTTCAGAGCCCTCTCAGTGCACACACCCTCCCTTACGGCGAGTGAGTGGCACCCTCCTTTCAACACAATCCCACCGCTATTCTGTCCAGCTTTCCAACCCAAGAATTAAAAAAAAAATCTCAATCTTTCTTGTACTAAAAAAGTAAGCTTTGTAACATTCTCCCTCAATCACTCTTTCCTTCATCCTACGACTTAGACTGCTTTAAACTTTGTTTGTTCAGGCATTTTGACTCCAACGTTTCTTGAATTTGGGTCCCTGTCAATCTTTTGGCTTTGGGGGAGACACTCATTGCAGGCAGCTCTGCCTTTTGTCTCCTTCATCTATTTATCTGTTGCCAGATGCCAGGACCCCCGAAGGCATGGACACGAATACATCGCTTCCTTGTACCTCTGTCAGCCAGCGCCCCTTCTCCCACCAAACACCACTTTCACTCATATATCTCTACTCCATCCTTCAAAGGAGTACAAAGGAGTACAAAGGAGTACAAAGGAAATCAAGCAACAACAGATCTAGTGACCCTTCTAGGTTGCTTGTCCTCCAAAACACTGAGGATCAAGTGTCCAAACAGTGGTTTAGAGTGGGTAAGGAAACATTGGAAAGGGAATTACTGCCCTGGAACTAATGTCCGTGGCAGGATTAGGAAGTTAGTAGGGGACAGATGGGTTAGTAACTGAGGGGGGATAAAATAAAGTTATTCATTTACAAACCCAGTCAGTCGCGGGTTTGATGCGAGATATTTGTCTAGGCGGAGTTTAAATGAATCAACGGTGATGCAGTCTATAACGTTTCGGGGAAGCCCATTCCACAAGTTGACAACTCGATTGAAGAAGAAATTCTTAGATTCGTGTGAGTTAAAAGATTTACCAATAATTTTGCAACCGTTTCCCCGCGTGTAATTAGATTGGTCGATAGTGAAGTACTTACTACAGTTCATATTGTCGATGCCTTGATGATTTTGAACACTTGAATTAAGTCACCTCTTAATCTGCGCTGGGTTAAAGGAAATAGATTTAATTCTCTAAAACGCTCTTCGTATGGTTTGTTCTTTAGGCTAGGTATCATTTTGGTAACTCTACGTTGAACTCTTTCTAGCTTGTTTATATCTTTTGGTAATAAGGGCACCAGGATTGAACGCAGTATTCCAGAAGAGGGCGGACTAAGGAATTGTAAAGGGTTAGGATAACGTCTTTGGATTTATGCTCAAATGACCTGCCTATAAAGCCAATTATTTTGTTTGCCTTCTTAACAACTTCTGAACATTGTTGACTCGGTTTTAGGTTACTCGATATGGTTACTCCCAGATCGGTTTCTCTGTTTACATTCTTAAGCTGAGTGCCATTCATCGAATAGTTTGCTTTCTCATTTAGGTATCCGATATGTAGTACTTTACATTTATCCGCATTGAAACTCATTTGCCAAATTTGGGCCCAACATGACAATTTATCTAGATTGTGTTGCATATCGTCAACTTGTTCTTTTGAGAGTACGCTATTTGCAATTTTTGTATCGTCAGCAAATTTTGAGATTGTGCAGGTGAGACCCTCATCTATGTCGTTAAAGGACCTCACTCTCGGTCTGCTCTTCCTTTCTGCCCTTCCACCACATTCCCGTATACTCTCTGAGAGACTCCTTCATACGCATACATATAATAGTCTATGTACACTATCTCTCTCTCTCTCTCCCTCCCCCTCTCTAGTATACGAGTCTGTGGATATCTTGTCACTTCTAAAACAATGTTCTACGTGAAACAATCTTCCAGCAGAAGTTATGAATAGTTCTTCAGTAAAGCAGTTCAAGAATATAATTAATAGTATTGTGCACACTCTGCAATCAGTGTAATGCACTAAACAATCCCTCTTTACCCACCAAGAGTGGCTCCGTGGAAAGGGGCTGCAATGTCTTCGAGATACTAACCATTCCTTGTAAATTTGTATAACTGTAATTATATATTTCTCTCTTTTCTTACGGTGATCGTACTCCAAAAAATCCCCCACCCCTCTTTTCTCTCTCTCTCTCTTCATCCTTGGTATCATTTCCATGCACTTTCCCATACTTTTAGGGCTGCCATCTCTACTAGGAATAAGTCCTGCCTACTTCGCAGGGATCGTAAGATCTCTGTGCCCAGTGTATCTACATCTCTATCTCTCTCTCTCTCTCTCACTCTATATCTCTATCTCTCTTTCTCTCTCTCTCTCTCTCAGGAAGGTTTATCTTTTCTCCTCGTCTGCTTCTCATTCCTCACTCACACTGCCTCTTTTCCAGCACGGGTCCCAGATAGCTACTGTATGTAAGCTCGATTTTCTTGGCCTTCGCTTATTTTCTCCCCCTTTTCGTATTGCATTTAGATTTTTCATTCCCTTTCCATTTTATTCTCTCCTTCTCTCTCTCCTTTTTGCCTCACACACACACACACACACACACACACACACAAAGCCCGTAGCCTAGTAGGTAGAGCTCTCGTCTCACACACGAGGGGTCGGGGGTTCAATTCCCGGCCGGGCGGAGACAAATTGGGCTTGTCTCCTTTCATGTGTTAGCCTCAGTTCACCTAGCTGTAAATAGGTACCGGGAATAAGTGGACGACGTTGTGACGTCCCATCTGGGGTTGGCAAAAATGGTACAAGGCGAGATGGGTATCATATGGTTCACCTAAGCTGATGGCTACCTAAGCCTTCGGGCGAGACGGTACCGTCTATAGTGAGAATGGTACCATACAGATCCACCCTAAGCCTTCATTTCCGATGTCGCCAATTGGCTAAAATACAGACTACACACACATCCACAGCCATTCCAACAGTACATAAAAACACTTAACATGCATTTCACGCAATACATTCCCAGTTAAGGAGGCGCGATAATGAGCTTAGCTCGCATTGCGTGGATTCCCCTTGACGAACAAGTAACTGAGTAACACACACACACACAAACATACACGGGTCGCTGTGGTCCAGTGGTTTAAGGCGCTGTGTATCGTGCTGACCGCAAAGGGCCGGGGTGAGGGTTCGAATACATCAGAATCCTATAGGTATTTTCGGCCATAGCGACGGAGAGAATTGTATCGTGGTTCCTCCCTAACCAAGCTGCTGTCAGCGTGTGTTAGCCTCAACATCTTTTCACCAATACGAAGTGCATCTGCTTATGTACTTGGTCGGAAGCCAGGCACCCCACGTTCGCCAAAGGTCGCATGTGACCTTGTAATTAAGTTAAAATAAATATTATACTGTACCTTAAGAAAAACTCTGTAGATCTTCAGCCTCAGGGCTGCAATGAACAATAACAACCGACAAATTATTAATTTGAATCATTATACACACACACACACACACATTAATTCTATCTATCTATCTATTTATCATCACGTCCAGGGTTTGAAATAGAAAGCAGATATGCTCGAATTTATTGGCTTACACTTAATTTTCCCATTTCTTCCTACTATTATCATATTCTGGGTGTTCCATTGTACTAAATTAGTAGTGTGTGTAAAGGATAAGAGGGCATAATATATACCATGGGGTATTTAGTCCTTTTGTCATAGTAGAAAGTAACTAAACAGTAAGAAGTGTAAATCTAATGTAAATTTGTATCTATTTATACCCAATAAATGTTTGAATTTATAACTGAATTAGATTATTCATTTATTATCCAGCCATTTTCCATTACCATCCTAAGACATCCAGGTATAAAAAAAAAATAATAATTACACAAGGAAATGTCACGTTTGGAATAATTATTTACATTTGCTAAAACATTAAAAAGTCTTCGACAAAATGAACCAAAAACATTTTGTTTTCTTCTCAGGCATAAAAAGAATGAAAGCGCATAACAGTAGCCAATGCATAACCTACGCGTTACTAACACTGACACATGCATCCAACATATATCCATAAATTGTGGCGGGGCTAACACTGCCCCATACATCCAGCATGTGTGCTGTTATGGTTTGAGAGGTCCAAGAAAGGGAAACAAGGAGCTAGGTCGTCATCCAATGATGATAAATATTTAGTAGGATCCATTCAGGAAATATATGAAAGGACTGAACAAATTAAATAAAAATTCATTATTCATTTTAGAGATAGTGTACAAGCAGACAGACAGACACACATACAGACAGACACACTGAAAGCATTGATTACGCAAGCTATCAAGGAGGGGGTAACGGGGAGGGGGGGAGGGGGGGGGAAAGGGGGTCTTCATCCAAAGGTAACTAAAAGCTAATGGGATCCTTTTGGGTAACAAATGAAGAGTCTGGCCATGTCTCATCAAGATGCAATCATTCATTCTCGAGATATTAAAACCGTATGTATGCATGTATGTATGTATGTATGTATGTATGTATGTATGTATGTATGTATCTTGTGCAAACAGATAGACAGACACAGTGAAAGTAGCGGTTACAAAAGTTAATGAGTTAGTAGGCAACACAAATCGTGTTATTCGGTGCGATAGTATTGGAGAGAATGGTGGCATTGTAATGGTTTAGATGCTTATGTTCTGGGTGTGGTGTCCCGAGTTCGAATCCCGAGTGGACCATAAGCTTTCATTAGTTTATTGAAGAGCATTGGGGTTTGTAATTGATGATTAATGTTAAGAACGGGGTGTTACTTAACTTTATATATATTCAAAATGGAGGCCAAGGCCCTCATCTCCAAATATGTTATGGGAGGTCAGCGACTAAGCAGGAAGTAATTCGTCGAATTTCGCCATTATCGAACAAATATACTTCTCAGGGTGGTATTTGGGTGGCTCCGTGATGGAGGGAGGGGAGGGCGGGAGAATTATCCCATTTTAATCAGAAGTTAATTAGATCCTTTCGGGTATGACATGAAGGAACTGGTAAAGTCTCGTCAAAAACAAAGGAGTACAAAGGAAATCAAGCAACAACAGATCTAGTAACCCTTCAAGGCTGCTTGTCCTCCAAAACACTGAGGATCAAGTGTTCAAACAGTGGTTTAGAGTGGTTAAGGGAACATTGGAAAGGGAACTAATGTCTGTGGCAGGATTAGGAAGTTAGTAGGGGACAGATGGGTTAGTAACTGAGGGGGGGATAAAATAAAGTTATTCATTTACAAACGCAGTCAGTCGCGGGCTTGATTCAAGATAATTGTCTAGGCGGAGTTTAAATGAATCAACGGTGCTGCAGTCTACAACGTCTCGGGGAAGCCCATTCCACAAGTTGACAACTCGGTTGAAGAAGAAATTCTTAGATTCGTGCGAGTTAAAAGATTTACCAATAATTTTGCAACCGTTTCCCTGCGTGTAATTAGATTGGTCGATAGTGAAGTACTTACTACAGTTCATATTGTCGATGCCTTTCATGATTTTGAACACTTGAATTAAGTCACCTCTTAATCTGAGCTGGGTTAAAGGAAATAGATTTAATTCTCTAAGACGCTCTTCGTATGGTTTGTTCTTTAGGCTAGGTATCATTTTGGTACCTCTACGTTGAACTCGTTCTAGCTTGTTTATATCTTTTTGGTAATAAGGGCACCAGGATTGAACCCAGTATTTCAGAAGAGGGCGGACTAAGGAATTGTAAAGGGTTAGGATAACTTCTTTGGATTTATGCTCAAATGACCTGCCTATAAAGCCAATTATTTTGTTTGCCTTCTTAACAACTTCTGAACATTGTTGACTCGCTTTTAGGTTACTCGATATTGTTACTCCCAGATCGGTTTCTCTGTTTTCATTCTTAAGCTGAGTGCCATTCATCGAATAGTTTGCTTTCTCAATTAGGTATCCGATAAGTAGTACTTTACATTTATCCGCATTGAAACTCATTTGCCAAATTTGGGCCCAACATGACAATTTATCTAGATTGTGTATGTTATTTTCCTCTAAGTGATTTACGAGTCTGTCTCTTATGACCGTTTTTAGCATTTTACATACAACTGAGGTCAAGCTAATTGGGCGATAGTTACTGGGTAGGGATTTGCTGCCTTTTTTGAATATCGGTGTTAACCCGTGGAGCCCCGGCTAGTTTTGTAATGTTTGCGCACCAGAACCCGGCCGGTTTTCAAAAAATGGTTTTATTCCAGAAACAATAGCGAATGGGTTAGGAATGAAGGAAAAACCACGAAAAACAGCTCAAAAAGCTTAAAAAATGGTCCTACAGAGCCCCCGAAAATGGATTTTACAAGAGTAAAAAATTGAAGGCAATTATCCCAAAAAAACAGGTTATTGCGCGCCCGCCCCCACGTGGACTTTGAGAGTTTTCAACCATCGGCACGGTTGCGTGGGATACGTACACAGTGCCCATACAAATCTGAGCCCTCTTGAGTGGCTACACCTGAGGTCACGGTCAGCGCAATTAGGGTGACGCGCCAGGCGCGTCTCTGGGGCTGTGCATTACATACATCGCCGACGCGTCAGGCGCGTCGCTGGGGCTGTACGGGTTAAGTTGGCTAGCTTCCACTGATCAGGCATAGTTCCAGACTGCAAGGATTTATTGATTAGTAATGTCAGTGGTTTGGAGAGCTCATCCTTAGCTTCCTTTAGAACTCTAGGCTAGATTGTATCAGGTCCAGGCATTTTATTTACCTTGAGTTTATCTAAACAATTCAATACATTTCTCTCTGTAATGGTGATATTGTTTAGAACATCTGAATTATCAATCTAAATCGGCGATGGTGTAGGGATATCACTGAGGTCTTGTGTTGTAAAAACTGATGCTAAAAAGCTATTGAGGGCATTACTCATTTGTACTTCGTCTTTGGTGTATTCTCCATTTTCATCGACTAACGGTCCAACAGTTGAAGTAACTACAATTTTCTTTCTGATATAACTATAGAATTCTTTCGGGTTTGATTTACTTTGACTCGCAATATGTAACTCTAAGGTCTTTTTCTATCTATCTATCTATTGCCTGACGCCGTGATCCCCGAAGGGGTGGCCACGAACGAACCGCCCCCATGCACCTCTGTCCCCAGTCAGTCGACGCCCCTCCCCCCAACCAGCACCACCTTCGTTCATGTACTTCCTCACTCCATCCTTCCACCTCATATTCGGTCTACCTCTCCCCCTCTGTCCCTCCACCTCGCTCTCATACACCCTCTTAGTCATTCTCTCGCTTTCCATACGTTCCATATGGCCGAACCATCTCAAGTTGTTCCTTTTCACACTTTCCAGCACATCTACCTCCACACCACACCTCCTTCTTACTTCCTCATTAGTCTGTCTATCCCTCCATGTAACTCCGCACGCACTCTTAAGTAATTCATTTCCATGCTCTCACTCTTGGTCTGAGTCTCTCAACCAACGTCCATGCTTCGCTTCCATAAGTCAGTGTCGGGATTACCACACTGTCATGCAAGGACTTCTTCACTTCCATACTGACCACCCTATTTCTTGTTACTGCTTTTAGCGTTCCTACAACCCTCTTCCCCTGTTGTACCTCTCCCGCACCTCTTCATCCATAGTCCCATCTTTACTCAACACACTGCCCAGATACTTAAAAGAGTTGACGATCTCCATAGCCTGACCGTTCAGCTTCACCTCACACTCTGTGACTTCACCCCTTTCGAAGACCATAACCTTGCTCTTCCCCGTATTTACCTTCAAATTCGCACACTGTTCCAAACTCATTTACCAGACCCTGCAACTCCCATTCATTATCACTCATCAGAACTGTATCATCCGCAAACAGCAGTATAGGTAGCTTCCACTCAATTCCCTCCCTTTTCAGCGATACACCAACATCCACTGCTCTTGATAGTATTTCTTTCATAACTCCATCCATATATACAGTAAACAACCACGGGGACATCACACACCCTGTTTCAAACCACATTCAGGTCAAGAACTCGCTCTGCTCACTCTCCACACGTACTGCCGCCTTTGCATCATCCATGCTCTTCACTGCTTTCAGCAACTTGCCCTCTACGCCGTATATTCTAAGTACTTTCCACAAACCTTCTCTATCCACTCTGTCATAGGCCTTCTCCAAGTCCATAAAGGCAACATACACCTTTTGTTCTTCTCCAGTTACTTCTCCACAACACAATTCAGGGTAAAAATCTACACTTTTCTAAAACCTCCCTGCTCGTTTTATCCATTTCTCCGTTCTCACTCTCTCAATCACTACCCTACTGTAACCTTCCCCTACGCTTAGAAGACATATTCGTGGTTACCACACACTCCTCTTTCCTTTGCCCTTATATAGGGGGACTATTATGCCAGTCTTCCAGTCATCGGGTGCACTCCCCTTCTCCCATGCTAGTTTGCACATTTTCCATACCCATTCTATCACTATCTCACCACCATACCTCAATTTCCCCACACACTCCATCTGTTCCTGGTGCTTTCCCCAACTTCACCCTTTTCATGGCTTCCCACACTTCTGACCTCCTGATCCCCACCTCCTCCTCCACTACTTCTCTTCTTCTCCCTCCCATACCATATCCAGCTATGTTTGCTGGCTCTTCATTCCTTTCATTTAGCAACTCACTGAAGTACTCCCTCCATCTTTCGACTCTCTCTTGCTTCTCGGCTAGCATTCTCCCATTCTTATCTTTCACACCCTTACTGTTTCCCTTGCTACCTTCCCTAACTTTCTTGACTTCTTTCCAGAACAGTTTCTTACTTACAGGTCTTTTTACTTTGCTTAATTAACGTTCTGGCTTTGCGTCGTAGCTCTACAAATTTCACCCGTTCTTCGACATTTTGTGATGATTTTAATCTATCATTAGCAAATTTTTTAGCAAGCAGACAGTTTGAGATATCTTTATTCCACCATTTGGGCTTATTATTATGGCCTGGACGCCGTATTTTCGATGGTATGCAGTCTTGCACTGCTTTTAGGTAAGTGGTTTCGAATAACTTCCAAGATGTATATAATGTCGTTATTGTTAATTAAAATGCTCCAGTTAGTTTCTTTAAACATAGCTCTAAGTTTATGAAAGTTTGCTTTCTTGAAATTAGGGAATTTTTCGATGCTACTATTTGGTTCGTTACTAGTTAAACTTTAAACTTAAAGTTATCGTACGATGGTCGCTGTTACTGAATTCATCACCAACATACAAATTCTCTATTAATTCTTCTTTTGTTGCAAGTACAATGTCAAGAACGTTATTACCATGGGTCGGCGTTCGAACAAATTGATAAAGCGAATTCTCTTGCAAAGTTGTATACAAGTCATGTCCGGAGTGTAAAGTAAGAGTATCGCCCCACATGGTCACAGGTAAATTAAAGTCTCCAAAAATTACGGTATCATGTGAGTTACTTACATCTGCAATTTGTTCGTAAATTTCTTGGCCAGTTTGCACTGATTGAGCTGGAGGTCTATATATTAACGCAAGTATTATTTTTGTACCTTTATTATTCTTTATTAGCACAAAAGATGTGTCGACATTCACAATTTGAGGTTTTAACAAGAGGGTCGGGTTAAGACTTTCTTTGATATAAAGTAAAACGCCACCTCCATTTCTATTTATTCGGCTTTTCTCAAACATTGCATAACCGGGAAGTGAATATTCTGCTAAAAAGTATCTTATCTTCTGTATTGAGCAAAGATTCTGTTATGCCAATCACGTCATACTTTTCTGTAAACACTAGCTCCTCTAAATCTGAAAATTGATTGCGTATGCTACGAGCGTTTGCATAGAAAACATTTAAATTGTTTATTTTAGAACTCACGAAGCGCTCTTTAATAATATTTTTGGTTCTTGTCGGATCTACATTTATGTTCATGGCTGTCCTCGGTCCTCGCTGTCTTCGGTCCTTATCGCTGGTGGTCCTCGGTTGCCTCTGTTTTTTGCTTGGCGTTAGATGATTTATGTCACTGCTGCTTCTTATCGGATGGCGTTTTTTGATCCATGGCTGCGGACTGCTTCGTGTAGAGACTACCCATGCGTGCGGAACCCACAGGGTTTAGATGAGTGCCATCCTTGCAGAAGAGAGTAGGCTGGTTATAGAAATTATCCCAGAGGTTGATGAATTCAACTTCTTCCTTCAGACACAAATATTTTAGTCGGCTATTTGTGCTGAAGGCCTTGTCGTAGAATTTGTCAGGTGCGTCGATCTTGGGGAGAATGCCTGAGATGTTGATAATCCTTGACTTGTTTTTGTAGTGCTGGATCATCTTGCGATATTTCTCCATCAACTCTTCGGATCAGGTGCGCATGACATAATTTGAACCAGCATGGATGACAAAAAGGGTGTTTTCGTTTGCATCCTTTGTGGTATCTTCGAAGGCTTCCACAATTTCGGCCAGTCCAGCTCCTGGGATGCAATTTTTTTTTCGTCGATTTGGGACTCTGTCGTAGAACTCTTCGACCTCTCCTCGTAGGATGGAATCCCCAACGAGCCTGGTCTCTTCTTGTTCGTCTTCCATCTCTACCAATATCTCAAATCTGTTTGACATTGTTACTGGTAGATGAAACCTTTTCTGCGTTGGCCGTGCACCGTTCCTCACTGGTGTAAATCCGGAAACCTGTGGTGGCGAGACTCTGCACTACAGGTCGGGGAGAGGAGTGGTTAGAACGGGGGCGAGGGGTTGGTACTATTCGTGCTAGCAGGCTTTTTGCACGAGGAGTGGGGGAGAGACTAAGGTGAACAGGGCGGCTGTCCTGGTTTGATGTCGGCTCAGGTTCATCAGAAGCATCTGCTGCAGTGGCTACTGCAGGTGTTGGATTGTTCGCAGATGACATTGGGGCGGTGGTGGATGCTGGAGTTGAAACAATTGGAGTTAGTGATACTCCAACATTGAGTGTTACAAACTCTTGGAGTGATTCCAGCTTCCTGGTGAGGGCGTTGATCTTGTTGCGGGCTTCATCCAATTTCGCTGTCAAATCCTCTCGTTGCTGGCAGAGTCGGCAGACTTGTGGATAGGCAGGAGCAAACATGGAAGCACCAAACCTACCGGCGCAGTTCGTACAGGCACGAGGCATGGTGTAGATCACTTTCTTCAGATCACTTCACTCACTTAAAAACACTTAACTCACTTTAAAAACACTTAACTCACTTTAAAAACACTTATCTCACTTTAAAAACACTTATCTCACTTTTAAACACTTCACTCACTTCAGGTCGCTTCACTTACAATGGGCCTAACCGAAAACAAAAATGTTGAAATACGCACAAATAGGTTATCAGCGGTGATAGCCTAACCGAAAATTCAAACAAAACAAAATTAAATTTAAATACGCAGTGATAGCCGAACCGAAAACAATTTTATTTTTATTTAAACAGAAATAGGCCACCAGGGATGATAGCCTAGACTAACCGAAAACAAAAATAACCGGAAACAAAAAATATGAAATACCGGTACGCAGAAATAGGCCACAAGCGGTAATAGCCTAACTGAAAATTTAAAAATTGAAGTACGCAGAAATATGCCACCACGGATGATAGCCTAGACTAACCGAAAACAAAAATTATGAAATACGAAGAAATAGGGTACCAGGGGTGATAACCTACCTAAAAAAAGCAAACCAAATATATATACATATAATAGAATATGTAACTAAATATACAATTCACCAAATAGAGATTTTATAAGAATAAAGTGTAACTGCACACAAGGGGTTACTATACTGTATCAACATATGGTGCTGGTGTCACTGTAGGCTAGTCAAGCAGGATTATATTTAGATAAACAAAGTTATCTGTCAAAGGTTACTACAAGATCATGCATGCAACAACTAAAATTACAGATATATATAGCTACAGTAGGATACTGAATACGATAACTACTAGAGTTAATAAGAAAATACAAAGCTAGGTCGATTAGAGGTGCGCGTGCGTCGTCTGCTACAAGCTAGGATAACAAATGTAAACAACAATGTTTATCAGTCAGAAAAGCAATAAAATAACATGCACGGCAACTACAGAACTATGTGGAGGTTAAACAAGCACTTAATTACTGTTCGTGGAATGAATAAAGGGAATAGGGTTATGAAATACTCAAATTATGATCGAGTTTTCTCAGTGGCGATGCGGAGCTGTTGACGGTGGGAGATCCGGCGTCAGAGTCCAAACCATTCATTCATTATTGAGATATTCGCGAATTGACAGATAGACAAATATACATACAAACACACTGAAGGTATCGATTGCAAAAGTAAACGAGGCATGTATAGTAGCACAGTGAACATTGTGTTATCCTGTGCTATAATATTGGAGATAGAGCCATATAAATATATGAGGGCTTAGGCCCCCACCCGTCATTGGAGTCATTCAATCTGTTCCAAAATTGTTGTTTGAATTCCACGAGTAACCAAGAACTAGTGACCAGAGTATATGAATATCAAGCACAAACTTCTCGTGGTGATATATGGAAGGGTACCGGTAAATGAGGGGCGGGAAAGGTCAGCCAACGTTCATAAAAAATGAGCAGGATCCTACCGAGAAACAAAGGAAGGGATTGACCAAATCTCGTTGAAATTAATGAATTCGTTTTGGAGATAATTTGCGAAAAACAAACGGACAGATACACACACAAGGGCAGAACCAATACCTATGTGCCATGTGCTACGCGCCTCCGAAGAAGTGTTCATAACCAAGTTTTGTTCAAGTACCTCAAGGAATAAATAAATATTTAAACTTGGAGAGAAAGGTCAAGACAAATTTCTGATATTTGCTTTATCAATTGTGCATTCAACTGCATAGCACAATTTGGGTGGCTAAAGTAAATATATACTCTAGAAGAGAACAAATTTCTCTCTCCATACCTCTCCATACAGTAATTTTATCTGATAAATGTGAATCTCTTTTAATCAATTAAGTCTATTTATCTCAATATATCTACCCATCTAACTATCTATTAATCAAGCTATAACTTTACCTATTTATTTATTGTTATCCCTCGTAACTTTCTCTCTTTATCTACCACTTACAATCATTCTCTGAAGCTTTTCCTTTATTATATAGGATATAAATTTTATTGTTTCCTCTGATTTATCATGCCTTTATCAACGAATGTCCTTCCCTCCCTTTCAGCTCTCAGATATATTGCTTTTAATAGTATCCCGCTTTCTCTTTTCTAACGCTGGCTCTCTCTCTCTCTCTCTCTCTCTCTCTCTCTCTCTCTCACTCTCTCTCTCTCTCTCTCTCTCTCTTCTATATCTATGTACGAACTTTTATTACATTAAATATATTAAATCTTAATTGTTTCTCTATCATTCTGTCTTAAATATAACTATTTAACAATTTACACAATTATTCATCAGTTAATATATACTGTATGTAGGTCTAGTAATGATCTTGTGCTTCGTATTATTCAATTTTCCCATAGTTGGCCTTTACTTGCTATTTTATCTTAAGGGGAGGCAGACCGTTTGTTTGGTCTATTAATTCATTTATTCATATAGTTTTTTAGTTTCCTCCCTAGACCTCCATCAAGCTTAGAGAAACACCCCCTAGACCCCCCTTTAAGATAAATTTGTACATTTTTCGGTAGAAAAATGTTCCGGCCAAAGGCCGGTTCCTCTTAAATTTACTGGCTCGCTATCGCTCGCCAGAAAATAATCAACACCTAAATGGCACGAAAGGTCTTGAAATTGACAACGAAATTGAGCGAAAGGTGCTAAAATTGCCAAACTAATGGGCCGAACGTCTTATAATCTCAAAACTAGTGGGGCTAAACATTAGGGAGAAAGAGGCCCAGAAAAACGGCCTACCTCCCCATAATTTTTTACTTGATATTTTCTCTTTATCATTATTACCATCATCGAAATGTCCTCCCTTTCAGCTCTCAGGTATATTGCTTTTAACATTACTCCCCTCTCTCCTCTGTCTCTCTCTCTCAATGTCTAATAAATTTATTATTTAATAATGCAAATATATCGTTCACTATAACAATCAACCAATACTCTATCTATCCATTATCATACTAAACACCCAGCCATCCATCTATCTACCAACGTATGTACACTCGGATGCCATGGTCTCTAGCCCACTCATAAATATTCGTGGACTTCTACCAATTTATAATATATCAATTAATTGTTCTGAACACCCACTACACAACTATGTATACTAGTTATTGATAAGCAAGTTTTCTCCAAAAATCAACCGAGATAGTTATAAATGCATAACGAAAAATATAGGGCGTCCACGAATTTGTATGAGTGGGTTTTAGACTATGGCATCCCAGTGTACTTCCAATGTAATCATATTCCCATGTTTCTAGTCACCTATTGGCCTCTTAGCGTTGGTCTTGGGCATCTGATCTTTAAATCCTATAGCCTTCCTAATGCCAATCACTCTCTTATAACATTTATATTTCACACCCCTCTGACCTACCTCCCTCTCCCTCTCCCTCTCTCTCTCTCTCTCTCTCTCTCTCTCTCTCTCTCTCTCTCTCTCTCTCTCTCTCTCTCTCTCATAACTAAACAATCACTTCTATTATTGCATATTTCCCTCTTCGAGCTCCCCCTTCCTTCTCCTCAGCAGTCTGTATTTGATTTATGTGTCAAGATATTGCTTCAGTTCACCCTCCAAGCATGTTCTTATTGGCAGAGCAAAAATGATGTTATAAATGTTTATATTTCATATTCAACCTACTGTTCCTACCTCGCTTTCCCCCATCCACATAATGTTTGCAAACCTTATTAGTCTGCATGTGTGCCTGTTCATCTACCTACCTGACTCTGACTCTCTCTCTCTCCTTCCATATTTCTCCCCGATTCCATCTCCCCTGGTAAATTCCTCGTATAAACTCAGTTACACCTCAATTGAACCTGGACACAGTCTAAGAAAAAAATCACTCAATCCACGCCCCCTCCCTCTTCCTCCTCCTCCTTCTCTCTCTCTCTCTCTCTCTCTCTCTCTGTCTGTCTGTCTGTCTGTCTGTCTGTCTGTCTGTCTGTCTGTCTGTCTGTCTGTCTGTCTGTCTGTCTGTCTGTCTGTCTGTCTGTCTGTCTGTCTGTCTGTCTGTCTGTCTGTCTGTCTGTCTGTCTGTCTGTCTGTCTGTCTGTCTGTCTGTCTGTCTGTCTGTATGTCTGTCTGTCTGTCTGTCTGTCTGTCTGTCTGTCTGTCTGTCTGTCTGTCTGTCTGTCTGTCTGTCTGTCTGTCTGTCTGTCTGTCTGTCTGTCTGTCTGTCCTGTCTGTCTGTCTGTATGTATGTTTGTCTGTCTGTCTGTCGTCTGTCCTTTTCTTGTCTGTCTGTCTTTCTGTCCTCTTGTATGTATGTCTGTCTGTCTGTTCTGTCTGTCTCTGTCTGTCTGCTGTCTGTCTGTCTGTCTGTCCTGTTCTGTCCTGTCTGTCTCTGTCTCTGATGTCTGTCTCAGTCTGTTCTGTCTGTCTGTCTGTCTGTCTGTTCTGTCTGTTCTGTATGTGTTCTGTCTCTCTCCTCTCTCTCTCTCTCTCTCTCTCTCTCTCTCTCTCTCTCTCTCTCTCTCCTCTCTCTTCTCTCTCTCTCTCTCTGGTCTCTCTCTCTCTCTCTCTCTCGCTCTCTCTCTCTCTCTCATCTCTCTCTCTCTCTCTCTCTCTCACCACACACACACACACACACACACACACACACACACACACACACACACACACACACACACACACACAAACACACACACACTACATTAATGTGTAACTATTATATCTCACAGCATAACTTGTACACAATGTTTACTAGTCAATAGCTCCTTTGCAACATAGTATCTCAATCTGGGAAATCATCTGCCAACCTAGTACATATTATTGATCTCGTCAAACAGTTCTTATACAACCTCAAGCTTTGGTCCTTATTATAAGATAATATAAGTTAGAGTTAAGCTAAAAACTCTTCCTCTGTACATTTTCAGCCTACGGCTGCAATTATCAATAAACCGTTTATTATTTTTATCATTATTATTATTATACACATCGATTAACCTATAACCGAGTCAACAATGTTCAGAAGTTTTTAAGAAGGCAAACAAAATAATTGGCTTTAATAGGCCGGTCATTTGAGCATAAATCCAAAGACGTTATCCTAACCCTTTACAATTCCTTAGTCCGACCTCTTCTGGAATACTGCGTTCAATCCTGGTGCCCTTATTACCAAAAAGATATAGACAAGCTAGAACGAGTTCAACATAGAGTTACCAAAATGATACCTAGCCTAAAGAACAAACCATACGAGGAGCGTCTTAGAGAATTAAATATATTTCCTTTAACCCAGCGCAGATTAAGAGGCGACTTAATTCAAGTGTTCAAAATCATCAAAGGCATCGACAATATGAACTATAGTAAGTACTTCACTGTCAACCAATCTAATTACACGCAGGGAAACGGTTGCAAAATTATTGGTTAATCGTTTAACTCACACGAATCTAAGAATTTCTTCTTCAATCGAGTTGTCAACTTGTGGAATGGGCTTCCCCGAGACGTTATAGACTGCAGCACCGTTGATTCATTTAAACTTCGCCTAGACAAATATCTCACATCAAACCCGCGACTGACTGCATTTGTAAATGAATAACTTTAATTTATCCCCCCCTCAGTAACTAACCAATCTGTCCCCTACTAACTTCCTAATCCTGCCACGGACATTAGTTCCAGGGCAGTAGTTCCCTTTCCAATGTTCCCTTACCCACTCTAAACCACTGTTTGGACACTTGATCCTCAGTGTTTTGGAGGACAAGCAACCTAGAAGGGTCACTAGATCTGTTGTTGCTTGATTTCCTCCTTTGTACTCTAAACCACTGTTTTGACACTTGATCGTCAGTGTTTTGGAGGACAAGCAGCCTAGAAGGGTCACTATACCTGTTGTTGCTTGATTTCCTTTGTACTCATTTGTACTCCTTTGTACTTTGTACTCACAAACACACACACACACACACACACACACACACACACACACACACATCTTAGGGGAGGGGGTAGAAGAAGTTGGTAGAAGTAGGGAGTTGTTGCTAGGAGTGAAAAGGGTTAGGACTGAGTAGGTAGGGAGTAGGAGTGACAAGGTAGTATAAATCCCCTAAAGTGGAGTCTCCAGTGAACCCAAGGAACCGAAAGTCTTTATTGGGTGAGGCGGAAAAGGTAGTCAAATACATATAATAGAATAGCATACATATATAATTTATTGAAAGGTAGAGAGACTGCAGAAATAGGAGTGATCGATAAAATAAAATAGCATACGTTGATAGAAAGGTTGAGAGAATGCAGCGATAGGAGTGATTGTAAGGCTAATAGGGAGGCAAATGGATCAAATAGAATAACATGCGTTAATAGAACAGTTGATAGAATGCAGAGATAGGAGGGATTGTGAGGCTAATAGGGAGGCAACTATATAAAATAAAATAGCATAAGTTGATAGAAAGGCTGAGAGAATGCAGAGATAGGAGGGATTGTGAGGCGGAATAGATCAAATAGAAGAGCTTAAATTGATAGAGAGGTTGATAGAATGCAGAGATAGGAGGGATTGTGAGGCTAATAGGGAGTCAAATATATAAAATAGAATAACATAAATTGATAGAAAAGTTGAGAGAATGCAGAGATAGGAGGGATTGTGAGGCTAATAGGGAGGCAAATGGATCAAATAGAATAACATAAGTTGATAGAAAAGTTGAGAGAATGCAGAGATAGGAGGGATTAATGTAGGGAGAGATAGGGAGTGAGGGTGAGGGATTGTGAAGGAGGGGGAGTGGTAGGGATTATGTGTATTAGGAAGTAAGGTAAACAGATTGGGGGAAAAGAAACGGTAAACATAGGGTGGAATAGGTTGAGAGAATGCAAACAGGAGTGGTGGAGATAATTATTATGTTCTCTCCACTAACCAGGGGCCTCGTTTTGTTTTCAAAAGTGGGGGTGGGGGGGGGGGGGGGGACAATCAGCATCATACAATATTGTGATCACTGTAGGGGGGGGTCCGGGGGGCGGATCCCTCCGGACGCCGGTGGAGTATTTGTGTAATATGAAGGTAAATGTATGCACAATGCAAGCACATTTTATTGTAAAAGGTCCGATAGAGAAGACTATTTTTCAATCCTTGTTTATTAAAAGTTTAGCAGAAAGCCATTGCATGGACAAATTATATGGTATCGAATTGAGTAATAAAACAAATTAAAACATCGCATGATTGCACATTCAGAATTTCCCAAATACATGGCATCTAGCATCAACCCCTTTGATGAACTCTTTTGCTATCTCCTCACATGACAGTTCCCTGAGGATGTCTCTGTGAACATGACAGATAACAACTTGGTTGAGACTTTGTTGAGTCATGGTAGACCTTAGCCAGGTCTTAAGCGACGTAGAGCACTGAAGGAACGTTCAGCCTCACAAGAGCTTGTCAGAGATAATAGTAGCAGCTTCACAAGACGCTCAACTGCAGGGAACATACGTCTGACTGCAGGGTCCATTTTATTGAAGTGTTTCCTGTGTTCCTCCAATGTTGAGCCTTTGTAGTGTCTTCTGTAAAGCTGAAGTTCCAGACTCAGAGAAAATTAATCAAGCTCAGGATACTTCTGAATAGCATCTGTGTTCACATCACTTGTGAACAACATGTTGTTCAACATTGTATATGCTTGTAGGTCAGAAGAAGTTAGTGAAGTACGGTACTCTTGCAAACTGGTTGTTTGGGATAGCTGGTCGGATATTGTCAATAATAATGATGAATATTTCAACCTAGAAAAGTGGGGGGGACAAACGATACTCTGCCCCCCCCCCCCCCCACTCCAAAAAGTGTGTGTGTGTGTGGGGGGGGGGGGGGGGGACATATCCCCCCCACCCCCACCCAAACGAGGCCCCTGCCACTAACCAACTTTACTCCTAAACTCGATTAAAGCAGAATAGTGAGTACGGGAAGGTTGGGAAAATAAAGGAATAATTAGTATAGGGTTAGAGAATGGGGGAAACGAGACATGGGGCTAGAGTGTGGAATAGGGAGTAAGGCTAAGTTGTTTGCGCTGACGACATGATAAAATTAAAAAAAAAAATAGGTGATAAAATTGTCAGTTTGTTTATAGGTAGGTATGTCGTTTTTCTAGACCCCTTCTCCCTCATGTTTATCCTCATTAGTTTTGATATTTTAAGACGGACGTTCCATCAGTTTGGCGATTTTGAGACCTTTCTCCTCATTTCTTTGTAAATATTTACACCATTCGTGCCATTTAAGTGTTGATATTTTCCTGGCGAGCGTTAGGTGTCGATATTTTCATGCCAAGCGTTAGCGAGCCTGTAATGTTAGGAGAAACCGGCCTTCGGCCGGGACATTTTTCTACCGAAACATATACAAATATATCTTGAAGAGGGTCTAAGTGGTGTTTATTAAAGCTTGATGATGGTCTAGCAAGGAAATTAAAAATAAATAAATAGAAAAATAGACCACAAAATAACTGCTACCCCCTTGATGGAGCGTTTTTCTAGCTCCATCTTGCGATAGCCAAAGAATATTATAAGTTAACAAATACAGATCATCACAATATAATAACAAATGTATATATTCTCTCTCTCACTCACTCACTCTCTCTCTCTTTCTCTCTCTTTCCTGAACCCTCTTACTCTCACTCTCTCTCAATACACCACAAAGAGTCCCACACAAACACACACACGTATACTCTCTCCTAGACCCTTTCACTTGCTCTCTTTTTTTGTTATTCAATTTCTCCCTCTTCTCCATCACGTTATTGCTTCCCTATCTCTCTCTTTTTCTTTCTTTCTCTCTCATTCACTCTCACTCTCTCACTCACTCTCTCTCTTTCCCTTCCACACTTTATTTAATGTATCGCTTCAAACTCCCAAAGTCACAATTCTTGGCTATATTTATAAATAACTTCCATTATTAACCTCTTTTGTACCGGTGCCGTCGTTTAATTTATTCTGGCTACAATTAGACGATTTGATTCAGCTTAAAAAGGGTCTCCAGCAATTAACAGGATCCGAACTATCTTACTTTACCCTTTTTACTACCACCGATCTCACTGCACAAAATCGTCAAATTAAAGTAGAATAAAATTAAAAAGCCGTCGCCGGTACAGAAGGGGTTAAATTTCCCCTATATAGCTTTTTCACTATATCTGATTATTTTTGTATTTTATTTTACGACATACATTCTTTGCCATATCTTTGTTAATTATTTTATTTTTGGGTCTTCATAGTGTTTAGTGATTGCTACTTTATGTTACGATATCATATTTTTCACTCTATTTGTTTCTTTTTGTTGTTTCTAATATTTTACGACATCTATTCTTCACCATATCTTTGCTTATTGTTTTCTTTTTGGGTCTTCATAGTGTTTATTAGGTATTACTTTATTTTACGACATTAATATCTCTTTCACTACATCTGTTTGTTGTTTTATTTTAATTTACAACATATATATTCGTCACCTTTTCTTTGTCTATTGTTTTCTTTTTAGGTCTTCACAGTGTCTATAGTTCATGATATACAAATAAACAACAATGATCATTGGATGCTGTTATTATTTTCCAAGAGATATTCAATATAACTCGCTACGTCATCTGCGAGCCTTTGATCCACTAGGTAATTGGACGCTTTGAATTATTATTTATTTTTCTTATATTATTATTATTATCTTGTTTTGCTTTAATATCATCAGGGTTCCTTTAGATTATGATGGCTTAACAGAACTACCTGATGAACCTTTCTTTTGGCTTTGTGTCATCATAATGTGACTCTCTCTCCACAAGTTAGAGGTCTGTTACTCCATGACCTGTTAATTTATGACACGCCTCTCTTATAAAACCATTGCAGGCATTGGATAAATATTGTGTAAACGATGACTGGAAGACTGGCATAATAGTCCCCCTATATAAGGGCAAAGGGGAAAGAGGAGTGTATGGTAACCACCGAGGAATATGTCTTTTAAGCTTAGTAGGGAAGGTGTACAGTAGGGTAGTGATTGAGAGAGTGAGAGTGAGAACGGAGAAATGGATAGGCGACGAGCAGGGAGGTTTTAGGAAGGGAAGAGGATGTGTAGATCAGAGTTTTACCCTGAATTGTGTTGTGGAGAAATATCTGGAGAAGAAACAAAAGGTGTATGCTGCCTTTATGGACTTGGAGAAGGCCTATGACAGAGTGGATAGAGAAGGCATGTGGAAAGTACTTAGAATATACGGAGTAGATGGCAAGTTGCTGAAAGCAGTGAAGAGCATGTATGAGGGTGCAAAGGCGGCAGTATGTGTGGAGAATGAGCAGAGCGAGTTCTTTGACCTGAGTGTTGGGTTGAAACAGGGGTGTGTGATATCTCCGTGGTTGTTTACTGTATATATGGATGGAGTCATGAAAGAAATACTAGGAAGAGCAGTGGATGTTGGTGTATCGCTGAAAAGGGAGGAAAATGAGTGGAAGCTGCCTATACTGCTGTTTGCGGATGATACAGTTCTGATGAGTGATAATGAATGGGAGTTGCAGGGTCTGGTAAATGAGTTTGGAACAGTGTGCGAAAAACGGAATTTGAAGGTAAATGCGGGGAAGAGCAAGGTTATGGTCTTCGACAGGGGTGAAGTCACAGAGTGTGAGGCGAAGTTGAACGGTCAGGCTATGGAGATTGTCAGTTCTTTTAAGTATCTGGGCAGTGTGTTGAGTAAAGATGGGACTATGGATGAAGAAGTGCGGGAGAGGGTGCAACAGGGGAAGAGGATTGTAGGAACGTTGAAAGCAGTAACAAGAAATAGAGTGGTCAGTATGGAAGTGAAGAAGTCCTTGCATGACAGTATGATAATCCCGACACTGACTTACGGAAGCGAAGCATGGACGTTGGTTGAGAGACTCAGACCAAGAGTGAGAGCGGTGGATATGAGTTACTTGAGAAGTGCGTGCAGAGTTACATGGAGGGATAGACAGATGAATGAGGAAGTAAGAAGGAGGTGTGGTGTGGAGGTAGATGTATTGGAAAGTGTGAAAAGGAACAACTTGAGAGGGTTCGGCCATATGGAATGTATGGAAAGCGAGAGATTGACTAAGAGGGTGTACGAGGTGGAAGGATGGAGTGAGGAAGTATATGAATGAAGGCGGTGCTGGTTGGGAGGAGGGGCGTCGACTGACTGGGCACAGAGGTGCATGGGGGCGGTTCGTTCGTGGCCACCCCTTCGGGGATCACGGCGTCAGGCAATAGATAGATAGCTAGATGTACTGAAGGGTTTTACATCATTTCTGGGAATTCCTCCGAGGTGATAAATAGGGTGGATTATAGACAGGAGGGGTTGTCGTCAGGGCGTAACCACACACCACTAATAAGCTCCCCTGTACCACTCTAGCCCACGATTCGCCCTAGACACCCTTTTATTAATTGTACTACTAAGTTACGAAATAAACTTACTAAGAAGTTACTTTAATGAAGCAGGTTAAATATTCAACACAAGACTATCAGTTTCCTTATTGTAATATATATATGGTATATATATATATATATATATATATATATATATATATATATATATATATATATATACTAGGACTCACGAACAATAAAGTATATATACATTCATATATTCAATAATTATTTATCAAACATCTTCATAGGTGAAACCGATGGTATAGGTCCTATAGAGTAATGTCTATTCCAACAATGCATTAAGCAGAAGCTAGGAAATGTTGCGAACCCATATTACATATTTTCATGCCATCAAGCATGACGCAAACACGTAGGATTCCTTCATCCAACTCAATTTAATTCAGAGTTGGATTTCATTCTGCGTATAGTAAGTTTTCAATTTTGTCTCCTATTGCTTGATCTTGCGGCGTGTGAGATGAAGTGTGGTGGAATTCCTCAAGCATTATTGTCAACATATTAAAATATCTCTCTCTCTCTCTTTCTATCTACAGTATCTATCTATCTATCTATCTATCTATCTATCTATATATATATATATATATATATATATATATATATATATATATATATATATATTATGTATATATATATTTAATTGACACATAATCTATTAGAGACCCATGCATATTTATTAATAGGTAGTGTCTTCTTCGTTTTCTCAATGATTCTGACTATTTGTCTTAGTCTATCACTTAGTGGTGAATTATATTTACAAAGTTCGAGTTCATTATTCATTTGTTATCTTTCCTTTATAGACGTTTCGTGCATCTTAGCATATCATCAGTATATATGCCATAGTATATTTCTATACATTAACACGTATATATAACAACAAATAAAAACGAATTAAAATTAAGTAATGTTGAGTAACATTAAAATAAATGAGGTTAAACTATATTACGGATTGTGAACTAGTACCTCTACTGCTAGTTAAATCGAAACTGATTTTTTTGAGATCGTACTCTTGACTGTGTTAGTCATGGTATTGTTTATGTTTGAGTTTGCTGTTTCGAGGGTTCGTTGAGGTGGTGTCAGCATTATGTTTGTATTAGTCTGGGTATAGTTATTGTTTGCATTAGCTGTTTTGGGTGCTCGTTGTGGTGTCAGTGTTCTATTATAACTACAATGTGTTAAAACTCTGTCGGTACCTGTGGTTTGGTATATTTTTCTGCTGGTTGTTTCTCTCTGATTAGTAGTGCTTCGGCAATTTGAAGCCGTGATTTATCTTGACAGTATTTCAAAATCCTACTATTGGTTGATATTTGCTTTTTGTAATCTTGGACCCATGTTGATGTTTGGAATGACCCTTGATAGAGCCTGTTTGTAGGTGCATGGTAAGTCGTCTGCTAAACGTGGTAGTGGTCATGCCAATGTAATTCATGCTTCCAAGTTTGCAACCTTCCTGTGGACATGATAATTCATAAACTACATTGTATCGTTGAATGATATCGTGTTTACGTGTTTTGTTACTACTCATAATTATATCGTAGACACTTTTATTCTTGTAGTAAATAGTTAGGTTAAAAAGGGGGGACACCGGATTTGTTTTATCTTTCTCTCCTTTTCTCTCTTTCCCTGGCTTGTATCTATTCGGCCCCATTCAGCCAACTGTTTTAAGACGTTTATCCCCATCCAGGTGTCGATTTCTTCCTGGCGAGCGATAGCGAGCCAGCATTGTATGGAGGAAACCGGCTTCGCCGGAGAAATTTTTATATCGAAAAATTTACAAATTTAGCTTGCTGTCAAAACAAAAATATATATATGCTGGCTCGCTACCGCTCGCTAGGAAAATATTGACACCTGGATGGGGGTAAATGTCTTAAAACAGTAGGCTGAATGAAGCAGAATGGATACTAGCCAGAGAAAGAGAGAAAAGGAGAGAAAGATCAAACAAATCCGGTGTCACCTCTTAATGCTGTCTTGGGGACTGTTGCAGTTTACATTGCGCTTCACAATGTCCCTCGTTCGTCGGATTTATAAGCTTCCGTCATTTGAGAGAGAGAGAGAGAGAGAGAGAGAGGAGGAGGGGGAGGGGAAACCTGGAGAGATAGAACAAGTACTGAGTGGGGAAAAGGGATGTTGAGGAGAGAGAGAGAGAGAGAGAGAGAGAGAGAGAGAGAGAGAGAGAGAGAGAGAGAGAGAGAGCGAGCTAATATTATGAACTACTGATTCATGTTCCTACTATTATGCTGAGATGTTAGTGATCTTACTATTTATGAATTTGTTAATTTAATTCTCTATTAAAGTGGTTCAATAACCGTTGTTGATAAAGATTCACTTTAATCTAGTAACTTCATTTACAAAACATTAATTAATAAACAACAAGCCACGTGTTACCCAAAAATGCCGAAAACAAACTTTTCGGCGGATTGGGTTGATGACGTTTTACCTTAATTGAGAAGAAAGGGGAAGTTTTACAAAAATGGGAGTTAAGGTAAAAATCATAATAGGTCATTTCAGAGTTGGCTCCTTGTGTCTAATTCAATTTTTCCTGGTTTATATTCTCTCTCTCTCTCTCTCTCTCTCTCTCTCTCTCTCCTGATATCTATTTTCACTGGATCCGTTTGCTGCATAAATTAGATATGATGTGTTATGTAATTGGAAAAAGAAAGTGTTTCTTTATTATATAATGATCGTAGTACAAAATTACAATTAAACCAACATTAGCAACTAGATGCCAGAACTCCAATGATGTTACCATTGGCCACATTTAATGTTAACTATGTCAACAAAATAAAATGTCAATGAACATTTGGTATTTTGATCACACGAATTAGTGAGAAGATTTTCAGTTGAAAATACATTCTGTTCATACATTCTGTACATGGCCAAACACATATTTATTTCGATCGGACATTTTACAAGTATGGATGACAGCTCCCTCACAGTCAACTTAGGATATCATCCTGGCATAAGAAACACAATTATATATACCGTACCGTATTCTCTTCCGTTGCTTCACCCATTTTAAAATTATTTTTACACCTTCAAAATTAAGAAAATATACTATACTTACTGACGATTGTTATGTAGAAGATCAATGCATGTATAGTAGTATACCTATTAGGATGATTTATATTGTAAATAGGCATTTTATTCATGTGTGATTATGAATGAGACAAAAGGCAAAGCTGCCTGGAAAAAGTGTTCCTCCCAAAGTTGAAAGACTGATAGAGAGTCAAATTCAAGGTCTAGACACACAGAGCTAGAAGCAGTTTAAGTCATAGAATGAGGGAAAGACAGATTGAGGGGGAAAATTTCAGAGCTTACTTTTTGAGTAGAAGAAAGAATGAGATAATTGGTTCACTCTTGGGTTAGAGAGTTGGACAGAATACGGGTGGGAATGTGTTGAATGGTGGGTGCCCCCTACCCTCCGTAAGGGAGGAGGTATGCACTGAGCAAGCTCTGAAGAACAGTGATTATTGTAATAACGGTAGAAGAGTGAGAGAGATGCAATATTGCAGTGTAGAGAGATTATAGGGAATTGGTGAGAAGAGGTGAGTTAATGAGACCAAATGCTTTTGACTACCCTTTCGAGAAGTGCGAACCATACTCGATACATAGGCGCACTGTGCTCCTGTACAGAGCAACAAGCTGTGCGAGGGAGTAGAAACCATATCTAACTTCGGGGAAGCTGTTTCAGCAAGAGTGGTAATATATTTTTTTTAAGAAAGAAAGAAAAAGAAACACTCCGAATATGTAGAGAAGACGAAGGGTTGATTTGTGTACTGTTGAAGTGTACTGTTGTGTACTGGAGAGATAGAATAGGTAACAGACATTAGGAGGAGGAACCCAAGGGAGAGAAAAGATTAACAGTGTAAGCAGAAGAAATAGAGGTTAGAAATATTGCAAGCATGTTGGGCCGATCTCCAGGGCGGTCCTGGATATGGGTGGGGTGTGAACTAACTGTTCTAGGTCATGCAGGATAGAACATAATTATGTGAGCTTGTTCACCAGGTTTATCAGTGAAGTGAGAGGGGAGCCATTGGTGGTGGTGAACATTGAAATCACCTAAGATGGAAATATCAGAGAGGGCAGAGATGGATACAATGTATTCCATTTTAGAGGTAAGATAGTCAAATTATTTTGAATAGTGAGTAGAATTAGGGAAGAGATAAACAGCATAGATATATTTAGTTTGAGAGTGACTAGGTAGCTTAAGCCAGAGAGTTGAACATTCATTAGAGTCTAAGTTGGGAACACGAGAGCAAGTAAGTTTGTTGCGCACATATACACAACATCCACCTTTGGCTTGAAACTGAGGATATAGATAGTAGGAACATACAGAGAAGGGTTCCTTTAAGTTGACTCAGACAACTGGGTTTCCGTGAGGAAAAGAAGATCAGATTTGTCAGAGGAGAGATGATGTTTCACTGATGTCTGTTGTCTGGTTGCTGTAAGTTCAAAGTGTTATCTTGACTACCTCCAAACGATTATATTTAATTTACGAGCGTCGTATCAGTGTTATAGGGTTAATTATAATACTCTATATATGTATTATGTTCCTTCCTAGAGGTTCTTCCTAAAGGGGGCCCACCTCGTTATTGTGTCTCTCTCTCTCTCTCTCTCTCTCCTCTCTCTCTGGGTTATATCCATTCGGCCCCATTCAGCCTACTGTTTTAAGACGTTTATCCCCATCCAGGTGTCGATTTCTTCCTGGCGAGTGGGAGCGAGCCAGCATACTTTGTAATACGTTTTTGCAAGCAGGCTAAATTTGTACATTTTTCGATAGCAAATTGTCTCCGGCGAAGCTGGATTTCTTCATACAATGCTGGCTAGCTATCGCTAGCCAGGAGGAAATTGACTCCTGGATGGGGATAAACGTCGTACAACAGTAGGCTGAATGGGGCCGAATGAATACAACCCGAGAAAGAGAGAAAAGTAGATAATAAAACCAGGTCATCCCCTTTAAAGTTTAGCAATATCCTCCGGTTTCAGCATTATTAAAATACACAACTGTCGTCTCACTGAAGGGTTAAGATTTAGTTACTAACATCATTAACTGAACGAAGTAGACGACGTAATCATGACTATCTGATTAAAATATCATATACAGTATAGCGTACGCTCTTCTAATGACTAATAATTTTGTTGAAACTATGAGAAACAAAAGGCCAATATTCAAATATATTTTCGTTTTAGATATGGTGGGCTAGTTTGATCAAAGTAGGTGTTGAGCGTCTCCTACTTCCCATAATTTGTTTTAAGGGGGGATGGGCGTATTAATTTCCTCATTTTGGTTCGAATCCCGGTGGATCATATATACTTTAATTAATTTCATTGGGGGTGTGGTGGTGTGATTAATAAAAATAATATTATATATATATATATATATATATATATATATATATAACAATAATTTCCTCATTTATATATATATATATATATAATAATAATTTCGCCCCTAGACCTCCATCAAGCTTAGATAAATATCCGCCCAAGACCCTCCTTCAAGATATATTTGTACATTTTTCGATAGAAAATGTCCCCGGCTCCTCCTAAAGTACTGGCTCGCTATTGCTCGCCAGGAAAATGTGGACACCTAAATGACACGAACAGTCTTAACCCTCTATTGGCGGCGCGCAACATAAGTCGAGTTAAATAAATTTGGACTATGTGGCGGCGCGCGACATAGGTCGTGTGGCAATTTCAGCACGTAATGTTGCTGAGAGAGAGAGACAAGTGGTGGCAGGAGAGTAGCGAGCGTATGACTACTCCAGACCACCGTGGCGGGCCTACTGACACGAATCCCACCCTCCTCCACCCTCTCACACTCGCTACATACTGAAATGTTTGGGGAAAGTACCGAATTACATGGTTTTTGCACTCGTGTTGCGCGGTTGTTGCACGAAAACTAGCGGTCATACAAGGATGGTTGTGGTGTCATTGGAAAGCTCTGTTTATGCCCTTTCAGGGATAGATGCTTGTTTTACGCTCTGCGTCTTATTTAGGCATGAAAATGATCACATAAACAGCTCTATTTTGGCTAAAAACACCCCGCTGGGCGGTTCATATAAATAGACCGCCTAGCCCGCCATTAAGGTGTTAATATTGACAAAGAAATGGGGCGCAAGGTCTTAAAATCGCCAAATTAATGGGACGGACGTCTTAAAATCTGAAAACTAATGGGACTAAACATGAGGAAGAAGGGGGGCCAGAAAACGACCTATCTCTCCTTAAAACTCTCTATTCTTTCACACTCTCTCTTATGGAGCATGTGGTTGGAAATCCCTACTTCTAACAAATACATACATACATCATACATACATATTATACTCTGGCACATTACCCCTTTATCACCTTTCTTTTAATTATTATTATTTTTTTATTTTTCTACTGGAGGTGGCCGAATCGAGACAGAGCCAAAATATTTCACACTAATAAAGCACGAAGCACAAAGGAGGATGGGCAAGGTGACGGAAAGGGTGGGAGGATATTTGGCACTTTTTCGCACTCTATCGATCACTAATTCGTGGACCCAGTATGTTTTTCTTCATGCAATTATAACTATCTGGATTGATTTTTGGATTGAACTTGCTTTTCAATAAATAGTATATACTGTATGTTTTGTAGTTGGTGTATAGAAAATTATATTCACAAATTCGTTTCCAGAGATATACTTCCATAATTAGAAATAAGTGAAGTCCAAGAATTTTTATGAGTGGGCTCGAGACTATGGTATCCGAGTGTACCTTACTACGGGAGTTACAGTATGTGGATTTTGTGGAGTTATTGCTATTTACGAGCGGTGTAGGTGGTGGGGTGAGAGAGAGATATATATATATATAGAGAGAGAGAGAGAGAGAGAGAGAGGGGGGGGGGGGTTCTATGTATTGTTGTTCAGCTTCTCATGTTTATTTCCTTAGCGTTTGACCTTCTGTTACCCATGACCTTGCTCACGGGATTAGGCTAACAATTGTACACAAAACGTACGTTAACGGGAGGCAGCTGGTTTTTCGAGTCCTCCTCCTCCCTCATGTTTAGCCCTATTAGTTATGAGATTTCAAGACATTCGCCTCATTAGTTTGGCGATTTTTTCAGACCTGTTTCCCCATTTATATGCCAATATTAAGACCTTTCGTGCCATTTAGGTGTCGATTTTTTTCCTGGCGAGCGATAGCGACCCTGTATTTGAAGAGGAATCGGCCTTCGGCCGGGACCTTTTTCTACCGAAAAATGTACAAATTTATATCGAAGGGGGTCTTGTGGGTGTTTTTTTTTAAAGTTTGATAGAGGTTTAGAGAGCAAACTAAACCACCTCCTTAAACCATTGAGCCTAACCAGTAAATTATACTGCACAATACCGCCTGAGCTCCCTTAAACGCAATATTGTCTTGATTTGACCAGTTAGTAGATTTGTTCCGTTGTTCAGTGAGCCTGTAACCCCTTCTGTACCGGCAACGTCTTTGTAATTTTAGTCTTGCTATATTTAGACGATTTTGTGCAATTGAAGAAGGATCTGTGGTAGTCAAAAGGGTTAAATGAAATAGCTCGAAGCCTGTTAATTGCTGGAGGGGAGGAGAGGTTTTTAGTTGATTCCCTAGACCTCCATCAAGCTTAAAATTACATCCCCTTGAGTCCCTTTCAAGATAAATTTGTACATTTTTCGGTAGAAAAATATCCCGGCCGAAGGCAGATTCCTCTTAAATTACAGGCTCGCTATCGCTCGCCAGGATAAAATCGACACCTGAATTGCACGAAAGGTCTTAATATGGGGTGAAAGTTCTTAAACTCGCTAAACTAATGGGGCAAACGTTTTATAATATCAAAAGCAATGGGGATAAACATGAGGGAGAAAGGGGTCAAGAAAAAAAAAACTCAAGTGGAGCTCTGCCCTTAACCCCTTCTGTGCCGGATACGCCTTTGTAACTTTATTCGGGCTACTATTTGACTATTTTATGCAGCTTAAAAAGGCCCCCAACAATTAAGAGGCTTCGAACTATCTGGCTTAACCCTTTCGATAACCACAGATCCTTCGTAAACTGCACAAACTCGTATGAATATTGCTAGGATATTACTACAAAGAACGTCGCCGGTACAGAAGGGGTTAAGAAACTGAATAAGATCGTCTATTAGTAGCCAGAATAATGTTAAAAGAACGTCGCCGGTACAGAAGGGGTTAAACCCTAAAGGAGTATTTGGTTGAAAAGTTTGTCTTCTTGTAATCTCTTCCCTTAAACCTCCCCCCCCCCCAAAGCCCCCCTTACTCTCCCTCTCGCTCTTTCTCTCTCTCTCTCTATAATTAGTTCATGACCACCTCGTTTGGATCGTAAGGTCTGTGTGGCCAGTGTAGCTATTTAAATTTTTCTCTCTCTCTATCTATCTCTCTCTCTCTCTCTCTCTCTCTCTCTCTCTCTCTCTCTCTCTCTCTCTCTCTCTCTCTCTCACATCTATGAAGGAATTAGTGGATTCACGTTAAAGTTTTTTCTTTTTATTTCCCCCGTCTCTCTCTCTCTCTCTCTCTCTCTCTCTCTCTCTCTCTCTCTCTCTCTCTCTCTCTCTCTCTCTCTCTCTCTGTTCTTATCTTTGTAGGAGTGGATGTGGAGAGAAAATTGGGTTTCTTTTGAGAGCCATCTGGTGGCGGCAGTGAGGGTTATGCAGGTTTGGGAAAACGGTGGGAGAGAGAGAGAGAGAGAGAGAGAGAGAGAGAGAGAGAGAGAGAGAGAGAGAGAGAGAGAGAGGAGAGAGAGAGAGAGAGATAATAAATTATAGCGCAAACGTTGAAATGATAGTTAAGCAAAACTCATTAAAACTAAGGGTAGTGGGTTTACATTATTAGCCATGTTTTAAGAAATTTATAATCTAAAAGTAGAATTTACATAAATGTAATACAAGCCATTGGTATGTAATTGATTGAAGCAAGCCTAAGAAAACTGATCAAATCAAATCCTATCCTATTCCGATGCCCCGATTCAAGACTAAAATAAATAATTAAATAAATCAACAAAACAAGTACTAAAATGTCTTACACTACACGTTCGGTACTGTGCACAAATACTATTTACCGTTCTTTAATTGATTAATTTTTACTATGTATTCATAGTAATCCTAATTATAATAATATAAGGAAATCCAAAAGCAAAATGAACCATTTAAACATTGCTTAAAATACCAATTATTAGTGAAATATTATAATAGAAACGTAATTATGAAAACTATAAATAAAACCCGAGCAAAAAAAAACAAAAATAATTCTGATAAAACCTAAGCAAACATTTTCCCAGCGAGTCAAAACGTTTTTTTAATTCCAGAAGTGCAGCTCCATTCCCAACAAAAAGGCTCCACTGCTTTCAACATGGCTTTCATCAACAATCAACTCCACACCAGTTATCTCTATATTGCTTGACTCTCTCTCTCTCTCTCTCTCTCTCTCTCACACTCACTTAAGGGAGCCCACTTCGCTTTTTTCTCTTTCTCTCCCTCTCTCGTTGGCTTGTATCCATTCAGCCCCATTCAGCCTACTGCTTTAAGTAATTTACCCCCATCCAAGTGTCAATATTTTCCTGGCGAGCGGTACCGAGCCAGCATATACTGTATATATATATCTTTGTTTTGACAGGAAGCTAAATTCGTAAATTTTTTCGATAGAAAAATGTCTACGGCAAAGCCGAATTTCTCCATACAATGCTGGCTCGCTATCCCTCGCCAGGAAGAAATTGACACCTGGATGGGGATAAACGTCTTAAAACAGTTGGCTGAAAGGGGCCGAATGTAGGGAAAGAGAAAAGGAGAGAAAGATAAAAAAAGCAGGTGACCCCCCTTAAAATCTATCCAAGTGCACGCGAACCTACAGACACCCACTTACTGTACACGGGAGCACACCTACAGGTATACACATATTTAAGAAATACACGGGCAGAAATATACCTACACCAAAATACACAGATTCTTATCATGATATACCTTGGCTTGTTCTTGGTTGATACTGACGTTTTCTGACAGCGTAGCAGAATTAGAGATAGAAGATAAGGCTGAGTTGTAGGTTGTGTTACTCAGTTACTCAGTTACTTGTTCGTCAAGGGGAATCCACGCAATGCGAGCTAAGCTCATTATTATCGCGCCTCCTTAACTGGGAATGTATTGCGTGAAATGCATGTTAAGTATTTTATGTATTGTTGAAATGGCTGTGGATGTGTGTGTAGTCTGTATTTTAGCCAATTGGCGACATCGGAAACGAAGGCTTAGGGTGGATCTGTATGGTACCATTCTCACTATAGACGGTACCATCTCGCCCGAAGGCTTAGGTAGCCATCAGCTTAGGTGAACCATATGATACCCATCTCGCCTTGTACCATTTTTGCCAACCCCAGATGGGACGTCACAACGTCGTCCACTTATTCCAGGTACCTATTTACAGCTAGGTGAACTGAGGCTAACACATGAAAGGAGACAAGCCCAATTTGTCTCCGCCCGGCCGGGGATTGAACCCCCGACCCCTCGTGTGTGAGACGAGAGCTCTACCTACTAGGCTACGGGCTGTGTGTGTGTGTGTGTGTGTGTGTGCATGTGTGTCTGTGTGTGTGTGTGTGTGTGTAGGGAATCGCCAACTACCTGGTTATTATTTTTTTTTGTATGAGATTGAGGGAGGCAAAAGGCAGAACTGCCTATAGCGAGTGCCTCCCCCATAGTTGAAAGAGTGACAGGGCCAAAATCAAGGGACGTTCGAGCCAAAATGCCGGGACACACGGAGTTTGAAGCAATTTAAGTCATAGGAAGAGGGAAAGACTGATTCTGGGAGAGAGTTCCAGAGCTCAGCTGTTGAGTAGAAGAAAGTTTGAGAGTAATGTTTCACTCTCGGGTTGGAGAGTTGCACAGAGTAGGGGTGGGATTGAGTTGCAAGACGGGTACCACGTGCCCTACGTAAAGGAGGTGGTATACACTGGGAAAGCTCTGAGGAACACTGATTATTATAGTAGCGATAGAATAGCGAGAGAGATGCAACATTGTGGTGGAGAGAGAGAGATTGCAGAGAGTTGGTGAGTGGACGGGAGTTAATGATACGAAAGGCCTTCCTTTCAACTTTGTTTAGGAGAGCGGTGTGAGAGGAACCTCCCAACACATGTGAACAATACTCAATACAAGGATGCACTATGCCCCTGTACAGAACAAGAAGCTGTGCAGGGGAAAAGAACCCCCTAAGGCGGTTGAGCACACTCAGCTTCTGGGAGGCTGCCTTAGCAAGACTGGTAATATGGTCCTTCCAACTGACAGCAGAAGAAAAAGAGACACCAAGAATATTAAGAGAAGATGAAGGATTGATTTTTGTATTGTTGAAGAATAAGGGATAGTCCTCTGGGAGTTCCTTACGGGTAGATAGATGGAGAAATTGGGTTTTGGAAGCATTAAAGGTAATAAGGTTTTCTCTTCCCCAATTGGAGATCGTATTTAGATCAGAATTTAAGAGTTCTATGGCTTCATTACGTTTGTCGTTGAGGGATTGCTGGCTGGGGCGTTTTGAAAAACTAATGGAGTAGTGTAAGGTTGAGTCGTCTGCGTATGAATGGATGGGAATTGAGGTACAGTTGAGGAGATCATTCATAAAAATTAGAAAGAGAATAGGAGATAGGACAGAGCCCTGAGGAACACCGGAGTTTATAGGGTGAGGAAGTGAACGATGGCCGTCCACAACCGCGGCTATGGAATGGCCGGAAAGGAAATTAGAGACAAAGGCACAGATGGAGGGATAGAAACCGAAGGAGGGTAGTTTAGAAATTAAAGATTTGTGCCAGACTCTATCGAAGGCTTTCGATATGTCTAGTGCAATAGAAATAGTCACACCGAAGTCCCGAAAGGAGGATGACCAAGAGTCAGTAAGATATCAAAGAAGATCACCAGTAGAGCGACCCTTAAGAATGCCATACTGGCGATCTGAGAGAAGATTATGAGAAGAGAAATGCTTAAGAAATTTGGAAGCAAGAATAGTTTCAAAAACTTTAGAAAGACAAGAGATGAGAGCAATTGGACTATAGTTGGAGGGTTGAGAGCGGTCATCCAACTTTGGGACAGGTTGAATGTGAGCAAACTTCCAGCATGAAGGGAAGGCGTTAGAGGATAGGCAGAGACGAAAGAGTTTTCCTAGGCAGGGAGTCAGCACGGAAGCACAGTTTTTGAGAACAACAGGAGGAACACCGTCCGGACCGTACGCCTTATTAGTATTAAGCCCAGAGAGGGTAGAAAGTACATCTTTAGAAGATATTAGGATATTAGGCATAAGTAAGAGAGAGGAGGGTGGAGAGGGAGGAATAGCACCGGAATCATCCAAGGTGGAGTTTCTAGCAAAAGTTTGAGCAAAGAATTTAGCTTTGTCAGAGGAAGAAATGATGGTTGTGCCATCAGAGTGGGAAATGGGAGGGAAAGACGAGGAAGAGAAATTGTTGGAGAGGTTTTTGGCTAGATGCCACAAAGCTTGGGAAGAGCTAGAGCTGGATAGTTCAGTGCATTTATTATTGATGAAAGAGTGTTTGGCAAGTCGAAGAACAGATTTGGCTTGATTCCGGGCAGAAACATAGGAAGAATGAGAGTCTTGAGTTTTAAGGCATCGGTACCGTTTGAATGCTTCCTCCTTATTGCGGACAGCAGTAGAACAGGCGTGAGTAAACAAAGATTTTTTAGTATTAGTCTGAGAGAAAGAGAATGGAATGTATGCTTCCATGCCCGGTAGGATTACCTCGGTAATGCGTTCAGCACTCTCCGAGGGTCCCCGGCCACAGAGGCAGAAATCATTCCATGGGAAATCAAAGAAGTGCCACAAGCGCCGCCGGCTAGGAGGATTGGGTGGCCGTACTGGAGAGATAGGACAGTTGACAGAGATAAGTTTATGGTCGGAGGAGCCCAAAGGAGAGAAAAGATCGACAGTATAAGAAGAAGGGTTAGAAGTTAGAAACAAGTCAAGAATGTTGGGCCGATCTCCGATGCGATCCGGGATACAGGGGGGTTGCTGAACTAACTGCTCTAGGTAATTTATGATAGAAAAGACGTAGGTTTGTTCACCAGCTGGGTCAGTAGTGTGAGAGGAGAGCCATTGGCGGTGGTGAACGTTGAAATCTCCTAAGATGGAGATTTCTGAGAAAGGAGAAATAGATAGAATATTTTCCACTGTAGAGTTTAGATAGTCAAAGAATTTGGAAAAGTTGGTAGAGTTAGGGGAAAGATAGACAGCACAGAAATATTTAGTAAGAGTATGACGTCAACCAGCGTGGGCAGAATCGCCTCTCGTTAGCCACTAGCGCTCGCCAGGGACATCGAAATGGGCTACAGTTATCTGAGAATGTTGTTCTTTCTTTCCTTGTAATCGCATAGTCACAGACAGTCCAGTGGTGGTCTTTGTTTTCGTCTGTGACGACGGGATGTATTTTATATCAATAGTAGTGATGATAATACCAGCGTGGGAATGAGAGAGACTTTCAGAGCGAGAAGGTAGTAAGTGTCTGAGTCACGAGTGCTATCCTGCCTCTCGCTCGCGATTGGCCGGCGTGTCTGACTGTGTAACGTGACACCTGCTGTCTTGAGACGTATCGGCCCGTGATTGGCCGACCATCGCGCCCTTGCGGGCTCCTGTGTAACTTGCCTCCTGCATGAGGGTCCCAAGGAGCTGTCCTCGTCAGGACAGGCTTGGCGCGCGTGCTTCTAACATCCCTTTGCATACTCTCTCCCGATCACCCCCTTTGTCACTATTTCTCTCTCTGAACTTCTTCTTTTCCATTACTTCTCGTCTTTATTCAATTACTTATCCCCTTGGGTTCTGCATACGGTTTCCATAGCCGGCCGATTGTATTGCATGTGCCGTCCTCAGAGATATTTACATGTACTTAGAATAGGTTTTGAGGGTTCTTAGTTAGTATAGGTTAAGAACTTAGTGTGTCTCCATTATTGATTTAGTGTTTCTGCTCTTTTATTTAATGCTAGACTGGGATAAGGTAACTGTAGTCGTTGTCTCCGACGTGTGTACAGTTTGTCTATACCTACACGACTTCGACCGGTCCTGTGGTAGCCTGTGTTGTCTTTTCGGTTGCGTCCTTTGCGAGTGCAGCATTGTGTTGACTGAGGGTTTTGGCCTGTTCCAGTTCCACACTTTGCTGCCTCTTTGCTTGTCTTTAGAGGGTCGCCAGGATAAAACCAGATACTTGTGATCTGGATCTATCAAGAGAGCACCCTAGTCAATTAACGTAACTTAAAGGATGCAGTCTTAAGGACTTCGCTAGGCTACGAGCCCGTCTTGCTCAACCCCAGTTCCTTACCTAGAGTATCCCAGCTAGACATTATTAATCGAGTAGACACTTATTAGTATTTAATATAAGCTCTTTGATATGTACGCATTATTATTCACAGCATTTATTAGTCTAGGTTGTTGTTGAGTTGCACAACCATAGCAGACTGTTTCGTTGATGAGGAAGTACTTCTTTTAGTGTCGAACATTGCTACCGCTGCGCATTTATAGTATTCTCGTGCCAGTTATCATTATATGTCCTATCTTTTAGTGTATTCGATTTACACGTGCTTGTGTCCTGCCTCCTGCCTTTATATAGTTCAAGATTAGATACAAGCATCTTATGAGCATCAGACTTTCTTCAGAAGTTTCCAGGTCTATGCTGTAGGACTATACTTCACTTTCTTTCAGATAGGAATGAAGAGTTTATTGTTGTTTAGAGTAACTGTATTGAAGCATCTTTTTTGTTGTATTAAATCTTGCAGTGATTTAATTGATCTTTCCATAGATTCCTTTTTTATGCATGTTTACATAACTTGCATCTTCTTTGTCATCAGGCTATACCAGTGTGGGTTAGCCTGAAGTAGAGTACATTTATGCCCAGTTAAGGATACCCCGCTATCGCAGATTAACTCTGGAGGGTATAAGTGTTTTGTTCGCCGGCATATAAGTTCGAGGGTTTGGATCTAGCGTACCATTGTTGCATAGTGCCCTATTACTAGTCCAATCATTAAGTGCCCTTGTTCTATTCGTAGCCCCGGTCGTAACAGAGAATGACAGGAAAGTTTGAGCCATAAAGTTGATATAGGCTACAAATATAAATAGTTAAGGGGAGATGGGCCATTTGTCTGGTCCCCTTTCTTCCTCATGCTTATCCCCATTAGTTTTGAGATTTTAAAACGTGTGTCCCATTAGTTTGTCGATTTTAAGACCTTTCACCCCATTTCTTTGTCAATTTTAAAACCTTTCGTGCCCTTTAGGTGTCGATTTTTTTTCCTGGCGAGCGATAGCGACCCAGTAATTGTGGAGGAACCGGCCTTCGGCCGTGACATATTTCTACCGAAAAATGAACAAAGCAATTTCGAAGGGGAATCTAATGGATGCTTTTTAAGTTTGATGGAGGTCTAGGGAGGAAACTAAAATAAATAAATTAATATATAAATAAATAGACCCCCCAAAATAACCAGTGTTCCCTTAAGAAATAATAAATGTCACGCTTCCACAATTTAGAACTGTAATTATCTCTGACAATGGTGAGTTTTCCAGAAATCACAATGATGTCTATCTATCTATCTATTGCCTGACGCCGTGATCCCCGAAGGGGTGGCCACGAACGAACCGTCCCCATGCACCTCTGTCCCCAGTCAGTCGACGCCCCTCCCCCCAACCAGCACCGCCTTCGTTCATGTACTTCCTCACTCCATCCTTCCACCTCTCATTCGGTCTACCTCTCCCTCTCTGTCCCTCCACCTCGCTCTCGTACACCCTCTTAGTCATTCTCACAATGATGTACTATAGTTTATTCGCTGTAAGTAGGCGAGACATCATTACCTCTATCCTCTGTAACTCAATAATGACTAGAGTAATTAAGCTAATATTTCTCCCATTTGGGAAGAGTCAGTCAAGGAATAGATGTGGAAATATACAGACAATTTGCTCTATCCCTTTTTGAGTTATAGAGGATACAGGTTATGATTTTTTGCCTACTTACAGCGAATAGACTATAGTCCTTGTGGGTCTATTGTATTGTGACTGTCTGTAAGTAATATATTTCAATTGCGTATTCACTAAATTCAGTAACTTCAGTAAGTATCTGAATACAATTGAACGACTGTTAAGCTCTCCACCAATCCTTAAGGGGGGTCACCGACTTTTTTTAATCTTTCTCTCCTTTTCTCTCTTTCCCTGGCTTGTATCCATTCGGCCCCATACAGCCAACTGTTTTAAGACGTTTATCCCCATCTAGGTGTCGAATTCTTCTTGGCGAGCGATAGCGAGCCATCATTGTATGGAGAAATCCAGCTTCGCCGGAGATATTTAGCTTGCTATCAAAACAAAAATATATATATGCTGGCTCACTACCGCTCGGCAGGAAATTATTGACACCTGGATGGGGGTAAACGTCTTAAAACAGTAGGTTGAATGGGGCCGAATGGATACAAGCCAAAGAGAGAGGGAGAGAAAGAGACAAAAAGACAGATGGGCTGCCTTGAATATCACTGAATGAGGCTCCAATTTCATAATAGTCCAAAACTCGCCAGTGGTCAATGTGGCTAGCTTTTCCATTGTCAACATAAGGAACACTGGTTACGGCGGACTATGCCTTTTGTCCGTTTCTTTCACTGAGGAGGACAAATACAATCTACTCAAGCCTTCAAGAGACTGGTTGACAAAAGAATAAATTAATAGAAATAAATAAATAAATAAAGAAAAAATAAATCTGAATAAATTAAGGTTATATATATGTTTTCTTCTCTTTTCGCTCTCTCTCTCTCTCTCTCTCTCTCTCTCTCTCTCTCTCTCTCTCTCTCTCTCTCTCTCTCTCTCTCTCTCTCCTCTCCTCTCTCTCTCTCTCTCTCTCTCTCTCTCTCTCTCTCTCCGCCCCGGACCTTAATCTCCGGTGAAAGGTGGTCCGTGTCCCGTATCTCATTTTCCTTACCTCCTCCTCCACGCTCCCTCCCGGCTGGGATAATAAAGGTAGTGTGCATATTAAGTGTTTCCGAGAAGTCTTCATCTTTCATTGGTTTTATGTTGTATTTGTTCTAGTGTGCGTGTGTGTTTGTGTGTGTGTGTGTACAAAGGAGTACAAAGGAAATCAAGCAACAAAGTTCTAGTGACCCTTCTAGGCTGCATGTCCTCCAAAACACTGAGGATCAAGTGTCCAAACAGTGGTTTAGAGTGGGTATGGGAACATTGGAAAGGGAACTACTGCCCTGGAACTAATGTCCGTGACAGGATTGGGAAGTTAGTAGGGGACAGATGGGTTAGTAAGGGGAGGTGTGGTGGAGTGGTCTTGCCACTGGCCTGGTAATCCAAAGGTCCCGGGTTCAAATCCCGATGTATCAATGGGAAGATATTATTGGGATGGAATTTGTGCTCTACCTGGTATCAGTGCATTACCACAAGCCCACCGAAACGTCAATAAAATACCCTCATTGTTCCCTGATTAAATAGCACTGTATGAATATTCCCATATTCAAAATAAGCTATAGGGGTGCAATGCCTGGTGAGTTATCTGCTCAACAGGTGGCGTTGTGTGTGTGAAAGTGTGAGAGTCCGAGTGTAGGGGGTGAGACAGTGAAACACGGGAACGAGGTGGCTTCAGAGATGGGGTCGTTTCGGGCCATGAGTGAGCACCGTGCCTCATGTGAAGGCAAGATGGCAGGTGCTCGTTGTACTCTACGTGCTTCACATGTCTCACTCCCTAGACTGGAACAAGACCTCACAGGCTTCACTGTTCATTGTAAAGCGGTGAATGTTAAGGCTCTCAGCCTATGCCCGAGAGGAAGTAAGTTGGAATATAGAAAAAAAAAAAAAAAAAAAAAAAAAAATGGGGGAAGGATAAAATAAAGTTATTCATTTACAAAACGCTGTCAGTCGCGGGTTTGATGCGAGATATTTGTCTAGGCGAAGTTTAAATGAATCAACGGTGTTGCAGTCTATAACATCTCGGGGAAGCCAATTCCGTAAGTTGACAACTCGATTGAGGAAGATTTTCTTAGCTTCGTGTGAGTTAAAAGATTTACCAACAATTTTGCACCCGTTTCCCCGCGTGTAATTAGATTGGTCGATAGTGAAGTACTTACTACAGTTCATATTGTCGATGCCTTTGATGATTTTGAACACTTGAATTAAGTCGCCTCTTAATCTGCGCTGGGTTAAAGGAAATATATTTATTTCTCTAAGACGCTCCTCGTATGGTTTGTTCTTTAGGCTAGGTATCATTTTGGTAACTCTACGTTGAACTCGTTCTAGCTTTTCTATAGCTTTTTGGTAATAAGGGCACCAGGATTGAACACAGTATTCCAGAAGAGGGCGGACTAATGAATTGTAAAGGTTTAGGATAACGTCTTTGGATTTATGCTCAAATAACCTGCCTATAAAGTCATTTATTTTGTTTGCCTTCTTAACAACTTCTGAACATTGTTGACTCGGTTTTAGGTTACTCGATATTGTTACTCCTATTTCGGTTTCTCTGTTTACATTCTTAAGCTGAGTGCCATTCATCAAATAGTTTGCTTTCTCATTTTGGTATCCGATATGTAGTACTTTACATTTATCCGTGATTGAAACTCATTTGCCAAATTTGGGCCCAACATGACAACTTATCTAGATTGTGTTGCATATCGTCAACTTGTTCTTTTGAGAGTACGCTATTTGCAATTTTTGTATCGTCAGCAAATTTTGAGATTGTACAGGTGAGACCCTCATAAATGTCGTTGATGTAAATTAGAAAGATAATTGTGTGTGTTTGTGGGTGGGTTGGTTGGTGGGTAGGTAGGTCTGTGTGTGTGGGTGGGTGGGTGTGCTATCCCTTCCTTTTGTCACATAATATAGGTATAATAGTGTAGTTACAAGCAGCCTCGTAGGGATCAATATGTCTGTTGTTCCTTGTTTTCTTTTGTTATTCCTTTGTACTCGTGGGTAAGATGATGATGATGATGACGATAATGATGATGATGATGACGATAATGACGACGATGTTGATGACGATGTTGACAATGATGATGATGATAATGATGACGACGATGATAACAATGATGATGATGATGATGATGATGATGATGATAATGATGACGATGATGATGATAATGATGATGATAATGATAATGATGCTGATGTGGTGATGTGGTTAGGAGTGACAAACGAGGCCATACAATATCAGGTTAGACGTTTCCATTATAGGACGACCTTTTAAGGCGGGAGGGTTGCTTTTTCTGGACTCCCTTCTCCCTCATGATTAACCCCTGTATTGGATTTGAATGTGTTCATTTAATTAGTTTGACGATTATAAGACCTTTCACGCCATTTTTTTGTGAATAATAGGACCTTTCGTGCCATTTAGGTGTCGATTTCATCCTGACGAGCGGCAGTGAGACTGTCATTTTAGGAGGAATTGGCCATGGGCCGGGACATTTTGTACCGAAAAATTTACAAATTATTTCGAAGGGGGTATAAGGGGAGTTTTTGTTTTGTTATGCTTGATGGAGGTCTAGCGAGGAAACTAAATATAAATATATAAATATATATATAAATATATATATATATATATACAGTATATATATATAATATATACATATATATACAGTATATATATATATATATATATATATATATATATATATATATATATATATATATATAACAACAGACCAATATATCAACTATCCTCCCTTAATTTCTTCCCCCCAAAAGGTGATGATATAACAACTCATCCACGGCACTATGACGGCAGCTCATTACAATCCCTGCAAATTCGACTAACATTCTAAGGTTACCCAGAACCGGTGACATCTTTTGCATGGTATTCAGCTTACGAAGGACGTGTATACAATAAAAGGGTACAGAACATCTTAATTAATCCTCTTAGCTACCACACATCCTTCTTAAGATTCATACAACCGTCTCAATGTAGCTTGAATCCAATAAAAAGGCGTCGCTGGTACAGAAAGGGTTAAGGTAATTTAGGACTACCGGTTAACGTTTTCATTATTGAGTGACGCGTTCTCTCGTTATGCTCTATTATTAGGCCAATGTACAGTCGCGCTAATAAATCATGTTCCAGCTGGCATTACGTTTGGCTTGCTATGTGCTCTATTAATGTCTGTCAGATGTTGAATAGGGTGGGTAAGTGTAGGAACATGTTTGTATATTCCACTCGATATGAAGAAATGAAGCTTAAATATTGCTGATTCCAATTATTGATCAAAACATACTTGGTGCCGAGACATCACTTATTAGCGCGACTGTACCAGGTTCATAAGGAAGCTATGGGAGACAAAGTTATTTGAAACAAATTATACCATTTTCATTGTAAGAGGTCCTATGTAACCTAAATAAAATCGTCTATAGTATATATTTTTTTCCAGCTGAGGGTAAATTGCCATGTTCGTATCTAGGTTACTCAGCTATTACGTGGATTTTGTAGCGAAATAGATTGTGAATTATGAAAACTTGGCTTTACTACGACGCAGAATCATAGCAGTATCATATTTTGTCATTAAGTATCGATAAATCCGATGCTAAGGGATTCATTTTATCCTCACATTTTTCATTAAGTATCGATAAATCCGATGCTAAGGGATTCATTTTATCCTCACATTTTTCATTAAGTATCGATAAATCCGATGCTAAGGGATTCATTTTATCCTCACATTTGTCATTATGTATCGATAAATCCGATGCTAAGGGATTCATTTTATCCTCACATTTGTCATTATGTATCGATAAATCCGATGCTAAGGGATTCAATTTATCCTCACATTTGTCATTATGTATCGATAAATCCGATGCTAAGGGATTCAATTTATCCTCACATTTTTCATTAAGTATATATCGATAAATCTGATGCTAAGGGATTCATTTTATCCTCACATTTTTCATTAAGTATCGATAATTCAGATGCTAAGGGATTCATTTTATCCTCACATTTTTCATTAAGTGTCGATAAATCAGATGCTAAGGGATTCATTTTATCCTCACATTTGTCATTAAGTATCGATAAATCCGATGCTAAGGGATTCATTTTATCCTCACATTTTTCATTAAGTATCGATAAATCCGATGCTAAGGGATTCATTTTGTCCTCACATTTTTCATTAGTATCGATAAATCAGATGCTAAGGGATTCATTTTATCCTCAGTTGGAATTAAACTGAGTAGTAATATAATCAAATAGAAAATAAAAATAAAAATTGGAAAAACGGGGATGGGGCCTGAGCATATAGATAGAGAGATAGATAGATAGACAGAGAGATAGTAATAGCAAGAATACAGTATACTGAAGAAACGCGTCACGCTGCTGGAAGTGTTCAGATGACACTGGTAATTAGGATGAACGGTTTGATTGTATAGTACTGGTTGATTCGACAGGCAACCAGTCACATTCTACCGAAACCATTACTAAGGGAAATATAGTCACCATTAAGACACAAATAATACAAGAGAGAGAGAGAGAGAGAGAGAGTGAGAGAGAGAGAGGAAAGAAAGACAGAAAGAAAGAAAGAGAAGAAAAACAGATAGAAAGAAAACGAAAGAAAAACGACAGAGAGAGAGAGCGAGAAAAGAAAGCAAGAAAGAAAGAAGAAAGAATGAAAGACTGAAAACGAAAGCAAAAAGAAAGAAAGAGAGAGAGAGAGACAGAAAGAGAGAGAGAGAGAGTGAGAGAGTAAGAGTATCATAGAATAGTACTCACCACCTCCGCCCCCCCCCCCCCTTCACCTGCCAGCAGCACCACTCACCTGTGGAGTAAGCAAAGTAATATTAGGAAGGGAATATGGGTTCTCTAAGAATATTGCATTATGTATATACTGTATAATTATAATAATTGCAGGATATGGTTAACCTTTGAGAGAATATTTTAATTACGAGACTAATTATGAATTTTGGTACAACAATTACTACTAATACAACAGACAACAGCGACAACAACTACTACTACTACTAATAGTAATAAATAATAATGGTAATAATACAAATAATAATAACAATAATAATAATAATAATAATAATAATAATAATAATCATATATTATTTAGTAATAATAATAATAATAATAATAATAATAATAATCATATATTATTTAATAATAAATATCGTTATTGCCATAATTATAATACCGTGCTAATATTATCAACATTTTACTTTACCATTATTTACAGTATAGTATCTAAAGTTCCTTACAGATGTCGTATTCATAGAATCAGTTAAGTAACTAAGAATCTACCTTATGAAGATAGGTCATGCAATTAAACCTCTCGCTATCCTGTGGACTCGGGGGTTGCCGTTTAGCATTCAGAAATAGAGTTATCTCAATCTCATAATTACCTCTCCAAAATTAGTTTTCTGCCCACAGCTCACTCAAAGACAACTGCAGAGGTTGAAGTAACCAAACTAAAGGTTTTCAAATACCCCTGATAGTCACAAAGGCTTTTAAGTAGTATAAAAATCGCTATGTGGAAATAACGCTTAATTATCCCAGAAAGGGAGCAAATCGCGTCCTGTGCGTGGAAGGGTTAATTTATGGAACATAACATTAATATTAAGCCTATATATCATCTATACTGGTAAGGTCAGATTAATCAAGGTTTCTTTATTGATATTCCCTGGACCTCTTTCTTTTCTAATGATGCACACTCCACCTTGAGCCACATACAAGATTTTGTAAAAATTGGAATGGAAACTTTTATTCCTCATCAAAAGTACAGTAAAAGATCTAATTCACCTAAATGGTTTGACCATAATTGTGCTAGAGTAACTGAACAAAAAACAATAGCCTACAATGCATACACAAGATAAAAAACACATGAAGCCTTTAATTACTTTAGAAACATCAGAAATCATGCCAAACTGTATTAAACCTAACTAAATCAAACTTTCTCCGCAAGCAGGCAAATAAACTTCTAAATAATCCAAATGATAACCAAATATTTTGGTCTACTCTTAACTCATTTTAATCCAACTTCACTACTGCTTCATCCATTCCACCATTAAAATCTCCGACTGGCAATCTTGTAAGTGACCCACGAGGTAAAGCTAACCTTCTTGCGGATATTTTCTCCCCCAACTCAACCTTAGATGAAATAAATCAAGATGTCCCTGTACTTAATTTTAATTCGCCTGAAATTCCCTCACTTAAGATCCACACCAGACATGTCAAACTATTTTGCAGAATCTCTCGGTAGATAAGGCTCCTGGTCCAGATGAAATTCCTCCAATAGTACTTAAGAATTGCTCCTTGGTGCTCGCTCCTGTATTGGCAAAAAATTTCCGTCTGTGTACTCATACCTCATGCTTCCCAGTACCCTGGAAAGAAGCAAACATCCATCCAGTTCCTAAAAAAGGTGCCTCTTCAGATCCATCAAACTACAGGACAAATAGCTATAACTTCCACTCTTGGTAAAGTCTTGAAATTATATTAAATAATCACATAATTAAGCATCTTGAGAATAATATTAATCAGTGATAGGCAATATGGTTTTAGACGATTGTCGATCAACTGCAGACATGCTTTTGCCTTCTTGCGCATCAAATCAACCAAGCTACAGGACCAACATGGTGAAACACATACAATAGCACTGGATATATCAAAGGCATTTGATAGAGTCTGGCATCAATCCTTATTGTCGAAGATGTCACACTACGGCCTTGCATCATTAGTTCCACTAATTTCTTCTTATCTTCATAACAGAAAAATATGTGTAATGGTAGATGGCCTTTATTCTCAATTTCACTCAATAAATGCTGGTGTTCCCCAGGGATCAGTTTTGGCCCCAATTCTCTTCCTCATTCATATCAATGATCTCATATCTACCACTCATAATCCAATACATTCCTAGGCAGATGACTCAACACTCCACAGTTCCTTCACATTTACCAGTTCTTTCACCCAACCTGATCTTATAAATTCAAAAATAAACACTGCAATTTCTCTGAACCAGGACCTTTCTAGAATTGATGGATGGGGACAAAAGAATCTAGTTTCCTTTAATGCACAGAAAACCAAGTACATTCAATTTTCTAACCGACAGAATCTCACTGACTCCCATATATTTTGTAATGATGTAAATATTCCCACTTCCCCTAGTATTGACATTCTCGGTGTAACATTAACTACTAACTTGAGCTGGACACATTATGTTAGAAGCATTGCTAAGAATGCCTCTAAAAAACTGGGACTCCTGTACAGAGTTCGAGAATTCTTCACTGGACGAGCAGTTGGCCGTGATATATAAAAGTCATGTGCGTTCTCAGATGGATTACTGTTCACCTCTGTGGGGTGGAAGTGGAGTGGTTGCATTGAGGCAGTTGGACAAAATTCAAAATAAAGCTATTAGATTAATCAATAACCCTGCAATCACAGGACCTTCCTACATTATCCATACGAAGAAACGTTGCATCCCTTGCATTATTCTACAGATATTTTCACAGCAATTGTTCCGAGGAACTTGCTTCAATTGTGCCGCCTCTCCATCTTTCCCCGTAGAACTAGGGCACCTGAGAGTGCCCATGAATTTACACTTTCTCCTCCACAATGCAGGACTTCTGCTTATCAGAATTCATTTATCCCCAGAGCTACTACTCTTTAGAATTCACTTCCCTCGAATTGCTTTCCACAAACTTACAATCTACAAATGTTTAAATCCAGTTGTTACAAACATTTTATGAATGGAGGATGCCTTTAGGCACATGGACCTTTTTGTTTTATCTGTGTTTTTCCTTCCTCCGTTCATTGTCTCTTTAAAAAAAAAAAAAAAAAAATCACGCTCTAATTTTCACCCTATCCAAGTACTCACCGGAAAAAAAGCCTTATATGGTGTAGGTACAGTCGCCCTAATAAGTGATGTCTCGGCACAGAGTATATTTGGATCAATAATTGGTATCAACAATATTTAAGCTTCATTTCTTCATATCGAGTGAAATATACAAACATGTTCCTACACTTACCCACCCTATTCAACATATGACATACATTAATACAGCACAGAGCGAGCCAAACGGAATGGCAGCTGGTACATGACTTATTAGCGCGACCGTACATCACTACTAGACTAATTTAATCTTACTGATTATATATATAACTTACACAGGTTAGTTGCGAATATACAGTATACTGTATATACTACAACGAGGACCCCTTTCTAATACTCAAAGAAACCATAAATAGCTCTCTGACTGCCAATATATTTCCTGTATACAGATATTCCTTAAGGGAGCCCACCTCGCTTTTTTGCTCTTTATCTCCCTCTCTCTTTGGCTTGTATCCTTTCGGCCCCATTCAGCCTACTGTTTTAAGACGTTTATCCCCATCCAGGTGTCAATATTTTCCTGGCGAGCGGTAGCGACCCAGCATATATATATTTTTGATTTGACAGCAAGCTAAATTTGTACATATTTCGATGGACAAATGTCTACGGCGAAGTCGGATTTGTCCATACAATGCTGGCTCGCTATCGCTCGCCAGGAAGAAATCGACACCTGGATGGGGATAAACGTCTTAAAACAGTTGGCTGAATGGGGCCAAATGGATACAAGCCAGGGAAAGAGAGAAAAGGAGAGAAAGATGAAAAAAGACAGTGACCCCCCTTAAGAAAAGCTAGGTCACGACTTCCTCCTATCCCCGCCTTGACATATTTCCTTTTACTGGCAATAAACTGTATATATCCTTTACACAGGGACACATTAATTCCTGTACAGTACCAGGGACGTCCTTTTCATCATATTCTGGCAACTATTAGAGGGTTTTATTCAGCTTAGGAAGGACGTCTATCAATATTAAGACTTCAAATTATCTCAACCAGTCCATTTAACTACAACAGAACCTTCCTAAGCTGCATAATATCGTCTAAATATAGCTAGAATAAAAGGTAACACACGTCGCTGGTACTCAAAGGGTTAATTCCCCGGCCAAGAGGATTTGCTCGGGGATAGAGAGAGTAATGCGTGGGGGGGGGGGGTAATCGTTTGGGCCCCCACACCAACTGGGAGAAGGAAGGAAGGAAGGAAGGAAGAAAGGAGGAGGAGGAGGAAGGGTGGAGGAGGGGAGAGATGGAGGAAAGAGGAGAAGGAAGGAAGGTTGTAGGAGGAGGAAGGAAGAGAGGGAAGAAAGAGAGGAGAGACGGAAGGAAGAAGGAAGGTAGGAAAAGGAGGAAGGAAGAGAGGGAGGAAAGAGAAGAGACGGCGGAGAGAAGAGGAAGGAAGGAAGGGAGGAGGAGGAAGGAAGAGAAGGAGGACAGAGGAGAGACAGAAGGAAGATAGGTAGGTAGGAGGAAGGCAGAGAGGGAGGAAAGAGGAGAGACGGAAGGAAGAAGGAAGAGAGGAGGAAGAAGGAACAGAGGAGGAGGAAGGAAGAGAGGGAGGAAAGAGGAGAGACTGAAGGAAGAGAGAAGGAAGGAAGGAACAAGGAGGAAGGAAGAGAGGGAGGAAAGAGGAAAGACGGAAGGAAGAAGGTAGGAGAAAAAGGAGAGAGGAAGGAAATAGGTAGGAGGAAGGAAGAGAGGGAGGAAAGAGGAAAGACGGAAGGAAGAAGGTAGGTAGGAGGAAGGAAGAGGGGGAGGAGAGACGGAAGGAAGGAAGGTAGGTAGGAGGAAGGAAGAGAGGGAGAAAAGAGGAGAGACGGAAGGAAGGAAGGTAGGTAGGAGGAAGGAAGAGAGGGAGGAGAGAGAGGAGAGACGGAAGGAAGGAGGAAGAGAGGAGGAGGAGGAAGAAAGAGAGGGAGGAAAGAGAAGAGACGGAAGGAAGAAGGAAGGAAGGAAGGTAGGTAGGAGGAAGGAAGAGAGGGAGGAGAGACGGAAGGAAGAAGGAAGGAAGGAACTAGTAGGAGGAAGAGAGGGAGGAGAGACGGAAGGAAGAAGGAAGGAAGGAAGGTAGGTAGGAGGAAGGAAGAGAGGGAGGAAAGAGGAGAGACGGAAGGAAGAAGGAAGGAAGGAAGGTAGGTAGGAGGAAGGAAGAGAGGGAGGAGAGAGAGGAAAGACGGAAGGAAGGAGGAAGAGAGGAGGAGGAGGAAGAAAGAGAGGGAGGAAAGAGAAGAGACGGAAGGAAGAGAGGAGGAGGAGGAAGGAAGAGGAGGAGGCAAGAGAAGAGACGGCGGAGAGGAGAGGGAGAAATGATGGAAGAATGGTAGAGTTAGTAATACCGTGGGTAATTATTTATTAGCGGGCACGTCTGCTAGAAGAAGGAAGGAAGGAAGAAGAAGTAGGAAGGAAGTAAATAGAGTGAGAGGGGAATATAACACGGGAGGGGAAGGGAGAAGCAACGAAGGAAGACGAGAAAATGGAAAAAAAGGAAAGAAGGGGATGAATAAGGTTAAAGAAAGGATAGAAGGAAGAGAGAGGGAAAACAAATCATGGCAAGGAAAGACGGAGGGAGTGATGGAGTAACGTTAAGGGGGGTCACCGGCTTTTATGTCTTTCTCTCCATTTCTCTCTTTCCCTGGCTTGTATCCATTCGGCCTCATTCAACCAACTGTTTTAAGACGTTTATCCCCATCTAGGTGTCGATTTCTTCCTGGCGAGCGATAGAGAACCAGCATTGGTATGGAGAAATCCGGCTTCGCCGGGGACATTTTTCTATCGAAAAATGTACACATTTAACTTGCTGTCAAAACAAAAATATATATATGCTGGCTCGCTACCGCTCGCCAGGAAAATATTGACACCTAGATGGGGGTAAACGTCTTAAAGCAGTAGGCTGAATGGGGCCGAATGGATACAAGCCAAAGAGAGAGGGAGTGCAAGAGAAAAAAGCGAGGTGGGCTCGGATAAAGAGAGTAATGGTGACGGTGATCGCTACGGCCGGCACGTAACCTGAAAGAAGAAGAAGAAGAACATAGGAAAAGGAAGACACGAAGGGTATAGTCTATTTTTTTCCAGCTGATGGTAAATTGAATCCCTTAGTAGCTGATTTCTCGATACTTAATGGATATATATGAAACTACTATGGTTGTGTGTCGTATTAATGCTAAGTTTTCATAATTAACATCATATTTCGCTACAATATCTACCTTATAGCTGAGTAACACAGATAATAATATGACAATTAATAAAGCATGGAAGGATAAACACAAGGGTACACTGCAAAAACATGTACACTTAATTGTAAGAAAATGGTACACATACACAGGTGTCTTCCTTTTAATGGTACACATACACAGGTGTCTTCCTATTATCTATTAATTTTGCAACATATAACTGATTAGAACACCTTATATGTTCCAATTCTTGGTACAATTAAGTGTTAAATGTTACAGTGTAGTAGAGGAGGAGGAAGAGAATGTGGAAGAAGGGACAGTAAAAGATAGAAGAAGGAATGAGTGTATGAGAGTACAAAGGAGTACAAAGGAAATCAAGCAACAACAGATCTAGTGACCCTTCTAGGTTGCTTGTCCTCCAAAACACTGAGGATCAAGTGTCCAAACAGTGGTTTAGAGTGGGTAAGGGAACATTGGAAAGGGAATTACTGCCCTGGAACTAATGTCCGTGGCAGGATTAGGAAGTTAGTAGGGGACAGATGGGTTAGTAACTGAGGGGGGGATAAAATAAAGTTATTCATTTACAAACGCAGTCAGTCGCGGGTGATGCGAGATATTTGTCTAGGCGGAGTTTAAATGAATCAACGGTGATGCAGTCTATAACGTTTCGGGGAAGCCCATTCCACAAGTTGACAACTCGATTGAAAAAGAAATTCTTAGATTCGTGTGAGTTAAAAGATTTACCAATAATTTTGCAACCGTTTCCCCGTGTTGTAATTAGATGGGTCCGATAGTGAAGTACTTACTAACAGTTCATATTGTCGATGCCTTTTTGATGATTTTGAACACTTGAATTAAGTCACCTCTTAATCTGCGCTGGGTTAAAGGAAATAGATTTAATTCTCTAAGACGCTCTTCGTATGGTTTGTTCTTTAGGCTAGGTATAATTTTGGTAACTCTACGTTGAACTCGTTCTAGCTTGTTTATATCTTTTTTGGTAATAAGGGCACCAGGATTGAACGCAGTATTCCAGAAGAGGGCGGACTAAGGAATTGTAAAGGGTTAGGATAACTTCTTTGGATTTTTGCTCAAATGACCTGACTATAAAGCCAATTATTTTGTTTGCCTTCTTAACAACTTCTGAACATTGCTGACTCGGATTTAGGTTACTCGATATTGTTACTCCCAGATCGGTTTCTCTGTTTACATTCTTAAGCTGAGTGCCATTCATCGAATAGTTTGCTTTCTCATTTAGGTATCCGATATGTAGTACTTTACATTTATCCGCATTGAAACTCATTGCCAAATTTGGGCCCAACATGACAATTTATCTAGATTGTGTTGCATATCGTCAACTTGTTCTTTTGAGAGTACGCTATTTGCAATTTTTGTATCGTCAGCAAATTTTGAGATTGTACAGGTGAGACCCTCATCTATGTCGTTGATGTAAATTAGAAAGAGAATTGGTCCTAGTACCGATCCCTGGGGTACCCCGCTACTTACATTGGTCCATTTAGATGCCTTACCGTTTATGACTACTCTTGCTTTCTGTCGCTGAGCCAATTTTCGATCCATTTCAACACACCGTCTTGTATTCCATGCGCTTTTAGTTTTAGCAGTAAACGTTTGTGGGGAACTTTGGTCAAAGGCCTTTTGAAAATCAAGGTATATAATATCTACAGCTTTACTCTCAATCGTAGAGGTTGAGGATATCGTGGAAGAAGTCTAAGAGGTTTGTTAAACAGGAAACGTTTTTTACGGAAAGCCGTGTTGAGTATCTTTAAGTATGTTATTTTCCTCTAAGTGATTTACGAGTCTGTCTCGTATGACCGTTTCTAGCATTTTACAAACAACTGAGGTTAAGCTAATTGGACGATAATTACTGGGTAGGGATTTGCTGCCTTTTTTGAATATCGGTGTTACGTTGCTAGTTTCCACTGATCGGGCATAGTTCCAGACTGCAAGGATTTATTGAATAGTAATGTCAGTGGTTTGGAGAGCTCATCCTTAGCTTCCTTTAGAACTCTAGGCGAGATTGTATCAGGTCCAGGCGTTTTATTTACCTTGAGTTTATCTAAACAATTCAATACTTCTCTCTCTGTAACGGTGATATTGCTTAGAACATCTGAATTATCAATCTGAATCGGCGATGGTGTAGGGATATCACTGAGGTCTTCTGTTGTAAAAACTGATGCAAAGAAGGTATTGAGGGCATTACTCATTTGTACTTCGTCTTTGGTGTATTCTCCATTTTCATCGACTAACGGTCCAACAGTTGAAGTAACTTTTTTCTTTCTGATATAACTATAGAATTCTTTCGGGTTTGTTTTACTTTGATTCGCAATAGGTAACTCTAAGGTCTTTTTACTTTGCTTAATTAACTTTTTGGCTTTGCGTCGTAGCTCTACAAATTTCAGCCGTTCTTCGTCATTTTGTGAGGATTTTAATCTATCATTAGCAAATTTTTTAGCAAGCAGGCAGTTTGAAATATCTTTATTCCACCATTTGGGCTTATTATTATGGCCTGGACGCCGTATTTTCGATGGTATGCAGTCTTGCACTGCTTTTAGGTAAGTGGCTTCGAATAACTTCCAAGATGTATTTATGTCGTTATTGTGAATTAAAAAGTTCCAGTCAGTTTCTTTAAACATAGCTCTAAGTTTATGGAAGTTTGCTTTCTTGAAATTAGGGACTTTTTCGATGCTACTATTTGGTTCGTTACTAGTAAACTTTAAAGTGAAAGTTATCGTACGATAAGGGGATAGAGAAGGGATAGTGAAGGGGATAGAGAACTTGAGAAGAGATACGGCAAGGGGGGACAGAAGTAAACAATCCAGGTAGAGGTATTCCAAGTCTCAAGCTCAAGGTAATAGTTTTGGCCTAAACACGAGCTGTAGTTTGTTTGTTAATGGAACAAAGGACAGGTAAAAAGAAGGATGAGAGGAAGGGAATAGGGGGGGGGGTAAATTACAGGGAATGATAGGAAGGAAGAGTGATGGAAATAGGGTAGAAGAATTTTGCCAAGATGAAAGACGAAAGGGAAAAAATAGAAGAAAGAGAGACAGAAGAACAAATTAGAATAAAATCAAAGAACGGGGAGAGACGAACGAAAGCTAAGGAAGAAGACAGGAAAGGAAACAAAAGAGAGAAAAGGACAAAACAGGGAAAGGCAGAGGATTTACTAATGCTGGAGTGAGCGTTTGGACCTGCAAGCAATATGACGTCACGAGAGGAGAGGGGAGGGCAGGTAGAAGAAAGACAGAAGGCAAATACATGGAAAGGGAGAATGGATGGAAGACAGATGGCAGAGACAAAACAAATAGAAGGAGGGGGAGAGAAGAACGAAAACAAGGAGACAAAGAGAGGAAAGGAACAGATAACAAATATAGCAAACAGAGGGAAAAGAAGGATTTGAGAGTGTAATGCTGGGGCGAGGGTTAAGATTTGCTAGCAATTTGACGTCATGAGAGGGGACAACTGGGAAAAAGGAGAGAGAGAGTAACAGGGAAAGCATGAAAGGAGTGGAGAGAGGGAATAAAGGAGAGAGAGAGAGCATGAAGGGAATGGGAAGAAAGCAGAAGAAGGAGGAGAGATAAACGGAAGCAAGGAAAGGGGAGGATACGCTATAATAGGGGTCAGATAGCTATGAAGGAAGGGAGGGAATCAGGAGGAGGGAAAAGATAGTAGAAGGTAGGTAGATGGAAATGGGAAGAACACAGAAACAGGGAGAAAGAGGATCGGCAGCAAGTATGGAGGAGTACCAATGAGGACACATATGCCTGATGGCATCAGTTCCTCATTGACACAAAGGATGTGAATATATGCAATTTTGTAATTATACTGTATTCAACTGTTGTGTAAATAAAATATTTTGAATTGAATTGAATTGAATTGAAGGAAAGGAGAAAGAAAGCAACAAAACAGGGAAAGGGAAGTGATTTACTAGCGCTAGAGAGTGTAATGCTGAAGGCAGTGTTTATACCTGCAGGCAACTTGACATTATGAGAGGTAACAGGGAGGAAAGAAGAGAGGGGGTAAAGAAGGGAACGTGGAAGAAGGCAGAAGGAAAGGTGAAAAAATAAAGACAACAAAAGAAGAAGTAGGAAAGGAGAACGGAATGAGATAAGAGGAGATAAAAGGGAGTAGGGAAGAGAAAATAAAAGGAAGGAAGGAAGAAAAGTGAAGAAAAATATAGAAGTGAATATAAGTAGTATGAGAGAAGAACGGAAGGAGGGAACAAAGAATAGGAGAGGAGGGACGAGATTTGGAGAAAAAAAAAAATATATATAAATATATAATATATAATATATTATATATTATATATATATATATATATAATTATATATATATAATATATACCGGTATATATATATATATATATATATATATATATATATATATATATATATATATATATATATATATATATATACAGTATATATAAAGGAAAAGGAAATACCGAAGCGAAAGTTTGGACCTGCAGGCAATTGGACGTGAAGAGAGCGCACAGGTAGGAAGGAAGGATAAGAGTAAGGAAGGAATAGGTAGGAGGAAGGAAGGAAATGGAAGACAGAAGAGGGAATAACATTAGTAAGAAAAAGTTATAAGGAAGGGTGGGAGGAATGAAGAAAGATATGAAATGGATATGAATGAAAGGAGATAGGAAGGAAGGAGGTAGAAGGAATGGAGGAAGAAAAGAAGGAAAATAATTTAAAGAAAGACAATACGAGTCTGAGGTAGGCTAAACGTGTCGACCAGCACACTTACAGTATGGTTGGCTTTATGTCTGGGAAGGAAACAGGTAGGTGAGAGGAAAGAGGGAGAAATGGAAGGAAGATTATAAGGAAGAAGGAAAAGATGGACGGAAGGAAAGAGGGATACATAGGTTGCTTGAGGAGGGAGAGGAGATGGAAGTAGAATATGAAAAGAAAGGGAAGGAGCAGATAGAAAATATGAAAAATGTGAATGAAAGGAGAGATTAAAGGAGAAAAATGTATACAAACAAGGACGTCACGAGAGAGGGAAGAGAGGGGGGGGGTAGATGAGAGGAAGAATGGAAGACAGGAAGGGAGGGGGGAACACAATATAAACAAGAGGAAAGCAAGGAGAGGGAAGAAACAGGAAAGGAGAGGAACGCAGGAATTTAGTAAGGAAAGAACACATGAACGAACAATGAGAGAATAAGATAACATAAGAGAGGGAATAAGAGAAGAGAGGAAAGAAAGGATAAGAGAAGGAAAGAAAGAAACAGAGAATACAGTAAGAGAGGAGAGAAAATAAGAGGAGGCGAAATAAAAATAAAAAAGAAGTGGATGAAGCAAGAGATGTAAAAAAAAAAAAAGTATAATGTTGGTGATATTGCTATAAGCCTGTAGCCTGTACACGAACAATAGGGTCGGTTTGACGTCATGCAAGGGTGACACGTAGGTGGCAGTATATTGGGAAAGGGAAGAAAGAGAAAGTAAGACAGAGAGAGGGGAATACTTTAAGGGAGCTCGCCTCGCTTATTTTCTCTTTCTCTCCCTCTCTCTTTGGCTTGTATCCATTCGGCCCCATTCAGCCTACTGTTTTAAGACGTTTACCATCATCCAGGTGTCCGCGAGCCAGCATATATATACTTTTATTTTGACAGCAAGCTAAATTTGTAAATTTTTCGATAGACAAATTTCTCCAGCGAAGCCGGATTTCTCCATACAATACTGGCTCGCTATCGGATAGGGATAAACGTCTTAAAACAGTTGGCTGAATGGGGCCGAATGGATACAAGCCAGGGGAAGAGAGAAAAGGAGAGAAAGATAAAAATAAAAAGCCAGTGACCACCTTTAAGGATGGAAAGGGGCTGGAGGAAGGAAGAAGGGAGAATGGAATGAAAAGGGAAAAGGAAATTAAAACAGAAACTGAATGGAGAGACACGTAAGGGGAAGGAGGAACAAGAACAATACATTTGAAATAGAATGGCATTACAATAAGGAAGCAAAGATTGAATGAACGATGGAAACAACATAGAGACTTAGGCTGGGGTGATCTTGGTCGGTGTGAGGTCATGAGAGAGAGAGAGAGAGAGAGAGAGAGAGAGAGAGAGAGAGAGAGAGAGAGAGAGAGAGAGAGCGAGAGATAGAGAGGTGGGAAGGAAGGGAGAAGAATGAAAGAACGAAGAGGAAACTAAGAAAGAAAGGAAGGAAAGAAGGCAGGCGGGACAGGAGAGGAGAAAGCAAGAAGAAAGGTAAAAGGAAATTAAGAGAGGAGATGGAATATGAGGACAGAAGAGAAATAAGAAAAAAAGAGGGAATGATGGAGGACTAATATAGAGAGAGGGTGATGGTTTAGACGTCATGAGGTAGGGGAAAGGAAGGAACAGGAAGGACAGAAGGCAGGGATGTATAGATGGGAATAACAGGGGGAAGAAAATGTAAAGGAACTAGAAAGGGAGGTGGAATAGGGGACGGAAGGAAGGGAAAGGATAACGCACAAGAAGACAAAATACAGATGACGAAAGGAATGGAGCAGATAGAAGAGTAGAAGAGGAGAGAAAATCAAAGGAAAAGGAAAGAATACATGATTGATGTAAGACTGATGTTGGAGCGAATACATAAACACAATATTGTCGATCGGTGTGACGCTATGAGAAGGACGGAAAAATGGAATAAAGGAAAGGAGCGAGAGAGGAATGAAGATGGGCAAGTAGGAAGGAAAGTACAAAGGAAATCAAGCAACAACATATCTAGTGACCCTTCTATAGTAACCCTTCCAGAAAACAACGGATAAAAGGAAGCAAGAGAGAATTAAAATAAAGGAAGGAAGGACAAAATAGAAGAGGAAGGCCGGAAAGAACGCACAAAGGAAACACAGACAAAGAAGATAAGGAAGAAAGCCAGGAAAGAATGAATGACAAAAAAGGAAGGAAGGAAGGAAGAACAGGAGAGGAGAGGAGGAAGCACGAAGAAGAAAATGAAAGAAAGAGATAGAAAGAGAGGAAAAAGGGGAAGGAAGCAAGAAAGGAGAGAATGGTGAAAGAATGATAGGGAGTCTAGTGGGAAGATTAACCCTTTCACGCATATGACGCGATTTTGAGCCTGTTGGGGATACTTTAAAGCTTTTGTTGCCATCAGGGGTATTTAGAAACCTTTAGTTTAGTTACTTTAACCTCTGCAGTTGTCTTTGAGTTAGCTGTGGGCAGGAAACTATTTTTGGAGAGGTAATTATAAGAGTGAGAGAACTCTATTTCTTATTGCTAATCTGGCAACCTCTGCGTCATAAAAGCGTGAGAGGGTAAATTATGTGGGATAGATAGTAAATAAAACAAATACAAATAGGAAAAGTGGGGATTTGGCCTGAGCATATACAGTAGATAGATAGATAGATAGATAGATAGATAGATAGATAGATAGTACACCACTTTGTAATTGTCACTATATTAAACACAAAGCAAAAACATAGAAGGAAACATGCTTACATTACTGAAATGTTTGTGGAGAAAAAATAGGCAAATTAATGGAACTACAAACAGGAAGCGAAAAATGAGTCGTTCCCAAAACTCATGAACTAAAGTGAGATTCAGGCTTGTATTTCTAGAAAATCTTCAAAATATCTGAGAAATCTTGATGGGAACTTTGGAATTTCCCGTCAGTTGAAAAGAAACAGGGTATAGGAACACACGCCTTTTATTATTATTATTATTATTATTATTAATATTATTATTATTATTATTATTGCATAAGTGCACTGATTTTCAGTGTGAGCGTCCTGGGTTCGAATCCCCGGACTACCACATGGATTTGTTGATTTCATTAATTGAGTTTAGAAATAAAGTTGGTTGGTTTAAAGAACATAAGAATTATTATTATTATTATTATTATTATTATTATTATTATTATAACCCCTTCTGTACCGGTAATGTCTTTCAAATTGTATTCTAGCTAAATATACACGATTTAGTGCTGCTTAAGAAGGATATGTGGTAGTAAAAAGGGTTAAATTTGATAGTTCGAAGCATTGTATGGAGAAATCCGGCTTCGCCGGAGACATTTTTCTATCAAAAAATGTACAAATTTTGCTTGCTGTCAAACAAAAATAAATATATGCTGGCTCGCTACCGCTCGCCAAGAAAACATTGACACCTGGATGGGGATAAACGTCTTAAAAATGTAGGCTGAATGGGGCCGAATGGATACAAGCCAAAGATAGAGGAAGAGAAAGAGAAGAAAAGCGAGGTGGGGTCCCTTAAACAATGTATCAAGTAATGACAATAACATGTTTGGTTTATTAATTATGGGTAGTGACCCATTCCTTACAATTTATTGACTGACTTCATTTCAAGTGCATTAATCTGTGGGTCATTTCAGCATTGCAAACAATTAAGGTTTATTAATAGTTGATGAAATGTTTATCCATTTTCTGGAGGCTGGCCAAATTGTGCATGTTATTTTAGATACAGTAGTGTAGGCTAAATACAGTTGATTTCATGTATCGAATAAATGTAAAGCATAAATAATTTCGTTACCTCCATCTTCTGTCTTGTTACTTATCTTTCGTATGTCCTTTGCTTTCACTGCTCTCCTTTCTTCCTCTTCCTACCATCCTTTACCCACTCCCTCTCTTCTGTCCTTCCATTCTTTATTCCCCTCTATATCTTCCTTCTTTCCATCCTTTATTCCCCTCCCTCTTTTCCTCCCCCCCCCTTCCTTTATTTCACTCCCTCTCTTCCTTCCTTCCATTCTTAATTCCCCTCCCTCTCTTCCATCCTATATTCCCCTCCCTCTTTTCCTCCCCCCCTTCCTTTATTTCACTCCCTCTCTTCCTTCCTTCCATTCTTAATTCCCCTCCCTCTCTTCCATCCTTTATTCCCCTCCCTCTCTTCCATCCTTTATTCCCCTCCCGCTTTTCCTCCCCCCCCCTTCCTTTATTCCACTCCCTCTCTTCCTTCCTTCCGTTCTTTATTCCGCTCCCTCTCTTCCTTCCTTCCATCCTTAATTCCCCTCCCTCTCTTCCTTTATTTCAACCTATATTCCCCTTCCTCTCATCCTTCCTTCCCTTCCTTCCTTCCCCCTACCTCTCTGCACCTTCTCATGACGTCAGGCCGCCCCTATTGCTCGTGTGCAGGCCCAAACGATCGCTCCGGCATTATTATCTCTGTCATTCTCCCTTCGTTCCTTCATTCTTCATTCCCTGCCTTTTTATAGCTCCATTATCTTTCCTCTTTATCTTCATTTGTTCTTCCTCTCTTCTTATATCTCCTCTCACAGCCTCTCCTTATTCAGTTTGTTGACCTCTTTTCCTCTCCTTCCGTCATTTGCTCCCCTTCTATCTTTCTATTTCCTTTGCATTTTCTTCCATCAATTCCTCTTCTTTCTTCCTTTCCCCTACCTCTCTGCACCCTCTCATGACGTCAGGCCGACCCTATTGCTCGTGTACAGGCCCAAATGATCGCCCCGGCATTAACAGTGTTGGTGGTGTAATGGTTTAGATGCTTATGTTCTGGGTGTGGTATCCCGAGTTGGAATCCCGAGAGGACCATATGCTTTCATTAGTTTATTCAAGTGCATTGGGGTTTGTAATTGATGATTAATGTTAAGAACGGGGTGTTACTTAACTTTATTCTCTCTTATCATTCTCCCATGCTTCGTTCATGCTTCCCTGCCTTTTTGTAACTCTATTCTCTTTCTTAATGGGGGATGGGGGGTTTTCTGGTCCCTTTTCTCCCTTGTGTTTAGCCTCATTGGTTTTTAGATTTTCAGACATTCGGCTCATTAGTTTGGCGATTTTAAGACTTTACGATGCATTTCTTTGTCAATATTAAGCCCTTTCGTGCCATTTAGGCGTCGATTTTTTCCTGGCGAGCGATAGCGAGTCTTGAAACGTTAAGAGTAACCGGCCTGCGGCCGGAAAAATGTTCTACCGACAAATTTACAAATTTATCTTGAAGCGGGATCCTGTGGTTTTTGTTTAAGTTTGATGGAGGTCTAGGGAGGAAACTAGAAAAGTAATAAGACCATATTCCCTTTCTTAATTTTCTCGTAAGCGTCAGTTTCCACAAGTTTAACCTCGAAAACAAAAAATAATCTTTGCGCGTTTTTCTTTAATATTACCTTTCCCCCTCTTTTCTCACTCTGGGGAAGCTCATCTCAAACTTTAGCTCGCTTCTCACATTTTCTTCGGCATAAATTGTAGACATATTTGCTTCGTCTCCATATATGCCTTCTCTGTATTTATACTTGTCTCAATCACTCATATTCTTTCTCTTTCTGTATTCTCTCTCTCTTTATATATATATATATATATATATATATATATATATATATATATATATATATGTAGAGAGAGAGAAAGATCCACCAAACGATCCACGATCTATATATTCATTACCCAATGCTTCTCTCTCTCTCTCTCTCTCCTGCAGAATATATTTTTTCACCTAATATTTTTATCTTTCCAGCCTCCCAAACTTCCAAACTCTCCTTCCTCCTCCATACTTTCACGTTTCTTATTATCTCAAGTTTGTTCTCCGCAAAATGTCGTCTAGTTTCTTCATATATTCTTCAAATAATTTAGTTTTACGTAATTATTATATCCTCAAACTATGCATCCAATTTTACTATAATCATGGAGTCGGAGGGTAGTGCGGCTATGCGCTCTCACGGCGTATGTCAGCATTGATTTTTTTCCAGTTGTAGTTAGCTTTAGAGGTATGCCACAAGCCCATCAACACGCCATGAACACAATCTTGCTGTTTCCAAAACATGGTAGCCTAAAGGAATCCAGCCATCATGACTTCTAGCCTTATGTAATTTAAGGAAGGCTGGAACACATTAATTTACAATTTGTGTGTTTATTTTCTTTTTCCTCAACTGTTTCTTCTCTTTTTTCTATATTTTTCTCTTTCTTTTCCGCAAGTGCTCAAATATTTTACCTTGAGACTCTCTCACATTTAAGCTCCTGTTTCCTTCCATCCCTCCTCTTTCCTCCTCCTTCCTCCTTTAGCTTTCTCCAATATGTTGCACTCATCGTCTTTCTGTTTTGTTTTGTTACTTTGGCCGAAAGTTATGTTTGTGCCTCCGTGTTTCTGTTTGTCTGTAAGAATGATATCTCACAAAGTTATGAACCGATTTTCACGATATTTAGTGAGAAGATAAAATATCCGCTAAGGATGAGATGATTAAATTTAAGGGGGCCCACCTCGTTTTGTTTTCTCTTTCTCTTCCTCGCTCTTTGGCTTGTATCCATTAGGCCCCATTCAGCCACTGTTTTAAGACATTTACTCCCATCCAGGTGTCAATATTTTCCTGGCGAGCGGTAGGGAGCCGGCAAATATATATTTTAGTCTTGACAGCAAGCTAAATTTGTACATTTTTCGATAGAAAAATGTGTCCGGCGAAGCCGGATTTCTCCATACAATGCTGGCTCGCTATCACTCGCCAGAAAAAAATCGACACCTGGATGGGGATAAACGTCTTAAAACAGTTGGCTGAATGGGGCCAAATGGATACAAGCCAGAGAAAGAGAGAGAAGGAGAGAAAGATAAAAAAGCAGGTGACCCCCCTTAACAATTGATCTGGATCATATCCTGGAACCCAGATCCAGAATTTTGCTTAGCCCTATGATATTTATGGTAAAGAAGCATTCAGGGTCGGCGGAGGTATGTTCTCTACCGAGTTTTCCTTTAGTTTATGTTTGTATTAATTTGATTTGTTTAGTTGTGTCTTCTTTATCTCCTGCTTTGCTTTCTTATCTATCCATTATCTTTATTTAGTTGTGTCTTCTTTATCTCCTCCTGCTTTGCTTTCTTATCTATCCATTATCTTTATTTAGTTGTGTCTTCTTTATCTCCTGCTTTGCTTTCTTATATATCCATTATCTTTATTTAGTTGTGTCCTCTTTATCTCCTCCTGCTTTGCTTTCTTATCTATTCATTCTATTTCTAGCTGTGTCTTTGTTATGTCCTCCTGCTTTGCTTTTATTATCTAAATATGCAATTTGTTTATCTTCGAATTTTCTCATACTCAGATTTATGCTTTACAGGCTTATATATATTTGAACTTTTCCCTTTGTTAATTTATTATCTTTTACTACGTCTGTTTCATCTCAAATTACTTCTTTTCTCTGCCTCATCTCTTCATCTTTCTCCTTTTATTATTCTGATCTACAGATTATATAATATCTTGCATTCAGACTCTACAAACCTCTCGCCCTTCCTCCCCAATATATATTTTTTTTAAATCTCAGTCCTCCTAATATATTTCATAATTATACAATATTTTCCCTCGCCTATTCTTTTCCTCCCTCTCTCTTGTTTTATGTATTGTTCACACGACCTATACAATTGTTAAGGTACAATCCCTTGCACAAGTACCTATAGTCATTTCGCTGTAATTAGGTGAGAAATCATAACCTCTATCCTCTGTAAGTCAAAAAGGGCTAGAGCAAATTGGCCGTAACATTCCACATCTATTCCTTGACTTACTCTTCCCAAATGGTAAAAATATTAGCTCGATTAATCTAGTAGTTTTTGAGGTACAGAGGATAGAGGTCATAATTTGTCGCTTACTTACAGCGAAAAGACTATAGTAAACAAATATAAAATTATAACCAACTTGAGACAGTGAACAAACTCGTTCCTTTGTATGCTTAAGGGAGCCCACTTCGCTTTTTTTCTCTTTCTCTCCCTTTCTCTTTGGCTTGTATCCATTCGGCCCCATTCAGCCTACTGTTTTAAGATGTTTACCCCCATCCAGGTGTCAATTTTCCTGGCGAGCGGTAGCGAGCCAGCATTTATTTATATATTTTGTTTTACAGCAAGCTAAATTTGTACATTTTTCGATAGAAAAATTTCTCCGGCGAAGCCGGATTTCTCCATACAATGCTGACTCGCTATCACTCGCCAGGAAAAAATCGACACCTGGATGGGGATAAACATCTTAAAACAGTTGGCTGAATGGGCCAAATAGATACAAGTCAGAGAAAAAGAGAAAAGGAGAGAAAAAACAAAAAGAAGCAGGTGACCCCCCCTTAATTGGAAATATGCATGATACTTCGTCCGCGCGTCAGAACTGTTCCTTTATGGGTGGGTATATGAGTATTATGGAACCCCTTCTCCCTTATGTTTGACCCCATTAGTTATGATATTTTAACCCTTTCACGCACATATGACGCAGAGGTTGCCAGATTAGCAATAAGAAATAGAGTTCTCTCACTCTTATAATTACCTCTCCAAAATTAGTTTTCTGCCCACAGCTTACTCAAAGGCAACTGCAGAGGTTGAAGTAACTAAACTAAAGGTTTGTAACCCTTAATTGGCGGCGCACAACTTATGTCGTGTGAAATAAATATGGACTAAGTGGCGGTTCACAATTTATGTTGTGTGCCATTTTCACCACGTAATGTTGCTGAGAGAGAGAGATGAGTGGTGGGAGGAGCGTAGCGTAGCAAGCGTATGACTGCTCCAGACCACCGCGGCGGACCTACTGACATGAATCCCACCCTCCTCTACCCTCTCGCACTCGCTACACAGGGAATTATGTAGGGAAAGTACCTAATTACATGGTTTTTGCACTCGTCTTGCGTGATCGTTGCAAGAGAACCAGTGGTCGTACATGGATGGTTCTGGTGTCATTGGAAAGCTCTGTTTATGCCCTTTCAGGGATAGATACTTGTTTTACGTTCTGGGTCTTATTTATGCATGAAAAGGATCACGTAAACAACCCTATTTAGGGTAAAAACACCCCGTTGGGCGCTACGGTCAAATAGACCACCTAGCCCGCTAAATAAGGGTTAAATATCCCTGGTGGTAACAAAGGCTTTAAAGTATCCCTAATAGGCTCAAAATCGCGTCATATGTAGGAGAGGGTTAAGATGTTCGCCCCATTAGTCTGGCGATTGTAAGACCTTTACCCCATTACTTTGTCAATTTTAAGACCTTTCGTACCAATTAGGTGTCGATTTTTTTCATGGCGAACAATAGTGAGCCTGTAATTTTGGAGGAACCGGCGTTTGGCCGGAACATTTTTCTATCGAAAAATTCACACCTTTAACAGGAAGAAGGCAAAAATATATATATGCTGGCTCACTACCGCTAGCCAGGAAAATATTGACACCTGAATGTGGGTAAACGTCTTAAAACATTAGGCTGAATGGGGCCGAATGGATACAAACCAAAGAGAGAGGGAGAGCAAGAGTAAAAAAGCGAGGTTGGCCCCCTTAACCCATTCAGTACCGGTGACCTCCTTTTCATTATATTCTGGAAACTGTTAAACTATTTTATTCAGCTTAGAAAACACGTCTACCCATTAAAAGGCTACATACTATCTCAATAAATCCTTGTAACTACCATATATCCTTCCTAAGCTTTATAAATTTGTCTACATATTGCTGAAATCAAACATGACCTCTCCGTTCAAGGACCTATCATGTTGACCTTATATTGACCTGACCTTGAGTTGGTGGTGGTGGTGGTGTTAGGGTGGTGGTTGTGGTGTTAGGGTGGTGGTGGTGGTGGTGTTAGGGTGGTGGTGGTGGTGTTAGGGTGGTGGTGGTAGTGTTAGGGTGGTGGTGGTGGTATTTGTTGATAGAGCGCACACAGGCTGTTGTCTCAATAAACCCTCCTCTTCCTCCTCACTCGCTATTTCCATCATAAACAGTCTTCTCCATGACCATCTGTATCACCATCATCTTCACCATCATCCTCACTAGCACCACCATCATCACTATAGTCGGTTTTATTGCAGATGATCGTAAATTGAATCCCTTAACAACTCATTTATCGATACTTAATGGAAAACTATGAATCTACTATGTCTCTGCGTCGAATTAATCACAATCAAAACCACATTTCGCTACAAATTCTACATAATAGCTGAGCAACCAAGACAATAACATAACAATTTACCATCAGCTAAACCAAATGAACTTTAGTATCACCACCACCACCACCATTTACAATCATTATCACTAACATTCTCTCTACACCCTTATTATCAACTTCATTACAAATATTCCCTTTACACCATCATTAGTAATATTCACTCTACACCATCATCACTAACATTCTTTCTACACCATCATTATCTCCATCGTCACTAATATTCCTCCTACAACATCATTATCACCATCATCACTTAACATTCTCTCTACACCATCACTACCATGCTTCGTCTTCTTCTTCTTATTATTATTATAATTATTATTATTATTATTATTATTATTACTATACTTGGAGTTGCGCTCATTTAATGTTTAAAATAGTTTGCAGTTGTTGTTGTGGTTGTTGTTCCCTATGCTGCCTGGCCGAACAGCCCCGAGTCCCTGAGGAAGGCCATGGCCACGATCGGGCTTTCCCACAGAGCTCTCATTGAGTGTAGATTGTGTTGTTGGCGTAAGTGGTTGTGTGAAATGCAGTCTTCTATGATGTGTTTAATGGTATGGGGTGCTGTGTTACATCCCGGGCAGGTGTCGACAACGGAGTCATCCAGTCTCTTCTGATAGCTCAGGAGAGCTGGATGGTGTCCGCATCTCAGCCTGGCCAGGTGGACTCTGTCCTCGCGAGGAAGGGAGGATTCGGAAGGATGAATTTCGGGAGGTCGTCCTTGCAGCTGCGTGTTGTCTGTGAGTGAGTGGATGGATCGGCGAGAGATATGAGTATGGATGTGCTTCTGGAAGTTGGTTCGGGGTGGGCAGGGAGGGAGAGAGGACAGTAATGGTGTGTGATACCGTGTGCTGGGTGTTGTTTTGATATTTCTTGGTGTCTGTGGGTGTGTTGCCATGTAGTTTAGTGGGTGGTCCTGGTTCGTGGAGGCTGCTGCCAGGAATTGAGTGCCTCTCATGTCCAGATGGTCTTGCAGATCATTTTGCAGTTAATCAGTTTGCCTAATTACCAACACATCATAGGAATGTGTAAGTCACGATTTATAGAGTATACTGTTTACAGAAAGTTTCGTAACTTATATTTTAGGATACTTTATTAATCCCTTCAGTATCTGAAGACGCATGTCTCCCATTTTGGGATTATCAATGGCTTAGGAAGGACATTTCAGCATTATAGAAGTACAGTCTATCTTTATTAACCCCATAACTCCCATAGACCCTTCCTAATCTGAACAAAATCGTCTAATGATAAACAGAGCAATCTGCTAAATTATATAAAACATGAACAAAACGTTTTAGTTAATACTGTCCTTGAATTCAATATAATAGAACACGGGTAAGTATTTATTATATATTTTGGCCGTGGATGAAAATAAAACTCTTACCTCCCAAGATATATTTTTGCGACAGTTTCCAATTATTGACTGCCAGATCAAGACTGCAATATCCAGTTTGAGGCTCAGAGCTCATTATTGGATATGAGCGAAAGCCCACACTCAGAATAGATAAAACTAATACAAAATAATTACATATTATTGTAATTATTGTCATACACTGTAGTTGTATATGCAGATGATAGAACGAATCCATTATTTAACACCTTTCCTCAGATCACGTCATTATTAATATTATATATATACAGTATGTATATATATCTATATATATATATATATATATATATATATATATATATATATATATATATACTGTATATATATTTTTTTCAGCCAAGGCACCTCCAACTATATAATTCAGTTTAGAAGAAAACAAAAATTGGTTATCAAACTGAAAGACTAGCCCATTTCAATCCTCTTCACATGCCTATTCTAAGTTGAATTCAACAATTAGAAGATAGCTGAACTATATCACAACATTACGCCCAAACATGTAAGGTTCAACTATAATACCAGCACAGTGCCACAATACCCTTCAGTATCAACACCACCACTGCCATACCATAACTATACCACCATAACAGTGTCCCATTAACAAAACAATGAGGATTTTATTAAATGTATTCTTTTCAGTCTAGGTACTACAACGCATTTTCAACAACCATGTATAATACTATTTTCAATGCATTATCTTTTTAAACATTAATTACCTATACCTACTAGTACTGTACTACCATCTGTATTAATTACCTATACCTACTAGTACTGTACTACCATCTGTATTAATTACCTATACCTACTAGTACTGTACTACCATCTGTATTTGTAATTCTATGAAATCATTACATGGCGCTTGTGCAGCTGCGCGAGTGAGAAGAGCACAACACAAAATAAAATAATAAAATAAATAGAAATACATTAATAAAGCATTGCTACTAATCTAATGGCGTCGACTGACTGGGGACATAGGTGCATGGGGGAGGTTCGTTCGTGGCCACCCCTTCGGGGATCACGGCGTCGAGCAATAGATAGATAGATAGATACTAATCCTACATGGAGTAATTAAGGGGAGACTGGCCGTTTGTTTGGTCTATTAATTCATTTATTCATATATTTTTTTTAGTTTCCTCCCTAGACCTTCATCAAGCTTAGAAAAACACCCCCTAGACCCCCCTTCAAGATAAATTTGTACATTTTTCGGTAGAAAAATGTCCTGGCCGAAGGCCGGTTCCTCTTAAAATTGCAGGCTCGCTAATGCTCGCCGGGAAATAATGGGCACCTAAATGGCACGAAAGGTCTTAAAATTGACAACGAAATGAGGTGAAAGATGTTAAAATCGCCAAACTAATGGGTCAAAACTCTTATAATCTCAAAACTAGTGGGGCTAAACATTAGGGAGAAGGGGGTCTAGAAAAACGGTCTGCCTCCCCTTAAGCATAGGTGAGATGTTCGCTAGCATACTCCAATCATCAATATAACACCGCTATACCACCACCACCATTATCAACCCCTACTGTACAGTCGCGCTAATAAGTGATGTACCGGCACCAAGTATATTTCGATCAATAATTGGTATCAGCAATATCTAAGCTTCATGTCTTCATATCGAGTGAAATATACAAACATATTCCTACACATACACACCCTATTCAACATCTGACAGACATTAATACAGCACAGAGCAAGCAAAGCGTAATGACAGCTGGGACATGACTTATTAGCGCGACCGTACTGGCGGCGTCTTTTGTACTTTATTTTGGCTGCTGTTCTTATCATTAGGGGGTGTTCGAGTATTTCGGCCCGCCACTGTACATCATGTTGCAGCTTATTCTGGCTGTCATTAGACGATTTTATACAGCTTAACCCCTTCTTTACCGAAAACGTCTAATAAACTTTAGTCTAGCTGTATTTAGACGATTTTTTCCAGTGTAATAAGGGCCTCCAGCAATTAACAGGCTTCGAACTATTCCAATTAACCTTTTTTACTACCACAAATCCTTCTTAAGCTGCACAAAATCGTCTAAATATAGCTTGAATAAATACAAAAGACATCACCGGTACAGAAGGGGTTAAGAAGGATCTGTGGCAATTACAAGAGTAAAGACTATCTCAATTAACCCTCTGACTTCCATATACCCTTCCTAATCTGAATAAAATCGTCTAATTTAAGAGCCGGAAAATGGAAAATAAATGCGTATTGGATCTTGAGAGGGTTAACATGGTGAGCTGGTGATACATCTAACAAAAAAAGATGGGAGAAGAAGAAATAATGGGAGAAAATGGAGAAGAAAGAACAAAGAAGGAAGGGTTGAAGGAGAAGAATAAACGAAGACAAAAAGACGTGCCTTCGGCGTGTCGTGTCGTAAGAGGCGACTAAAGAGGTTGGGTCGGTGGGCTTGCGACCCCCACCCGGAAAAAATATCTAAGCAAAGAAAAACGAACGAACAGCCTCGGATGCGGACGGAACCAACGTTGACGAACCACGACCGACTAAGGACATGCCTTCGGACATTCTGAGAATGGCTACGTGGAATGTTAGTGGCATGAATGATGGCACAAAAGAGAGAGAGGTTCTGGAAGTGTTTGTAAATGCCAGGCTGGATGTATGTGGAATGACAGAGACCAAATGGAAAGGTTCAGATGTGAGAGAGTGGGAGTGTGGAATGGGTGTGTGTGCTGGAGTGAGTGAAGGAACAGCGAGAGAAGGTGCATGTTTGTTTGTAAGTAGCAAATGGAAGGAGTGTGTAAGAGAGTATGGGTCTGTGGGTTCAAGGATTGTGTGGGTGAGAATGAAAGTAGGAATACAAACGTGGGTGATTGTATGCATGCCCCGACAGAGGATATACTTGAAAGAAAGAAAGAGGAGTTCTGAATGAATGTGGAGGCGTGCCTGGAGAAGTTTGACAAGAACGAAAGAATATTTCTGATTGGGGATATGAATGGTAAGGTGGGTGATAGGAAAGTTGAGGGAGTGGTGGGAGGGTGGGGGGAACCATCAGAGGTGAATGGGAATGGTAGTTCACTTGTGGACGTATGTGTGGGGAGGAGGCTGTGGATAGCCAACACCTTCTTCCGACACAGAATGATCCACAGGTACACGTGGAAACGGATGTTGACGATGAAGGATAAGACAGTGGTGGAACGAAAGTCATTGATTGATTATGTATGTGTGATGAACGAATGAAGAAATCTGTGATGGATGCTAAGGTGTATAGGGGTATTGGAGGGGGTGTGTCTGATCATTATGTAGTGGTAGCTAAGGTTAGGATACAAAAGAAGTGGGTGAGGAGAGCTGGAGGGAGGCGAGAGGAGGGTGGAGAGGTTGCAGGAGGAGGAAGTCAGGGAGGAGTACAGGAGAGCAGTGGAAAGACGACTAGGTGGGTTCGACCTGGAAGTTATGGAGGAAGTGAAGGAGATGAGCAAGGTGTTTAAGGATGAGATCTGTGCAGCATGTACAAAGGAGTACAAAGGAAATCAAGCAACAACAGGTCTAGTGACCCTTCTAGGTTGCTTGTCCTCCAAAACACTGAGGATCAAGTGTCCAAACAGTGGTTTAGAGTGGGTAAGGGAACATTGGAAAGGGAACTACTGCCCTGCCACTAACGTGGCAGGACTAGGAAGTTAGTAGGGGATATATGGGTTAGTAACTGAGGGGAGGATAAAGTTATTCATTTACAAACGCAGTCAGTCGCGGGTTTGATGCGAGATATTTGTCTAGGCGGAATTTAAATGAATCAACGGTGCTGCAGTCTATAACGTCTCGGGGAAGCCCATTCCACAAGTTGACAACTCGATTGAAGAAGAAATTCTTAGATTCGTGCGAGTTAAAAGATTTACCAATAATTTTGCAACCGTTTCCCCGCGTGTAATTAGATTGGTCGATAGTGAAGTACTTACTACAGTTCATATTGTCGATGCCTTTGATGATTTTGAACACTTGAATTAAGTCGCCTCTTAATCTGCGCTGGGTTAAAGGAAATAGATTTAATTCTCTAAGACGCTCTTCGTATGGTTTGTTCTTTAGGCTAGGTATCATTTTGGTAACTCTACGTTGAACTCGTTCTAGCTTGTTTATATCTTTTTGGTAATAAGGGCACCAGGATTGAACGCAGTATTCCAGAAGAGGGCGGACTAAGGAATTGTAAAGGGTTAGGATAACTTCTTTGGATTTATGCTCAAATGACCTGCCTATAAAGCCAATTATTTGTTTGCCTTCTTAACAACTTCTGAACATTGTTGACTCGGTTTTAGGTTACTCGATATTGTTACTCCCAGATCAGTTTCTCTGTTTACATTCTTAAGCTGAGTGCCATTCATCGAATAGTTTGCTTTCTCATTTAGGTATCCGACATGTAGTACTTTACATTTATCCGCATTGAAACTCATTTGCCAAATTTGGGCCCAACATGACAATTTATCTAGATTGTGTTGCATATCGTCAACTTGTTCTTTTGAGAGTACGCTATTTGCAATTTTTGTATCGTCAGCAAATTTTGAGATTGTGCAGGTGAGACCCTCATCTATGTCGTTGATGTAAATTAGAAAGAGAATTGGTCCTAGTACCGATCCCTGGGGTACCCGCTACTTACATTGGTCCATTTAGATGCCTTACCGTTTATGACTACCCTTTGCTTTCTGTTGCTGAGCCAATTTTCTATCCATTTCAACACACCGTCTTGTATTCCATGCGCTTTTAGTTTTAGCAATAAACGTTTTTGGGGAACTTTGTCAAAGGCCTTTTGAAAATCAAGGTATATAATATCTACAGCTTTACTCTCATCGTAGAGGTTGAGGATATCGTGGAAGAAGTCTAAGAGGTTTGTTAAACAGGAACGTTTTTTACGAAAGCCGTGTTGAGTATCTTTAAGTATGTTATTTTCCTCTAAGTGATTTACGAGTCTGTCTCGTATGACCGTTTCTAGCATTTTACATACAACTGAGGTTAAGCTAATTGGACGATAGTTACTGGGTAGGGATTTGCTGCCTTTTTTGAATATCGGTGTTACGTTGGCTAGCTTCCACTGATCAGGAATAGTTCCAGACTGCAAGGATTTATTGAATAGTAATGTCAGTGGTTTGGAGAGCTCATTCTTAGCTTCCTTTAGAACTCTAGGCGAGATTGTATCAGGTCCTGGCGTTTTATTTACATTGAGTTTATCTAAACAATTCAATACTTCTCTCTCTGTAACGGTGATATTGCTTAGAACATCTGAATTATCAATCTGAATCGGCGATGGTGTAGGGATATCACTGAGGTCTTCTGTTGTAAAAACTGATGCAAAGAAGGTATTGAGGGCATTACTCATTTGTACTTCGTCTTTGGTGTATTCTCCTTTTTCATCGACTAACGGTCCAACAGTTGAAGTAACTACTTTTTTCTTTCTGATATAACTATAGAATTCTTTCGGGTTTGTTTTACTTTGATTCGCAATATGTAACTCTAAGGTCTTTTTACTTTGCTTAATTAACTTTTTGGCTTTGCGTCGTAGCTCTACAAATTTCACCCGTTCTTCGTCATTTTGTGAGGATTTTAATCTATCATTAGCAAATTTTTTAGCAAGCAGGCAGTTTGAAATATCTTTATTCCACCATTTGGGCTTATTATTATGGCCTGGACGCCGTATTTTCGATGGTATGCAGTCTTGCACTGCTTTTAGGTAAGTGGTTTCGAATAACTTCCAAGATGTATTTATGTCGTTATTGTTAATTAAAAAGCTCCAGTCAGTTTCTTTAAACATAGCTCTAAGTTTATGGGAGTTTGCTTTCTTGAAATTAGGGACTTTTTCGATGCTACTATTTGGTTCGTTACTAGTAAACTTTAAAGTGAAAGTTATCGTACGATGGTCGCTGTTACTGAATTCATCACCAACATTCAAATTCTCTATCAATTCTTCTTTTGTTGCAAGTACAATGTCAAGAACGTTATTACCACGGGTCGGCATTCGAACAAATTGATAAAGCGAACTCTCTTGCAAGTTCGTATACAAGTCATGTCCGGAGTGTGAAGTAAGAGTATCGCCCCACTTGGTCACAGGTAAATTAAAGTCGCCAAATATTACGGTATCTTGTGAGTTACTTATATCTGCAATTTGTTCGTAAATATCTCGGTCAGTTTGCACTGATTGAGCTGGAGGTCTGTATATTAACGCAAGTATTATTTTTGTACCTTTATTTTTCTTTATTAGCACAAAAGATGTGTCGACGTTCACAATTTGAGGTTTTGACACGAGGGTCGGGTTAAGACTTTCTTTGATATAAAATAAAACGCCACCTCCATTTTTATTTATTCGGCTGTTCTCAAACATTACATAACCGGGAAGTGAATACTCTGCTAAAAAGTCTCTATCTTGTGTATTGAGCCAAGATTCTGTTATGCCAATCACATCATGTGAGGAGGTGTGTGGAGTGAGGAGAAGAGGGAGGGGAGTGAAAGGTACAGCATGGTGGACAGAAGAGGTAAGAATAGCTGTGGAAGAAAAGAAAAGAAGAAAGCATATAGAGAGTGGTTGGGTAGTAGAGGGAATGAAGATTCCGAGAGACAGAAACGAGCGAGGTACGTGGAGAGTAAGAGGGTGGTGAAGAGAGTGGTGAAGGAAAGTAAGAGAAGAGTAGATGAGGAATTTGGAAGGAATCTGAGTGTAAAATGGAGGGAGAGTAAGAAACTGTTCTGGAAAGAAGTCAAGAAAGTTAGGGAAGGTAGCAAGGGAAACAGTAAGGGTGTGAAAGATAAGAATGGGAGAATGCTAGCCGAGAAGCAAGAGAGAGTTGAAAGATGGAGGGAGTACTTCAGTGAGTTGCTAAATGTAGGAATGAAGAGCCAGCAAACATAGCTGGATATTGTATGGGAGGGAGAAGAAGAGAAGTAGTGGAGGAGGAGGTGGGGATCAGGAGGTCAGAAGTGTGGGAAGCCATGAAAAGAGTGAAGTTGGGGAAAGCACTAGGAACAGATGGAGTGTGTGGGGAAATGTTGAGGTATGGTGGTGAGATAGTGATAGAATGGGTATGGAAAATGTGCAAACTAGCATGGGAGAAGGGGAGTGCACCCGATGACTGGAAGACTGGTATAATAGTCACCCTATATAAGGGCAAAGGGGAAAGAAGAGTGTGTGGTAACCACCGAGGAATATGTCTTCTAAGCGTAGTAGGGAAGGTATACAGTAGGGTAGTGATTGAGAGAGTGAGAGTGAGAACGGAGAAATGGATAGGCGACGAGCAGGGAGGTTTTAGGAAGGGAAGAGGATGTGTAGATCATATTTTTACCCTGAATTGTGTTGTGGAGAAGTATCTGAAGAAGAAACAAAAGGTGTATGTTGCCTTTATGGACTTGGAGAAGGCCTATAACAGAGTGGATAGAGAAGGTTTGTGGAAAGTACTAAGAATATAAGGAGTAGAGGGCAAGTTGCTGAAAGCAGTGAAGAGGATGTATGAGGGTGCAAAGGCGGCAGTACGTGTGGAGAGTGAGCAGAGCAAGTTCTTTGACCTGAATGTTGGTTTGAAACAGGGGTGTGTGATGTCCCCGTGGTTGTTTACTGTATATATGGATGGAGTCATGAAAGAAATACTATCAAGAGCAGTGGATGTTGGTGTATCGCTGAAAAGGGAGGGAATTGAGTGGAAGCTACCTATACTGCTGTTTGCGGATGATAAAGTTCTGATGAGTGATAATGAATGGGAGTTGCAGGGTCTGGTAAATGAGTTTGGAACCGTGTGCGAAAAACGGAATTTGAAGGTAAATACGGGGAAGAGCAAGGTTATGGTCTTCGAAAGGGGTGAAGTCACAGAGTGTGAGGTGAAGCTGAACGGTCAGGCTATGGAGATCGTCAACTCTTTTAAGTCTCTGGGCAGTGTGTTGAGTAAAGATGGGACTATGGATGAAGAAGTGCGGGAGAGGGTACAACAGGGGAAGAGGGTTGTAGGAACGCTAAAAGCAGTAACAAGAAATAGGGTGGTCATCAGTATGGAAGTGAAGAAGTCCTTGCATGACAGTGTGGTAATCCCGACACTGACTTACGGAAGCGAAGCATGGACGTTGGTTGAGAGACTCAGACCAAGAGTGAGAGCAGTGGAAATGAATTACTTAACACCTTACGAGCGGCCTATGCGGTTTATTTATGTGTACCGCACAGCGGGGTGTTTTTAGCCAAAATAGGGCTGTTTACGTGATCATTTTCATGCCTAAATAAGACCCAGAACGTAAAACAAGTACCTATCCCTGAAAGGGCATAAACAGAGCTTTCGAATGACACCATAACGATCCTTGTATGATGGATAGTTTTCTTGCAATAACCGTGCAACGCGAGTGCAAAAAGCAGGTAATTCGGTACTTTCAGTACATAATGAGTATGTAGCGAGTGAGAGAGGGAGGAGGGAGCTGAGATTTGTGTCAGTAGGTTCGCCGCGGTGGTCTGGAGCAGTCATACGCTCGCTAGTCTCCTGCCACCACTTGTCTCTCTCTCTCATCCACATTACGTGCTGAAATTGCCACTCGACCTATGTCGAGCGCCGCCACATAGTCCAGCTTTATTTAACTCGACTTATGTTGCTCGCCGCTAAATAAGGGTTAAGGAGTGCGTGCGAAGTTACATGGAGGGATAGACAGACTAATGAGGAAGTAAGAAGGAGGTGTGGTGTGAAGGTAGATGTGCTGGAAAGTGTGAAAAGGAACAACTTGAGATGGTTCGGCCATATGGAACGTATGGAGAGCGAGAGAATGACTAAGAGGGTGTACGAGAGCGAGGTGGAGGGACAGAGAGGGAGAAGTAGACCGAATATGAGGTGGAAGGATGGAGTGAGGAAGTACATGAATGAGGGCTGTGCTGGTTGGGGGGAGGGGCGTCGACTGACTGGGGACAGAGGTGCATGGGGGCGGTTCGTTCGTGGCCACCCCTTCTGGGATCACGGCGTCAGGCAATAGATAGATAGATAGAAAAAGAATAATACAAGGAGAAAATTCGAAAGAAAATAGGAAAATACAAGAAAATTAGAAAGAAATAGGAAAATACAAGAAGAAAATTAGAAAGAAAATAGGAAAATACAAGGAGAAAATTGGAAAGAAAATAAGAAAATACAAGGAGAAAAATAGAAAGAAAAAAAGAAAATGCAAGGAGAAATTAGAAAAAATATAGGAAAATACAGCACAAACTTAAATCAAAATAAATATAAACTAAATGAAAGGAATACCGTTAATGCCAAGATAATTAAATGCTGAACCATCTCTCAAGGCATAATTAAATACTCTAAAGTGTATAAACATAACATACACATTTACCTGCGGTACCTATACTTATCAAATAATTAAATGTCTCCATATTTTATTCTGTTCATGAGTCTCTCTCTCTCTCTCCAAATTAATATGTCGCACACAAACAGCACTAGTGAAACTTTTATTCCCAACTATAATATGGCAGACTTCAATAGCCTAAGAAATGACCTAAAAGATATTAATCTGCATCTCGAAGGTCTCACCAACATTGACGATACATGGGAAAGTTTTATAGAAATATTCATGAGTGCTGAAAAGAAACATATCCCAATGCGTAAAAGACACAGTAAGAAAATAAACAAACCCCTTTGGTACGATATACATATCAGTAGAGCAATTATGGAAAGAAATCGTGTATACAACAAAGAATAATACCATACGTAAGCAATACTTGGCCGCCAGAAGAAAAGTAAAATCACTAATAAAAACAGCAAAGAGGAATTATGAAATAAGCATAGCTAAAGATAGTAAAACTAATCCTAAGCAATTTTACAGATGCATTAACAGTAGCAAACAAATCAAAAGCGGGATAGGACCCATACTTAACACTCAAGGTGTTCTAGAAACAGATAGCAAAGACATAGCCTCTACACTTAACAATTATTTCAGCTCCGTTTTTACCACTGCTGCCAACACGAACACTCCACAAGCTACTAATCAAACAAGCAAGATTGTGCTCCCTGACTTCAAAATTAGCCAATCAAGCGTCACTAGACAGATTGAATTACTGAAAATAAATAAATCTCCCGGCCCAGACCTATTCATCCCTAAAATCCTAAAAATGGTGGTCAAAGATGAAGTTGCCGAACCCCTAACCAAAATGTTTAACATGTCACTCCAACATGGACAATTACCCACTGACTGGAAGACAGCGAATATTACACCGATATTTAAAAAGGGAG
>CM064577.1:34515388-34540159 GCA_032716605.1 Paralithodes platypus | reverse complement strand
AATTCTAACATTATTCCATGTAAAAATGTAAAAAATCTTGGTGTTCATATCGATAGTAATATGACTTTCGAAAAACATATCAACGAAATGGAGAGAAGGTCAATGGAATAATGTTTTATCTCAATAGAATTAAGTATAATTTTGACATGCAAACTAGGAAAATTGTGGTCCAGTCATTAGTTCTCTGTGTCTTGTACTAGGCTTGGAGAGTATACGGAATAACTAATCACACAATTCTAGTGATAATGTCCCAGACAATTGCAAAATTTGGCACATCCTAAAGTAATATGTAGGGAGCAAGAATAGTATGAATCACGTTACCCCTATTATTGGATCAATTAGACCATGGACTGACAAGCATCCCAAAAGCTCACCTTTGATGTAGCAGTAACTGTTTTTAAGTTACAAAAGTAATATATATCCTAACGGCTCCTCGACAATTCTCTACCATAAACGATATTTCTAATAGCACCACAAGGGACAGCAGAAAGCCTCCCCCCCGTGGCTGCTATTGTTCCTAGAGCTATAAAGGCCTATGGGGCAAGTTCTCTGCAAGTATTGGGGTCTACGGTATGGAACGCCCTGCCCAACATAGTCAAAGACACAAATAGCCTGCCAGTATTCAAGGGCAGACTAAAAGAGGCACATTTTAGAAGATCATATAGAGTGAGAAGTGATCACGTTCTACATATTTTTAATCTATTTCTAATTTATAATCTATTTTATATATGTTTAACGTATTTCTGGTAGGATTCATTTATCTGTAAACTCTTAACTCTCTCTCTCTCTCTCTCCCGACTTTCACTTTCACTCACAGCCAATCCTTCCCCACTCGTCACACCCCTTCCTGCCTACCTCCCCTACCAAACACTCACTCTCACTCTCACTCCTACTCTCACTGTAATGGTAGTTTCTAAATGCATTCTATAATAATCCTAAGACTACAGAGTTGTATATCACTAACGCTCACTATCTCTCTCTCTCTCTTTCTCTCTCTCTCTCACACACATTTTAGAAGATCATACAATGTGAGAACTGATCACGTTCTATATATTTTTAATCTATCTTCAATCTATCTTATATACGTTTAACGTATTTCTGGTAGGAGTTATTTATCTGTAAACTCTTAACGACACTGTTAATGTATTATGTATCATGCATTGTGCAACTTGTTTAAAATAAATTTATTGTATGAACAGCCATTGTATATTTAACAGAAGAAAATAATCTGAATCTAAATCTGAATCCCTAGGAGAACAGGGAATGGTTAGTATTACAAAGATCCTGCGGTTCATTCCGGGGAGATAGTCTAAGTGTCTATGTATTATGTAATTTGTTTAAGATGATACTATTGTATGAACAGCCGCATTGTATATTTAATGGACAATAAGTAATATGGAATCTGAAATGTGCTCGTCGATGTCTCTCTATTATCTCTCCTGCGCTATCTCCATCACCCTCTCTCTCTCTCTCTCTGAAATTCAATTCACTGTTGGGCCTCTATGCTGCCGTAAGATGGGCCAACTCAAAGCGATGGAACGACTGGATACACCTATTAGAGTATCGAACGTTTGTGAGATAGAGAGAGACGAGGCAGAAACGGAGACGAAAGACGAGAGAGAGGGATAATAGAAATAGACGGTACTGACATAGATTAATACGGGACTGTACAGGGAGACATTGTGGTACATACTTAGGTGATTAGTACGGAAGATTAATGCTACAAAGTGAAAGGCAAGGATAGCAAAACAGAAGGCTCCTTCTCCCTCCGACTGTTGGTCGGCATAACATTTAGTTGGGGAAACAAGTCACCCAGCAGAATGAGAAAAACTTCTACTGGGAAATTTATAGTAAAGAACGAAGTTGAGAAATATTATACTGTATACTACTGATGCTTAACTTTTTTGTTGTTTTTTGTTTTTTACCTATATTATTCCCACCTCCTCAAAATTAATGTATAGTCTCTAAACTTCTTTTGAATGTGTCAATTGTCTTACATTGTACCAGAGTTCCGAATGCGAAGTGTTCCACATACTCGAGGACCACACTGTAGGTGAAGAAGTGCTTTGTGACATCGAGATTCGCCATCCTGGTTTTTAATTTAATTCCATTTCCCCAAGTTAATGAACTATTATCTATTTTGAAAAGTGAATCTACATAAATGTTGTCAAATCCCTTTAGTATCTTGAAAGCTGAAACACTTGATTAATTGCCCTCGCAATCTTCTTTTCTTAAGTGAAATTTTTTTTTTTCTTTCATGATAAGATTTATTTCTTAGTGACGGAATCAACTTTGTCGCTCTACGCTGCACCGACTCGTGTTTCTCAATGTCCTTACTCAGATAAGGAGACCAAAATTGCACGCCATTTCAAGATGGGGTTTCACTATGCTTTTAGGTAAAAGTACTATTATGTTCTTATTTTTATAAATAAATGTCTCTTAATATATCCCAATGCTCGATTGGCCTTGTTCGCAGCTGCTGCACATTGATCTGAGAAATAAAGGAATACACGAATTAATATACCAAGAACAAAACAAATATCGGTCCATCTCCCCTTAACAGAAGAAGGTTACAGTAAGACAGGGCTTGAAAGGATAGATGTATAATACAGAAACAGTGACAAACGAGGGGGAATGGAGGGTAGGGAATCTTTTAGCCAGGAGAGAGAGAGAGAGAGAGAGAGAGATAAAGAAAAGTTGGTTTGGCGTTCATTGAGCTGATTGGAGTGGGCTAGTGAGGAGAAGAGGAAGGATTGGAGGAGCAGAGACGGAGAGAGAGAGAGAGAGAGAGAGAGAGAGATAGACAGAGAGAGAGAGAGAGAGGAGTGTGTGAACGTTTTGATAATGTCCGTTTGGAATTGCGACCGTATTGGCTTAACCCTTAAACAAGCATTAAACAAATGGAGACACAGCACATAGAAACATAGACATGTAAGGCAAGATCGCAAAAAGAAAGACGGGAAGATAAAGAAATAGTATGTTCCCTCCACCAACCAAAATTCAGAAATATATCCTTACTGTAGATCTATAGTGAAAATAATGCAAGAATATTTAGAGATAATAAGGAAAATCAGAAATATATCCTTACTCCAGACCAATAGTGAAAATAATGCAAGCATATTTAACCAGACCAGATGGATGGAGTAAAGTAGGAAAGAAGAGCAATTGGACAGAGGAAGAACAAGCGGAGAAGTGAGAAGTACAGTAGAAGACTGAAAGTTCTCGGGCTCAACCAAGTTGCTTCATTGTATTTAACGAAGATAAAGAAAATAAGAAATATATCCTTACTGCGGACCTATAGTGAAATAATGCAAAAATATTTAGCGAAGATAAAGACAATTAGAAATATAGCCTTAATGTAGACCTATAGTGAAAACTAATGCAAGAATATTAAGTAAAGTTACAATTACGGTGATAAAACTCATGACAATAAAACATAAAGCAGGAAAACCCGGACCAAATGGTAAGGTCCGGCCATTGTGAAGGATGACAGTGACCAATAAGTCTGGGAGAGAGCATATTTTGTGAACAAGGGAAGTATGAAGAATAGTGTGTGTGTGGGTGTGGGGGGATCTGCATGTGTGTGTGTTGGGGGGGGGGGGGGGGAGGTCTGCATGTGTGTGTGTGTGCGTGTGTGTAAGATCTCGTGTTCTGCCATATCCTGCCTTCTCTTCTCTACTCTTCGTTCCTCTTATGTCTTAAGGTAGGTTCACACATAGGCGAGTCGGAGTGCAGACTGTGCAACTGCGGATGGTGCTAATTTTTTTGCACTCGCCAATGATTATCCCAAATTCGCCGACACTCGCCGACACTCGCACAGACTCGCGTAGACTCGCGGTGGACCACGTAGACTCGCGAACGTGGCCACAATTTTTGTGCAGACACAAAAATTGGAGAAGATAGAGTCAAGTGGCGAGTAGGACGCCAACTCGACCATAGAGTCGAGTAGAATCGCGTATAGACTCCCGTAAGACTCGCGTAGGACTAGCGGCAACTCCTGTTAGACTCGTGTGACACTCATGTAGACTCGCGTGGACAGTCACGTTGTGCTACTATGTTAGAAAATTTAATGATCGCGAGTCTCTATGAGGTGTCACCGTGAGCCTGCATGAGTGTCACACGAGTCTACATGAGTGTCACAGGAGTGGCTCTTTTGGATATTATCAACAAAAATCGTAGCAGGACGCAACGACGGCGACCGTATCGGCTTTCATATTTTTACTCACATGTACCTTACCCTTTTGGCTACCCACAAAAAAAATCCCAAATTCCTCCTCCAACACAATCGCTGATTGGTCGGTCCCGGCAGAAGGAAAACAAAGGAAAATCTGTGGCGGGCCCCCGAAACGACTGCACCAAGCGGGTTTCCATGATTTGTTCTGTGGACAAGTCCCTTAGCGTCTGCCTTCCCACACCACACCACCAACCGGCCTCCCACCACCCACTTCCAGCGTATCCGTACGAAGCTAAGGAAAAAAAGGAAAATCTGGGGCGGCGAAACGACTGCACCAATCGGTTCCATATTTGTGTGACAAGTCCCTTACCCTTCTGCCTTCCACCCACCACACCCCCAAACGACCAGCACCACCCACTTCCAGCGTACCCGTACGAAGATAAGGAAAAAAAGGAAAATCCGTGGTTGCGAAACTACCTTACCAATCGGCTTACATATTTGTAACATGAGGTCAATTACGCTTCTACCTTCCACACACCACTCCCCCAAAACCACCCTCCCACACCCTCCTACCCATACATAATAATAATGATGTGGAATATGCATAGGATAATTATATGATGACAATAATAATAGACAGATTGCTATCCAACATGAAATATAAATAAAATACACAGATTATAAATTAAATAGAAATATACAGCTCCTCGTTAAAGCTTCATGTAGACTACGCGTTCATCATCGATTTAAAACAAGTGTAAACTAATGTAAAACTCCTGTGACACTCATGTAGACTCGCACTATTCGCTACCCTGGAAATTTGACGCGTTCTTCTCGCGCACAATTTTGGCGGTGCGTGTTGCGGGTCGTAGTTAAACTCACCAACACTCGCATAAACTCGCGTTCGTGTAAACTCGTCTCGTGTAAACTCGTGTTAAATTCGTGTTCTATGCGTGTTTACTCGCATCAGCTGCTACTCGCGTTGGGTTCGGGCTCCATCAACGGCAACTTGCGGCGAGTGTGACTCGCGTTGGCCTCGCGCTCCGACTCGCCTATGTGTGAACCTACCTTTACTTGATTCACCACCTCTCACTATATATTTGTTGTCAACAATTCTTAGCCTATAACTTCAACGCAAATTAAGGGAGCCCACCTTGTTTTTTGTTTCTCTCTCTCTCCCTCTCTCTTTGGTTTGTATCCATTCGGCCCCATTCAGCCTACTGTTTTAAGACGTTTATCCCCATCTAGGTGTCGATTTTTTCCCGAGCCAGCATAAATTTATAAATGCTTTTTGACAGCATGCTAAATTTGTATATTTTGAAAATGTCTCCGGCGAAGCCGGATTTCTTCATACAATGCTGACTTGCTATCGCTCGCCAGGAAAAAAATCGACATATAGATGGGGATAAACATCTTACAACAGTAGGTTGAATGGGGCCGAATGATTGCAAGCCAGAGAAAGAGAGAAAAGGAGAACAAATAGCAGGTTACCCCCATTAACCGCTCCCCCACCTTCCCTTTATATTCCTTCTCTTCTTCTACTTTCTTCTTCATCATGATCGTCTTCTTGGACTCTATGCAGCTGTAATCCACTTTCTATCATTACTAGCTGTGCATTCCACGAGGGGCTTCTTCTTCTTCTTCTTCTTCTTCTCCCATTAATTTGACCTACTGAGAACTCGATCCCAGTAGTTTAAACTTGCCCTATCTTCATCCCCTCCTATCCATTTTCTTCATCACCATCACTTCCTAATTTATTCTTCATTGCCATATTCCGCTTTTCTTTTTTTCCTGTTCCCTTTTTTTTCTTCAGCCCAACCTCAATTCCTCATCTTCCTCTTATTTTCTATCTTCTGTCACTCAAAACGCGTGGAGGTAGTCGTTTTTTTCTGGACCTCTTTCTCCCTCATGTTTAGCATAATAGTTTTGAGGTTTTAATTTAAGACGTTCGTTTCGTTAGTTTGGCGATTTTGAAACATTTCGCCTCATTTCTTTGTCAATATTGAAACTTTCGTACCATTTAGGTGTCGATTTTTTTTCCGGGCGAGCGATAGCGAACCTGTAATTTTAGAAGGACCCGACATTTGTCTACCGACAAATTTACAAATTTATCTTGACAGGAGTGAATGGAGAATGCTTGTGAATAGTTGAGTGAACACGTGGTCATTTGGAGTAAGGGGTCGGGCGCAAGTTCGACTAGATAATAGTCCATCAGGCGCCTGGCAGGGGGGACGATTAATATGAAGGGTGGCCTGGAAGTGTGGGAGGCTTGTGGCTTGGCTCGCTGCATGTCTGCCTGCCGAGATCGGAACCTCTCCGGGTGGTCAGGGGACGGGGGAGTGCTGCAGCGACCTTGGTAACCTTGCTCTCTGGCTCTTCTCCTGGGTCACCTGGAGTGTGTGAGTTTGTGTTTTTTATCTGTGTTATTTTTGTTTGTTGTTTTTGTGTTTTCCCTGTTCTTGCTCTGTCTTGAGTCGGCTACCCCCAAAATGGGGATTGGGCCTGAGCATATAGATAGATAGATAGAATAGATAGATAGATCTTGAAAGGGGGTCGAGGGGGTATTTTTAAAAGTTTGACGGAGGTCTAGTGCGGAAACTCAAAAATCAATGAATAACTATATATACAGTAATTAGACCAACAAACAAGCACTACCCTCGTTAATAAACTCTCGCTCCCTTTCTTTTCCTTTCCTTCTTTATCCTCCTCTTCTGCTTCCCCCTTTTCTATTCTCTCCTCTTTTCCAACCTCCTCCCGTTTTCTCCTCCTCACTTTCCGCTATCAATCGGCCACTTCAAAACTCACCCCAATATTGCCACTCCTGTCTACTTTTCTGTCTTCTTTCTTCTTGTTATTATTATTTAATCCTCTGCTATAATCCTCCTCCTTCTCTTACCCCTTAATTCTCCCCTCTCCCCCTCCTCCTCTCTCCTCCTCCATCTCTTACTATTTCTCCCCCTCCTCCTTTTTCCTCCTCATGCTCTTACTCATTCTGCTCCTCTCTTTACTCCTCCTTCTTTTACGGCATTCTTTCTCCTCCTCCTCCCTTTCCTCTCCTTATCTTACTCTTTCTGTTCCTCTTTTTCCTCCTCCTCCCTTTCCTCTCCTTATCTTACTCTTTCTGTTCCTCTCTTTCCTCCTCCTTCTCTTACGGTACTCTTTCTCCTCCTCCTCCCTTTCCTCTTCCTTATCTTACTCTTTCTGTTCCTCTTTTTCCTCCTCCTCCCTTTCCTCTTCCTTATCTTCTCTTACCTCTCTCTCTCTCTCTTCCGTACTCTTTCCTCTTCCTTATCTTACTCTTTCTGTTCCTCTTTTTCCTCCTACTCCCTTTCCTCTTCCTTATCTTACCCTTCTCTTTCGTCTTCTTCTTCGCATCATCTCTACTTATCTGCGTCATTTCTTCTCTGTGTATGTTCTTTTTCTCTATGCCAGGTCTTCTTATCGACGTCATTTCTTCTTTTTACGTAATTTCTTCATCTCTACACTATTTCTTCTCTACGTCAAATTTTCTTCTTCGCTACATCATTCATTCTGTACGTCGTTTCTTCTCTACGTCCTTTTTATCTGCGTCATTTCTTGTTCTCTAAATTTCTTCTTCTCTACGTCATGTCTTCTATCTACGTTATTTGTTCTTCTCTACGTCAATTCTTCATCTCTACGTCATTTTTTCTTCTCTACGGCAGTTCATGTTTTCTATTATTTCTTATCTACGTCATTTCTCCTCTAGGTCATCTCTTATCAACATCTTGTATTCTTTTCTCGATCATTTATTTATATCTACGTCTTTTCTTCATATCTACGTCATTTGTTCTCGTCTACGTCATGTATTCATCTCTACGTCATTTGTTCTCGTCTACGTCTTTTTTTTCTACGAAATTTCTTCATCTCTACGTTATTTTTCTCTCTACGTCATTTCTCCTCTACTTAATTTCTCCTCTCTACGTCATTTCTTCTTCTCTACATCATTTCTCCTCTCTACGTCTTTTCTCTTATCTACGTCATTTCTCCTCTACGCCATTTCTCCTCTCTACGCCATTTCTCCTCTCTACGCCATTTCTCCTTTCTACGTCATTTCTGCTTCTCTACGTCATTTCTTCTTCTCTACGTCATTTCTCCTCTCTACGTAATTTTTCTCTCTACGTAATTTCTACATCTCTGCGCCATTTCTTCTTCTCTACGTAATTTCTTCTTTTCTACATAATTTTCTTCTCGTCTACGTCATTTGTTTTCCAACGATATTTCTTCTTTTCTACACCATATCTTCTCTCTACGTCATATTTTCTTTTCTACACCATATTTTCTTTGCATCATTTAGGCTATCCTTCTCTTCTTTCTCCGTCTCCCTCTTTAATCTCCTGCGGTTCCCATCGTAGGGCCTCTTCAGAATGTCAGAATCCTCCACCTTCTTCCAGTCTTCTTCTTCTTCTTCTTCTTCTTCTTCTTCGTCGTCGTCGTCGTCTTTTTTATTTCCCTTCGTTTCTTATTTTCTTCCCTCTTTCGTATCCTTATTTTTATTTTTTTTAGTTTACCTTTTTGATCTTCTCCCGCTTCATTCCCTTCTTCTGTCTATCCTGCTACTTCCCTCTCCTCCTCCTCCTCCCCTTCCTCTTCTTCTCTTTTCTCCTCTTTTACCATCACCTTCATCGTTTCTTCTCCTTCTTCCAAATAGTCTACCTTAAGGGGGAGACCTGCTTTTTTTTCTCCTTTTCTCTTTCTCCGGCTTGTATCCATTCGGCCCCATTCAGCCTACTGCTTTAATACGCTTATCCCCATCCAGGTGTCGATTTCTTCCTGGCGAGTGATAGCGAGCCAGCAATATACGAAGAAATCCGGCTTTGCCGGACACATTTGTAAAAATTTAGCCTGGTGTCAAATTTTGTTTTTAAATATGCTGGATCGCTACCACTTGCCAGAAAAAAAATCGACACCTGGATGAGGATAAACGTCTTAAAACAGTAGGCTGAATGGGGCCGAATGGATACAACCCAGAGAGAAGGGGAGAGAGAGAGAGAGAAACAAAATAAAGAGGTGGGCCCCCTTAACTGTTTCCACTATTCAGTCCTCTTCTCTATCTCCACTCTTTGTCTTCTATTCTCCTATCTACTCCTCCTCCCAACCTGTTCTACCCCCTCCTCTTCTCCTCCTCTTAGTAACCCTTAGGAGATGACGCATTTATTTTCAGTTTTCTGGCTATTATTATACGATTTTATGCATATTAGGAAGGGCATATGGAAGTCAGGGGGTTAATTGAGATACTAGCTCAAATTCCTGCTTAGCTTTTACTCTGTCACCATTCGCTTTCTGCTGCATGGGATCCTCTTTACTTCTTTTCCAACTTCTGTTACTCCTCTTACTCTTACTCTTCTGCTTCCCTCATTATAGCTCCAACTCCTGCTCTATCTTTTACTCTGTCACCATTGATTTTCTTCTGTGAGTCTCTTTACTTCTCCTCTAAACTTCTTCTAATCCTCTTACTCTTATTCCTCTTCATTGACCATTAGTCTAAGTTCCTTTCTTTAAATTTTTATCATTGAGTTTCTTCTTTAATCCTGCTAATCTTCCTCCTCACAGTGCTGCTCCCTCTAAGCTCCCTCTTTCTTATAATCTTCCTCTCCCTCCTCCTCTTTATCTTCATCTCCTTCCTCCTTCTAATCTTCCTCTCCCTAATCCCGAGCCCGACGCGCCAACCCGCCAACAGCACTTCGCTCTCGCTGCTCGAAATTTGATCATAACTTGAGTACTCCATTACTCATCCCCTTATTTGTTTGCATGAGCTGTAGCTAAGCTCTAGGTTAACTGACCTGTAGTTGCTTTGCATGTAATTTTGCTGTGTTTTTGACTGATAAACGTTTGTTTATCGAGACTGCTTTTGTTTACATTTGTACCGGTTAGTGACGACCGACGCTCTAAAGTAAACAAACTACTTGCTTGTTTCATATTATAAAGTTCTAGCACTTATTGTAGATATTTTAGCCCTCACTGTAGTTAAGTGCTTAGCAAACCACCCAGTAGTTATCTTGCAAGACATTGTACTGTAGTTTTGACTGATAAACGTTTGTTTTTCAAAATTCTATTTGTCAAGTTAGTAGAGACGCCGCCGATACCAGCGCCACCTGTGTACGCATAAACAAACCCTCTTCTTGTATTTTATATATCAAAGTCTAGCCAATACTGTACTTGGTTGAACTTTTTATCTAGGTTATCTATATAAATCGCACACACTAACATTTGTCAAGATAGTTTTAATATTGGGTTAGAATAATTTAGTTACTGTAATACTTTTTGATAGCCTATTTATTAATCGCATTTCAGATACTTGTCACCATATTAATAGGCCTCTCACACTCTTGCCAGGGATATTACTAACTCCATTATTATTATTATTATTGTGTTGACCACTGTATACACTAATATACAGGCTTTAGCCTAACTGTGTCATACTGTTAACATAATTTTATTTTTATTTTCAGGCATAAAATTGTGTTCTATTGCTAACATATTCTTTTTGTGATTAACATATTCTTTTTGTGATTTACAGGCATTAATTGTACCATATTGCTAACCAATATATTTGTTACTGTACTGTATACTGCTTTCCAGTTTTCTCACTAGGCTAAATTAACCCTCTCCCACTTTTTTCCCAGTAAATTTTGTAACAAATTACTAGTCCATTTGCAATTTTCAGGCTTTAACTGTGTCATACTGCTAACATCAATGTTTGTTTTATTTTCAGGCATAAATTGTGTTCTATTGCTAACATATTTCTTGTGATTTACAGGCATAATATTCTTTTGTGATTAACATATTCTGTTTGTGATTTACAGGCATTAATTGTACCATATTGCTAACAAATACGTGTTGTTACTGTACTGTATACTGTTTTCCAGTTTTCTCACTAGGCTACATTAACCCTCTCCCACTTTTTGTTTTTTTCCAGCAAATTTTGTAACAAATTTCTAGTCCATTTGTGATTTTCAGGCTTTAACTGTGTCATACTGCTAACATCAATTTTTGTTTTATTTTCAGGCATAAATTGTGTTCTATTGCTAACATTTTTTGTGATTTACAGGCATATTAATTTTATCATATTGCTAACAAAATTTGTTGTGATTTTCAGGAATTAATTGTATCACATTGCTAACATAAAATTGTTGTGATTTTCGGGCTTTTATTGTACCATTTTGCTAACATAAATTTGTGTGATTTTCAGGCATATTGTGATTATATCGTCATGGCGCCGCAACGAACCTGCACGAGTTGTTCCGATAAATTTGGCCCTACCATGTTTGTTGATACTGATGTCCAAATTTGTAGATTTTGCCAGCTCCGAGAGAAGATTACGGATGAATTGAATGCAGCTCACTGCAAGATCGATGCCCTGACTACGAAGCTTGAATCCCTTCAAGAATTTGCCACACTCAACGTAGGAGTGCCCTCGGCCCAAGAAACCACTACGATGTCAACCGCCATTCCAGTGCATACAGTACCGGTACTGGTACCCACACCAGCAGCTACCTTAGATGTTGCAGAAAATAATAATGACTCTACTCTCACTCCCTCCCAGGACAACTTTCAGTTAGTGAGAAACAATGTGCATCCCAGTACCAGTACCAGGAAGGTCATTCCGACAACATGCCAAAACCGCTTCAAAATTCTTGCTATTGACGAGGAAGAGGAAACGGAAGAAGTTCGGCTTGTGGGCAACTCCATGGTCTGTGGCCAATTAACCGAGTTCTGCGCCAGGGCACCCAGGATCAGAAAGCGATTCTGTATCCCAGGTGGCGGCGTGGACGACATTGTTGCGGCTGTGGAAGAGGTTTCCAGGCTCGCCCTCGCAAGCACTACGTACGTCATCCACGTTGGATCTAACGATGTCCAACGGACGCGGTCAGAGGAACTACTTTGCAAGTACCGGCGGCTGATCAGGTCCTTCAAGGAAAAATCTAATAGAATCTTAATTTCAGGAATTGTTCCCCGGATTGATGTAGAAAACCGATTCTACAACATAGGTACCAGTACAAATCGCCGACTAGCCAAACTCTGCAGGGAGGACATTGGCTTTGTCGACACGTGGGATAATTTTTACTATGATAAATCTTTGTTTTCAGGAGATGGTGTACATCTCAATGAAGTAGGAGCTGCACGTCTTGGTCGTCTGCTGAACGATGCAGTCAAGGATTTCCGTTAAAAAAAACGGGGTCAACCGGCGGTATCCGGGGGTAGTGTAAGTCAAATACGAACTGAAAATTCAGACAATGCACAATCAGTAACATCCAACTCTAATACTCTTAAGGTGTTTTATGTAAATGCTCGTAGCATACGCAATAAATTTTCAGATCTAGAGGAAATCGTGTTTACAGAACATTATAATATAATCGGCATTACAGAATCTTGGTTAAATACGGAAGACAGAGACTTTTTAGCCGAATATACGCTTCCTGGTTATACAATGTTTGAGAAAAGTTGGATCAATAGAAATGGAAGAGGAATTCTGTTTTTTATAAAGAAAAGTCTTAATCCCGTCTTAATGTCAAAACCTCAAATTGCGAATATAGACATATCTTACGTACTATTAAATAATAAACGAGGAACTAAAATAACACTAGCTTTATTATACAGACCCCCAGCTCAATCAGTGCAAACTGACAGTGAAATTTATGAACAAATTGCAGAAATAACTAACATACAAGATACCGTAATTCTTGGCGATTTCAACTTACCCGTGACTAAATGGGGCGATATTCTTACTTCACACTCTGGACACGACCTCTATGCTAACTTGCAAGAGAGTTCACTTTTTCAATTTGTACAATCTCCGACCCGTGGTAATAATGTGCTTGACCTTGTACTCGCAACAAAAGAAGAATTAATAGAGAATTTGAATGTTGGTGATGAATTCAGTAACGGCGACCATCGTACGATAACTTTCACTTTAAAGTATACTAATAACAAATCAAATAGCAGCATTGAGAAAGTCCCTAATTTCAAGAAAGCAAATTTTCATAAACTTAAATCAAAGCTTAACCCACTGAGTACCAGCTAAATATTTATAAATGTACCACCCTATAAACTATTTCAATTCAATTCAATTAAACAATTAAACCCAGGACCGGCTGATTCTGAAATTTTGTTTTATTCCAGAAACAATAGCGAATGGGTTATGAATTAAGGAAAAACCACGAAAAACCGATCAAAAAGCTCAAAAAATGGTCCTACAGAGCCCCCGAAAACGGATTTTACAAGAGTAAAAAATTGAAGGCAATTTCCCCCCAAAAAACATGTTTTTGCGCGCTCACGCGCACGCGGTTCGACTTTGAGAGTTTTAAACCATCGGCATGGGTGCGTGGGATACATACACAGTTCCCATACAAATCTGAGCCCTCTAGGTGCCATAGAACCGGAGTAATTGGGACCGGACCGGCCAGGACGGGGTTTAGAGTTACATGCATTGTGGACGCCATCCCTGTGGCGCTGGGGCTCAGTGGGTTAAAGAAACTGACTGGAGCTTTCTGACTAACAATAACGACATAAATACATCATGGGAGTGTTTCACAACCACTTACCTTAAGGCAGTGCAAGATTGCATACCATCGAAAATACGGCGTCCAGGCCATAATGATAAGCCCAAATGGTGGAATAAAGATATTTCAGACTGTCTGCTTGCTAAAAAATTTGCTAATAATAGATTAAAATCCTCACAAAATGACGAAGAACGGGTGAAATTTGTAGAGCTACGACTCAAAGCCAAAAAGTTAATTAAGCAAATTAAAAAGACCCTGGAGTTACATGTTGCGAATAAAAGTAAAACAAACCCGAAAGAATTCTATAGTTATATCAGAAAGAAAAAAGTAGTTACTTCAACTGTTGGACTGTTAGTCGATGAAAATGGAGAATACACCAAAGACGAAGTACAAATGAGTAATGCCCTCAATACCTTCTTTGCATCAGTTTTTACAACCGAAGACCTCAGTGATATCCCTACACCATCGCCGATTCAGATTGATAATTCAGATGTTCTAAGCAATATCACCGTTACAGAGAGAGAAGTATTGACTTGTTTAGATAAACTCAAGGTAAATAAAACGCCTGGACCTGATACAATCTCGCCTAGAGTTCTAAAGGAAGCTAAGGATGAGCTCTCCAAACCACTGACATTGTTATTCAATGAATCCTTGCAGTCTGGGACTATGCCTGATCAGTGGAAGCTAGCCAACGTAACACCGATATTAAAAAAAGGCAGAAAATCCCTACCCAGTAACTATCGTCCAATTAGCTTAACCTCAATTGTATGTAAAATGCTAGAAACGGTCATAAGAGACAGACTCGTAAATCACTTAGAGGCAAATAACTTACTTAAAGATGCTCAACACGGCTTTCGTAAAAAACGTTCATGTTTAACGAACCTCTTAGACTTCTTCCACGATATCCTCAACCTCTACGATGAGAGTAAAGCTGTAGATATTATATACCTTGATTTTCAAAAGGCCTTTGACAAAGTTCCCCACAAACGTTTACTGCTAAAACTAAAAGCGCATGGAATACAAGACGGTGTGTTGAAATGGATAGAAAATTGGCTCAGCGACAGAAAGCAAAGAGTAGTCATAAACGGTAAGGCATCTAAATGAACCAATGTAAGTAGCGGGGTACCCCAGGGATCGGTACTAGGACCAATTCTCTTTCTAATTTACATCAACGACATAGATGAGGGTCTCACCTGTACAATCTCAAAATTTGCTGACGATACAAAAATTGCAAATAGCGTACTCTCAAAAGAACAAGTTGACGATGTGCAACACAATCTAGATAAATTGTCATGTTGGGCCCAAATTTGGCAAATGAGTTTCAATGCGGATAAATGTAAAGTACTACATATCGGATACCTAAATGAGAAAGCAAACTATTCGATGAATGGCATTCAGCTTAAGAATGTATACAGAGAAACCGATCTGGGAGTAACTATATCGAGTAACCTAAAACTGAGTCAACAATGTTCAGAAGTTGTTAAGAAGGCAAACAAAATAATTTTCTTTATAGGCAGGTCATTTGAGCATAAATCCAAAGAAGTTATCCTAACCCTTTACAATTCCTTAGTCCGCCCTCTTCTGGAATACTGCGTTCAATCCTGGTGCCCTTATTACCAAAAAGATATAAACAAGCTAGAACGAGTTCAACGTAGAGTTACCAATATGATACCTAGCCTAAAGAACAAACCATACGAAGAGCGTCTTAGAGAATTAAATCTATTTCCTTTAACCCAGCGCAGACTAAGAGGTGACTTAATTCAAGTGTTCAAAATCATCAAAGGCATCGACAATATAAACTGTAGTAAGTACTTCACTGTCGACCAATCTAATTACACGCGGGGAAACGGTTGCAAAATTATTGGTAAATCTTTTACTCACACGAATCTTAGAATTTCTTCTTCAATCGAGTTGTCAACTTGTGGAATGGGCTTCCCCGAGACGTTATAGACTGCAGCACCGTTGATTCATTTAAACTCCGCCTAGACAAATATCTCGCATCAAACCCGCTACTGACTGCGTTTGTAAATTAATAACTTTATTTTATCCCCCCCTCAGTTACTAACCCATCTGTCCCCTACTAACTTCCTAATCCTGCCACGGACATTAGTTCCAGGGCAGTAGTTCCCTTTCCAATGTTCCCTTACCCACTCTAAACCACTGTATGGACACTTGATCCTCAGTGTTTTGGAGGACAAGCAGCCTAGAAGGGTCACTAGATCTGTTGTTGCTTGATTTCCTTTGTACTCCTTTGTACTCCCTCCTCCTCCTTAGCTTCATCTCCCTCCTCCTTCTAATCTTCCTCTCCCTCCTCCTCCTCCTCTTTATCTTCCTCTCCCTCCTCCTCTTTATCTTCCTCTCCCTCCTCCTCCTTCTCTTTATCTTCCTCTCCCTCCTCCTCTTTATCTTCCTCTCCCTCCTCCTCCTTCTCTTTATCTTCCTCTCCCTCCTCCTCTTTATCTTCCTTTCCCTCCTTCTCCTCCTCCTCTTTATCTTCCCTCCTCCTCCTATACTCCTTTATCTTCCTCTCCCTCCTCCTCCTCCTCTTTATCTTCCTCTCCCTCCTCCTCCTCCTCTTTATCTTCCTCTCTCTCCTCCTCCTCCTCTTTATCTTCCTCTCCCTCCTCCTCTTTATCTTCCTCTCCCTCCTCCTCTTTATCTTCCTCTCCCTCCTCCTCCTCTTTATCTTCCTCTCCCTCCTCCTCCTCTTTCCCCTACATTCCTCTCCCTCCTCCTCCTCCTCTTTCCCCTACATTCCTCTCCCTCCTCCTCCTCCTCTTATCTTCCTCCTTTCTCTCCCTCCTCCTCTTTATCTTCCTATCCCTCCTCCTCTTTATCTTCCTATCCCTTCTCCTCCTCCTCCTCTTTATCTTTCTCCTCCTCCTCCTCGTCTTTATCTTCCTCTCTCTCCTCCTTCTTCTAATCTTCATCTCCCTTCTCTTTCTCCTTCTAATCTTCCTCACCCTCCTCCTCCTCCTCTTTATCTTCATCTCCCTCCTTCTTCTAATCTTCCTCACCCTCCTCCTCCTCTTTATCTTCATCTCCCTCCTTCTTCTAATCTTCCTCACCCTCCTCCTCCTCCTCTTTATCTTCATCTCCCTCCTTCTAATCTTCCTCACCCTCCTCCTCCTCTTTATCTTCATCTCCCTCCTTCTTCTAATCTTCCTCTCCCTCTTCCTCCTCCTCCTCCTCTTTATCTTCATCTCCCTCCTTCTTCTAATCTTCCTCACCCTCCTCCTCTTTATCTTCATCTCCCTCCTCCTCCTCCTCCTCACGCAAAAGAAGTTCAACATAGATGAATGTAAAGTATTACACATCGGTAATAACAACGCAAAACAAGATTACTCAATGAACAACATTTAACTTTCGAATAAAGAAAAAAGTATCTGGGAGTTATAATATCAAGTGACCTGAAGCCGAGTAAACAGTGTACAGAGGTAATATAAACTGGTTATGTATTGGTGGGTTTCATGGGCAAAATTTTGTAATTCAAATCAGAAAAAAATCATACTTACTCTATTCAACTCACTTGTGCGTCCCCACCTTGAAAATCCTGTGTGCAATTCTGGTCACCGTACTACAGTAAGGACATAAATAAACTTGAAAAAATGCAAGGGAGAGTCACTAAAATAATACCTAGATTGCGTAATAAACCGTACAAAGAGCTTTTAAAAGAACTAAATTTATTTAGCCTAACAAAGCACAGACTGAGATGTGACCTAATAGAGGTGTTCAAAATCTTCAAGGGATTCAGCAACTTTAATGTAAGCGAATTCTTCACGATCTATCAAGCAAACACGAGAAACAATGGTTACAAGATTGAGGCGAAGCATATCTTTTTCACCCATGTTGTGAATATTTGGTACAAACTACCTTCAAACGTTGTGAACTGTAATACTATCGAAACATTCAAGAACCATCTGGATAAACACTTGGCAAATAGCCTGCAATTAACACAATTTTTTTCAGAATAACGCGCAATGATGTGATAACGCATACCGCAATGTATATTGATATTCATACGCCTGTTCCCTCTCAGAATTGTAGTAATAGAGTTAGCTTAGATTACCGGTACTAATAAATGTATTTTTTTCCATGTCCTGTCCGAATTTTCGTGTCAGTTTTTCCATACTACATGGTATTAATCCAAGTGACCATGCCAGCTTTAACTGGAGGGAGTAGTGGGGGGGAGGAGCCTTCTTCTGTGTTATCCTTTTATTTACCTCGTATTCAGTAGATTAGTAGTTTTAATATCCAAACTGCCCCGTAGGGACCAATAGGTCTGTTGCAGTTTGTATTCCTCCTCCTTCTAATCTTTTTCTTCCTTCTTCAAATTTGCTCTCCCCCTCCTCCTCCTCCTCCTCCTCCTCCTTCTCATCTTCTTCCCCCTCCTGCTCCTCTTCTCTTCCTCCTCCTCCTCCTCCCCAATAGTGCAAACTCCTCGAAAAGCCAACCAAAAACTCGAGGGCGGAAAATGTCTAATACAATATTTCCTTTCACACACACTATATATATATAATTATATACTGTATATATATATATATACCGGTATATATATATATATATATATATATATATATATACTGTATATATATATATATATATATATATAATTATATATATATATATATATATATATATATATATTTTTTCTTTCAGGCAGGTGAGATTAAAATAATAGGCACAGTTTGCATTATTGAGTTTTTTATTGATACTCTCAATTTTTCGTACAGTTTTTCTGGTATTTTCAGGAAGTTGGTAAAGGAGGTTTGCAAAGGGTTCCGACGTTTCAATGGGCGCAGCCATCATTATCAAGGAGAAGTGAAGTTAGAAGGTGATAAGTCAAGTTTATATAGGCGATACAAGATCAAGAGAGGGTTTATTGTGCGCTAGCTGCACGCTGGTTGGCTAACCTAAGACTAGCTCTGGTAGGCTGGCCGGACGCAGGAGTGGGCGGGGCCTCTGCGTCGTTCGTCTGCGTGTGTGGAGGGGGCATTCCTGGGGGCATGATGGGGGGCCTCGCTGTGGAAGGGCGCGCCGAGGATAGGATCTGGCTGATTCCGCTTGTGTGTTTAAAGTAGGTTGGTATGTTTATATATATATAGCTTCAAGAATGAATAGGCGGCGTGAGTCTATTTCTTTATCAAGAATAGGTGTGTTTATCTAAGTCGGGTCTGGTGAGTTCCTGATGGTGTGAGGATGTGTGGTAGTGGTCCTTGATAGCTCCGGCTTGAAGGTGGAAGGTAAGGTGACGTGACAGACGAGTCCTTGTCAAACCGACATAAGTGTGAGGTCCACAGTCCTCACTGTCACAGGCGTGTCGGTATATGACATGGTCCTCTTGTGACGGTTTCTTGGCGGAGGCCGGGCTGTTGCGATTGACTAGTTGTGATGTTTTCCTCGATTTGTAGTATATGGTGAGTTTAAGGTGTTGGTCAGGGTTCGTAGTTTTAACGTTGTTGCTGATAATGTCTCTCATTATGTTTTCGTCTGTCTTGTGATCTGAGGACATGTGGTTTTTATAGTAAATTGTTATGTATTCAGTGTTTGTATTAGTAGGCATGTCGTTTTTGTACCATGTTTCAAGGTGTTTGTTGATGGTGTGGGCGATTTCCGAGTTACTGTACCCATTGTTTACAAGCACCTGGGTGAGCCTCTCGAGTTCCTTGTGTGTGTCTCGCCAGGAGGTGCAGTGTGATAGGGCTCTCCTGACGTAGGCGGCGATGGTGGACCGTAAATATCGCTGGGGGCATTCACTTTCGCCGTTGAGACATAATCCGTCGTTGGTGGGTTTGGAGTAGACAGTGGTGGTAAAGCCTGAGGTGTTGTTGTTGTTTACGAGGACATCAAGGAAGGGGAGATGACCGTTAGAGGACTCCTCGAAGGTGAAGTTTAGACTGGAAGAGGCGATGAATCGTTGTTGAAGGTCACGTAGCTCCTGTGGGTCCTTCGCACGCACGAAGATGTCGTCCACATATCTGCAGTAGATGGAGGGGCGTCACCGCCTACGTCAGGAGAGCCCTATCACACTGCACCTCCTGGCGAGACACACACAAGGAACTCGAGAGGCTCACCCAGGTGCTTGTAAACAATGGGTACAGTAACTCGGACATCGCCCACACCATCAACAAACACCTTGAAACATGGTATAAAAATGACATGCCTACTAATACAAACACTGAATACATAAAAAATTACTATAAAAACCACATGTCCTCAGATCACAAGACAGACGAAAACATAATGAGAGACATTATCAGCAACAACGTTAAAACTACGAACCCTGACCAACATCTTAAACTCACCATATACCGGTACTACAAATCGAGGAAAACATCACTAGTCATTCGCAACAGCCCGGCCTCCGCCAAGAAACCGTCACAAGACGACCATGTCATATACCGACACACCTGTCACAGTGAGGACTGTGGACCTCACACATAGCGACTTTGATAATTTAATTTGACTTTATATTGTCCTTGTCCCAATTTTGGTTTGTTTAGTTTGCAAGTTTTACATTTTAACTTATGTCGGTTTGACAAGGACTCGTCTGTCACGTCGCCTTACCTTCCACCTTCAAGCCGGAGCTATCAAGGACCACTACCACACATCCTCACACTATCAGGAACTCACCAGACCCGACTTAGATAAACACACCTCTATTCTTGATAAAGAAATAGACTCCCGCCGCCTATTCATTCTTGAAGCTATATATATACAAACATACCAACCTACTTTAAACACACAAGCGGAATACAGCCAGATCCTACCCTCGGCGCGCCCTTCCACAGCGAGGCCCCTCATCATGCCCCCAGGAGTGCCCCCTCCACACACGCAGACGAACGACGCAGAGGCTCCGCCCACTCCTGCGTCCGGCCAGCCTACCAGAGCTAGTCCTAGGTTAGCCAACCAGCGTGCAGCTAGCGCACAATAAACCCTCTCTTGATCTTGTATCGCCTATATAAACTCGACTTATCACCTTCTAACTTCACTTCTCCTTGATAATGATGGCTGCGCCCATTGAAACGTCGGAACCCTTTGCAAACCTCCATTACCAACTTCCTGAAAATACCAGAAAAACTGTACGAAAAATTGAGAGTATCAATAAAAAACTCAATAATGCAAACTGTGCCTATTATTTTAATCTCACCTGCCTGAAAGAAAATATCCTCCATGGCTACGCTAATATATATATATATATATTATATAGGCTATATATATTTATATGTACCCACACGCCCACACCCACACACACATTATATAGGCTATCAGGGAAGAGAAAAATCTATGAAAAATGGATGGGATAAAATGAGAGAGAGCGGTTCGAGTTATTAGAGGGTGGGATTGGAGATTTGCAGGCTATTGTATATTTAATTTACTTACTTATTGAGAAGGAAGTGTATCGTGACCAATAAATACAAAGGGGAGAGAGAGAGAGCGAGAGCGAGTGTAAGAGCGAGCGAGAGTGAGTGAAAGAGCGAGAGTGAGTGAAAGAGCGAGCGAGAGAGAGAGATAATAATGTTTAGTTTATATTCTACAAATTACTATATCTAGTCTGCAATACCAGGCTCTCTCTCTCTCTGTATTGATTTACCTATCCAACCAAATATTATATATATCTAAATCTCACCAATTGTATCCTTCAGTGCCCGTTGCCAAGTTATAACTAATTGAATTAACCAATCCCAGGCTCTAGATCTGTTCATTCACCTCTCAGCTGTGCCTATTATCTATCCATCAATACCTCTACCTATCTAACTGGCCATCTAACTATTTTTATCCATCTATTTGTCTACCCATCTCTTAATCTACCCATTCATTCGTCTATTTTTGTATCTATTATCCCTCTATTTTCCTAGGATAATAAATTGTCTACTAATCAGCCAATCAATCTATCCATCTGTCTGCTTCAACACTCCTTGTGAACTAAAATCCATATATTATATAATCTCCGCATTTAACCCCTTCTGTATCAGCGATGTCCTATTAACTTTATTCTGGCTACTATTAGACGATTTTATTCAGTTTCTAATGGGCCTACACCAATTAACAGGCTTCGAACACTTCACCTGTTTAGACTACCACAGATCCTTCTTAAAGTGCACAAATTCTCTAAATATAGTTAGAATCAATTGAAGAAGACATCGCCGGTAAAGAAAGGGTTAATGATTTTCCTCAACTTTCTCCCCCCATCTGCCTTTTTTATTTGTTATGGATATCTGATTTTCCACTGCGTGTAATTAAGAGTTTTTATGATTTATTAATATTATATATTTACAATTTCTGTTTATCTCTCGTGTAATAAGTTTAGTTATCCCCTTCGATAGCGTGAGCTCTTTTCTAACTTAAATCATATTTCTGAATGGTAATCAAAATAGAAAAAAAGAAAATCATTGTAATCATCTACTGGACATAAATATGCGACCTTATAATTACGAGATCGAGCCCTCTTATAAGGAAATTACAAACGTCTGCAGTTAACACACACACACACACACACACACACACACACACACACACACACACACACACACATACACACACACACACACACACACACACACACACACACACACACACACACACACACACATACACTAGCGCAACTTCTGATTATAAATCTATGCATAAGCATTATCTATTATTAAGTGTTCGCGTATCTTCATCCATGTATTTCCACCCTTAACAATAGAACGCCCAGCTCTTCCATATTTCGCCTTCTGTCACACACACACACACACACACACACACACACACACACACAGCCCGTAGCCAAGTAGGTAGTGCTCTCGTCTCACACACGAGGGGTCGGGGGTTCAATCCCCCGGCCGGGCGGAGACAAATTGGGCTTGTCTCCTTTCATGTGTTAGCCTCAGTTCACCTAGCTGTAAATAGGTACCTGGAATAAGTGGACGACGTTGTGACGTCCCATCTGGGGTTGGCAAAAATGGTACAAGGCGAGATGGGTATCATATGGTTCACCTAGCTGATGGCTACCTAAGCCTTCGGGCGAGACGGTACCGTCTATAGTGAGAATGGTACCATACAGATCCACCCTAAGCCTTCGTTTCCGATGTCGCCAATTGGCTAAAAATACAGACTATGCACACATCCACAGCCATTCCAACGATACATATAACACCTACACATATAGGAGGCGGGAAATAATGAGCATGCTCACTCCCGCAATACAACTAGAGTAAGTACAACTAGAGTAAGTACACACACACACACACACACACACACCTACACTACCGAGGATTAACCTCCCATTGTAGTACCTGCACCCTCTTTACCTGACCTTACCAAAACAGTTTCTGTATGTATGTATGTTTGTGTGCATACGTGAGCGTTTGTGTATACGGACATGTGCACACTTACTGCATGTTCTTATGTTCCTATATATGTATGTATATGTATGTGCGCACGTACGTGTATATACGTATGTTCTGTATATGAGTAAGTAAATAAATGTGTATATGTACTGTATATCACTTACTCTCATGGTTATTTTATGATAATTTGTATTCTGCACATGCATCATTATTGCATTTATTTATTTTGTTTGTAAACTAAGCTTACCATCCTCATATCTATACATCTCATGTTCATCCACTAAATTGTAAAATGTGAATATTCAGCTCATGAGGCTGCCATTCTTTAATAAACCGTTTATTATTATTATTATTATTATTATTATTACACACACACACACAAACACACACTATTCTATCTATATGCTATATGCTCAGACCCAATCCCCATTTTTCCTATTTATATTTGAATTTGTATTTTATTAATTCATGACTATTGATTACTGTTTTGTGCATAGTAAACTATTCCTTATATCAATATCTACCATCAATCTATATCTACCATCAATCATCTATCTATATATCTACCATCCATCAACTATCTATATCTACCATCAGTCAACTATCTATATCTATCATCAATCATCAGGGGAGGTGTGGTGGAGTGGTCTTGCCACTGGCCTGGTAATCCAAAGGTCCCGAGTTCAAAATCCCGATGTATCAATGGGAAGATATTATTGGGATGGAATTTGTGCTGTACCTAGTATCAGTGCATTACCACAAGCCCACCGAAACGTCAATAAAATACCCTCATTGTTCCCTGATTAAATAGCACTGTATGAATATTCCCATATTCAAAATATGCTATAGGGGTGCAATGCCTGGTGAGTTATCTGCTCAACAGGTGGCGTTGTGTGTGTGTAAGTGTGAGAGTCCGAGTGTAGGGGTGAGACAGTGAAGCACGGGAACGAGGCGGCTTCAGAGATGGGGTCGTTTCGGGCCATGAGTGAGCACCGTGCCTCATGTGAAGGCAAGATGGCAGGTGCTCGTTGTACTCTACGTGCTTCACATGTCTCACTCCCTAGACTGGAACAAGACCTCACAGGCTTCACTGTTCATTGTAAAGCGGTGAATGTTAAGGCTCTCAGCCTATGCCCGAGAGGAAGTAAGTTGGAATATAGAAAAAAAAAAAAAAAAAAAATCCATCTATATCTACCATCAATCAACTATCTATATCTACCATCAGTCACCTATATATATCTACCATCCATCAACTATCTATATCTACCATCCATCAACTATCTATATCTACCATCAGTCAACTATCAATATCTATCATCAATCATCTATCTATATCTACCATCAATCAACTATCTATATCTACCATCAGTCACCTATACAATGTAAGTAGCGGGGTACCCCAGGGATCGGTACTAGGTCCAATTCTCTTTCTAATTTACATCAACGACATAGATGAGGGTCTCACCTGTACAATCTCAAAATTTGCTGACGATACAAAAATTGCAAATAGCGTACTCTCAAAAGAACAAGTTGACGATATGCAACACAATCTAGATAAATTGTCATGTTGGGCCCAAATTTGGCAAATGAGTTTCAATGCGGATAAATGTAAAGTACTACATATCGGATACCTAAATGAGAAAGCAAACTATTCGATGAATGGCACTCAGCTTAAGAATGTAAACAGAGAAACCGATCTGGGAGTAACAATATCGAGTAACCTAAAACCGAGTCAACAATG
>CM064577.1:34460388-34510388 GCA_032716605.1 Paralithodes platypus | reverse complement strand
GAAGAATAAGCAGAATAAGAAGAAGATGAAGGCATAAACAAAATAGCTTACCTCATGGTATACTGAAAGGGTTATTAACGGAGGCAGCTGGTTGTTCGAGTCCTCCTCCTCCCTCATGTTTAGCCCTATTAGTTATGAGATTTCAAGACATTCGCCTCATTAGTTTGGCGATTTCCAGACTGTTTGCCCCATTTCTTTGCCAATATTTAAGACCTTTCGTGCCATTTAGGTGTCGATTTTTTTCCTGGCGAGCGAAAGCGAGCCTGTACATGAAGAGGAATCGGCCCTTGGCCGGGACATTTTTCTACTGAAAAATGTACAAATTTATATCGAAGGGGGATCTTGTGGGTGTTTTTTTATAAGTTTGATTGAGGCTTAGAGAGCAAACTTTACCCCCTCCTTAAGCCATTGAGCCGAACCAGTAAATGATGGTGCACAATACCGTCTGGGTTCCCTTAAATATACACCGGTATGTTACAGGCGTGTTGTGACCCCCCTTCTTCACCCCTCTCATCACAGTATTCTTCCTCTTACAGTTTATAGCAGAAGGAGAAGAGAAGATAGGAATAGAGAAGTTGGAGATAAATGTATATGGTCAACGTTCGGGCTGGGTAGGCATAGGATGAGAGGTAAGGGAGCTGAGAGGAGAGGAGAAGAGAAGAAAGGAATAGAGATAGTTGGAGAGATAATTATGAGGTGAGGTGCATGGAGGGGAGGAGAGAAGAGAGGAATAGAGACAGTTGGAGAGAAATGAGGTGAGGTGTGTGGAGGAGAGGAGAGAAGAGAGGAATAGCGATAGATGGAGAGAAATGAGGTGAGGTGTGTGGAGGAGAGGAGAGAAGAGAGGAATAGAGAAGTTGGAGAGATATGAGGTGAGGTGCGTGGAGGGGAGGAGATAAGAGAGGAATAGAGAAGTTGGAGAGATATGAGGTGAGGTGCGTGGAGGGGAGGAGAGAAGAGAGGAATAGAGATAGTTGGAGAGATATGAGGTGAGGTGTGTGGAGGGGAGGAGAGAAGAGAGGAATAGAGAAGTTGGAGAGATATGAGGTGAGGTGCGTGGAGGGGAGGAGATAAGAGAGGAATAGAGAAGTTGGAGAGATATGAGGTGAGGTGCGTGGAGGGGAGGAGAGAAGAGAGGAATAGAGATAGTTGGAGAGATATGAGGTGAGGTGTGTGGAGGGGAGGAGAGGAAAGAGGAATAGCGATAGTTGGAGAGATATGAGGTGAGGTGCGTGGAGGGGAGGAGATAAGAGAGGAATAGAGAAGTTGGAGAGATATGAGGTGAGGTGCGTGGAGGGGAGGAGAGAAGAGAGGAATAGAGCTAGTTGGAGAGATATGAGGTGAGGTGTGTGGAAGGGAGGAGAGAAGAGAGGAATAGCGATAGTTGGAGAGATATGAGGTGAGGTGTGTGGAGGGGAGGAGATAAGAGAGGAAAAGAGAAGTTGGAGAGATATGACGTAAGGTGCGTGGAGGGGAGGAGAAAAGAGAGGAATAGAGATAGTTGGAGAGATATGAGGTGAGGTGTGTGGAGGGGAGGAGAGAAGAGAGGAATAGCGATAGTTGGAGAGATATGAGGTGAGGTGCGTGGAGGGGAGGAGATAAGAGAGGAAAAGAAAGAGAAGTTGGAGAGATATGAGGTGAGGTGCGTGGAGGGGAGGCGAGAAGAGAGGAATAGAGATAGTTGGAGAGATATGAGGTGAGGTGTGTGGAGGGGAGGAGAGAAGAGAGGAATAGCGATAGTTGGAGAGATATGAGGTGAGGTGTGTGGAGGGGAGGAGAGAAGAGAGGAATAGAGATAGTTGGAGAGATATGAGGTGAGGTGCGTGGAGGGGAGGAGATAAGAGAGGAATAGAGAAGTTGGAGAGATATGAGGTGAGGTGCATGGAGGGGAGGAGAGAAGAGAAGAATATAGATAGTTGGAGAGATATGAGGTGAGATGTGTGGAGGGGAGGAGAGAAGAGAGGAATAGAGATAGTTGGAGAGATATGAGGTGAGGTGCGTGGAGGGGAGGAGAGAAGAGAGGAATAAAGATAGTTGGAGAGATATGAGGTGAGGTGCGTGGAGGGGAGGAGAGAAGAGAGGAATAGAGATAGTTGGAGAGATATGAGGTGAGGTGCATGGAGGGGAGGAGAGAAGAGAGGAATATAGATAGTTGGAGAGATATGAGGTGAGGTGCGTGGATGGGAGGAGAGAAGAGAGGAATAGAGATAGTTGGAGAGATATGAGGTGAGGTGCGTGGAGGGGAGGAGATAAGAGAGGAATAGAGAAGTTGGAGAGATGTGAGGTGAGGTGTGTGGAGGGGAGGAGAGAATAGAGGAATAGAGATAGTTGAAAAGATATGAGGTGAGGTGCGTGGAGGGGAGGAGATAAGAGAGGAATAGAGAAGTTGGAGAAATATGAGGTGAGGTGTGTGGAGGAGAGGAGAGAAGAGAGGAATATAGAGATAGTTGGAGAGATATGAGGTGAGGTGCGTGGAGGGGAGGAGAGAAGAGAGGAATAGAGATAGTTGGAGAGATATGAGGTGAGGTGCGTGGAGGGGAGGAGAGAAGAGAGGAATATAGATAGTTGGAGAGATATGAGGTGAGGTGCGTGGAGGGAAGGAGATAAGAGAGGAATAGAGAAGTTGGAGAGATATGAGGTGAGGTGCGTGGAGGGGAGGAGAGAAGAGAGGAATAGAGATAGTTGGAGAGATATGAGGTGAGGTGCGTGGAGGGGAGGAGAGAAGAGAGGAATATAGATAGTTGGAGAGATATGAGGTGAGGTGCGTGGAGGGAAGGAGATAAGAGAGGAATAGAGAAGTTGGAGAGATATGAAGTGAGGTGCGTGGAGGGGAGGAGAGAAGAGAGGAATAGAGAGAGTTGGAGAGATATGAGGTGAGGTGCATGGAGGGGAGGAGATAAGAGAGGAATAGAGATAGTTGGAGAGATATGAGGTGAGGTGCATGGAGGGGAGGAGAGAAGAGAGGAATAGAGATAGTTGGAGAGATATGAGGTGAGGTGCGTGGAGGGGAGGAGAGAAGAGAGGAATAGAGATAGTTGGAGAGATATGAGTTGAGGTGTGTGGAGGGGAGGAGAGAAGAGAGGAATAGAGATAGTTGGAGAGATATGAGATGAGGTGCGTGGAGGGGAGGAGATAAGAGAGGAATAGAGATAGTTGGAGAGATATGAGATGAGGTGTGTGGAGGGGAGGAGAGAAGAGAGGAATAGAGATAGTTGGAGAGATATGAGGTGAGGTGCGTGGAGGGGAGGAGAGAAGAGAGGAATAGAGATAGTTGGAGAGATATGAGGTGAGGTGTGTGGAGGGGAGGAGAGAAGAGAGGAATAGCGATAGTTGGAGAGATATGAGGTGAGGTGCGTGGAGGGGAGGAGATAAGAGAGGAATATAGATAGTTGGAGAGATATGAGGTGAGGTGCGTGGAGGGGAGGAGAGAAGAGAGGAATAGCGATAGTTGGAGAGATATGAGGTGAGGTGCGTTGAGGGGAGGAGAGAAGAGAGGAATAGCGATAGTTGGAGATATATGAGGTGAGGTGCGTGGAGGGGAGGAGAGAAGAGAGGAATAGAGATAGTTGGAGAGATATGAGGTGAGGTGCGTGGAGGGGAAGGGAGTAGTAAAGCAAAGAGAGAATAAAGGACAGAACTAAACGCGAGGAAAGACACATGAACACAGATACATTTAAGGGGGTAATGTTTGGTTTTTGGTAGATATAATTATCTATTAATATATTTTTAGTTTCCTAGCTAGACCTCCATCAAGCTTAGAAAACACCCCCTAGATCCCCTTTCAAGATACTTTTTTACATGTTTCGATAGAAAAATTTCCCAGCCGAAGGCCGGTTCCTTCTGAAATTAGAGGCTCGCTATCGCTCTCCAGGAAAACATCAACACCTAAAGAGCACGGAAGGTCTTAATATTGACAACAAAATGTGGCGAAAGGTCTCAAAATCGCCAAACCTTCGGAACAAACGTCTTAAAACCTCAACACTAATATGCTAAACAAGAGGGAGAAGGTGGTCCAGAAAAAGCGAGTAGTACTCCCTTAAAGAGGAGAGAAGACAAAATCACAAGGAAGAAAAGAGTAGAGACTAGGAGTGAAGGAGAGAAGTGGGGTAATCGAACATGGATGGTAGAGATGAAAGGAGGGGTAGAGACGAATGGGATGAAAGGTCTTAAAATCGCCAAACTAATGAGCCGAACGTCTTAAAATCTGAAAACTAATAGGGCTAAACACGAGGAAGAAGAGGGTCCGGAAAAACGACCCCCTCTCCCCTTAACCCTCTACGGATCATGACGCGTTTTGACAGTTTATTCTGGCTATCATTGGATGATTTTATTTAGATTAGGAAGGGTATATGAAAGTCAAAGGGTTAATTGAGACCTTGTTAACCTTTTTGATTCCCAGATCCTCCTAAGCTGATTGAAATTGACCAATGCTATCCAGAAAAAGCTGCCAAAAGCACGTCATAATATTCAGGGGGTCAACAACGAGCGGTCCTTGGTATACAAACATGGACGCTATTGCAAAACAAAAATAATAATAATAATAATAATAATACAACCAAAATATTGAGTATGAAACAGGCAATTAAAGTGTCTATTACAATCTACACATATAAAGGTATATTGGCGGTAATAATCCCATCTATAAATAGGACAGAAATGTACATCACTATCAATATACCCCATGATTGTATATACATCCTGCACGCCCCTTATTCTTTACAGTGTGGAAACTACTGGAAAAGATTGAATGGGATTCTCGCCATAGATGCTACTGGGTAGGAGAAGTGCCAATAAGCATAGCAAGAGGGCGGAATACAGAGATCAAGGATTCCAAGTTTCAAGAAAGCAATATGAGAGAGAGAGAGAGAGAGATCACAATTACTAGCTTCTGATAAACATGTTGGTTGGACACTATGTTTTATTTTAGTAATGCATGCGATACGGTAAATCATGCTATATTACTAGAACACATAATATACTTATGGTATTAAGCCAGAGTCACACGAGCGCTTTTTCGAGCAATTGATATGGGCAATTATCGTCTGGAAGCTTATAAAATTACACTTTGCCAGAATTCAGCCGCCTAACATAATCTACCTTCAGTCTAGTTACCGACACCAGTGCGAAAATGTCCCGAAATAATACGAGAAAAGACTGGCTCATAGAACATTGACGGAAAACGCGCTCGTGTGACAGCGGCTTTAGAGGGGTGTTGCTAAGTTGGGTTTAGAGTTATTTAGATACTACATCACAGGAGGATACTACATCACTTTTACATAAACATTATTTTAATATGTACACAACAGTCCGAGCCTTCTAATAAGATACTCGGACATACTTTTTAAGCCCTTATTTTGTGCATGCAATATATTTTCGATGCAATTTAATTTTAGCACTAACATTTTTAAACTTTGTGCAGTGAACCTACCCTTTTCTACACACCTTTAGTGTGGAAGCATATTCGCATATATTTTTACCACAAGAATAAATATGTTTCATGTTTTATATATATATATATATATATATATATATATATATATATATATCAAATAACAATGTAATAACCCCGTAGGGTGACTTACTCTGTGAAGGCAGAAGTCAAAACAGCAAACCATACCTGTAATAAAAGAACAACAGATTAGTTATACGTTTTACTGGACATAATCACGTGGCTGTTTCTATTGTAAAACTTAAGAATATATTTTAGATGGCAAGAGTGTTTTATAATATACAGTATAATTATATAATATATATATATATATATATATACTGTATATATATATATATATATATATACTGTATAATTATATGATCCATCTCCCTAGAAACAATTAATTACACACACACATCTATCTATCTATCTATCTATCTATCTATCTCTCTCTCTCTCTCTCTCTCTCTCTCTCTCTCTCTCTCTCTCTCTCTCTCTCTGTATATGTATATATATATATATATATATATATATATATATATATATATATATATATTGTTACGTATCTTGATCCTCAAGTGGTTAACTTGATGAATCTAGATAGCACAGAGATATATATTAAGGTATCAGTCAGCTGAAGGCAAAACAAAAGTAAAATCTAATAAAATTATTCCCTGTTGTTGCTTCCTTTCCTTTTGGATCTTAGGACTTAGTATCCTTTATTGACTGATACTCATTAATTATGGAAAAATACTGAAACTAATTAAAGTCATGTAGTATTTATAAAGAATTATTATTTAACCGAAGCTTAGTAGGCTATGGTTATGAACCGAAGAAGTTATATCTAAAGAAGGACTATTAATTCTATAAAAAGTATTGAAAGATAAATATTAAAGTAAGAATATTTCTGTCTCTTACCCTTTTTGAAATGAATAGATAGTTTTCTTATATGTCCTTTTATGTATATTTAATGTAATTATTCTTGGTTCTTGTCTTACGTTAATAGTATTATATTATTATTATCATCAGGATTAATATCAAAGTCACATAAAAAGTTAGATATATATTTAATAATTAGTTAAATGTATTTCTTAACCACGTAACATTGAGGTTTGATTATGAGTAAATTAAGTTACAGGATCGCTTCATAGATTCGATTCAAGTCTCACTCAAATAATATGAAAGCAAAATATAATATTTTGAAGCAAAAGAATTTTCTTCAGCTTAGGAAATCACTAGAAGTAATATTAACACAGCCATGTTAGTCTAAGGCGATATTACTAATATGAGACAATAGCATCACCGTACTAAGCACCGTTAAGCAATGTAAGCTTAATTAAAAGAAAATGAAAGAACTCTTAAGTATTAATATAAAACAATAGTATTACTTTCATCATAACCCAATTACTTAAAGAGATGCTTTAGTCCACAAGTTAGGCAACTAAAATAGTTAAGTACATAATAATAGCGTTAACGTTAAATCCCAATCAAATAGTTACGTACATAATAGTAGCGTTAACGTTAATTCGCAATCAAATAGTTAAACACATAATAGTAGCGTTCACGTTAATTCCCAATCACATATCTCACTAACCAACATAACGTAAGTGTTTACACCGAACACACTTAACACACATTTATATAATCTGACTGACAGTCACAATCCCATTATAATACTTCACCCCGTCTTCCTCCAGCTGCAAGTTCACCTTCCCCAACTCCAAATGAGACTGATTTGAATGCCCACAACTCGGGTCTTATATACCAAACAATGATGGTGTAGGAACGAATCAGGAGGCGGGGTGGTGCCTGCTCCAATCATAGCTCCTCGAGTCGCATAACAGGTGCCTGGTCCACTCACAGCTCCTGGCGTCGATCATACGTCATAGCATCGGTCATAGAGGTAGTTTGCAGGGTCCCCTATGACGCACGCAGGTGTCAAGGCTTGTTTGCAGGTATGCGGGCGAGCTGGTTCACCCACTCGCTCGTTCGCTCGCTAGTCTGCTTCACCGTTTGGGTAGTTTGGCTCCTTCAACTCTAATTCTAAACTCTTAAATTAACATACAGGGCTCCGTATGTCAGAATATATATATATATATATATATATATATATATATAAATATATTATATATATATATATACTGTATATATATATATATATAATTATATATATATATATATATATATATATATATACATATATATATATATATATATATATATATATATATATACTGTATATATATAGTATGTGTGAGTGTGTGTGTGTGTGTGTGTGTGTGTGACAATATACATATCGTTTTCATCTTGGCCGAGTATCGAACCCACTGTCTTTGGAGTAAGAACCAGGCAATTTATCAACCATGCGTTGACTTCATAAAACCTTAGAAAATATTATCATTATTATTATCATAAGAGAGAGAGAGAGAGAGAGAGAGAGAGAGAGAGAGAGAGAGAGAGAGAGAGAGAGAGGCAGATTGGCAGATATCCGGTATCCTACATGCATTAGTTACTATTGTAAAATTAATTATACAACATAATTTTGCATTATTAATTTGTCAAGGTAAAGTGATCGTAAAACTTGAAGGATTTTCGCAGACTGTTTGTTTTGACTGTACTGTACGGTCGCGCTAATAAGTCATACGTTTGGCTTTTTTTGTGCTGTATTAATGTCTGTCAGATGTTGAATAGGGTGGGGAAGTGTAGGAACATGTTTGTATATTTCACTCGATATGAAGAAATGAAGCTTAGATATTGCTGATACCAATTATTGATCAAAACATACTGGGTGCCAAGACATCACTTATTAGCGCGACTGTACCTCTCTTTAATGAGTTAAAAGCAACTTTCGTTCTGGTTAAAACTAATGCTTATATTCAGCTGATGAAGGATTATGTAGGAATCAAATGGGTAAAAATTATCTCATTGGTCTTTTAATTAGCGCAGGTCTACCATAAAGGTCATATATTCGTCTAATGGTTTCCAGAATTCAATGAAAGAAGGCGTGATCGAACTGTAAGGATAAAACTCTACCTCAACTAAACTAATTAATCACAAAGTACAGACAAAGTTAATAGTTCGCCGATAACTTTGGTGAACTAACTGTGTAATTTTAAGTTATTGCAGTATAGCTTTCCCTATCATGTGCTTCATGTGCTTCTAATAACCCGTGACTATACCTGTTCCAAAGAAGTAGTTCAAAACTCTTGAACGTGATCCTTCATAACTCACAAAAGACTAGAGTAATCCAGCTAATATTGCTACCATTTGGGAAGGGTCAGCCAGGGACAAATTGTGGAAATGTACAGCTCATTTGCTCTACCCCTTTTTGAATTACAGAGTTTAAGGTTCACGATTTCTGGTCTACATACTTGGAAGAGGGTATACTATTTTTTTGTTTAACGAAGTGCAAGTGTGAAGTTACTGTTCCTCTCTTTAAGAGGGGTAGGGCTTGTATTTGGTAAATTTGTTTATATCTATCTATTTATCTATTGCCCGACGCCATGATCCCCGAAGGGGTGGCCACGAACGAACCGCTTAAATACCGGTATATATTTGTTTTATTTTCAGTTTCCTCGCTAGACCTCCATCAAGCTTAAAAAACACCCCTTAGACCCCCCTTTCAAGATAAATTTGTAAATTTTTCGGTAGAAAAATATCCCGGCCGAGGGCCGGTTCCTCTTAAAATTACAGGCTCGCTATCGCTAGCCAGGACAAATTTAACACCTATTTTTTTTTTTTTTTTTTTCTATGTGATTGAGGGAGGCAAAAGGCATTACTGCCTATAGCGAGTGCCTCCCCCATAGTTGAAAGAGTGACAGGGCCAAAATCAAGGGACGTTCGAGCCAAAATGCCTGGACACACGGAGTTTGAAGCAATTTAAGTCATAGGAAGAGGGAAAGACTGATTCTGGGAGAGAGTTCCAGAGCTCAGCTGTTGAGTAGAAGAAAGTTTGAGAGTAACGTTTCACTCTTGGGTTGGAGAGTTGCACAGAGTAGGGGTGGGATTGAGTTGCAAGACGGGTACCACGTGCCCTACGTAAAGGAGGTGGTATGCACTGGGATAGCTCTGAGGAACACTGATTATTATAGTAGCGATAGAATAGCGAGAGAGATGCAACATTGCGGCGGAAAGAGAGACTGCAGAGAATTGGTGAGTGGACGGGAGTTAATGATACGAAAGGCCTTCCTTTCAACTTTGTCTAGGAGAGTGGTGTGAGAGGAACCTCCCCAGACATGTGAACAATACTCAATACAAGGGCGCACTATGCCCCTGTACAGAGCAAGAAGCTGTGCAGGGGAAAAGAACCCCCTAAGGCGGTTGAGCACACCGAGCTTCTGGGAGGCTGCCTTAGCAAGACTGGTAATATGGTCCTTCCAAATGAGAGCAGAAGAAAATGAGACACCAAGAATATTGAGAGAAGATGAAGGGTTGATTTTTGTATTGTTGAAGAATAAGGGATAGTCCGCTGGGAGATCCTGACGGGTAGATAGATGGAGAAATTGGGTTTTGGAAGCATAAAGTTAACAAGATTTTCTCTGCCCCAATTGGAAATAGTATTTAGATCAGAATTTAAGAGTTCTATGGCTTCATTACGTTTGTCTTTGAGGAATTGCTGGCTGGGGCGTTCTGAAAAACTAATGGAGTAGTGTAAGGTTGAGTCATCTGCGTATGAATGGATGGGAATTAAGGTACAGTTAAGGAGATCATTTATAAAAATTAGAAAGAGAATAGGAGATAGGACAGAGCCCTGAGGAACACCGGAGTTTATAGGGTGAGGAAGTGAACAATGGCCGTCCACAACCGCGGCTATGGAACGGCCGGAAAGGAAATTAGAGACAAAGGCACAGATGGAGGGATAGAAACCGAAGGAGGGTAGTTTAGAAATTAAAGATTTATGCCAGAATCTATCGAAGGCTTTCGATATGTCTAGTGCAATAGAAAAAGTCTCACCGAAGTCCCGAAATGGCACGAAAGGTCTTAAAATTGACAACGAAATGAGGTGAAAGGTGTTCAAATCGCCAAACTAATGGGCCGAACGTCTTAAAATCTCAAAACTAATGCGGCTAAACGCGAGGGAGTTGGGTGTCCAGAAAAAACAACCCTCCCCCCTTAAAATATCCAAAATTTACCGTCAGAGTTTTGGTGAACTATTAATTTTGGCTGTGAGGTTAGTTTCTGTTTCTCTACACTTGTATTGGTTCATGTTCAAACACTCGTCCATACGGAGATTGCCAATGTAATAGAAATACTCGAATTCCGGGAAGATCATATGCTTTCATTAATATATCCATGGACATTGGGGTTTGTAATGGAGGATCAATGTTAAGAACGGGGTGTTCCTTAATACAGCTCACTAATTACGATAATAATTACATTAAGGAAGCTCAGACTGTATTGTGCAGCATAATAATACTGGTTCGGCTCAATGGTATAAGGAAGGGGTTTAGTTTGCTCTCTAAACCTCTATCAAGCTTAAACAAAATACCCACATGACCCCCCTTATAAAATTTGTACATTTTTCGGTAGAAAAATGTCCTGGCCGAAGGCCGATTCCTCTTCAAATACAGGCTCGCTATCGCTCGCCAGGAAAAAAATTGACACCTAAATGGCACGAAGTCTTAATATTGGCAAAGAAATGGGGCAAAAGGTCTGACAATCTCCAAACTAATGGGGCGAATGTCTTGAAATCTCATAACTAATAGGGTTAAACATGAGGGAGGAGGAGGACTCGAAAAAACAACTGCCTCCCGTTAAATAGATATTCCGACCAACAACTAGGAAACTGCCCCAGTACCAAGGAGGGTTTAGGTGTCAGAATTACCGGGCGTATTCCAATTGGGTACTGGGATGTGTTTCTGTAGATTGAGCCGTGAGATTTGTGTTAATGAAAACCTAACTCCTATTTATGACCTATGAGGCTTCCAGGAATTGTCGGGAATGGTGTTCTTGGTAATGATAACGTGTGTGTGTGTGTGTGTGTGTGTGTGTGTGTGTGTGTGTGTGTGTGTGTGTGTGTGTGTGTGTGTGTGTGTGTGTGTGTGTGTGTGTGTGTGTGTGTGGAGAAAGAGAGAGAGAGAGAGAGGGGGGGGGGGGAATCATAATAGAACATATAAACACAGTATTTATATATTAAACTCTTAATAAGGCACTGAAATCAATTCTGTGGAATTGAATAGTGGGCATCTTTTATTCAAAAGTAAGGATTACAGAGACAATGCCTTCAATAAAAAGAGGAAACACGAACATAAAGAGAATGATAACAAAAGAACAACAATGCAAAGAAGACAGAGGAAAACAATAGAATTATAACAAAAGAATAACAATGCAAAGAAAACAGGAAGTAAATACAATAAAACAATAGAATAAAGGATGCCAAAGACAAAGAAGTAAATAGTACAATATACAATGGACGACTAAACAATCATAAATTTAAAGACAAGTGAAAGGAAAACAAAAGGGAGGAAGAGAGGGTGAGATCAATCCAGAGAAAATGAAAGAAGGGATGAAAAAGAGGAAGACAAACAGAGGAAGAAGAGAAAATGGTAAACAGGAACACAGGCTGATAAGAAAACAAAAGGAAAAGTGGAATAAACGACGAAAAAGAGGTAGAACAAAAAGAAGATAAAAGAAGGCAAGATAAACAGGAAAAGAGGACGAAAAGACAACATTATAGAAGTAGAAGAAAGGACAAAAAGGAGAAAGAACCTAGAAAGAAGGAAGGGAAGTGAATAACTAAAAAAAAAAAAAAAAAAAATAGGAAGGAAGGGGAGGACGAGAAGAAGAAACATGGAAGACACGACCTACTAAAAGAGGAAGTAACAAAGAAAGGTAGAGGATAAATAAGAAAATATAAAAAAAGATACAAGGAATAAAATAGGGAAACACAAAATAAAACAAGGAGAGGGGTGTGACTTGATCTATTCTGCGAACCTTAATATGGGCGTTCTAATAATAAATATTGATACATGAATATAAAGTAAAATGTATAAGAGGAAGGCAAGATAGAGGAGAAAGAGAGGGGAACAACAAATGTGAAAACATAAACAAAAAGTGGAAGAAAGGGAAGGTAAAGAAGGCATGGAATACAAAAAACAGTAAACATTGAAGAATAAGAAGACCCAGAAAAACGGCTACGATGGAGAGAAAGAAATTAAGATAAAATTGGAAAGAGAGAGAGAGAGAGAGAAATAATGAAGACAAGTAGACAATATAAAAAAGCAATACGCAGACCAATGTAAGACAAATGGGAAGAAATAAAGAAGTGGGATAGAAGAAAAACAATAGAAGGAAGGAATGCAGAAGACGCTCTATTTAATGGGAGATGGGCCGGTTTTCTGGACCACTTTCTCCCTCGTCTTTATCCCCATTGGTATTGAGGTTTTAAGACGCTCGGCCCATTAGTTTCAAGATTTTAATGCCTTACACCCCATTTCGTTGTCAATGTTAAGACCTTTCGTGCCATTTAGGTGTCGATTTTTTCCTGGCGAGCGATAGCAAGCCTGTAACTTTAAGAGGAAATGGCCTTCGGCCAGGACATTTTTCTACCGAAAAATTTACAAATTTATCTTGAAGGGGAGTCTAGGGGGTGTTTTTTTAAGCTTGATGGAGGTACAGGGAGTAAACTAATAATTAGGCTATATGAAAAACTTAATAAATAGACCAAAAAATCAGCCCACCTCCCCTTAATGGACCTCAATCATGGAGTTCCAATAGTTAATTGTTAACGAAGTCACAAAGTAAAAATCGGAGAGAGAGAGAGAGTACAAAAGAGTACAAAGGAAATCAAGCAACAACATATCTAGTGACCTTTCTAGGCTGCTTGTCCTCCAAAACACTGAGGATCAAGTGTCCAAACAGTGGTTTACAGTGGGTAAGGGAACATTGGAAAGGGAACTACTGCCCTGGAACTAATGTCCGTGGCAGGATTAGGAAGTTAGTAGGGGACAGATGGGTTAGTAACTGAGAGGGGGATAAAATAAAGTTATTAATATACAAACGCAGTCAGTCGCGGGTTGGGTTTGATGCGAGATATTTGTCTAAGCAGAGTTTAAATGAATCAGCGGTGCTGCAGTCTATAACGTCTCGGGGAAGCCCATTCCACAAGTTGACAACTCGATTGAAGAAGAAATTCTTAGATTCGTGTGAGTTAAAAGATTTACCAATAATTTTGCAACCGTTTCCCTGCGTGTAATTAGATTGGTCGATAGTGAAGTACTTACTACTGTTCATATTGTTGATGCCTTTGATGATTTTGAACACTTGAATTAAGTCACCTCTTAATCTGCGCTGGGTTAAAGGAAATAGATTTAATTCTCTAAGACACTCTTCGTATGGTTTGTTCTTTAGGCTAGGTATCATTTTGGTAACTCTACGTTGAACTCGTTCTAGCTTGTTTATATCTTTTTGGTAATAAGGGCACCAGGATTGAACGCAGTATTCCAGAAGAGGGCGGACTAAGGAATTGTAAAGGGTTAGGATAACTTCTTTGGATTTATGCTCAAATGACCTGCCTATAAAGCCAATTATTTTGTATGCCTTCTTAACAACTTTTAAACATTGTTGACTCGGTTTTAGGTTACTCGATATTGTTACTCCCAGATCGGTTTCTCTGTTTACATTCTTAAGCTGAGTGCCATTCATCGAATAGTTTGCTTTCTCATTTAGGTATCCGATATGTAGTACTTTACATTTATCCGCATTGAAACTCATTTGCCAAATTTGGGCCCAACATGACAATTTATCTAGATTGTGTTGCATATCGTCAACTTGTTCTTTTGAGAGTACGCTATTTGCAATTTTTGTATCGTCAGCAAATTTTGAGATTGTACAGGTGAGACCCTCCTCTATGTCGTTGATCTAAATTAGAAAGATAATTGGTCCTAGTACCGATCCCTGGGGTACCCCGCTACTTACATTGGTCCATTTAGATGCCTTACCGTTTATGACTACTCCTTGCTTTCTGTCGCTGAGCCAATTGTCTATCCATTTCAACACACCGTCTTGTATTCCATGCGCTTTTAGTTTTAGCAGTAAACGTTTGTGGGGAACTTTGTCAAAGGCCTTTTGAAAATCAAGGTACATAATATCTACAGCTTTCCTCTCATCGTAGAGGTTGAGGATATCGTGGAAGAAGTCTAAGAGGTTTGTTAAACAGGAACGTTTTTTACGAAAGCCGTGTCGAGTATCTTTAAGTATGTTATTTTCCTCTAAGTGATTTACGAGTCTGTCTCTTATGACCGTTTCTCGCATTTTACATACAATTGAGGTTAAGCTAATTGGACGATAGTTACTGGGTAGGGATTTGCTGCCTTTTTTGAATATCGGTGTTACGTTGGCTAGCTTCCACTGATCAGGCATAGTCCCAGACTGCAAGGATTCATTGAATAGCAATGTCAGTGGTTTGGAAAGCTCATCCTTAGCTTCCTTTAGAACTCTAGGCGAGATTGTATCAGGTCCAGGCGTTTTATTTACCTTGAGTTTATCTAAACAATTCAATACTTCTCTCTCTGTAACGGTGATATTGCTTAGCACATTTGAATTATCCATCTGAATCGGCGATGGTGTAGGGATATCACTGAGGTCTTCGGTTGTAAAAACTGATGCAAAGAAGGTATTGAGGGCATTACTCATTTGTACTTCGTCTTTGGTGTATTCTCCATTTTCATCGACTAACGGTCCAACAGTTGAAGTAACTACTTTTTTCTTTCTGATATAACTATAGAATTCTTTCGGGTTTGTTTTACTTTGATTCGCAACATGTAACTCCAGGGTCTTTTTACTTTGCTTAATTAACTTTTTGGCTCTGCGTCGTAGCTCTACAAATTTCACCCGGTCTTCGTCATTTTGTGAGGATTTTAATCTATCATTAGCAAATTCTTTAGCAAGCAGACAGTCTGAATTATCTTTATTCCACCATTTGGGCTTATCATTATGGCCTGGACGCCGTAGTTTCGATGGTATGCAGTCATGCACTGCCTTAAGGTAAGTGGTTGTGAAACACTCCCAAGATGTATTTATGTCGTTATTGTTAGTCAGAAAGCTCCAGTCAGTTTCTTTTTAGCTTTGATTTAAGTTTATGAAAATTTGCTTTCTTGAAATTAGGGACTTTCTCAATGCTGCTATTTTATTTGTTACTAGTAAACTTTAAAGTGAAAGTTATTGTACGATGGTCGTTGTTACTGAATTCATCACCAACATTCAAATTCTCTATTAATTCTTCTTTTGTTGCGAGTACAAGGTCAAGCACATTATTACCACGGGTCGGGTCGGAGATTGTACAAATTGAAAAAGTGAACTCTCTTGCAAGTTAGCATAGAGGTCGTGTCCAGAGTGTGAAGTAAGAATATCGCCCCATTTAGTCACGGGTAAGTTGAAATCGCCAAGAATTACGGTATCCTGTATGTTAGTTATTTCTGCAATTTGTTCATAAATTTCACTGTCAGTTTGCACTGATTGAGCAAGAGAGAGAGAGAGAGAGAGAGAGAGAGAGAGAGAGAGAGAGAGAGAGAGAGGATGCACAAGACGCCATAAAGGAAAAGTGGAAGACAAGGAAGGCAAAAATAGGACCAGGGAAGAAAGGTGAGTGAACTTCTCAATAATGGAATTATAATATTAAATAATGACAATATAATAAGAAAACAAAGTAGAAACACCGAAGATAATAAGTTCGAAGACAGATAAACGAAAGGCAAAACAGAAGAGAGAATAAAGAACACGATATATAAAGACAATTATAAACAAAGAAATTGGTGGAGAATAAAATCGTCTAATAGGAGCCGTAATAAAGTTGAAAAGACGGTACCTGTATAGAAAGGGTTAATATCTGACTACTGATAGACGATGGTAGGCAGTTTAGGAAGGGTAACTATGAGAAGAGAGGAAGACCAAAAGACAATACGAACGAGAGAAAGACATAATAAAGGATAAAGAAGGAGGTAAGATGAAGAAATAAAAGTCCAAGGGAATGTAGGTGAGTTAAGGGAGCCCACCTCGCTTTGTTTTTCCCTTTCTCTTCCTATCTCTTTGGCTTGTATCCATTCGGCCCCATTCAGCCTACTGTTTTATGACGTTTACCCCCATCCAGGTGTCAATATTTTCCTGGAGAGCGGTAGCGAGCCAGCATATATAATATATATATATATTTTGTTTTGACATCAAGCTAAATTTGTACATTTTTTGATAGAAACATTTCTCCGGCGAAGCCGGATTTCTCCATACAATGCTGGTTCGTTATCGCCCGCCAGGAAAAAATAGACACCTGGATGGGGATAAACGTCTTAAAACATTTGGCTGAAAGGGGCCGAATGGATACAAGCCAGGGAAAGAGAGAAAAGGAGAGAAAGATAAAAACAAGACGGTGACCCCCCTTAATCGTTCTATGCTGCGGATCTCAACAATGGAATTCCAATAATTAATATAAAATAAGAACACAAGACAGGACAGGTAATAAGAAAACTCAGGTCCCCAGTCGAATATAAAGGAAAACAAAATAGAAGAGGAAAGAAAAGAAAACGAGACACGAATTCAAATAAATAACAAGGAAACAGATAGGAAAAGAGAAAGGAGGGAGAGACAAAAGCGAAGAAAGGAAGGAAAAGGACAGACAAGAAGACAGGGAGGAAAGAAAGACAAAGCTTAGAAAGGAAGGAAGGGACAGAAAAAGAAGAAAGGAAGGGAAGGGACAAACAAGAAGAAAGAAAGGGAAGAAACAAAGCGAAGAAAGGAAGGAATGGAAAAAAAACAGAAAACAAGGAATGAAAGGCAGACAAGCGAAGCAAGGGAGGAAAGAGACAAAACGAAAGGAGGAAGGAAAGATAAACAAAGGCAAAAAAAGGAAGGAAAGAGACAACACGAAGAAAGGAAGGGAAGGGAAACACATGAAGAACGAAACCAAAAGATGCAGACAAGGAAAGAAGGAAGGGAAGGGATAAACCAGAAGAACGAAACCAAAAGAAGCAGACAAGGAAAGAAGGAAGGGAAGGGATGAACCAGAAGAACGAAACCAAAAGAAGCAGACAAGGAAAGAAGGAAGGGAAGGGATAAACCAGAAGAACGAAACCAAAAGAAGCAGACAAGGAAAGAAGGAAGGAAGGAATAAGAAAGAGCTAAAAAGGAAGGAAGGAGGGAAGACAGATGGAAGGCAGAAGGAAGGATTAAAAGGAAGGAAGGAAGGAAGGAAGGAAGGTGGGACGGAAGGAAGGAAGGAAGGTGGGACGGAAGGAAGGAAGGAAGGTGGGACGGAAGGAAGGAAGGAAGGAAGGAAGGAAGGAAGGAAGGAAAGATGGAAGGAAGGAAGGAAGGAAGGAAGGATGGAAGGAAGGAAGGAAGGAAGGAAGGAGCTAAAATGAAGGTAGGTGAGTGAATCGTTCTATTCCGCGGACCTCAATAATGGAATTCCAATAACGACCCAAAAGATGGAGGTTAATTAATAATGCCTCGACCCCTCTTTTTTTTTTATTATCCTTATTAATTAATTATTTATCCGTTCTTTTCATTTATATTAAGGCGTATTGGTGATGACATTATTTAATACTATTTAAAAAAACAAGAGTATTTAACACTAATATTAATGTTGCATCTCTCTCGCTATTCTATCGCTACTATAATAATCAGTGTTCCTCAGAGCTATCCCAGTGCATACCACCTCCTTTACGTAGGGCACGTGGTACCCGTCTTGCAACTCAAGCCCACCCCTACTCTGTGCAACTCTCCAACCCAAGAGTGAAACGTTACTCTCAAACTTTCTTCTACTCAACAGCTGAGCTGTGGAACTCTCTCCCAGAATCAGTCTTTCCCTCTTCCTATGACTTAAATTGCTTCAAACTCCGTGTGTCCAGGCATTTTGGCTCAAACGTCCCTTGATTTTGGCCCTGTCACTCTTTCAACTATGGGGGAGGCACTCGCTATAGGCAGTTATGCCTTTTGCCTCCCTCAATCACATAGAAAACAAATATATATATATGTATAATATGAATACCTGATGAAAACGTACTGTACGTGGATAAAATAACAATAGCGCAAAGCCCCTGACGCATATCAAGCTTAACCACTTCAGAACGAGGACTCCATTTTACTTTGTATTTTGGCTTATTTTAGGCGATTTTATGCAACTTAAGAAGGACCTGTGTTACTCAGAGGGTGTATTGAGACCGTATTTACCCATTTGAGTCCCACAGGAAGATTATAAGCTAAAGAAAATCGTCTAATGGTAACCTAATTGAGATGGAAATTACGTCATCGTGCTGAAGGGAATAATCAATATTCTTGGACGACTACTTTAGCTACATTTAGACGATTGTATGATGATTTAAAAAGGATCTGAGGTACGGTAGTAAGAAGGGTTAAGTGAGATAGTTCGAAGCCTGTTAATTGCTGGAGGCCCTCTTTAAACTAATAGTAGGCTAGCCAGAATAACGTTAAAAGGACATCACTGGTACTGAAAGGGTTAATATATGTGGTCACAAGTCAATAGTCTATTCGCTGTAAGTAGGCGATAAATCCTGACCTCTAACCTCTATAACTAGCGCTACTGTACATTCTGAGACACAAATCCTTACCTCTAACCTCTATAACTAGCGCTACTGTACACTCTGAGACACAAATTATGACCTCTAACCTCTATAACTAGCGCTACTGTACACTCTGAGAAACAAATCATGACCTCTAACCTCTATAACTAGCGCTACTGTACACTCTGAGACACAAATTATGACCTCTAACCTCTATAACTAGTGCTACTGTACACTTTGAGACACAAATTATGACCTCTAACCTCTATAACTAGCGCTACTGTACACTCTGAGACACAAATTATGACCTCTAACCTCTATAACTAGCACTACTGTACACTCTGAGAAACAAATTATGACCTCTAACCTCTATAACTAGCGCTACTCTACACTCTGAGACACAAATTATGACCTCTAACCTCTATAACTAGCGCTACTGTACACTCTGAGACACAAATTATGACCTCTAACCTCTATAACTAGCACTACTGTACACTCTGAGAAACAAATTATGACCTCTAACCTCTATAACTAGCGCTACTGTCCACTCTGAGACACAAATTATGACCTCTAACCTCTATAACTAGTGTAGCGGTGACTTTATGGTTGCCCTTCTTACCTCTTACCTTAATTGTCCTTGATTATGCTTGTAGTTGAGGTTTTCACTGTAAAAACATGTTGAAAGGTAACTTGTTAAGGTATTGATTTGAAGTAAAGACACTGTTGGGTTTTCTAGGGTTTATTTACCAGCAAAATAGATTATGCTTAATTAGGGGCTGGTTTGAGTTATTGATTGTCTTTGTAGGTATTGTAGCTACCCGACTGGGAAATACCTACAGCTTTGCACTATATTATAAAAGCAATTAGAATAAGCTATATTCCTATGCTTATAATCTTTCCTGTAAAAGAATAAAGAATAAGAATAGCGAAAATATATAATGGTATACACACTAATTATCGCACTGTATCGCACTGTCACTGTATATGTCACTGTATTAATTACCACGGCCGCATGAAGGGTTAACCTTCCTATTGGCTGTCTGATCTGCTACTAGTCAATGCCTTGGGGCTCGAGCGTGCCGGCTTCTGACCAGTGTGGAGTTATACGATACATGTTGCTAGCAATCATATTGGAGTTGCTGCAATACTTTAAGAAGACCGTGGGAACGCTTGCTTACTCTGCAAGAATTGTACCAAGTCCTTTTATAGGTGGGGAGATGATCTGTCTATTGGGAGATCATTCCCAACTAGAATGCACAGTAGTATACTTAAGTAAGTAAATAACTGTTATAAGGGTGTGAGTTATACAAGTGATTGTATGAGTTACCCTAGAGTGTACAGTCGCTCAAAATGCGCTGATACACCGCTCGGCCACGTAAAGTGAGGCCCACCGAACATATATATCATCCCTATCATCCCTATGACTTACATAACCCTATTCCCAGTGTATAGCAATGCCAATGAAAGTGTGATAAAGGTGAGGACCAAAACTTACACGTTAGCATTAACAGTTGCTTAAATGTTTCCTCACGCCAAAGCAACAGGTGATCAACCCTGAACGGAAGACGAAGGGAGAGACTTGCTAGGATAAGGTTGTTGACGAGAGTCATGGAAGGGGGTTAGTGTAGTAGGAAAAATGATTTCCTGATTAATTAATAAAACTAAGGTTAGTTGTAATCTGAAGAATTTATGAAATTCATGAGGTTTGAGAGTGCTTGGAAGAGATGATGAGGTCCAAAGAATGACTTGTGAAAGAATATGTTAATAGGAATGAACTCTGAGGAGAGGTTAGTTATCAGGGCAATATGTTGATGAAAAGGAAGGGTGAAGATTAGTGAAATCCGTACTTCGCAGTGAACAGGTGACTGACACATCCCATGATTATTAACTATTATTCTAAATCTAAACTATGAACCAGTCAGTCACAGATGCTTGAGTGAAGGTAAGGTCGCATGCATTTATGTCCGGGGACAGAGGGAAAACACATACTCAGGACGCACAGACAGGGGAAGATACGAGGACCTACATGAATAAAGGCGTCTTTGTTTGTCACAGTCACAAGTTGAAGTTCGTCGGGGACGAGCAACATGTCTGCTGTTTCAGTAAAGGTTAGTAATCATCCGTGTAAATGAAACGGGAACGGCATAATTCTTCAGTCATTGTAAAATGTGAGGACTGGAACTGAATGTGGACATAAATGGTGAGTGTAATAACTGTATCTATTTATGAGAAATAGAGTATACAATTCTCTTACTCAAAATGTGGAAACAGGGGAAACTGTTCCTTCTCTATGGCTGACGCTGTACGGAGATGAGCAACAGGCAGTAGATCAATGATGATCCATCTCTGATATCACCGTACTCAATGAATTCATCACATTCGTCTTACTTGTGAGTCGTAAATCTATACTTGTGAGTCTTACTTCTAGAATTCTAGGCTCTATAGAGCTTTTGCTGCAGTCTCTAGGACAGTGAGTCTCTTTCTTAGCTATTGTACTTCAGAAGCGTGGGCTTTTCTAAAGAGCTCATAGGAGGGTAGGTCAGCAAATATAACAGTCCTCTCTTTATACGCCGTGAGTGAGCGTGTTTGGCTACCTGGGTAGGATCGTCAGGCAGGGCCAATTGGATCTTCCGTAATTTACAATTTATACGAGCTACACCTGAGCGTTGGAGTATAACTGTAAGTCGTAAGTCACGCGGCATTGCCTGATTAGTCAGCAGGAAGGTGAAAGTAGAGTGCTGAACTGCTACTACATCTTCCGCAATTAGCACTCTTCTAACTTGGGCTACAAGGGCGTCGGGTTTCAGATACGAGGGTGTCGTAGAATCAACCATAATTAGTGTTCCAAGTAGAAGAAGGGCTTTCATTAACCAGACCATCTTTCTCGGGAGAAAGGCAATATTCTACTCGTAGGCGTACTAATAGAATACTTCACTCGCCCAGTAGGATGTACGTGGGGAATGGCTTGCTCTGTCAGATATGTGACATTGACAGAACGATGATGTGTATAGAATACTTCACTCTCTAACTAGAGTGGTCTTGCTTGAGTGGTCTCACTTCACTCTCTTACTAGAGTGGTCTTACTTCACTCTCTTATTAGAGTGGTCTTAGAACGCTCTGTTAGCAGAACGAAGCTTCCGCCTATACTCGTTTGTCTGTGCGGAGTCAGTCTTGGTCGGTGCATTTGGTTGCACCGCCGGAGGTGATGGATCAGGTATAATATGGCCATCTACGGAGAGTTCTGGGCTTACCCGTTTTAAGCTGTCGCCATGAATTACTTCTACCTTGTTTGTGGTAGGGTCTCGAACCTCATACTTGTTACCGGATGCTGTGTCCGTAACGACATAGGGTCCACTATACTTCGGCGAGAGCTTAGTCATTCTCGTCGGATCTAGACACATAACTTTGTCACCTACTTCAAGAACAGTTTGGTGTGCTCTTTTGTGCTGTTTCCTTATCATTTCTGCACGGGATGCCTGTAAATGATCTCGGACTTGATGGTGGATCTTGCTAAAGACCTGGAGTTGTCTCTTAGCATAGTCCTCTAGATTGTAGACTGGTGTGCTAGGCTTGGATAGCAGGTCATATGGCAGAATCTTGTCCTGTCCATAGACTATGTAGTGTGGCATCTTACCTGTAGAGGAGTCTACAGAGCCGTTTACACAAGCTGCCACCTGTGGAAGCCAGTGTTCCCACGCTTCATGGAGCGGGTTTGTTACATGGCGTAGGACTTCTAGGAGTGTCCTATTCATGCGTTCTACCAACCCATTTGAGGCTGGGTGGTATACTGCAATGTATGATTGCTTGATATTCTAGATATCACAGATACTTGCAATCACCTGCTTCTTGAATTCCAACCCGTTGTCCGAGAGGAGCGTCTTAGGGCAGGAGAACGGACAGATGAGATGCGTTACTAGTGCATGAGCAACTTCATCCGCTGTTTTAGTTTTAAGCGGGGCTAAAACTACGAATCTTGAGAAGAAATCAACACATACTAGAAGATACTGTGAATCCTGGTGACTCCGCGGAAACTTCAGCATATCCACTGATACAGTGTCGAATGGAAGTGAAGGCGTTGGATACTCCAAGATTGGTGCGGGACCATCACAGGTTCCCTTGTGCTGTGCGCAGGAGAGGCATCTTGCTATGTGTTGTTCAACATCCTTTCTCATCGTTTTCCAGTAATACTTCCTTCTGGTAGCGTCAAGCGTTCTGTCCCATCCTGGATGACCAGCTTGGGGAACATCATGTTGCTGTTGAAGTACTGCTTCTGTAAGCGTGTCTGGAATCACTACACGAAGGCGTGCGTCAAGGTCTGTGGGAATAACGCTAACTAGTAGTCCGTCCATCAACCTGAATTGCGTGCGAGGTACGGGTATGTTCTGGGAGAGTTGTGTTATCCCCTGATTCTAAGGAATAGATGGCTTTGGACCACAGCGGATCCTTGCTTAGCTCTTCCTTCACTTGGGCTTCTGTAAGCGTCGGTAGCTGGATCACTGGGGCTACTTGCACATTTCGTGAGAGTGCGTCTGCCGCCACGTTAGCTTTACCTTTGAGATGATGCAGAGTAGGATCAAACTGTAATACCGTTTCGTACCACTGCGCTAGTCTGCCAGTGAGATTCTTACCACCCTTGAATATCTTTGTTACCGCCTCATTATCTGTGTAGAGGTGGATTTTATAACCAAGGATGATATCTCTGAAATGTTTCAATGCCCAAGCTACTGCAAGGGTTTCCCATTCCGTTGAGTGATATCTAGTCTCAGCATCATTCAACATCCGACTTGCATATCCAATGACTTGCATATTGCTTCGTTCATCTGGTTGCATTAGTACAGCTCCTAGCCCTTTGAGAGAGGCGTCGGTGCAGAGTGTGAATGGTTTGTCATGGTCTGGGAAGACTAGGACAGGCGTTCTGGTGAGTGCTTCTTTGAGGTTGGTGAATGCTTCCTCTTGCTCTTGACCCCATGTGAATGGAGCATCCTTCCGGAGAAGTTGTGTCAGAGGCCTCGCTAGACTCGCATAGTTCTTCACAAAAGACCGGTAATAGCCAGAAAGCACGATAAAGCTTCTGACATTCTCAACCGACTTTAGACGTGGAAAATTTTGTACTGCGATGATCTTGTCGTTCATAGTGTGAATTCCTTCTGCGTCCACCTGATGACCTAGGAATTTGATTTTCCCTTTTAGTAAATCACACTTGCTGATCTTGATACGTAAACCTGCCGTTTGAAGTCTTTCCAATACTTGTTGGAGTTTGCTGAAATGAGAGCTGACGTCTTTGCTACAGACTATGATGTCGTCCAGGTAGGCGAAGACTGAGTCACCCAATAGGCCCGCAAAAAGATTGTTTACTAACCTTTGAAAGGTGAGGGGTGCGTTTCTCAGTCCGAACGGCATGCGTAGCCATTCGTAGTGTCCACTGGGGGTAAAGAACGCAGTGACTTCTGTTGATTTCTCCTCCATTCCAACTTGCCAGTACCCACTGAGGAGGTCTAAAGTACTGAATACCTTGTTCCCTTTTCCTATGCCTTGTAGTAGCTCGGACAGTACAAGCATGGGGAACCTGTCAGGTATAGTTGCTTGATTGACTTTGCGATAATCAATCACCGGACGCCATCCTCCATCCTTCTTAGGTACCAGGAAAAGAGGTGAATTCCATGGCGAGGATGAATGGCGAATAACATTTTGCTCCAGCATTTCGTCTACCATCCCTTTTACTACTTCCCTTTGACAGTGTGGCAATCTGTACGCCGCTGTGTAAATGGGATTGGTGCCTGGTTTGAGGGGTATGGTATGCGTTGTTAGATCCGTTTTACCTAGACGTTCTCCTGGGAGTGCAACTACATCTCTGAAAGACTGTAGCAACTTCAGAAGGGATTCTGCCTCTTCTGGAAAGTCTGTCTTCTTTAGGTTTTGCCTGAGAGGATAATTGTCTTGCATCTTGGATGGTGACGATGCTGTCATTGCTGCAATTGGTGCTTCTGCGGAGGGCCACTCCGGAGGTTTAGGATCTACTGGATAGTCGTACACAAGAGCTTTTCCGATCTTGCAGCCGGACTTCAGTGTGATTGGACTGTTAGACCTGTTATAGACTAGTATCTCGGTCCTTGCTTTACCCTGAAGCTTGTACAAGGTTGATTAGAGAGCTAGGTCCTTAATACATGCACTTTCACTTAGACATACTGCATCCGTGCCTTTCTTGAGCTTGGGTAACCTAACGGGGAGGTGTGCACCCTCTCTAGCACGAATCCTTTGTTTTCTGATTACTACTAAGGAATACAACCGTGAACCTTGATCCGTTGATCCAACACTCTGGTTACTTGGAGTAGGGGACACCAAAGGCCGCGCACGCGAACGGTCCATGCTTGTTGAAACAGCCGCTGCAATGGTCGAGTGCAGGAGAGGATGCGGATTCTGCATTGTAGAATACTTGCGTCGGTTGTAGATCATATGTTGGTCGGAAGGATTTAAGGCGATGCGATTGTCTTTCATTGTTCCGATGCCTATGAGGCCATCTGCTGGGAGTGGAAAATCCTTGATCACGTAACACCTCGTCTTTATGTTTGGGTCTCCGTGACGTGTGAATCTAAACGGAATGTCTACCATACCTACTAGTTTTATGTTATTCCGTGTAACTCCTGTAAGTTGCATGTCTGGAAGATTAAGTTTCCAGTTGCACTTAACCCTCTCCGACATATGACGCAATGTTGAGCCTATTAGGGATACTTTAAAGCCTTTATTACCATCAGGGGTATTTACAAACCTTTACTTTAGTTACTTCAACCTCTGCAGTTGTCTTTGAGTTAGCTGTGGGCAGAAAACTAATTTTGGAGAGGTAATTATAAGAGTGAGATAACTCTATTTCTTATTGCTAATCTGCCAACCTCTGCATCATATGAGTCTGAAGGGGTTAAGCTGATTTTGAAGATTTGTCAATGACTCGTAGGACAAGACGTTGGTACAGGCGCCTGAGTCAAGAGCCAGAGACATCTTCACGTCACCTACCGTTACTGGAATTGACATAAAGTTCACTCGTGATACCGACGCAACGAGCGAGGGCACGTGTAAGGGCAACGAGTGGACATTGGTAGGTAACGGTGTAGGTTTTTCTACGTTTGATCGTTGGGTCTGGTGCTCGAGTCTTCCCCCGACGATCCTTGTTGACGCTTTGCAGCTAAGCCTTTGATTGTACGGCAATCCTTTGTGGAGTGTCCTTTCTCACCATGGAACATGCAAGTCATCTTCTGTTTCCCTTGCGCTTGGCCTGTCTGGTGTTTTTGAGCTTGTCCACTTTGGCATGATGTCCCACTGGAGGGTGTGAATGGCGTCTTCTTCTTGTACTTGTCTGGAATTAGCTGTGGGTGCAGTCTCCAACAGACTGTCTTGTCATGTCCCTTCTTGTGGCAATGATCACAGCTGTTGTCTTTCCTCGAGCTGCTACTATACGCTTGTTTGGGTCTGCTCCCTGAGGCTTCTACTGGGGTTACCAAGGCTTTTGGTACTAAGTCTGTGGTAATCTTATATGTACGTTTGCTCACTAGCTTCTGAAAGTTAGTGGTGGGTAGGAATTCTGTTTTTGTCAGTTCCTTCCTCAGGCGAGGATCCAGCATGAGCATGTATACTAGATATTCCACTACTTTGCCTAAGTTCTCCAGCATCATGCACTCATGGGTAGCAGTGTTGATCCATACTGAAGAGGGCGCTAGAAACCTTCCTCTGGCATCTGCATATACATCCCCGGCTATTGCCATGGCCATGTATTGGTCATGCTTTCCGCCATCTGTGTCGAGTTTGTCAGCTAATCTATGGATGAAGGCTAGTTCTCCTCCTTGGTTACCATCCCCAAAGACCTCGATCATGTAGTTTTTCCATTCCTGGTATTTTTTTGTTTGGAAGCCTAGGATGGACTGAAAAACTTTAGGTTTCGAGCCGTCGTTCAGGTATGATCTAACAAGCTCAAGTTTGTCTTCATCAGTAATATTGTTGCTGTTTCTCATGAGTCCTTCGATGTTCCTGAAAAATGTGAGAACTCCCCTCGGGTAATTAGGGCAGTCCTTCCCGGAGTAACATGCAACACCATGCCCTGTTGGCACAATGGTTATCGTTGGTGGTGGCACGTGTCCTGACATGGTGGGTGTTGTAGTAGTCGTACTCGTAGCCGTCGTAGTAGTCATCGGCGGAGTAGTCGACATGTTCAAGTTACCTGTCGGATATTGCCTACCTGATCGATGTTGCCGTGCGTCTAAAATGGTAGGGCGTAACTGGAACGACTTGGTTTTTGTAGATTCTGGAGGCGCGGTAATTACCTTTGTCCCCCCGCTTGCGCTTAGGTTTACGCTAGACTCTGTGTCGACGAGGTCTGATGTAACCTTTTGTGTACCGCAGGTGCTAGAGGAGGTGTCAACCTCTGGTGGATAACTCGATTTATCCTTGAAAGAGTCGGACAGTTGGTTAGTAAGTGTGTCAATGTCAGTGTCAAAAGAATTGTCTACCTCTTTATCTAACTCTGTGACCGACTGTGGTGCTACTTCCCTTCCTTCTGCTTCAGGAGGACTGTCTGAATGTCCATCAGATTGACTATCAGAGGATATGAGATCTTTCTCTAAAACATTCTCTTTTCTAAAAAGATTAAAGGACATTAGGAAAAATGACACTTTTGGTAAAGATACCTGGATTGGATGTCATTGACAAATAATCCCACAAAATAAATGTTAGCACTGGTACAAACAAATTTATAATAGGGATTTCTCTTAACCACACACCTGTACCCAAGATTGTATGGATGATAATGGTGGTTGGTCTGATGAGTGAGCAGTTAGTTTGTGAAAACAGGAAAATTCTGGAAAATTCAGGTTAGTAAGGTACTGTATAAGAATACTCTCTTACTAAGAAAAATTAGGTTAGTAAGGCACTATAGGGAAGCCTATTCTCTTACTAAGAAATTGAAAACAAATAACACAGGGTGTAACAGAAGTAAGTCTTTGAATCTCTGCTAAGTTATTACTTGAGAAACTGTTACTGCAAATATAGAGTACTTAAATTCTTTGATCAAACTTGAATTCATAGAAGGAATGAAATTAATGAGGAACGTACAGTCCCAGCAAAATTATTCTATACACATGAATAAGTTGAAAGAATAGTTAAGATACTTTGGTATTGCTTGTTTGTGTTGACAGAATTTTTACTAGCTCTAATTACTAGTATATTTAGTTTGTATGTTATTTCTGACTAACCGATACAAAGCTGAATGTTGCGATGTTTGAAAGTCTCCTAGTCAGCTGTTGTAGAATGAAGTTTGAAGGGTTGATCCCTTAGAGTTGATCGCTTCTCCTTATGTCGTCACCAATTCCCGTGACGTCACAGTTCAGACACACGTCATACCCTGGCCTGGGCGTGGTGTGCATGCGTGCGTGTGTGTGTCTAGGGTTGAGTTGCTGGGGCGAGTTGCTGGCGCGTGGGCTCACCGTGACTCTTGGCTCAGTGAAGGGAATGCTGAGGTCAGCGCTGATGTGCTGGGTACTGAGTTATAGTACCAGTTCACTCTGAATCCACTTCTATTTTGTTATCATTCATCGATGTTTTTCTTTCCACTTAGCTCTGTTATGTTAATGTTTTTCTAATTGCTTTTTCTTAGTGCTTTTGTTTGCTCTTCGGAGGTTTTATTTTAATTGTGCTTTCGATTTGGGGAACACGAATCCCACCGCTGCCATCAATTATGTAGCGGTGACTTTATGGTTGCCCTTTTTACCTCTTACCTTAATTGTCCTTGATTATGCTTGTAGTTGAGGTTTTCACTGTAAAAACATGTTGAAAGGTAACTTGTTAAGGTATTGATTTGAAGTAAAGACACTGTTGGGTTTTCTAGGGTTTATTTACCAGAAAAATAGATTATGCTTAATTAGGGGCTGGTTTGAGTTATTGATTGTCTTTGTAGGTATTGTAGCTACCCGACTGGGAAATACCTACAGCTTTGCACTATATTATAAAAGCAATTATAATGAGCTACATTCCTGTGATTATAATCTTTCCTGTAAAAGAATAAAGAATAAGAATAGCGAAAATATATAATGGTATACACACTAATTATCGCACTGTATCGCACTGTCACTGTATATGTCACTGTATTAATTACCACGGCTGCATGAAGGGTTAACCTTCCTAATGGCTGTCTGATCTGCTACTAGTCAATGCCTGGGGGCTCGAGCGTGCCGGCTTCTGACCAGTGTGGAGTTATACGATACATGTTGCTAGCAATCATATTGGAGTTGCTGCAATACTTTAAGAAGACCATGGGAACGCTTGCTTACTCTGCAAGAATTGTACCAAGTCCTTTTATAGGTTGGGAGATGATCTGTCTATTGGGAGATCATTCCCAACTAGAATGTACAGTAGTATACTTAAGTAAGTGAATAACTGTTATAAGGGTGTGAGTTATACAAGTGATTATATGAGTTACCCTAGAGTGTACAGTCGCTCAAAATGCGCTGTTACACTAGCGCTACTGTACACTCTGAGAAACAAATCATGACCTCTAATCTCTATAACTAGCGCTACTGTACACTCTGAGACACAAATCATGACCTCTAACCTCTATAACTAGCGCTACTGTACACTCTGAGACACAAATCATGACCTCTAACCTCTATAACTAGCGCTACTGTACACTCTAAGACACAAATCATGACCTCTAACCTCTATAACTAGCGCTACTGTACACTCTGAGACACAAATCCTGGTCCAACATAAACCTTTGAACAGTCCAAACGAACCCTCAAAATGTAAGTATTAGTTATAAAATGCACTAAATGATTCGATACAGTTCGGGATAGCTTCGAAACGTAAGGCCACGATTTATGTCCTAGAGTTTACATAAAGGGGCCAACAGATAAGCTTGTTGGTACAGTTGGTTCAGGAATACATGCCTTAAGCCGCTGTCACACGAGCGATTTTCTGTCAATTTTCCATGAGCAAGTTTTTTCTCGTTATATTTAGGGAATTTTTTGCACTAGTATCGGTAACTAGACTGAAGGTAGAGTATGTTAGGCGGCTGAATGTTGATACAGTGTAATATTTCAAGCTGCCAGACCATAATTGCCCTTAAAAATTGTTCGAAAAACGGCTCGTGTGGCTCCGGCTTTACACCACATCATATATAAACTACTCCGTAAACACTTTATAAACCTGGAAAGTGGCTGATAAAACAATTTCCAAGGAACTGTTTCAGCCTATATGTGTATAATGATATGCAAAAATATTATTATCTTAAGGGAAGGTTTATAGTTTCCTCCCTAGACCTCTATCAAGCATACTAAATACTGCCACGATCCCCCCCCCCCCCTCCCTTCGAGACAAATGTCTACATTTATCAATACAATAATGTCACGGCCAAAAGTCAGGTCCTCCTAAATTACAGGATAGCTATCACTCGCCAGGAAAAAATCGACACCTAATTGGCACGAATCGTCTTGAAATTGGCAGAAATGGTGCGAAAGGTCTTAACATTGCTAAACTAATGGGGCGAACGTATTATGATCTCAAAACTAATGGGGCTAAACATGAAGGAGAAAGGGGTCTTGGAAAAAAAAAAAATTAAGTGAAAGTCTCTCTTTAGCATAAGCCGTCAAGTAAGCAATGTAAAAATGGGATTAGAGTAGTGGAATATCTTGATCCAACTGTACCGCCATTTACACAGGAGCCTCTAGCCCTAGAATGAATACGTGACTCATTGCAGACCGTATTTCTTGAGAGAGAGAGAGAGAGAGAGATAAAGAGAGAGAGAGAGAGACAGAGACAGAGAGAGAGAGAGAGCGAGAGAGAGAGAGAGAGAGAGAGAGAGAGAATGAAAAGTGGGCTACTGGAATGGAAAACGTCTTCAACAGGCCTCGGTCGGGTCGAGGCCACCGAGAGTACCAGGCCGCACGGATGGGACCTTTAAATTCTGTGATGTAGGCAAAGGTAGGGTTCATTTTCGCACTACCCTCACAGGTCAGTATACATTTGAGTGAGATATGGGGAAGATCGTGCTGTGTTTCCAAATTATTTCCCCCTTCTAAATACTTTATAAGTAGCCTATATTAAAACTATGTTTACCCATACTCGACAAGAAGGTCATTTTAAGGAATTTTGAAAAAAATTAACTATGAAGAAGTAAAAACAGACGAGGAAATTAATTTTGGTTTGTGTCATACGAATGTTGAAGTTTGTAAGGAGGATATATAGATAGATTGATAGATAGATATAGTTAAATATATAGATACTATAGATAGTTAAAAAGATAGATTGATGGAGAGATATAGTTAAATATATAGATACTATAGATAGTTAAAAACAGAGTGAGAGTGAGTGCGTGTGTGTGTGTGTGTGTGTACTGTATGTGTGTGAGTAGTGCGTGTGTGTGGTGAGGAGTGCGTGTAATAATAATAATAATAATAATAAACGGTTTATTAAAGAATGGCAGCCTCATGAGCTGAAAATACACATTTTACAATTTAGTGGATGAACATGAGATGTACAGATATGAGGATGGTAAGCTTAGTTTACAAACAAAATAAATAAATACAATAATGATGCATGTGCAGAATACAAATTATCATAAAATAACCATGAGAGTAAGTGATATACAGTACATTTACACATTTATTAACTTACTCATATACAGAACATACGTATATACACGTACGTGCGCACATACATATACATACATATATAGGAACATAAGAACATGCAGTAAGTGTGCACATGTCCGTATACACAAACGCTCACGTATGCACACAGACATACATACATACAGAAACTGTTTTGGTAAGTGAGGTAAAGAGGGTGCGGGTACTACAATGGGAGGTTAATCCTCGGTAGTGCAGGTGTGTCCTTGTGTGTGTGTGTGTGTGTGTGTCTGTTAGAGAAATTACAAATTATTGCATAACAGAACTGAAGATGGATTACATACTAACAGGAACATTACAAACAGACCATTTGGAAGCAAGATTTGGTCACTATCGGCAGTTAGCAGGAGGAAATTACAATATTTCTGTACGCCAAATATATGAGTGTGAAAAGAAGATACGAATGATGTCAGTGTTAAAACTAAGTTTACCCATACTCGACAAGAAGGCCATGTTAAGGAATTTTGAAAACATTAATTATGAAGAAGTAAAAACAGATGAGGAAATTGATTTTGGTTTATGTCATACGAACGTTGAAGTTTGTAAGGAGGATATTGATAGGTGTAAAGACATCATCCCAGTGATAGTTTATTTAGCTGGCTATTGCTGTTACTCTGTGATAAAGAAAATGAAATGTAATGCATGTAAAGAAATGATTACGTGTTCCGATAGTGGTGAAGACATCCCTGAAAATCTAAGTTACATTGCTGGAATTAGCAGAGGTTCTCTTATTTACGCAGATAGTGTGACAGCCAACATGGTCATGTATAACTATATTGTTATTAAAAAACTTTTTCAACTTCCTGCCTTTCGAAATGCTACTAGCCAAAGAAATATAGCAAAACAGCTCACAGTTACGGCTTTAGCAGATGCTGATCTCATGTGCCCTAATGATATGTGTGAACATTTGGTCATAACACCGACAAAATAGAAAGTATGGTGGTATATGCTTCTACAAATGCAATATTAAATAATTACTGTGCTAAAGAAAATAACATCCCAGCAGCTACCAGAGCTAATAAGAATGTAGGCATGAAGAGAAAGCTTCAAACCCTAGACAAATAGACTATGTGTACTGTATTGTATAATTATTGTATTGTAATAATAATAATAATAATAATAATAAACGGTTTATTAAAGAATGGCAGCCTCATGAGCTGAAAATACACATGTGTGTGTGTGTGTGTGTGTGTGTGTGTGTGTGTGTGTGTGTGTGACTGCAGGTGTGTGTGTGATTGTGATTGTGAAGGTGAGTGTGTCTGCAGGTGTGGTTAAGTAAGGGAATTGGATTTAAAAAGGATAATCCCGGAACGGAGATTGGATTAGGCCTAGTACAAAGGTCATTCCTTTATATGTGTGTTTGTGTGTGTTACATTAATTATATGTTTATATTAATGTATATAGTAATACATTTAGTTAGTTACTTATATGTATTTTATCACGAATAATAGTGGATGTCGCTTATATTGGCTCTCCAGTAAGGCTCTCTTTATTGGCTGTGTATAAAATATAGTAATGTATAATAGCATTTTGTATTATATTTTCCAATAGGAAAAAAGTAATAGTGATATACTTGTAATACGTTTTCATCTTGTACAAATACTTGTTCAAGGTATGAGTGTAATTTGCAGTAAATACCAAAGTATGTTGTTATAATATCGGCATCATAATATATAATAATATAATTTTGCGTACACAGTAAAAGATAAATATAGTTTAATGTGTACTTTAATTTAAAACTAAACTGATAAAATATAAAAGGGAGAGTAATTATAGACTTGGGAGACAGAGCGGTCCGTGAATGTCGCACCACCTTGCTGACGTCACAGTATGGTCGACGCGGCCTGGTACTGGAGGTGGCCTCGCCTTGGTTCTCGTCAGGTTTACTCCCATAACAGCCCTCAACCCTCAGCCCTTACCTTCACAGCAATATATCCACACACACACACACACACACACACACACACACTTTTAGGTCTATTTGTTATTCACACATATATTTTTCTTAGTTTCCTCGCTAAGTCTCCATCAAGTTTAAAAAACATTCCCAAGACCCTCCTTCAAGATATATTTGTAAATGTTTCGGTAGAAAAATGTCCCGCTGAAGGCCAGTTTCTTTTAAAATTACAGGCTCGCTATCGCTCGCAAGGAAAAAATCGACACCTACTGTGTATTTCAGACCCGATGTCGCAGCGCCTTTCGCAATTTGTGGCAAGACTATAGGTTACATAATAATGACATTCGAACACAATGTTATTGATACCCCGCCGTAAATTATGGTGTTATAAAGGTTTGTCAAATTATTATAGTTACGATGCTACCTCTTAGGGTAGCCAAAGGGAACGCAAAAACATGAGCAAGCGATCGGACACCAGACAGATCCCCCTCCCCTACAGTCATACTGTCCCTCCCCCACCAACCCCACCAACCAAGCGCCCCCACCAACCCCCTCTTACACTCATCCTTCTATACCCCCTCCCCACCTCTCTCTCTCTCTCTCTCTCTCTCTCTCTCTAAACATTGTCTGTTAAAGGGAAAATATAAAGCCATACATATGCTTTAATATATACGTACAATAGTTTATGAATGGAAATTATGGGCGGAGCTTGGATTGATAGTTTAGGGAAACAACCGTGATAGGTCTGTTTCAGTTTGATATTTTCCCAGTGTTTGGAATACTTGAGCAATTTAACGGGAGATGTTCACTGGCCTGCGATCGAGGAAGGTGCCTACTCACAAGCTACTGAAGGTCTGCTACGTCCCTGCAGGAGATGGCCGGTATGCTGAGATGCCCGCGTGGATGCAAAGGTGTCATTGCGCTACCACTTTTCAATATGTTCAACCAAGAGAAGAACGCTGACGCACTGAAAATAAGCCTTAGCAGGTAATTATTAGCCATAACGCTTTTGTGTATACGTTTACGGAACATATTTTATAGGAATGACAATGTTTGATGATTATATCTTGATCTTAATACCATTATATTCTATATGAGCTACGTGCCACAAATTTTCCTCAGGTGAGGTGAATTCGTAAGGTTATTCAACCTTACATTATTCCAATAGATTCAGCCAAGACCTATATACTAAGGTCAACCGGCGCGCAGGTAGGGGTGGATTAGCGCCTGTCAAATGACAGACCTGCGCCCCTCCTCTCGCACTTGGGCTCAAACCAAAATGGGTAACCTGAACACAGAAAGTTCATGTAGGCGCACTATGTATATTAGAATGACATTCTTTGTTTATAGGCCCCGCTAGTTGGTTGTGTGGATCACTATGTCGAATAACTGCTCTGTGTTTGGGTTTCTTTACAACATCAAACAAGCAAAAACATCTGAAAACATTAGATTATTTTCGATTCCCAAAAATTAAAAAATATGACGCTTGTGGTTGAATGCCAGTCAACATACAGATAAAAGCAACCCAACACATGCATTGATTTGCTCCATTCATTTTGACGTTAACAAATTGAAGGATGATATGCAATCACGTCTTCTCGGTACTTATAAGAGGACTAAAAATGACCGGCCATTGCAAGACGATACTGTACCTTCCATGTTTCTACCACCCGGTAAGCTTAAAAGAATACAGATATGGGGATATTAATGGAAGTGGAGATGGGTGGTAACATGTAAACAATATCATGATAGTAATAGTATGCGTAGGCCAATGTGAATTGTTTTTATTGGAGGTGATTGTGTGAGTATAGATATTGGTGATTGTAGGAATATTATTAGTGGATGCCTGCTTGCGTGCCTTATTGATAGTAATATTTGTGTTATTTTATATCACTGATGGTGTAAATAGATATACGTTATTTTGTCGCTGGCAGTGTATTTGTGTATAGGCTACTGTATACATATGATGTGAATGTGTATGCGAGTATTACAAGTAGTTGTAGTGTATATAAGTAAACCATATTAAAACGAGTATTTGTTACCGTAAACAAATAAATTTTAGTCGTATATTCGTTGGTATGGGTGTTCATTAGTTTTGTTATTCGTAATAATGATTGTAGTTTTCTTGCTAGGGGTGGTGATAAATACTATAATCATGGTAGTGTGTAGAGGTGTGGCTGTGTGACAATTGTTGCCTGTATGTTTGAGTGACATTTTATGGTTGTCTTACATACTTTTTGTTAGCGACACTATATACTGTATGTGATCATTTTTGTTTTGTGGATATGTCTGATCCTGTTTAATAGTGGCTGTATACAGGGTACTCCACGATTCTTTAGAAACCGTATCGGCACTTTCAGAAATTAAAGAGCGCTATTATGAACCAAAATGTTCTATAAAATGTATATGTTTTTGTTGTCAACATTTTACAGCTACTGCCTTGTAAAGTAGGTATTTGTGTCATGTTCATTGTTTTAAATCCATGTTCCCGCCAAATGAAAGGGATATGAAAACAAAGTTGTGCATGGTCCAGCATGGTATAATTACTTTATATAACACCATAAACCATACACTACTAAAATAACCATTCCATTCTATCATTAGAGCGGGTTAAGAATGCCGAATGTAAAAGGCCATATAGTTGCAAAAGTATGTAGTATGTTGTATATGCCTATAACGTTTTAACAGTCTTTCCTTTGTAGAAGTATCTACAGGGAAAACAATATTGCGAGACACCCTGTATTTGTGTGATAAATTTTGTTAGTGGTTGTGTGTGTGTGTGTGTGTGTTATTGATATTGGTGTGAATGTTTGAGTATTGTTACATTTGGCTACGTTTGTTTGAACACATTATATTAATTGGTCTAGTGCTGAATTGTTTGTTGTTGTTTGTTGTTTGTTTGTTTGTTGGTCATAGTTGATTACTTACATCTGGATAAACAGAGAATGAAGTAATCACGATTTTGTGAACGAAGGTAGAGGAAGCCACGTTTTTAAATGTATGTATTCTCTATTGTTTATGTCCAATTGAAAGGGAGAAAGGGAAGAGAACAATAATTTGTCCCTTGTAATAAAAACACGAACTTATTTCGAAAGACACACACATGTAATCAGTGTCCGTGTGTGTGTGTGTGTGTGTGTGTGTGTGTGTGTGCTTAAATTCTACCTTACCTATGTTAAGCTACTCCTTGTCCTTAATGACATGACAAGCCGCCTAATTCCTTATAAAGTAGAATGATGTAGTGAAACATTAAAAAAAAGTTTGACCCATATAATCCCAAAAGGGGCTTTTTGACCAAACACACACAAACACGTACAATGTATTGTACAAACTGAGTGTGCGTGTGTGTAAAAATAATAATAATTGTATAGTAACTATCCTCAGTGTGTCTATGCTAGGTTCAGGATGTTTAAAATGCATACTATAATACATCCACTTTGTTTCACCTCGTTTGTTCTTGATCGATTACTCAAAGTGAATGAACTGATTGAACTTCCACTGATCTTAGATCCCATGGACTATAGTTTACAAGGAATAAATAAACAACAAAAGAAGAGGTACTGGTATTGAGGGAGGGAAGCTGGGTCGAGCGCAGGCTAGTGTGGGGCGCACTCTACATTGTGCGCGGGAGAGAGCTTATTTTGGTCAGCCGTCCGGTAGACCTTAGTATATAGATCTTGGATTCAGCCCACCACATAATACCATAACATATAATAATACAACTATGTTGTCCTTAATATTCGACCATTTCCCTATTCTACGATATTGTCTTTCCACACAGGCCGTATGACCGTGTCGCTCACGTGATGGGTATGACAATCCAGGCAGTGCGGAAGATGGTGCAGCGCAACCTGCGTTCACAGCCAGACACACCACCTGAAACACCGAGCACTCCCACCATTACACCGCCTGACTCCCCGACCCCCTCCACCACACCACCTGTCTTTGACAGCTTTACTATTGGTGCCATACAATGTTTTGTGCATGCCAAGTTTGCTGCAAAGGAAACATTTACTGTTGTTACCCTGACCGATGATTTGAAGAGGGCCGATATTATTCCAAGTGAGACCTCAGAGACAGCAATATGGCGTGTGTTGCACAGCATGGGATTCCGTTACAGGGTATCACAGAGAAAAATGTATGTACGGAAAGAGTCGAATGATATAGTATGTCGTCGTATTGACGCTCTCCGCGCACTCCAGCATCATCGGCAGGAAGGAAGACAGGTGGTGTATGTGGATGAAACGTGGTTCACAACAAGGATGTCACACAACAGGGAGTGGGTGGACAGAACACAACCTGAAACAAGTGCCACCTACAGCCGTCAGGTGCCACCTGGTGAAGGAGAGCGATTTGTGGTGGTAGCAGGTGGCACAGTCGAGGGTTTTGTGGATGGCTCCTTTGTATGTTTCCCTGCAAAGAACAAAACAGGTGACTACCACGGGGAAATGAACAGCAGGCTTTTTGTTCACTGGCTCACAGCACAACTTTTACCAGCATTGGCAGAGCCATCAGTAGTTGTGTTGGACAATGCACCCTACCACAGCCAGTTTACGGAGGAAAGTCGCTGTCCCACTACTACCACCAAAAAAGCTGACCTTGTGAAATGGTTGGAGGAAAGGAAACTCCCCTTCTCACCTCACGCTACTCGTCCTGAACTCCTTCGTATATGCAAAGAAAATCGACCAAAGCCACGGTACAAAGTGGATAATATAATCCGAGAATGGGGTCACGAAGTTGTCCGACTTCCACCTGCGCATCCTGAGCTGAACGCCATCGAGCAGGTGTGGGGGTGTATGAAGAGATACGTACGCACCTCGTTACAACGATTCACTCGTGCCAGCCTGAAGGCCAGGTTAGAGGAAGCAAAGTTACGCGCAACCAAAGACATTTGGGCAGGTGCCGTAAGAAGAGCTATGGCGTTTGAAGAGGATTATTGGTCATCTGACAATATTCATGACATTGTGGAACCTGTCGTTATAAGCTTTGACAGCGATGATGAGGATGAGCTCTTCCTTGACAGTGACGAAGACTAAAATAAAATATATGTACAGTAAATTTGCCTGTTTAATTATCCATTAATTCTCTTGTTAATATTTATTTATTCTGTAATTATACAAACCTCTTCCAATTCTTTAGAATATTATGGCCAATCATGTCATCACATCATACGGATAACCGAACAACAGGTCCATATAGCCTGAAACGACCATACCCAACCATAAATTATAGGGTTATAATTATAACTACCCGCCAAACTTGCTAGCAAAGACAGTATACTGTAATGTGATTAACCAACTTATGGGTCATGTTCATTTGCAAAAGCTGCCCAACTCATTGTTGCTGTATATACTTTAGTTCTATTGTAAACCCAATGTCGCGTAATACCACGGTATATAAATGTACAAAGTACTGAATGTCTTTTTAATTATTATCCAATATGCTATGAGAGAGAGAGAGAGAGAGAGAGAGAGAGAGAGAGAGAGAGAGAGAGAGAGAGAGAGAGAGAGAGAGAGGTGGGGAGGGGGTATAGAAGGATGCGTGTAAGAGGGGGTTGGTGGGGGCGCTTGGTTGGTGGGGTTGGTGGGGGAGGGACAGTATGACTGTAGGGGAGGGGGATCTGTCTGGTGTCCGATCGCTTGCTCATGTTTTTGCGTTCCCTTTGGCTACCCTAAGAGGTAGCATCGTAACTATAATAATTTGACAAACCTTTATAACACCATAATTTACGGCGGGGTATCAATAACATTGTGTTCGAATGTCATTATTATGTAACCTATAGTCTTGCCACAAATTGCGAAAGGCGCTGCGACATCGGGTCTGAAATACACAGTAAATGGCACGAAAGGTCTTAATACTGTCAAAGAAATGGGGTGAAAGGTTTTAAAATCACCAAACTCATGGGCCGTGTCTTAAAATATGAAAACAAATAGGGCTAAACATGAGGGAGAAGGGGGTCCAGAACAAGCAACCGTCCCCCCTAAAAATACATCTCACCAAACACACACAACAGCTCTCCATGCACCATAATAATATTAGCCCTTATCCAACCACTTAAGGGTACAACCCCGCCTTTCTGTCTCTCTCGATTTTTTTGTTTTTCTCTTTATCTGGGTTGTATCCATTCGGCCCCTTTCGGTTTACTGTTTTATGATGTTTATCCCCATCCAAGTGTCGATTTTTTCCTGGCGAGCGATAGCAAGCCAGCATTGTTTGGAGAAATCCGGCTTCGCCGGAGAAATTTTTCTGTCGAAAAATGTACACATTTAGCCTGCTGTCTAATTATTTATCCAAAATATGTTGGCTCGCTATTGCTCGCCAGGAAAAAATATCGACACCTGGATGGGGATAAACATCTTAAAACAGTAGGCTGAATGGGGCCAAATGGATACAACCCAGAAAGAGAGAGAGAAAGAGAAAAAAAGCGAGGTGGGCCCCCCTTAACCCTTTCAGTACACCAGGACGCGTGTTTCCTTTTTACTGTGGGAAGTATTAGACGATTGTATTAAGCTTAGGAGGGAGAGTTGGAAGTTGGAGGGTCAGTTGAGATAGTTTTTACCCCTGTGATACCTAGAGACCCTTCCTAAACTGCCTACCATCGTACTATCAGTAGCCAGATATTAACCCTTTCTATACCGGTGCCATCTTTTCAACTAAATTATGGCTCCTATTAGACGATGTTATTCAGTTTAAAAAGGGCCCCAGCAATTATAGGGCTTAATTCGAACTATCTCACTTAACCCTTTTTACTATCACAGATCCTTCTTAACCCTTCCTACCCGGTCTGCCTTAGGTAAGGACAGCACGAAAGAAGGGCCGCTACCCGGTATGCCTTATCTAAGGCATGAGCTTAATAGCCTAATTAAGCTTGGTCTGAACGCCGTGCGTACGGACGTATGTCAACAAACCCAAGCGTTCGTCACCGCACCTCCGAAAACAAGAAGGAGAAGACTCCTCATTGTTATTGTTCTGATGTCATGACGAAATTAGTGTCTGAAAAGCCCCCATATTGGCAACATCTCTGCAATATTGGCTCCACTGAAATCGTCATCACAACTGAAGCAGTTGACTTACAGAGCTCTACTCAATGCCAAAATACAGATTGAAAACCGCACTACGATTATAGATGAGTGGGAAAGTTCTAGCAGTGAAAATAAATATAAATACGGTAGCGTAGGCCTAGACGATTTTCAGCCATTTCGCCCGGGTAGGGGCGACCGTCATTGGGTAAGACAGCCCGGGTAGGAAGGGTTAAACTGTGAAACATCGCCTAAACATAGCTAGAATAAAGTAACAAAGACGTCGCCGGTATAGAAGGGGTTAATAAAGAAGGATACAAAAGGTAGGCTGCCTGTAACGAGTGTCTCCCGTAACTTCAACAACCATTCACTCAACTATTATCTGTTCATTCTAGGCTGGGCAGAGATTGTAGCCTCTAACCTCTGTAACTCGAAAAGGACTAGAGTAATCGAACTAATATTTCGACCAAACAGGAAGACTTGGCTATAGGGAATATGTGTATAAATTGACAGCTCATTCGCTCTAGCCCTTTGAGTTACAGAGGTTAGAGGTTACAATTTCTGCCCAACCTAGAATGAACGGACTATAATTGCCCCCAACCTCTCACTAATCTTAAAAGCTCTCATAGCCCCTTGCAACTTAAGGGGCTAGTGGCTGATTTTTTGGACCCCCTTCTTCCTCGTTAGCTTTGAGATTTTTAGATGTTTGGCCCATTAGTTTGGCGATTTTAACACCTTTCGCCCCATTTCATTGTCAATTTTAAAACCTTTCGTGCCATTTAAATATCGATTTTTTCCTGGCGAGCGAAAGCGAGCCTGTAATTTTAAAAGAAACCGACCTTCGGCCGGGAAAATTTTCTACCGAAAAATGTACAAATATATATTGGAAGGGGGCCTAGGGGGTGTTTTTAAAAGTGTTATGGAGGTCTAGGGAGGAAACTAAAAAGATGATAAAAAGATACATACATGAGCCAATAAATACGCCCCTCCCCCCTTAATTGCCACTTAATAGCCTCTCTCTGTTTTCGGCCTTCCCGGCAAATTTATATACAACCATTCCAGAAGGGTATTATTATTATTATTATTATTATCATCATTGACATTAATATTATTATTATTATTATTATTATAATTACACTCTTGTTTGCTTATCTCTCGATCAGCCACCCCTCATATCCTGTTAACCCCTTCTGTACCGGCGACGTTTTTTTTAACTTTGTTCTGGCTACTACTAGACGATTACAATACATAAGATCAGTGATGGAATACGCAAGCCCTGCCTGGGCTTCTAACCTAGCTGAAACACATCATAAGACCTTACAGACTATTCAAAATAAAGCCCTAAAAATCATCACAGGCTGCACAGCTACTACAGTTACAGATAACCTACATCAAGAAACCAAAGTCATCAAAGTCAAAGACCAGCTGGACATGAGAGGCACTCAATTCCTGGCAGCAGCCTCCACGAACCAACACCACCCACTACACTACATGGCAACACACCCACAGACACCAAGAAATATCAAAACAACACCAAGAACACGGTATCACACACAAATACTGTCTTCTCTCTCTCTCCCTGCCTACCCCAAACCAGCTTCCAGAAGCACATCCATACTCATATCTCTCGCCGTTCCAGCCAATCACTCATAGACAACACGCAGCTGCAGGAACAAACTCCCGAAATCCATCCTTCTGAATCCTCCCTTCCTCGCAAGGACAGAGTCCACCTGGCCAGGCTGAGATGCGGACACCATCAAGCTCTTCTGAGCTATGAGAAGAGACTGTCGTCTGTCCGTCGTCGACACCTGCCCAGGATGTAACACAGCACCCCATACCATTAAACACATCATAGAAGACTGCATTTCACACAATCACTTATGCCAACAACACAATCTACACTCCTTGACTGCTCTGTGGGAAAGCCCGACCGTGGCCATGGCCTTCCTTACGGACTTGGGGCTGTTCGGCCAGGCAGCTTAGGGAACAACAACAACCACCTTCAATTTTGTTGACTGCAATTCGTTTTCATAAGCCGTTTTAACCATCTTTCGCTACCTTCCCGATCAGTTTGTTTTCGTTTATTTTGTTTGTTTTATGCCCATCCTTAATATTTTATCTTTGGCTATCCTTTATATCTTCAAATTCTCTTGACTGGTATTCTATTTTATATCCAATGTGATTACATCTATACCCTAACCCAATCTCACAATCTCTATTCACTCACACAATATTTACCATAATTTTTCATTAAGCCATTTTTTTCTTAACTCTCACAAACAGTCGGCGACGGAAAATTGTGTCGAGTCGTTTAAGTGGGAAAGCCCCTGTAACTTTCAAACACAATCCAACTACCAAATATGTTCACCTAATCCAAATCATTAACCTTTTACTCTCAAAATCCACCTACCTAATATTCTTATCTAATCCATAGTAATTTCCATTCATTCTCACAATCCACCTACCTAATATTCTTATATAATCCATTTTAATTTCCTTCCACTCTCACAATCCAATTACCTAATATTCTCATTTAATCCAACTACCTTTCACTCTCATAAACCAAGTACCTAATATTCTCATCTAATCCACTCTAATTACCTTTCACTCTTCCAATCCATCCCAAATATTATCATCTAATCCACTTCAATCGCCTTTCACTCTAACAAACCTTCTGCATCTTTCCTACATCCATTCATTTATTATATTTTTTATTTTGTTTTAAATTTACCAGCGTCTCAGTTCCCAGCTCATCATATTTATGTTATTTTTTCGGCCAGACATCATTAATCCCCTTCCTTTTCCGTCTCGACCAGCCCTTGTTAACCCCTTTAGCATTTTCTTAGCCTCCCCGTACCTCATTTGTAGGGGGGGAGATTTTTACCGCGCTCTCTCTCTCTCTTACAACCACACACACACACACACGCAGACCCACACACACACACACACACACACACACACACACACACACACACACACAGAGGAACATCTCTACACCAGTTATCATTATTTTCATCGTCAGTTGTGTTATTAAGGGGAGCGTCCGCCATGTTCTTCGAAATGGTCCGATCATTTTTATGTTTATACAGGTGATAGATAACACTTCTAGGAACAACATATCCAACAATGAATAACATTGGACCAATAATTTTGTTTTCGCTACCTCGGATTTTCGCAATTTCGGCAAATTTTCCAATCCCTATAAGTTTATTTTCGGTCCAATGTTAATAAGTAAAATACCATTGGAAAGAGGGAGAAAAATGCATTACATTTGTTTGCCGGATTTTTGATAAATGCTATAATTTTGCCCACATTTTTTTTTTTTTTTTTAAGTTTTAAAAGTTGCAAGCCTCCTGTCAAAACTGTTATTGGTTTATCAAAAATCCGCCAAACAGATTTGTTGCATGTTTACTCTTCTTTCCAATGATATCTTACTTATTCAAATTGGACCACAAATAAACTTTTTTATAGGGAAAAGTGTAACACAAACTATAGTTTCGAAAAAAGACGAAAAACTAAATTTGTCCATTACCCAACGATTTCTCTCTCAAATGACGATTTATTGCAACTGTTTGCTATTGATTAATTTAATACATGCTCTGGCACTAAAATACAGTACAATTTACTAGGTCTAAGTCAATAATATGCCACCTGGACCCCCCAAAATGTAGTTTATTCATTTGGCGCCTATGGCGTCATGAACCGCGCACCTCATTTATGCCAAGTTAGGTAACTTTCGATTACTCTAGGTTGTGTTATGGTTGGTTTGGATGGGTTAGATTTGTTTAGTGTTGAATATATAATATGTTTGTGCATGGCTTGGCATCTGGATGATGATGACGGCTTGGATGATGATGATGATGTCTTGGATGATGATGATGGCTTAGATGATGAGGTCTAGTGACTCACCCTCACTCTCCCAGGTTCAGTTTAGGTGCCAGATACCTCTGTTGACTGTAATTTGTCTATATTTGTGCATAATAACGCGATACTACATATACGTCGTGAGTGTGTGGGGGGGGGGGGGGGTGGCCTGTATTTAGGGTATTTTTTATTTTACAAGTCTAAAACTTTGCCACATTACTCCTACAGTGTTCCCATCACCTCTGCAATAAAAATCTCAATTTCAGATTTTCCAATCCACACCAGTTTGGGCTATGGCGGACAAGCCGTCTTCACCTTTATATTTCTCTTCGATACACAGACACAAATTTGTATTATTCTTCTAATCAAACTCCACACATTTTCGCCTGTGATCCATACTCCTTGTTTCTCTTCCGTCTTGATCAGCTCTTGTTAACACTTCCCTTCAAAATTATTTTATCCTTACCCCATAGAGTTACCGAACCTGGGGGCTGTGGATGAGTGACGAGTTTCATGTGCTCTGTTCTCATAAGTTAATATGGATAGGTTGATGGTGAAATGTATTAGATTACTTTTTTGTAATAATGAAGTTTGAAGTTGGTAAGACCATTTATTAAGCTCTTCCCTTTCCCTACATGATTTAAAATATATCTAATCTTCCTATGTTCCATAACTATCACCATTATATACTCTTATATCTATATTTTTTCTAACCTTCCATTACCCATGCTACATACTCTGAAAAGTCAATTACATGTGTTTAACTCAAATTTCTAATCACTCATCAAATCTATCTATCTATCTATTGCCTTGGTCCCATAGGGGGAGGACGTGAATAAGTCACCTCCAAATTCTGAGGTAATTCGTTCGATGTTCTAGCATTTTTCTTTTCACGGGGGAGGGTCGCTAACCCAGTCACCAACTATTGTGCATAATGTACAGTATGAGGTGCATGTAGTACAAAGGAGTACAACGGAGTACAAAGGAAATCAAGCAACAAGAGATCTAGTGACCCTTCTAGGCTGCTTGTTCTCCAAAACACTGAGGTTCAATTGTCCAAACAATGCTTTAGAGTGGGTAAGGGAACATTGGAAAGGGAACTACTGCCCTGTAACTAATGTCCGTGGCAGGATTGGGAAGTTAGTAGGGGACAGATGGGTTAGTAACTGAGGGGAGGATAAAATAAAGTTATTCATTTACAAACGCAGTCAGTCGCGGGTTTGATGCGAGATATTTGTCTAGGCGAAGTTTAAATGAATCAACGGTGCTGCAGTCTATAACATCTTGGGGAAGCCCATTCCATATGTTGACAACTCGATTGAAGAAGACATTTTTAGCTTCGTGTGAGTTAAAGATTTACCAATAATTTTGCACCCGTTTCCCAGCGCGTAATTAGATTGGTCGATAGTGAAGTACTTACTACAGTTCATAATTATTGTCGATGCCTTTGATGATATTGAACACTTGAATTAAGTCGCCTCCTAATCTGCGCTGGGTTAAAGGAAATATATTTAATTCTCTAAGACGCTCCTCGTATGGTTTGTTCTTTTGGCTAGGTATCATTTTGGTAACTCTACGATGAACTCGTTCTAGCTTGTCTATATCTTTTTGGTAATAAGGGCACCAGGATTGAACGCAGTATTCCAGAAGAGGGCGGACTATGGAATTGTAAAGGGTTAGGATAACTTCTTCGGATTTATGCTCAAATGACCTGCCTATAAAGCCAATTATTTTGGTTGCCTTCTTAACAACTTCTGAACATTGTTGACTCGGTTTTAGGTTACTCGATATTGTTACTCCCAGATCGGTTTCTCTGTTTACATTCTTAAGCTGAGTGCCTTTCATCAAATAGTTTGCTTTCTCATTTTGGTATCCGATATGTAGTACTTTACATTTATCCGCATTGAAACTCATTTGCCAAATTTGGGCCCAACATGACAACTTATCTAGATTGTGTTGCATATCGTCAATTTGTTCTTTTGAGAATACGCTATTTGCAATTTTTGTATCGTCAGCAAATTTTGAGAGTGTACAGGTGAGACCCTCATCTATGTCGTTGATGTAAATTAGAAAGAGAATTGGTCCTAGTACCGATCCTTGGGGTACCCCGCTACTTACATTGGTCCATATAGATGCCTTACCGTTTATGACTACTCTTTGCTTTCTGTCGCTGAGCCAATTTTCTATCCATTTCAACACACTGTCTTGTATTCCATGCGCTTTTAGTTTTAGCAGTAAACGTTTGTGGGGAACTTTGTCAAAGGCCTTTTGAAAATCAAGGTATATAAAATCTACAGCTTTCCTCTCATCGTAGAGGTTGAGGATATCGTGGAAGAAGTCTAAGAAGTGTGTTAAACAGAAACGTTTCTTACGAAAGCCGTGTTGAGTATCTTTAAGTATGTTATTTTCCTCTAAGTGATTTATGAGTCTGTCTCTTATGAGTGTTTCTAGTATCTTGCATACAACTGAGGTTAAGCTAATGGACGATAGTTACTGGGTAGGGAATTGCTGCCATTTTTTAATATCGGTGTTACGTTGGCTAGCTTCCACTGATCAGAGATAGCTCCAGACTGGAAGGATTCATTGAATAGCAATGTCAGTGGTTTAGAGAGCTCATCCTTAGCTTCCTTTAGTACTCTAGGTGAGATTGTATCAGGTCCAGTCGTTTTATTTACCTTGAGTTTATCTAAACAATTCAATACTTCTCTCTCTGTAACGGTGATATTGCTTAGAACATCTGAATTATCAATCTGAATCGGCGATGGTGTAGGGATATCACTGAGGTCTTCCGTTGTAAAAACTGATGCAAAGAAGGTATTGAGGGCATTACTCATTTGTACTTCGTGTTTGGTGTATTCTCCATTTTCATCGACTAACGGTCCAACAGTTGAAGTAACTACTTTTTTCTTTCTGATATAACTATAGAATTGTTTAGGGTTTGTTTTACTTTGATTCGCAACATGTAAGTCCAGGGTGTTTTTACTTTGCTTAATTATTTTTTTGGCTTTGCGTCGTAGCTCTACAAATTTCACCCGTTCTTCGTCATTTTGTAAGGATTTTAATCTATCATTAGCAAACTTTTTTAGGAAGCAGACAGTTTGAAATATCTTTATTCCACCATTTGGGCTTATTATTTTGGCCTGTACGCCGTATATTCGATGGTATGCAGTCCTGCACTGCTTTTAGGTAAGTGGTTTCGAATAATTCCCAAGATGTATTTATGTCGTTATTGTTAATTAAAAAGCTCCAGTCAGTTTCTTTAAATATAGCTCTAAGTTTATGAAAGTTTGCTTTCTTGAAATTAGGGACTTTTTCGATGCTGCTATTTGGTTCGTTACTAGTAAACTTTAAAGTGAAAGTTATTGTACTATGGTCGCTGTTACTGAATTCATCACCAACATTCAAATTCTCTATTAATTCTTCTTTTGTTGCAAGTACAAGGTCAAGAACGTTATTACCACGGGTCGCCGATAGAACAAATTGATAGAGTGAACTCTCTTGCAAGTTCGCATACAAGTCATGTCCGGAGTGTGAAGTAAGAGTATCGCCCCACTTGGTCACAGGTAAATTAAAGTCGCCAAAAAATACGGTATCTTGTGAGTTACTTACATCTTCAATTTGTTCGTAAATTTCTCGGTCAGTTTGCACTGATTGAGCTGGAGGTCTGTATATCAATGCAAGTGTTATTTTTGTACCTTTATTATTCTTTATTAGCACAACAGATGTGTCGACGTTCACAATTTGAGGTTTTGACAGGAGGGTTGGGTTAAGACTTTCTTTGATATAAAATAAAACGCCACCTCCATTTTTATTTATTCGGCTGTTCTCAAACATTACATAACCGGGAAGTGAATACTCTGCTAAAAAATCTCTATCTTCTGTATTGAGCCAAGATTTTGTTATGCTAATCACATCATAATTTTCTGTAAACACTATGTTATCGTACTGTTGGAATGGCTGTGAATTTGAATGAAGTTTGTAACCAGGGTAATCATCTCGTTCCATGCTGACCAGGTGTTTAGCATATACTTGTGTACATGATACTGGTCTACCGCACCTCTAATATCTGCCATTGTTGTTAGGGTTAAGGAGAGCTATGCCTGTGGTGCACCGACTGGGAGGGGAAACCCGGGCCATTCCACGCACGAGTCGAGTGAAGTACCCCAGAACCACTCGTACTCTTACAACCAAACTACATAATAAGGGGTAATTACTGTTCATTCATACATACCAGAAGCCTGCACCATTAAGGCGATGTCACACAAATGCTTTTTCCGTCAATTTTCTATGAGCAAGTGTTTTCTAATACTAGTTCTTGGTATTTTCGCTTTGGAATCGGCAGCTAGACTGAATGTATACGATTTTCAAGAGACTGAAATAATACATAATTTTACCTAAGAAGATGCCAGGCCACAATTGCCTGATAAAATTGCCGTAAAAATGGATCATTTGACACCGGTTTTACTCCTTTAACCCCTTGAGTGCGGGTGACATATATTATTAATTTTTTGCCTACCAGAAGATGATTTTAGTTAGTATAAGAAGGATCTCTAGCAATGGAAAGACTGCACACATAAGATGATTTTAGTCAGTATAAGAAAGATCTCTAGCAATTAAAAGACTACACACAATCTCAATTAACCCATTAACTACCACAGATCCTTCCGAAGCTTCATAAAACACCATATATAGCTAGAATACAGTAAAAGAGACGTTCCCCGTTCTGAAAGAGTCAAGTTTTAGGTTTTCGTCTTACAATTCACCTAGAACTAACTTCCCAAATTGACTAATTCCTTGAACGTGACAATAGTGCGTTGTTATGTGTGCGATTAGTTTGCTTGGGAACCAGATTAACTTGCTCATGTAGTAATGTACACCCTATGTGGTGGATTGTGTTCTTTTATTTCATAAATTTGATTTTAGTAAGCGTTGTTTCCACATAGCGATTTTGATAAGTTAATTTGACTTTATATTGTCTTTGTCCCAGTTTTGGTTTGTTTAGTTTGCAAGTTTTACATTTTAATTCACCTAGAACTAATTTTCCCCGCCCCTTCCATCTTTTTCTCCCCAGACGTTATAACCAGTTTTCCTTCCTTCTTGACCAGACCTTGTTAACTGTCCTCCGCTTCAGAATTTTCCTGAATCTTTCCTCTCTTACCTCATTAAATTGTGGAGGGGAGGTCTTTTTAAGGGGGGATGGGCCGGTTTTCTGGACCACTTTCTCCCTCATGTTTAGCCCATTAGTTTTCAGATGTTAAGATGTTTGCCCCATTAGTTAGTCGATTTTAAGACCTTTCGCCCCATTTCGTCGTCAATATTTAGACCTTTCGTGCTATTTAGGTGTCGATTTTTTCCCTGGCGAACGATAGTGAGCCTGTAATGTTGGAAGAACCGGCCTTCGGCTGGGATATTTTTCTACCGAAAAATGTACAAATTAATCCAGAAGGGGGATCTAATGGATGTTTTTTTAAATTTGATGGAGGTCTAGGGAGGAAACCAGAAAAATAATGAATACATGCAAAAATCGCCCAAAAAGTGACCCTCCCCCCCCCCCCCCCCCGTCTCACCTGGCTAACACCTGCCCTCATTAGTTTCACCTGTCAAGTTGTAAGC
>CM064577.1:34450388-34457888 GCA_032716605.1 Paralithodes platypus | reverse complement strand
ATAGCTAACAAAAATATATTGCTCTAAAATGGTCATAACAAAACTCACCTTACTAAAAAACAAGAACACCAGAATAACCCCCAAAAGATGTCCTGGGCTAGTATTAACCCTCCCTCCCCTATATAAACCCTACCTGGCTAACACCTGTCCTCATTAGTTCCACCGTGTCATGTTGTAAGCTGTCTTCACCACGTTCATTACGAGAATAGGTTTTTTTCCCCATTTGCTTTACAATATACCGCCTTTTCTTAGCTTAAGCCGCTGTCACACGAGCGATTTTTCCGTCAATTTTTCATGAGCACGTTTTTTCTCGTTATATTTAGGGATTTGTTTGCACTTGTATCGGTAACTAGACTAAAGGTAGATTATGTTAGGCAGCTGAATTATGATAAAGTGTAATTTTTGAAGCTTCCAGACCATAATTGCCCGTAAAATTTGCTCGAAAAACGGCTCAGGCTTTACGGTATAATAAATGACCCCATCTAGATTACTCAGATATGACAGATTTTATAGCGAAGTATGTTGCTATATAAAACACTTCTTATCAATATGATACATACATAATAGTTATATATATTTGTGCTATGTAACAAAAAATCAACTGCAAAAGGATTACATTTTCCGCCAGGTGAGAACAAATAAGACTATAATTTTAATGTATACGAACATCAATCCTTAGAGTGGTTATCTTAGCTAGGTTAAGGGAAGATGGTTGTGTTTTCTGGACTACCTTCTTCCTCATGCTTCGACCCATTAGTTTTTAGATTTTAAAACGTTTGGTCCTATAGTTTGGCGATTTTAAGACCTTTCACCCCTTTTCTTTGTCAATATTTAGACTTTTAGTGCCATTTAAGTTTAGATTTTTTCCAGGCGAGCGGTAGCAAGCCTGTAATTTGAGAAGGAACCGTACATTTTTATACCGAAATATATACAGATTTATCTTGAGAGGAGGTGCAGTTTAGAAAGCATCTGTTGTAGTAAAAAAAAAGGGTTAAGTGAGATAGTTCGAAGCCTGAAAATTGCTGTAGGCCCTATACAAATTGAATACAATCGTCTAATAGTAGCCAGAATATAGTTCCGTCACCGGAACTGAACGGGTTAAGGGGGGTCACCGGCTTTCTCTCTTTCTCTCCTTTTCTCTCTTTCTCTGGCTTTTCCCCATTCGGCCCCATTCAGCCAACTGTTTTAAGACGTTTATCCCCATCCAGGTGTCAATTACTTTCTGGCGAGTGATAGTGACCCAGCATTGTATGGAGAAATCTGGCTTCGCCGGAGAAATTTTTCTATCGAAAAATGTAAAAAAAAATAGCTTGCTGTCAAAACAAAAATATATATATGCTGGTTCGCTACCGCTCGCCAGGAAAAATATTGACCCCTGGATGGGGGTTAACGTCTTAAAACAGTAGGCTGAATGGGGGAGAATGGATACAAGCCAAAGAGAGAGAGAGAGAGAGGGAAAGAGAAAAAGGCGAGGTGGGCTCCCTTAAAACGATACAGAAAAACTGCAAGTGAAAGCTGCTGTGACGGTGCTACACGACTCTCGTGGGTCACTGTACACTGCCCCTCTCCCCAAGCCCTTAACCCTTTCAAGCTCCAATACCCATTTATGTTTTGTTTTCTGGTAATTATTAGATAATTTTATTCAGATTAGGAAGGGTATATGGAAGTCAGAGGGTTGATTGAGCGATTCTTTGCCGTTTTAATACACACAGATCCTTCCTAAGCTGTATAAAATCGTCTAATGATAGCCAGAATATACTGCTAAAACGCGTCAGAGCTTCAAGGGGTTAAGCACCCTTCACCTACCCTCTACACAGCCCCCACAACAACATAATTACCACCTACTTAAGGGGACAGTGGCTGTTTGTTTGGTCTATTAATTAATGTATTCACGTATTTTTTAGTTTCCTCCCTAGACCTCCATCAAGCTTAGAACAAAAAAACCTAGACCCCCCTTCAAGATAGATTTGTATATTTTTCGGTAGAAAAATGTCATGGACAAAGGCCAATTCCTCCTAAAAATTATAGGCTCGCTATCGCTCGCCAGGAAAAAATCGACACCTTAATGGCACGAAGGGTCCTTCACAAAGAAATGGGGTGAAAGGTCATAAAATCCACAAAATAATGGAACCAACGTCTTAAAATCTCAAAACTAGAGCCTAGAGGGGCTAAATATCAGGGAGAAGAGGGTCCAGAAAAACGGTCTGTCTCCCCTTAACAGCTATCTACACTCTCAGTACATATACACAGTATAAACACCAACAGTACATACACACCCAGTACATACACACCCAGTACATACACACACAGTACATATACACACAGTACATGCACACAGCACATACACACACACAGTACATACACACACAGTACATACACACCCAGTACATACACACCCAGTACATATACACACAGTACATGCACACAGCACATACACACACACAGTACATACACACACAGTACATACACACAGTACATACACACACAGTACATACACACACAGTACATGCACACAGCACATACACACACACAGTACATACACACACAGTACATACACACAGTACATACACACACAGTACATACACACACAGTACATACAAAGGAGTACAAAGGGAGTAAAAAGGAAATAAAGCAACAACAGATCTAGTGACCCTTCTGGGCTGCTTGTCCTCCAAAACACTGAGGATCAAGTGTCCATACAGTGGTTTAGAGTGGGTAAGGGAACATTGGAAAGGGAACTAATGTCCGTGGCAGGATAAGGAAGTTAGTAGGGGACAGATGGGTTAGTAACTGAGGGGAGGATAAAATAAAGTTATTCATTTACAAACGCATTCAGTTGCGGGTTTGATGCGAGATATTTGTCTAGGCGGAGTTTAAATTAATCAACGGTGCTGCAGTCTATAACGTCTCGGGGAAGCCCATTCCACAAGTTGACAACTCGATTGAAGAAGAAATTCTTAGATTCGTGCGAGTTAAAAGATTTACCAATAATTATGCAACCGTTTCCCCGCCTGTAATTAGATTGGTCGATAGTGAAGTACTTACTACAGTTCATATTGTCGATGCCTTTGATGATTTTGCACACTTGAATTAAGTCACCTCTTAATCTACGCTGGGTTAAAGGAAATATATTTAATTCTCTATGACGCTCTTCGTATGGTTTGTTCTTTAGGATAGGTATCATTTAGGTAACTCTACGTTGAACTCGTTCTAGCTTGTTTATATCTTTTTGGTAATAAGGGAACCAGGATTGAACGCAGTATTCCAGAAGAAGGCGGACTAAGGAATTGTAAAGGGTTAGGATAACTTCTTTGGATTTATGCTCAAATGACCTACCTATAAAGCCAATTATTTTGTTTGCCTTCTTAACAACTTCTGAACATTGTTGACTCGGTTTTAGGTTACTCGATATTGTTACTCCCAGATCGGTTTCTCTTTTTACATTTTTAAGCTGAGTGCCATTCATCAAATAGTTTGCTTTCTCATTTAGGTATCCGATATGTAGTACTTTACATTTATCCGCATTGAAACTCATTTGCCAAATTTGGGCCCAACATGACAATTTATCTAGATTGTGTTGCATATCGTCAACTTGTTCTTTTGAGAGTACGCTATTTGCAATTTTTGTATCGTCAGCAAAGTTTGAGATTATACAGGTGAGACCCTCATCTATGTCGTTGATGTAAATTAGAAAGAGAATTGGTCCAAGTACCGATCCCAGGGGTACCCCGCTACTTACATTGGTCCATTTAGATGCCTTACCGTTTATGACTACTCTTTGCTCTCTGTCACTGAGCCAATTTTCTATCCATTTCAACACACCGTCTTGTATTCCATGCGCTTTTAGTTTTAGCAGTAAACGTTTGAGGGGAACTTTGTCAAAGGCTTTTTGAAAATCAAGGTATATAATATCTACAGCTTTACTCTCAACGTAGAGGTTGAGAATATCGTGGAAGAAGTCTAAGAGGTTTGTTAACCAGGAACTTTTTTACGAAAGCCGTGTTGAGTATCTTTAAGTATGTTATTTTCCTCTAAGTGATTTACGAGTCTGTCTCTTATGACCGTTTCTAGCATTTTACATACAACTGAGGTTAAGCTAATTGGACGATAGTTACGGGGTAGGGATATGCTGCCTTTTTTTAATATCGGTGATACGTTGGCTAGCTTCCACTGATTTAGGCATAGTTCCAGACTGCAAGGATTTATTGAATAGTAATGTCAGTGGTTTAGAGATCTCATCCTTAGCTTCTTTAGAACTCTAGGCGAGATTGTATAAGGTCCAGGCGTTTTATTTACCTTGAGTTTATCTAAACAGTTCAATACTTCTCTCTCTGTAACGGTGATATTGCTTAGAACATCTGAATTATCAATCTGAATTGGCGATGGTGTAGGGATATCACTGAGGTCTTCTGTTGTAAAAACTGATGCAAAGAAGGTATGGAGGGCATTACTCATTTGTACTTCCTCTTTGGTGAATTCTCCATTTTCATCGACTAACGGTCCAACAGTTGAAGTAACTACTTTTTTCTTTCTGCTATAATTATAGAATTCTTTCGGGTTTGTTTTACTTTGATTCGCAATATGTAATTCTATGGTCTTTTTTCTTTGCTTAATTAATGTTTTCGCTTTGCGTCGTAGCTCTACAAATTTCACCCGTTCTTTATCATTTTGTGAGGATTTTAATCTATCATTAGCAAATTTTTTAGCAAGCAGACAGTTTGAAATATCTTTATTCCACCATTTGGGCTTATTATTATGGCCTGGATGCCATATTTTCGTTGGTATGCAGTCCTGCACTGCTTTTAGGTAAGTGGTTTCGAATAACTTCCAAGATGTATTTATGTCGTTATTATTAATTAAAAAGCACCAGTCAGTTTCTTTAAACATAGCTCTAAGTTTATGAAAGCTAGCTTTCTTAAAATTAGGCACTTTTTCGATGCTACTATTTGGTTCGTTACTAGTAAACTTTAAAGTGAAAGTTATCGCACGATAGTCGCTGTTACTGAATTCATCACCAACATTCAAATTCTCTATTAATTCTTTTGTTGCAAGTACAATGTCAAGAACGTTATTACCACGGGTCGGCGTTAGAACAAATTGATATAGCGAACTCTCTTACAAGTTCGTATACAAGTCATTTCCGGAGTGTAAAGTAAGAGTATCGCCCCACTTGGTCACAGGTAAATTAAAGTCGCCCAAAATTACGGTATCTTGTGAGTTACTTACATCTGCAATTTGTTCGTAAATTTCTTGGTCAGTTTGCACTGATTGAGCTGGAGGTCTGTATATTAACGCAAGTATTATTTTTGTACCTTTAATATTCTTTATTAGCTCAAAAGATGTGTCGACGTTCACAATTTGAGGTTTTGACATGAGGGTAGGGTTAAGACTTTCTTTGATATAAAATAAACCGCCACCTCCATTTCTATTTATTCGGCTTTTCTCAAACATTACATAACCGGGAAGTGAATATTCTGCTAAAAGGTCTCTATCTTCTGTATTGAGCCAAGATTCTGTTATGCCAATCACATCATAATTTTCTGTAAACACTAGCTCCTCTAAATCTGAAAATTTATTGCGTATGCTACGAGCGTTTGCATAGAAAACCTTTAAATTTGTTATTTTAGAACTCATGGAACGCTCTTTAACCCTTGTCTAGCAGGGGGTTTTGGGCTTGTTTGGGCATATTCAGGCCCTCCTGAATGATAAATCAAGTATCTGCATGAACAGACATGTTTTCAGCAAAAAACTAGGCGCTAAAAGCTTCAAAATGAGACCAGAACGAGCTACGTAGCACTCGTGGTTCTCATACAGTGATACCAGTAACATGGGAGTTTAGCGTATAGCGGCATATTTTTCCCAGCTATGCTCACTACTGGCTACACTGCCGGCCTCTCGAGAACACAGGGAACATGAGTTAATGGGCGGTGGTAAGCCCTGGGAGTCGGCTGTCTGGCCCGCTGCGCTCCCGGCCATTTGCACTCGATTTTAACCCTTTAAAAGCCTTAATAATGCTCCTAACTTGCTGCAAATTGGAGGCGGACTTAAGTCCGCCGCCGCTCTTAAGGGGTTAATAATATTTTTGGTTCTTGTCGGATCTACATTTATGTTCATGGCTGTCCTCAGTCATCGCTGTCTTCGGTCCTTATCGCTGGTGGTCCTTGGTTGCCTCTGTTTTTTGCTTGGCATTAGATGATTTATGTCACTGCTGCTTCTTCTCGGATGGCGTTTTTTGATCCATGGCTGCGGACTGCTTCGTGTAGGAGATGGCCCATGCGTGCTGAACCCACAGGGTTTAGATTAGTGCCATCCTTGCGGAACAGAGTAGGCTGGTAATAGAAATTATCCCAGAGGTTGATGAATTCAACTTCTTCCTTCAGACACAAATATTTTAGTCGGCTATTTGTGCTGAAGGCCTTGTCGTAGAATTTGTCAGGTGCGTCGATCTTGGGGAGAATCCCTGAGATGATGATATTCCTTGACTTGTTTTTGTAGTGCTGGATCATCTTGCGATATTTCTCCATCAACTCTTCGGATCTGGTGCGCATGACGTCATTTGAACAAGCATGGATGACAAAAAGGGTGTTTTCGTTTGCATCCTTTGTGGTATCTTCGAAGGCTTCCACAATGTCGTCCAGTCCAGCTCCTGGGATGCAAAATCTTTTTCGTCGATTTGGGACTCTGTCGCAGAACTCTTCGACCTGTCCTCGTAGGATGGAATCCCCAACGAGCCTGGTCTCTTCTGGTTCGTCTTCCATCTCTACCAAGATCTCATATCTGTTTGACATTGTGACTGGTAGATGAGACCTTTTCTGCGTTGGCCGTGCACCGTTCCTCACTGGTGTAAATCCGGAAACCTGTGGTGGCGAGACTCTGCGTACAGGTTGGGGAGAGGAGTGGTTAGAAAGCGGGCGAGGTGTTGGTACTGTTCGTGCTAGCAGGCTTCTTGCACAAGGAGTGGGGGAGAGACTAAGGTGAACAGGGCGGCTGTCCTGGTTTGATGTCGGCTCAGGTTCATCAGAAGCATCTGCTGCAGTGGCTACTGCAGGTGTTGGATTGTTGGCAGATGACATTGGGGCGGCGGTAGATGCTGGAGTTGAAACAACTGGAGTTAGTGATGCTCCAACGTTGAGTGTTACAAACTCTTCGAGTGATTCCAGCTTCCTGGTGAAGGTGTTGATCTTATTGTGGGCTTAATCCAGAAGCACTCTGGCAGAGTCGGCAGACTTGTGGATCGGCAGGAGCAAACATGGAAGCACCAAACCTACCGGCGCAGTTCGTACAAGCATGAGGCATGGTGACGATCACTTTCATCAGATCACTTCACTCACTTAAAAACACTTAACTCACTTTAAAATCACTTCACTCACTTCAGGTCGCTTCACTTACTTAAATAGGCATAACAGAAAACAAAAATGTTGAAATACACACAAATAGGTTATCAGCGGTGATAGCCTAACCGAAAATTAAAACAAAACAAAATTAAATTTAAATACGCAG
>CM064577.1:34416349-34450288 GCA_032716605.1 Paralithodes platypus | reverse complement strand
CGTATTTGTATTTCATAATTTCTGCTACCAACCTGACAGCCAACTGACATTTATAGACATTGAAGGGCATCTGCCATTTTTTCGACCACTCTGATATCTTGTTTAAAGCAGATTGCAACGCATTTCTATCATATTCGTTTCAGGACTGTATTTCCTATTTTTGTATCGTCGGCGAATTTGGAAATGGTGGTGTTTAACCCTACATCGATATAGTTAATGTAAGTGAGAAACAGGAACGGTCCAAGGAATGAAACCCTGGTGGAACTCCACTAGTGACAGGCTCCCACTCCCGATTCCACTCCATCATCACCACTCTCTGTATTCTGTCCGTAAGCCAATTTTTTATACAGCAATGAATTTCACCTTTGATACCTATCCTCTCCAGATTAGCCAATAGTTTTCGGTGAGGCACCTTGTCGAAAGTTTGTTGAAAGTCCAAGAAGTTTAAATCTAGTGATTTTTCGTCATGTCGTTCTATGTGAATAGTTTGTTATAAAATTCAAATCAAATTTGTTAGGGCCTGACTTATTTGCATCTAAAGCAGTGTGGACTATTTTTGAGTAGGTTGTTTGATGCGAGGTAATCTACAATCTTACCTCTAATGACTTTTTCCATGATATTTGCTACAAGTGAAGTTAGGCTAATTGGCCTGTAATTTTACTCGCTTTGGCCTTGCTACTCTTCTTGTATATCGGCGTAATGTTCGCATCTTTCCAATCACTCGGTACAATACCCTGTAGTAGTGATAAGTTAAATAGTTGTGTCAGGGGTTTTGCTATTTCGTCCTTGACATTTTTAAGTATTTGCGGGTGGAGCATGTAGGTCCCCGGGGTCTTATTTACAATTTAAATTACTCAATTTGCTTTGTTACTTCGGTAACACTGATGGTGAACTCTCCTATCTCATGAGTTGAGGTGTTAGTTTCAAAGGGTATGATCGATAATTTCTTCTGTCAAAACGGAGCCAAAATATTTGTTGAGCAGATTTTGCCGTGTTTGTGTCGCCCTGTTATTGTATGGCCATCGTCTATTAGCGGTCCGATTCCGCTTTTGATCTGTTTATTTTTGTTTAGCTAACTGTAGAATTTTCTGGCGTTTGTGGCAGTTTCTCTGGCAATAGTCATTCCGTAATTTTGTTTGTTCGCCCTAATTATTTTTTTCAATTCCCTTCTACTATTTTTGTACAAGTTTTTGACTTACTCCAGTGTTTGTGTTATTTTTTACAAGTTTGTGGGGGGAGTTGATTCCTTTTCCTTATTGCCTTGCCAATGGTCTTTACTGTACCAAGGGGCCATACTTGATTTCGTACTACGTTTTGGTTTCATGGGTGACAAATGGTTTATGAGCTTCTGTAATTGTCGACTTAAAATGTCCACATAGTTCATTCTACAATTCGTTTAGATTTATGAGGTGTGAGTGTATGTTTGATAGCGATTCCTTAAGGCCGTCATAATTTGCGTTTTTGAAGTCCGAAAACCATTCCTGGTGTTTTTACTGAGGAATATTTGCTTAGAACGTTGATTCTTAAGATTTTATGATCGGACGTTGCCAGATGTTCACCTACATCCAGGTTTGATAATAAATTTTCTTGGGTAGTGATTACGAGGTCTAGTATATTCCTGTCATCGCGTCGGTTGCGTTTCGTGTTGAGTCAAAAAATTCTCCTGGATGACGCTTGTCACCAGGCGTGACTCAGCATTATTTTCACGGTAGTGGTATTCCAGTCAATTAGGGGGAGGTTCGAGTCACCTAGTAAAACTGATTTCGTCGGAATTAAGGGTTTTCTCTCGTATTTCATAAAAAATGGTATCATCGGCAACAGTTAGTATAGGTCGGTCGGTACGCTGTAGTGATATTTAAGTTCAGGTTTTTGTGTATTTATTTTGACGCACACTATTTCTGCATTACTTTCGGGGAGAGTCACCTCGACTGGGTTTACGTAGGTTGCCACGTACATTGCAACCCCCCCTCTGGGTTTTCCATTGTTACGGTCTTTATGAAAAAAATGTTATATGCGCTCTATGTGATAGTCATGAAGTAGATCTTTATTTTTAAGGTTCAGGATGTGTTTAGTTATACAAATATCGCACTCAAACTTTCTCATTTAATAACAGACATTTGAGTTCGTCTATTTTGTTTATTATTGAGCAGGCATTTATGGATATTTATTTTTATATCCATTTCTCTCAGCATGCGCGGGATTTGTTTTTCTTATTGGTGAGGATGGGTTTGGGGTGATGACTTGAAGCGGCGGCGGGTTGTCAACTTCATTCAGTTGGTTGGGTTGGCTTGGATGGGGTTGGGTGGGGTTTTGTTTCGTTTGTTTGGTGGTTCAGGTAGGTAAGTTTTCGCAACTTGTGGGCCATGGGGGTTGACGGTTTCCTTTAAATGGTTGTGATGGACTTATAGGTGTTGGGTGGGGTACTTTATTTCTCTTAACTGGTGCGGGTGGAGTCTGAATTGGGTGGGGTTTTTTTGTTCTGTGGGAGGGCTTTTCTCGGGGGTAGCGATATCAATAATCAGAGGAGTCCTAGTAGCATAGTAGAGAGAGAGAGAGAGAGGAGAGATGGAGGGAGGGAGTACAAAGGAGTAAACAGGAAATCAAGCCAACAACAGATCTAGTGACCCTTCTAGGTTGCTTGTCCTTCCAAAACACTAGAGGCTCAAGTGTCCAAACAGTGGTTTAGAGTGGGTAAGGGGAACATTGGAAAGGGAGTACTGCCCTGGAACGAATGTCCGTGGCAGGATAGGAAGTTAGTGGGGACAGATGGGTTAGTAACTGGGGGGGGATAAAATAAAGTTATTCATTTACAACGCAGTCAGTCGCGGGTTTGAGTGGAGATATTTGTCTAGCGGAGTTTAAATGAATCAACGGTGATGCAGGCTATAACGTTTCGGGCGAAGCCCATTCCACAGTTGACAACTCGATTGAAGAAGAAATTCTTAGATTCGGGGAGTTAAAGATTTACCAATAATTTTGCAACCGTTTCCCCGCGTGTAATTAGATTGGTCGATAGTGAAGTACTTAGAGTGAGGGAAGGAGGGAGTGAGAGCAACAACAACAACAACAATACAAACATTAACAGGCATACAGGAGATGCTAAAGTGTATCATGACTGCTTCCTATTGTACGAGAGAGAGGTGAGGGAAGGAGGGAGTGAGAGCAACAACAACAACAACAATACAAACATTAACAGGCATACAGGAGATGCTAAAGTTTATCATGACTGCTTCCTATTGTACGAGAGAGAGAGAGAGAGAGAGAGAGAGAGAGAGAGAGAGAGAGAGAGAGAGAGATGGAGAGAGATGAGATGAGGAGACAGAGAGAGGGAGAGAGAGAGAGAGAGAGAGAGAGAGAAGAGAGGAGAGAGAGAGAGAGAGAGAGAGAGAGATCGAGAGAGAGAACAACAATCACCAACACACCAACAACAAGAACAAAAGAACAATTATACATTAGGTGCTAAGGTGTATTATAAATAGCACCTACTACACTCCTTCTCTCAACAGTGGACCTTTGCTGAACCTACTCGCTGAACTTTATTTCCTGTCCTCCAGTCCTGCTGTCCTATGTTTACATTTGAAGTGTGACCCATAATGACCCATCCTGCCTCCTATCATCAACTTTAAGGGAGCTTACCTCGTGTTTTTTTTTCTCTTTCTCTCCCTCTCTCTTTGGCTTGTATCCATTCGGCCCCATTCGGCCTACGGTTGTAAGAAGTTTACCCAAACAGGTGTCAATATTTTCGTGGCGAGCGGTAGCGAGCTAGCATAGATATATTGTTTTGACAGCAAGCTAAATTTTTAAAGTTTCCGATAGAAAAATTTCTCCGGCGAAGCCGCATTTTTCACAAAATGGCTGGCGCGCTGTCGATCGCCAGGAAGAAATCAACACCTGGAAGGGGATAAACGTCTCTTAAAAACAGTTGGCTGAATGGAAGGCCGAATGGATACAAGCCAGGAAAGAGAGAAAATAAGAGAAAGCTAAAAAACCAAAAAAGCCGGTGACACGCCTTAACCTAGGCTGACCTCTGTCCTACCCTGCATTGCTCTCCTCTGGTTAACTTCCAACTCTTTCAACTCGGAAGTCAAAGGGTTAATTGAGATCGTCTTTACTTGGCAATTCCTACAGATCCTTCATAATGGTATAAATCGTCTAATTGAAGGCCAGATAAAAACTGTTGAAATGCGTCATAAAATTCAAAGGATTAAGGGGAGTCACCTATTTTTTTAATCTTTCTCTCCGTTTGTCTCTCTTTCCCTGGCTTGGATCCATTCGGCCCCATTCAGCCAACTGTTTTAAGGACGTTTATCCCATCCAGGTGTCAATTTTTCCTGGCGAGCGATAGCGAGCCAACATTGTATGCAGAAATCCGGCTTCGCTCAGAGAAATTTGCTATCCGAAAAATTTAAAATTTAGCTTGCTGTCAAAACAAAAATATAATATGAAGGTGGCTCGCTACCGCTCGCCAGGAAAGTATGCTCTCAGTTGGTAAGGACCATATCCCAGTCCTTGATAAGGCAGCCTCCCAGCAGCTGGGTATGCTCACCCGCCTTAGGGGGTTCTTTCCCCCTGCACAGCATCTTGCTGCTGTACAGGGGCCATAGTGCGGCCTTGTATTGAGTATTGTTCACATGTGTGGGGAGGTTCCTCTCCACACGCTCTCCTAGCACAAAGATTGCCCAAAGGAAGCGCCTTTCGTATTCATTAACTCCCGTCCACTCACCAACCCCCCTCTGCCCCATCTCTCTCTCTCACCGCCGCCAATGTTGCATCTCTATAGCTATTCTATCGCTACTACAATAATCAATTGTTCCTCAGAGCTTTCCCAGTGTGTATACCACATCCCCCTTTACGTAGCGGCGCACTGCGTACCGTCTTGCCAAACGGCAATTTTTCCACCCCTACATCTGTGCAACTCTCCAACCCGCAGCAGTGAAACGTTACTCTGTCTTCCTTCTACTCAACAGCGCCAAGCTCTGGAACTCTCTCCCAGAATCAGTCTTTCCCTCTTCCTATGACTTAAATTGCTTCAAACTCCGTGTGGTCCAGGCATTTTGTCCCTGTTGTTTGTTATATAGCATAAATGACCTTGATTTAGGTTATAAACTAGTAGGATAGTAAATTGCCAGACGATACCCCAAAATGCGGAAGAACCATTGCAGTTCGAGATAGAGATATAGAAGTGCCTCCAAAGGGATCTAGATACCCTTACACGACATGTTTCAGTAAATTGGCAAGATGAAGTTTAACAGTTGACAAATGACAAGGTATTAAAGATAGCGGAAGATGCATACACAATGTGTATATATTAAACTAGTCTTAATGTGGAATTAGAAAAACTCGAATTGTGAGAAAAGATCTTGGTTTCGTGTGTTGTTAGCCCCAATGATTTGAAGCCTAGACAAACAGTCAGGTATAAGCGTTCGAACACAAGGAAAACAGGATTCTCGGGTTCATCTCTAGGAGTGTGAGTAACAGCCTAACACGAATGCTGATGATGTTATCTTAAAACTTTACTTGTTTAGTGATGACCCCATCTAGTGATTACTATTTGACTGCCCTTCAATTTTGGTGTTCCTTAATTACAGGAATGGCAGACATAGATTCATTGGATGAAGTACAACGTAAGAATGAACAAAATGAATTCCATAATATTAGAGAATCTTCCGTATAAAGAATAGGTTGAAGCCCAAAAATTTTTTCTAGTTTATATTTATTTTTTTTTAATTATTTTTCTTTTTTATTATATTTTTAGGCGTTACATTCGCCCTTAGAAGCAGACGCAGGAGTCAGAGGGCGGCATATGATTAGAGAGTTGTTTCCCCCCCCCCCCCAGTGGCGTAGTGTGTAGGATTAACAAAGGGCGACATGAACAAATGTATTAAAGCTCCAGTGAATAGGACCAAAGCAGCTCCTACACATGCCCGTTTCAAATTAGATAAATTTTAGTTTCAGGAAAAAGATCATAGGCAAAATTGGTTGGTACCACAGAGTTGTAGATGGGTGGAATGGACTACCAAGTTGCTATAGTGGGATTAAAAAACGATAGGAGCTTTAAGATAAAATTGGATAAGCATATGGACGAGAAGGGGTGGGTGTGAAGGGGGATCAGCCAGGGTTGGGCCAATCAGCGCGTATGCAGACCCCCGTAATCCTGCTTTAATCTCTAAACCGTTTTGGTGAAGGATGATCCTCAGGGTATTAGAGTGTTGTAGCTATCAATTGGGCTTTGTAATTGGGATTGTGTGTGGCAGGGATCGGCCTTGCTTAGGCCAATCGGCTTTACTGCAGACTCCATTTTCTGGATGGTCTTATTGTTCTTAGTTGTGGGGCTCATACTGTCCCTTGATTTTGGCCATGTTCACTCCTTTCAACTATGGGGGGAGGCACTCGCTTTTTTTTTATTTTTTTAGGCAGTTCTGCCTTTTGGCCTCCCTCAACCACATAAAAAAAAAAAAAAAAAAATAAAAAAAAGAAAACAAAAAAAAAATGGATGGGGGGTAAAACGTCGTGAAAACAGTTGGCTGAATGGGACCGAATGGATCACATGCCAGGTGAGAAAGCCGGAAGAGCAAAGGAGAGAACAGATAAAACCAAAAAAAAGCCGAGTGACCCCCTTCAACGGCCCAAACCGACAAATATACTTTCAACCTACCAATCACTCCATGTAGAAATCCATCGAACACAAGCAACCAACCAACGTACCCACCTTGTTTTGTTTAACCAACAACTAGTACTTACTCTCCCCTATAACATACCAAGTTACCAATCACTCCATGGATCCATCAACACAAGCAACCAACCAAACGTACCCACCTTGGGTTTTTGTTTAACCAACCAATATACTTACTCTCCCCTATAACCCTACCAAGTTACCAATCACCCCCCCCCCCCCCCCCCCCCCCCCCCCTCCCCCCCCCCCCCCACACCCCCCCCCCCCCCCCCCACCCCCCCCCCACCCCCCCCCCCCCCCCCCCCCCCCTCCATGTATACATCAAACACAAAGCAAACCAACCAACGTACCCACCTTGTTTTGTTTAACCAACCAATATACTTACTCTCCCCTATAATGCCTACCAAGTTACCAATCACTACCATGTATCATCAACCACAAGCAACCAACCAACGTACCAACCTTGTTTTGTTTAACCAACCAATATTACTTGACTCTCCCCTATAACCTACCAAGTTTACCAATCACTCCATGTATTTCCCATCAACACACGAAACCCAACCAACGTACCACCGTGTTTTGTTTAACCAACCAATAATACTTACTCTCTCCTATTAACCACTACCAAGTGACCAATCACTCCCATGTATACCACTCTAATCACAAGAAACCAACCAACGTACCCACATGTTTTGTTTAACCAAACCCAATATACTTACTCTCCCCGATAACCTATCCAAGTTACCAATCACTCCATGCTATCCAATCAACACAAGCAACCAACCAACGCTACCCACGATGTTTTGGTTTAACCAACCAATATACTTACTCTCTCCTTCCAACCTACCAAGGTGACCAATCACACTTCACATATCCATCAACAAACCAACCTTCATACCAACCAACCAACCACCTCATCTACAACCAACCAACCAACCTACTACCTTTCAATACAACCAACTATCCATTCCAAGCAACCAACCATATCATCTACTAACCAACCAACCCCCACCAACCCCCCCCCCCCCCCCCCCCCACTTAGTACCCTTGAACCCCAACCAACTATCATTCCAAGCAACCAAACCACCTCATCTACCAATCAACCAACCAACTTAATACCCTACAACCAACCAACCATCATTTCAAGCAACCAACCACCTCATCTACCAATCAACCAACCGGAATTCATTTCAGCAACCATTTCATCTACCAATCAACCAACCGAACCAACTTACTACCTTTCAATCAAACAACCATCTTTCTACATTACCAACCCAGCCCCCAACCAAGCTACCAAACTTCCTAACCCTTTATCTCCCTGCCTGCCTACCTGTGAGTTTCTGCCTACACCATCCTGCTTTACTTATTTGGTGCCCAGCCTGCCTAAAATTATCCCCCCCCCCCCCCCCCTCTGAGACACACCGCCTGTTTGCCATATTAACCCTTCAGTACCGGTGCTAGCCTTTTAACTTCATTCTGGCTACTACTAGACCCTTGTATTAACCGTCTGAAGCTCTGACGCGTTTTAGAAGTTTATTTTGGCTATCTTTAGACGATTTTATGCAGCTTAGGAAGTATTTGTGGGTATTAAAAGGGTAAATACTATCTCAATCAGCCCTTTGTCTTCCATATACCGCTGCTAATCTGAATACATCGTTCTAATACGTAGCCAGAAACAGTACAGAACACGAGTTGGAGCTTGAAAGGGTTAAGTTTAGAAAGAGCCTCCAGCATTTACCAGGCTTAAAACTATCTCACTTAACCCCTCCACTTGCTCAATTCTCGGTGTATAAGATTCCCCCCACTGTAGTAACTATATCTGCCTTCTGAATTCTCGGTGTATAAGATTCCCCCTCACGTAGTAAAGAATATCTGCCTTCTGAATTCTAGGTGTATAAGATTCCCCCCACTGTAGTAACTATATCTGCCTTCTGAATTCTCGGTGTATAAGATTCCCCCCACTGTAGTAACTATATCTGCCTTCTGAATTCTAGGTGTATAAGATTCCCCCCACTGTAGTAACTATATCTGCCTTCTGAATTCTCGGTGTATAAGATTCCCCCCACTGTAGTAACTATATCTGCCTTCTCAATTCTAGGTGTATAAGATTCCCTCCACTGTAGTAACTATATCTGCCTTCTGAATTCTCGGTGTATAAGATTCCCCCCACTGTAGTAACTATATCTGCCTTCTGAATTCTAGGTGTATAAGGATTCCCCCCACTGTAGTAACTATATCTGCCTTCGGAATTCTCGGTGTATAAGATTCCCCAACTGTAGTAAACTATATCTGCCATTCTGAATTCTAGGTGTATAAGCTTCCCCCCAATGTAGTAACTATAATCTGCCTTCATGAATTCTCGGTGTATAAGATTCCCACCACTGTAGTAACTATATCTCGCCTTCTGGGAATTCTAGGTGTATAAGATTCCCCCCACTGTAGTAACTATATCTGCCTTCGTGAATTCTCGGTGTATAAGAATTCCCCCCACTGTAGTAACTATATCTGCCTTCTCAATTCTAGGTGTATAAGATTCCCTCCACTGTAGTAACTATATCTGCCTTCTGAATTCTCGGTGTATAAGATTCCCCCCACTGTAGTAACTATATCTGCCTTCTCAATTCTAGGTGTATAAGATTCCCTCCACTGTAGTAACTATATCTGCCTTCTGAATTCTCGGTGTATAAGATTCCCCCCACTGTAGTAACTATATCTGCCTTCCAATTCTAGTGTGTAACGATTCCCTCCACTGTAGGAAACTATATCTGCCTTCTGAATTCTCGGTGTATAAGATTCCCCCCACTGTAGTAACTATATCTGCCTTCTCAATTCTAGGTGTATAAGATTCCCTCCACTGTAGTAACTATATCTGCCTTCTCAATTCAAGTTATTAAAGATTTCAGTCAAGTTACGTACGGTACATAATTACCGGTGTCTGTCTTCGGAATTCCAGCTTTGTACGATTCCACCCAGCTATTTTTGTCTGTCTTCAGTTTCGTCTTTGGCGCCACACTAATGCATCAACAATACAAAACCGCAGAAGAGAGAGAGAGAGAGAGAGGAGAGAGAGAGAGAGAGAGAGAGCGAGAGAGAGAGAGGGAGGAGAGAGAGAGAGGAGAGGAGGAGAGAGAGAGGGAGAGAGAGAGAGGAGAGAGAGAGAGAGAGAGGAGAGAGAGAGGAGCAAGAAGACGAAGAGAGAGAGAGAGAGAGAGAGAGAGAGAGAGAGAGCGAGAGAGAGAGCGAGAGCGAGAGGAGAGAGAGAGAGCGAGAGGAGAGAGAGAGAGAGAGAGCGAGAGGAGAGAGAGAGAGAGAGAGAGAGAGAGAGAGAGAGAGAGAGAGAGATTTTTTTTACCAAGATTACATTTGCCAAGTATTACATGCCGGAAAAATCTCAAGTAAGAATTCGCCTTGAGAGAGATCAGCTGTATATTTGGCTAATATACTATTTTATCTCGCCCTTTGCAGCAAACAGACTCGGGGGGAGCAGCTCTCACCAAGGCCGCTGACGAACGACTGAACCTCCACATTAAGGTAAGGTATCCTCCATCTATCTCACATAGCCTACTGGTATTGTTATCATAGAGGCTGTCTGTCCACCAGTATCTTTATTCCTATTAATTTATTCGTTTGTCTGTAAACTGTATTTTTATTTTTTTCTATGTGGATGAGGGAGACAAAAGGTTAAAGCTGCCTGTGACAAGTGCCTGTTTTAGTGTCTGTTTGTCTTTACCTGTTTGTATAATTTATTTGTCTTCCTGTTTATGCATTTGTTTGTGTTTGTGATTGCATTTCCTGTTTGCTTGTATTATTTAATGTTCTTCCTGTTCGTGTATTTGTTTGTCTGTATGTCTGTGTGTTTGTCTTTACCTGTTTGCTTGTATTATTTAGTTGTCTTCCTGTTCGTGTATTTGTTTGTCTGTATGTCTGTGTGTTTGTCTTTACCTGTTTGCTTGTATTATTTAGTTGTCTTCCTGTTCGTGTATTTGTTTGTCTGTATGCTTGTCTTTGTTATTTGTCTTCCTGTTCATGTATTTGTTTGTCTGTATGCCTGTTTATAAGTCTGTTTGTCTATACTAGTTTGCTTTCTGTTATTTATTTGTCTTCCTGTTTATTCATTTGTTTGTCTGTATGTCTAATTGTCTTTACTTGTTTGCTTGTATTATTTATTTGACCATTTACTTGTACTTGTTTGGCTCATGCCCCTATTGTTTATAATACCCAGACCACCAATATACTCTTACCCCCCCCCCCCCTTGAAAGACAGCAGCTGTTTTACCTTGTACCTTTCTGTCTCGCCTCCAGTCTGTCTCATATACTGGTTTGACGGTTAGTGGGATGATCTGTTCCTGTCTGTCCTTTATTATTATAATTACTATACTATGTTTATACAACTGTCTCTTTCTACCTTTTCCTTAATTGGTTTGCTTGTAGGCCTGTCTGTGTCTGTCTGTACCAGTTTGCGTGTCTGTCTGTCTGGCTAGTGTTAGTCTAATTATTTGATTGCCTGTACCTGCCTGTCTCTAAGACTATATCAGCTGTTTTACCTTGTTTATATACCTTATGTCTTGCCCTCCGTCTGTCTCTTCTACTGGTTTTACAGGTAGTGGGATGGTCTGCTTCTGTCTGTCTGTCCGAACGTCTACAGTATATTTAATACCGGTACTTACATTTAACCTTCTTGGCCAGACTGTGCTACCAGCCAAATGGTACGCGGCCGTCTCTGTGTGCTTGTCAAATGGTGCGAGGCCGTCTCTGTTTGCTTGTATGTAGTTAAATGCTTGATAATATATATATATATATATATATATATATATATATATATATATATATATATATATATATATATATATATTCATTGATTCATTTAATCTCTTTGCCTGTTTGTGTTTACCTCTGATTGTCTGGGTATTTATTGTTTTGGTTAACGTAATATGCATATACTTAAGCCGGTATCACACGAGCACTTTTCAGCCTAACTTTTATCTTCAACAATGGTCTGATCGCTTATAAGGTATACTTATATATAAAATGATGCCACCTAAATTCATCTATCTTCAGTCTAACTTCCGATATCATAGCAGAGGGTCCCAGAAATGTTGTCAGGAGAAAGTTGTTTGAATTGAGTGCTTACCTGTCTCTGTCGCTCTCCATTTTGTTTACTTGTACCTATTTACTTGTACAGTCGCGCTAATAAGTGATGTCTCGGCACCAAGTATGTTTTGATCAATAATTGGTATCAGCAATACAGTATATAAGCTATATCTGTGTGTAACTAACTTCAAACTTTGTGCTTATTGACCAGTTTGTTTTGATTACTCGTCTTCCTCAAAATGACATTGCCATTTCATGAATTTTGTCTTCAGTCTGTCTATGGCTAATCTGTCTGTTTAGCCACCGACCTAGCTCTCAACCTGTTAATCAATCTCCGTGCTCCCTATCTCGCATGACTGTCTAATGCTCTGCCTGTCAGTTAGTATCAGTCACCCTGTCTACTGATCTGACTGGCTTTCCTCAATGTGTAGTCAGTCCACACACACACACACACACACGGTCACACACACACACAGACATACGGTCACAGACACACACACACACACATCAGAGCCCTAGTGACAAATGGGCGGTACAGTATATTTAACTTTTGGTGAGTTTGTACATGAAAGCATATTTAAGAACGTATTTAAGAAAATCCTTCACCGCATCGTTGAGAAGACGCCCAAAACGTGCTGCTCCCACTTGGTTCAGATGAACTCCATCGTCCGAAAACAAATAGTCATCGTAGTAGAAATTGTCCCAGGTGTCGACGAATCCCACGTTTTCCTTCCTGCAGAGGTTCGCTAGACAACGATTTGTGCTGGTGGCTATGTTGTAAAATCGGCTCTCTACACCAAGCCGGGGGACGATTCCTGAGACGATGATCCTTGATGACTTCTCCTTAAACGACTTGATCAGCTGCTGGTACTTTAAAAGCAAATCTTCCGACCGAGAGAGAGAGAGAGAGAGGGGACAGACAGAGAGACACAGACAGAGAGAGAGAGAGAGAGAGAGAGAGAGAGAGAGAGAGAGAGAGAGAGAGAGAGAGAGAGAGAGAGAGAGAGAGAGAGCTCTCCCCCCGGTCGGAAGATTTTCTTTTAAAGTACCAGCAGCTGATCAAGTCGTTTAAGGAGAAGTCATCAAGGATCATCGTCTCAGGAATCGTCCCCCGGCTCGGTGTAGAGAGCCTATTTTACAACCCGCAACACTCACACCCAGTATTAAGGGAGCCCACCTCGCTTTTTTTCTCTTTTTCTCCCTCTTTCTCTGGATTGTATCCATTCGGCCCCATTCAGCCTACTGTTTAAGCCGTTTACCCCCATCCAGGTGTCAATATTTTCCTGGCGAGCGGTAGCGAGCCAGCATAATTATTTATTTTGTTTTGACCGCAAGCTAAATTTGTACATTTTTCGATAGATTTTTTTTTTCTCCATACAATGCGTGTCCCCCCCCCAACACTTAAAACCTATCCTGGCACCCCCTTAGTATGCATGCCAAGTATGGGCTCTCCATCCTGATAACTGAGGGAAAATCGGTTCATAACTTTGTGAAAAATCTTGCTTAGACAGAGGCGAAAATATAACCCCCGTCCAACTTTGTTGACGGAGGAAATAAAAACAGAAGCCAGGTTACTGACAACCATTCATTCACTATCAAAATGTCTGCAACACTAAAATTCCAAATAACACCAGCGTCCCCAACAACCCTTCAAATTCCACTACTACCCTCCCTACCTTCTTACCCCCACCCTCCCTACCGTCTCACCCACACCCCTCCCTACCTTCTCACCTCCACCCCTCCCTACCTTCTCACCTCCACCCCTCCCTACTGTCTCACCCACACCCCCTCCCTACCTTCTCACCTCCAACCCTCCCTACCTTCTTACCCCCACCCTCCCTACCTTCTCACCTCCACCCCTCCCTACCTTCTCACCTCCACCCCTCCCTACCTTCTCACCCCCACCCCTCCCTACCTTCTCACCTCCACCCCTCCCTACCTTCTCACCCCCACCCCTCCCTACTGTCTCACCCACACCCCCTCCCTACTGTCTCACCCACACCCCCTCCCTACCTTCTCACCTCCAACCCTCCCTACCTTCTTACCCCCACCCTCCCTACCTTCTCACCTCCACCCCTCCCTACCTTCTCACCCCCACCCCTCCCTACATCTCACCCACACCCCCTCCCTACTGTCTCACCCCCACCCTCCCTACCTTCTTACCCCCACCCTCCCTACCGTCTCACCCACACCCCTCCCTACCTTCTCACCTCCACCCCTCCCTACCTTCTCACCTCCACCCCTCCCTACTGTCTCACCCACACCCCTCCCTACTGTCTCACCCACACCCCCTCCCTACCTTCTTACCCCCACCCTCCCTACCGTCTCACCCACACCCCCTCCCTACCTTCTCACCTCCACCCCTCCCTACCTTCTCACCCCCACCCTCCCTACCTTCTCACCCCCACCCCTCCCTACCTTCTCACCTCCACCCCTCCCTACCTTCTCACCTCCACCCCTCCCTACCTTCTCACCCCCACCCTCCCTACCTTCTCACCTCCACCCCTCCCTACCTTCTCACCCCCACCCCTCCCTACCTTCTCACCTCCACCCCTCCCTACCTTCTCACCCCCACCCCTCCCTACCTTCTCACCTCCACCCCTCCCTACCTTCTCACCTCCACCCTCCCTACCTTCTCACCTCCACCCCTCCCTACCGTCTCACCCTCCACCCCTCTCTACCGTCTCACCTCACCCCTCCCTACCGTCTCACCTCCACCCCTCCCTACTGTCTCACCCCCACACCCCCCACCCTACTCCAGACCTTCACCCTCCCTACCTTCCTCCCTACCCTCCCTACCCTACCCTCGCTCCCTACTACATTCTCACCTCCACTCCACCCCTCCCTACCTTCTCACCCCCACCCCTCCCTACCTTCTCACCTCCACCCCTCCCTACCTTCTCACCTCCACCCTCCCTACCTTCTCACCCCCACCCCCTACCTACCTTCTCTACCTCCACGCCCTCCCTACCTTCTCACCTCCACCCCTCCCTAACCTTCTCACCTCCACCCCTCCCTACCTTTCCTCACCTCCACCCCGCCTCCTTTCTCACGCCTCACCCCTCCCCACCCGCCCTACCGTCTAACCCCACTCACCTCCACCCCTCCCTACCTTTCTCACCTCCACCCCTCCCTACCTTCTCACCTCCACCCCCTCCCTACCTTCTCGACCTCCACCTCCTCCCGACCGTTCTCACCTCCACCCCTCCCGAACCCTTCTCACCTCCACCCCTCCCTACCTTCTCAGCCCGCCTCCACCCCTCCCTACCGTCTCACCCAACCACCCCCTCCCTACCTTCTCACCTCCACCCCTCCCTAACCTTCTCACCTCCACCCCCCCGCCGGCGCACCCCCACCCCGCCCTACCGGCCGGCCACCGCCACCCGCCCGATTTTTAAGAGGGGGGGGTGGGGGGGGGGTGTGGGTGGAAGAGGACAATGAACGGAGGAAGGCAAAACACAGATAAATACCAACCAAAGGGTCCATGTGCCTAAGGCAGCCTCCAGTTCATAAAAGTTTTGTGTAACAACTGGAGTTTAAACATTGTGTAGATTGTAAGTTTGTGGAAGCAATTCAGGCAGGGAAGTGAATTCCAAAGAAGTAGTACTCTGGGATAAATGAATTCTGATAAGCAGTAAGTTCTGCATTGTGTGGAGGAGAAAGTGTAAATTCATGGGCCTCTCAGCTGCCCTCTCTACGGGAAAGATGTGGAGAGGCGCACAATTGAAGCAAGTTCCTCGGAACAATTGCTGTAAAATATCTGTAGAATAATGCAAGGGATCAAACGGTTTCTTCGTATGGTATGTAGGAAGGTCCTGTGATTGCAGGGTTATTGATTAATCTAATAGCTTATTTTGAATTTTGTCCAACTGCCTCAATGCAACCACTCCACTTCCACCCCACAGATGTGAACAGTAATCCATCTGAGAACGCACATGACTTTATATATCACGGCCAACGGCTCGTCAGTGAAGAATTCTCGAACTCCTGTACCGGAGTCCCAGTTTTTTAGAGGCATTCTTAGCAATGCTTCTAACATAATGTGTCCAGCTCAAGTGAGTAGTTATGTTACACCGAGAATGTCAACTAGGGAAGTGGGAATATTAACATCATTAAAATATATGGGAGTCCGATTCTGTCGGTTAGAAAATTGAATGTACTTGGTTTCCTGTGCATTAAAGGAAACTAGATTCATTTGACTCCATCCATCAATTCTAGAAAGGTCCTGGTTCAGAAATTGCAGTGTTTTTGAATTTATAATATCGGGTTGGGTGAAAGAATTGGTAATGTGAAGGAACTGTGGAGTGTTGAGTCATCTGCGTAGGAATGTATTGGATTAGGAGTGGTAGATATGAGATCATGATATGAATGAGGAACAGAATTGGGGCCAAAACTGATCCCTGGGGAACACCAGCATTTATTGAGTGAAATTGAGAATAAAGGCCATCTACCATTACACGTATTTTTCTGTTATGAAGATAAGAAGAAATTAGTGGAACTAATGATGCAAGGCCGTAGTGTGACTTTCGACAATAAGGAATTGCCAGACTCTATCAAATGCCTTGATATATCCAGTGCTATTGTATGTGTTTCACCATGTTGGTCTGTAGCTTGGTTGATTTGATGCGTAAGAAGGCATAGCATGTCTGCAGCCCTTCTTACCTCCTTACCCCCACCCTCCCTACCGTCTCACCCACACCCCCTCCCTACCTTCTCACCTCCACCCCTCCCTACCTTCTCACCCCCACCCCTCCCTACTGTCTCACCCACTCCCCCTCCCTACTGTCTCACCCACACCCCCTCCCTACCTTCTCACCTCCAACCCTCCCTACCTTCTTACCCCCACCCTCCCTACCTTCTCACCTCCACCCCTCCCTACCTTCTCACCCCCACCCCTCCCTACCTTCTCACCCCCACCCTCCCTACCTTCTCACCCACATCCCCTCCCTACCTTCTCACCCCCACCCCTCCCTACCTTCTCACCTCCACCCCTCCCTACCTTCTCACCCCCACCCCTCCCTACCTTCTCACCTCCAACCCTCCCTACCTTCTTACCCCCACCCTCCCTACCGTCTCACCCACACCCCCTCCCTACCTTCTCACCTCCACCCCTCCCTACCTTCTCACCCACACCCCCTCCCTACCTTCTCACCCCCACCCCTCCCTACCTTCTCACCTCCACCCCTCCCTACCTTCTCACCCCCACCCCTCCCTACCTTCTCACCCCCACCCTCCCTACCTTCTCACCTCCACCCCTCCCTACCGTCTCACCCGCCACCCCTCCCTACCTTTCTGACCCCAACCCGCCCTTCCATCACAATCACGGGACCCATCCAACACGGCTACCCGTTATTAATCGTGGGTGGTGTGCGGTAATGATAACGTAGCGCTGAGGTAACTCACCCGGGGGAGAGGAGAACAAAACTGCGGGTGAGGCAGGGGTAAAGTTTGGTGCAGGTACAGTGGCCTTTAATCCTATTTGGTCCAAGGGAGAGATTTTTGACCCTCCCCTATTTCGCTCAATTAGTTTGGGTATTTCAAGAAGTGTTTCACCGGTATTTTGGTGATAATAAGACGCGGAAAATATATTTTATACCACGATATTTCACAGTGTTGTTTTATTTATGTGTTGTTCATTTGCATCAATATATAGTGTTTGTAGTTAATTAGAAATCTCGGAAAAACCTGGTTCCCCCATTATCGATCGATGTAAAGAAACGCCTCTCAACAGTTGGGGGGGGAGGGGGGGCTATGAAGATCAGGGATATTGCAGGGTAAAAGGGCGATAATAAGGTATTGAAACAAAACCTGGATCCAGTGTTTAATAATTTGAAACTTTTAACACCCAAAATTTGGAAAAGCCGAGCCAACTTGTGGCAAAACTTGGCTCGGGGTTTGTGATTTTTAAAAGTAAAATAACCAAGTAACCTAGCCTAACCTAGACCTAGGCCGTTGGATACAATACTAACCCTTACCTAACAGGTAGTAGGCTTTTTAGTACCGTGTACGGTGTACGTGGAATACAAAACTAACCCTTACCCACCAGCTAGTACATGGCACTATAGTACCTAGTATGTGGGATACAATACTAACCCTTACCTACCCGGTAATATGTGTTCCTAGTGAATAGTTTATTCCATACCTACCACCTGATCCTTTGTCATTAACCTAACCAAAGAACCGAACCTAACCTAACCTAGACCTAGTATGTGGGATGCAAGACTAACCTTCACCTTTCACCTAGTATGTGTTCATAGTATCCAGCACGTGGGATACAATACTAACCCTTACCCACCAGCTAGTACATGGCACTATAGTACCTAGTATGTGGGATACAATACTAACCCTTACCTACCCGGTAATATGTGTTCCTAGTGAATAGTTTATTCCATACCTACCACCTGATCCTTTGTCATTAACCTAACCAAAGAACCGAACCTAACCTAACCTAGACCTAGTATGTGGGATGCAAGACTAACCTTCACCTTTCACCTAGTATGTGTTCATAGTATCCAGCACGTGGGATACAATACTAACCCTTACCCACCAGCTAGTACATGGCACTATAGTACCTAGTATGTGGGATACAATACTAACCCTTACCTACCCGGTAATATGTGTTCCTAGTGAATAGTTTATTCCATACCTACCACCTGATCCTTTGTCATTAACCTAACCAAAGAACCGAACCTAACCTAACCTAGACCTAGTATGTGGGATGCAAGACTAACCTTCACCTTTCACCTAGTATGTGTTCATAGTATCCAGCACGTGGGATACAATACTAACCCTTACCCACCAGCTAGTACATGGCACTATAGTACCTAGTATGTGGGATACAATACTAACCCTTACCTACCCGGTAATATGTGTTCCTAGTGAATAGTTTATTCCATACCTACCACCTGATCCTTTGTCATTAACCTAACCAAAGAACCGAACCTAACCTAACCTAGACCTAGTATGTGGGATGCAAGACTAACCTTCACCTTTCACCTAGGAGACAGACAGACAGACAGACAGACAGACAGACACACACACACACACACACACACACACACACACACTTAACTTAGCAGGCAATATTTATACACTCACCCATAAACAAACACTCACACACAGAAACACACACACACACACACACACACACACTCAAACAAACAAACAAACGCTATCTCTTTCTCTCTCTCCTAGGTCACATAAATCAGAGCCTCACCCACAGTTGCATGCATATTCACACACAAACAGACACACGCAAGCATACTCATTTAACTCAGCTGCAGGCAATGTATAAACTCATTCATACACACACTAACTCTAACTGTAACTCTCTCTCTCTCTCTCACACACATGAATCAGAGCCAACACCCCCGTACATGCATATTCAAACACCCACACTCACACCGACACACACACACACTCATCACACACACACACACACACACACACACACACACACACATCATACACGTGGAACCCTGACGCACCTGCGCACTAAGATACAAGCACAGTGAAAATCAAGGGCAATGTGTCGCCTTCTCTCCTCTCATTCTGGCTATCATTAGACGGTTTTTTCAGCTTAGGAAAGGCGTCATATGGCTTAGAGGTTTAACATTAAGGGGGATAGCAATGAGGGCTTTAGGTCAAGGGCAGATGGCCCGTTTTTCTGGTCCCCTTTCTCCCTCATGCTTATCCCTATTTGTTTTGAGATTTTAAGAACTTTTCCCCATTAGTTTGTCGATTTTAAGACCTTTCGCCCCATTACCTTGTCAATATTAAGACTTTTCGTGCCCTTTATGTGTCGATTTGTTTCCTGGGAGGCGATAGCGAGCCTTTTGGATAGCATCCAATTACCGTTCCATTAGTCTCACATCAATCATAGGAAAGTTGCTAGAGTCCATTATTGCTAGGAAAATTAGAAGCCACTTAGTAAAATTTAACCTAATAAATTCTTCTCAGCATGGATTCACTCAGGGACGTTCTTGCCTTACTAATTTGCTTAGCTTTTTCTCAGAGGTATATGAAGCAGTAGATAGTGACAAGTCATATGATATTATATATTTAGATTTCAGTAAAGCTTTCGACAGAGTCCCTCATGAGAGATTGATGAGAAAGGTTGAGGCACATGGAATAGGAGGGTCGTTGTTGGGATGGATTAGGTCATGGCTAATTGGTAGGAAACAGAGAGTCAGCATAAATGGTACCAAGTCAGAGTGGGGAGCAGTCAAAAGTGGTGTCCCCCAGGGATCGGTATTAGGTCCCCTGTTGTTTCTTATATACATAATGACCTAGATTTAGGTATAACTAGTAGGATAAGTAAATTCGCAGACGATACTAAAATGGGGAGATCAATTGATTCAGATAGCGATATAGAGTGCCTCCAAAGGGATCTAGATACCTTACATGAATGGTCAGTAAATTGGCAGATGAAGTTTAACATTGACAAATGCAAGGTATTAAAGATAGGGAAGATGCAAACAAATGTTAAATATAAACTAGCTAATTTAGAATTAGAAAATTCAGACTGCGAGAAAGATCTAGGTGTGTTTGTTAGCAATGATTTGAAGCCTAGAAAACAGTGTATAAGCGTTCGTAATAAGGCAAACAGGATTCTCGGGTTCATCTCTAGGAGTGTGAGTAACAGAACTGCTGATGTTATCTTAAAACTTTACTTGTCATTAGTGAGACCCCATATGGATTATGCTGTCCAATTTTGGTGTCCTTATTACAGAATGGACATAGATTCATTGGAGAGAATTCAGCGTAGAATGACAAAAATGATCCATAATATTAGAAATTTTCCGTATGAAGAAAGGTTGAAGAAATTAGGTTTACATTCGTTAGAGAGACGCAGAGTTAGAGGGGATATGATAGAGGTGTTCAAGTGGGTTAGTGGGATTAACAAAGGGGACATGACAAATGTACTAAAGCTCAGTGATAGCGAAAGAACTCGTACCAATGGTTTCAAATTAGATAAATTTCGTTTCAGAAAAGATATAGGCAAATATTGGTTTGGTAACAGAGTTGTAGATGGGTGGAATAGGCTACCAAGTGATATAGTGGGATCAAGAACGATAGGGAGCTTTAAGAAAAAATTGGATAAGCATATGGACGAGAAGGGTTGGGTGTGAAGGGGGATCAGCCGGGTTGGGCCAATCAGCGCTCTGCAGACCCCCGTAATCCTGCGTAAATCTCTAACCGGTTTGGTAAGATGATCCTCAGGGTATTAGAGTGTTGAGCCTATAATTGGGCTTTGTAATTGGGGTTGTGTGGGACAGGGATCTGCCTTGCTTAGGCCAATCGGCTTTCTGCAGACTCCCATTTTCTTATGTTCTTATGTTCTTATGTTCTTTAATTGTGCAGGAACGTGACATTTTTCTATCGAAAAATGTACAAATAAATTTCGAAGGGGGATCTAATGGATGTTTTTTAAAGTTTGATGGAGATCTAGGGAGGAATCTAAAATAACAATAAATATATGACAAAATCGACCCAAAAATAAACTCTTCCCCCTTAAATTACGTTTGACCCCATTCAAGTGACGATTTGTATATTCTAGGCGAGTGATATCAGGTCTGTAATAAACTTGGATGAAATCGGTCTTCGAACGAGATATTTTTCTATCGAAAGATGTACAAATTTACCTTGAATGGGGTCTGGGTTGGCATTTTTACATTTGAAGGAAGTTTCGGAACCCGATTTTTGTTAACCTGGCGACAAACTAAACGACATTGCTCGGAAAAAAAAAAAAAAAAAAAAAATCCTTAATAAAGATACAAAATATAATAACTCATAAGACATCTGAAATAATAGCCAGGTACTATTGTGGACATAAGTCCTGCTACACCTGCCTGCCAGAGAATTGCGAATTGTATTGGTAACATTGCTTACCCAGCCCCCGCTTACCCAGCCCCCCTTCCCCCCCCCCTCCATCCCCACTTTTCCACGCTCTCTCATCCAAGCAAATCTACAGCTCCCGGGGAAGACGGTATAACTTACGATGTATTAAACTGCCTAGCCAGTATAGAAGATAGCCCCCTCCTTCGATTATTCAACATGAGTCTTAAAGAGGGTAAACTACCTAAAGCGTGGAAAAAAGCTATAATCATTCCCATCCCTAAACCAAATGGGGAGAGTAGACCCGTTTCCCTCACATCGTGTATGTCCAAAATGATGGAGAGAATCGTGTTGGAGAGGCTATTATATATCACAGACGATAAATTGTGCAACAATCTGTTCGGTTTTAGAAAAGGTAGGGGTACATCTGATGCAGTCATAAAGTGTCTGGCCAACGATAATGATTACTGCAGGGTATACGTGGATCTCAAGGGCGCCTTTGATAAAGCAAATGGAGAGGTAATTTTGTTTGAATTAGCTAACATGGGTGTAAAAGGAAAATTATTACATTGGATAGGAGATTATTTATTTGGAAGGAAGGCGCAGGTGTGGTATCAAGGGGCTCTTTCTGAGGAAAGGAAACTTGACCTGGGTACACCACAAGGCGGGGTATTAAGTCCATTCCTCTTTAATGTCCTAATGATAGGATAACTCAAGATATGCTAGATCCAGGTGTTAAAATAACAATATACGCAGACGGTATAATGCTGCAAACCAGTAGCAGTGAGAATATGCAATTGGCCCTCAACAAATTTGGGCAATTAACCCAGAAGCTAGGGCTAGTAATTAATGAAGAAAAAACTAAATTTCAGTGTCGTGCTATGGGCGATAAACAATTAGCTGTGAATGAAAAAAATATTGATAGGGTTAGGAGCTATAAGTATCTAGGCATCTATATAGGATATACATCAGACAGTAAAGATGCCGAGTTACATCATATACAAACACAATGTAAGGCACGTATGGCACCCTTGAAATCCCTAGCTTGGAGTGGTACAGGTGTTGGTGTACAGGTACTGCGGATGATGTACCTCACCACTATTAGGTCAGTGGTGGAATATGCCAGCCCCGTTCTCTCTTGCCTTGGTGAAGGAAGGTTGGATAAAATAGAAACTATCCAAAATGAGGCTATGCGGGTTATATTAAACTGCCCCAAAAATGCGATGGTAGCTGCTATGAGATTAGAATTAAATTTAAACAACCTTGCGACACAGAATAGAGGAAGTAAACCTAGTATCGGCAATGAGACATATACGGTCAGGTAGTGGTGAAAAATTGGCACAAGACGTCAACGATGGCATACGTAAAATTCGAACCTTCAGGAGGCAAGGCAAGAGGGGATACCTAAAAGAACTAATACATAAAGTAGAGAAATTTGACCTAATAAATTTCTTTCTGGTCGAAGAGAGGGCACAAAAACCTCCACCCTGGGAAGATAAAGGCGTGGATATAAATATTATCAAGCTGGGGAAAAAGAAAAGTATGTACGAGACTGGGGAACTTAAAATAATTGTTGAAGAAAAGATAAATGAATTAAAAGATGATAATGTTGCGCAAGTATACTGCGATGGCTCTGTCACAGAAAATGGGAGAGCAGGATGTGGGATACTGGTGAGTGACGATGTAGGTAACGATAACATATAAAGTGAATATTATTATAGAATAAGTAACAACGTGTCCTCTACGCAGGCAGAAATATGTGCTATGTTATACGGGTTAAATAAAATAAGAGGGGGAGAAGGTGATGTGTGCTTTTTCGTAGACAGTCGAAGTGCTTTGGAATCTATGAACAGCAAAAAACCCGTGTATGAAAAGCTGGTATCTCAGTGTAAGGTTATTATAGATGAACTACGCAATAATGGGAGAATGGTAAAATTTACGTGGATACCTTCACATGTTGGGATAATAAATAATGAAAGAGCGGACGAACTTGCTAAATTAGGAACGGAGAAAGACACAATAGATTACGAGTGCATTCAATCTTTAAGACAAATTAAATCAACAATTAGAAAAAAACAAAAGGATGCGGAACTTTTTATGATGCAAGAAAAACACGCGAATAGTGCAACATTCTATCACTATAATAACGTTGCACGGCGAACTAGCTTCATATACGGAAACTTAAGAAGTGCTTGGAAGGACTCCTTGTGCACACGACTTAGGTTAGGATATTGTTACATGTGGGAACTTGGTGTTCCTAAAGGAGAACACGAAATATGTTGTCAACTATGTAAAAAACCAAGAAGTCATACCTTAAATCATTATATACTGCACTGCCAACACCTAGCGAAATATAGAAACAATGTCATAGATAAGGTCGATGAACAAATTATATGGATGTTCAATCATAATATGATTACTCAAATAATAGCCAAATGCAAAAAAATACAATACATCGTAAGGTAAATATACATAAAACAAAGTTTAGGATTTAGTGTTATGATTATTATGTAATTGATAGCCTCATTATATCATTATTGTTATTATAATAATAAATGTGTATGTATACACTGTATATTGTGAAATTTGTGTGTTATTGTATGAATTATTGTGTGTATAGGTATGTATGTAGGTATATGTACATGCATGTGTGTGTGTGTGTGTGTGTGTGTGTGTATGTATGTATGTATATGTATGTATATGTGTATATATATATGTATATACTGTATATGTATTTATGTGTGTATGGGTGTATGTATGTGTGTGTATATGTAGGCATGTATTAAACTGGAGTGGGAGGGTCATTCTATGACATTAAGGAAAGTAGAAGGATTATAGCAAACCCACGCTAAGCCTAAGCCCAGCTTAGCTAAGGGTCCTTCTTAAACAGTTAGGGACAACTGGTTTGCTAACAAGTATAGAGATAAAAACTTACTAAATGTTGTATTCATGTTTGTGTTTATATTGTACATGTATAATATGAGTAGGGTAAAAGACTGTTTTATCACCTTTGCCCTTTTGAGACGTGTAATTATGTATTCCCATGTATTTATGCTTTCTCAATAAAGAATCAATCAATCAATCTTGCTCTATCTCTCTCTCTCTCTCTCTCTATGCCCCCCCCCCCCCCCCACCCCTCTCTCTTTCTCTCTCGCTCGCTCTTGCTCCCCCCCCTCTCTCTTCCCATTTTCTTCCTAACTTTGCTAATTACTTTCTGATCTAAATTCAATGGAGTTCTTGCACTTTTTCCTACACTGCCCCACTAGCAAATGTTACCGTTGTTGTTTTTTGATCAGGTATTCATATATTTGTAAAACTTTGGCAGACAAAAGAATGGACTCGATTTTATTATTTTTGGCACTGATTTTTAAAAGATAATTCTCTCTCTCTCTCTCGTCATGGAATTCCTTTAACCTCACACTGGTACTTCTTGACATTCTCTCTAGTTAATTACCAGTACTCTCTCTCTCTCTCTCTCTCTCTCGTCATGGAATTCCTTTAACCTCACACTGGTACTTCTTGACTCTCTCTCTCGTCATGGAATTCCTTTAACCTCACACTGGTACTTCTTGACATTCTCTCTAGTTAATTACCAGTACTCTCTCTCTCTCTCTCTCTCTCGTCATGGAATTCCTTTAACCTCACACTGGTACTTCTTGACATTCTCTCTAGTTAATTACCAGTACTCTCTCTCTCTCTCTCTCTCTCTCTCTCTCCACCAGCTCCCGTTTCATTTCACCGCATTATGACTTTTACGACCCTCTGTTATAAGGTCGATAATACAACCTCCTTTCACTTTCCAAATGCCTTTCCTATTCTTCCAATTTTGTCTTAGTTTCCCATTAACTATGTTGCTTTGTCTTGCTATTTGCCTATGTCTATTTTCTCATCTACTTTTCTTACATTTCTTGCTAACCTTATTTTCTTTTCTTTTTTGCTCATTGTCTTATCTTAGTTTTCTCTCTTTTGTTCTTGTTTCCCCCTCACAATAAAAACTCTCTCACTCTCTCTCTCTCTCTTATATATATATATATATATATATATATATATATATATATATATATATATATATATATATATATATCTCACATACACACACACACGAACGAACACACACACACACACCTACACTACCGAGGATTAACCTCCCATTGTAGTAGGCTTTACCTGACCCTTCCTGTACAGACTTGAATGCCGCTCCCTCTTTACCCTTTACCTCTTTACCCTGACCCTACCAAACAGATTTTGTATGTATGTATATTTGTGTGCATACGTGAGCGTTTGTGTATACGGACATGTGCACACTTACTGCATGTTCTTATGTTCTTATATATGTGTGTATATGTATGCGTATGTATGTGCGTACGTACGTGTATATACGTATGTTCTGTATATGAGTAAGTAAAATAAATGTGTATATGTACTGTATATCACTTACTCTCATGGTTATTTTATGATCATTTGTATTCTGCACCTGCATCATTATTGTATTTTTTTTTTTTTTTTTTTTTTGTAAACTGAGCTTACCATCTTCATATCTGTACATCTCATGTTCATCCACTAAATTGTAAAATGTATATTTTCAGCTCATGAGGCTGCCATGCTTTAATAAACCGTTTATTATTATTATTATTATTATTATTATTATTACACACACACAAACACACACACTCACATATCCACACATCCACAAGCTTTACCTCTCCCTGACCCCCCCCTTCCCTTCTCTCTCTCTCTCTCTCTCTCTCTCTCTCTCTCTCTCTCTCTCTCTCTCTCTCTCTCTCTCTCTCTCTCTCTCTCTCTCTCTCTCTCTCTCTCTCTCTCTCTCTCTCTCTCTCTCTCCCGTTCCCCCACCACCCTACTTTCATTCCTTCAGTAAGTATTTTTTGTCCAGCTCTCTCTCCAAAGTTGCCGCGGTATTATGATCCTTATACCCCAGTGTCCTAAGGCTGATTATGGCTAGCCCTCTCGCCCCCTGTCACACACCACCCCAGTCTTGCTCTCTTTGGACACCTATACTGGCAAATTCATGGTGTGTGTGTGTGTGTCAGAATCAGAATATTTATTTTTCCATTTTACAATGGTTCTTCACATAAAACATTAAAAAAAATATTAAAATACATGCATTATATATATACATATTTACAATAAGAAACATCTCTAGTATGTTACTATGGACAGTCTTCAATATCTATATATAAAAAAAAAAAAAAAAATGACGGTTACAGTATTATTAAATTTTTTGTTTATAGATCCATTTCATGTTTCAGAATATAATCTTTTAATATATGCTTAAACGTGTTTAGGTTATTTGTGTCCTTTACTGATCTCGGCAACCTATTCCATATTTTAGGACCTGCTACCAAAAGCGATCGTTCTCTGTACATATAGATGAGAGAGAGAGAGAGAGAGAGAGAGAGAGAGAGAGAGAGAGAGAGAGAGAGAGAGAGAGAGAGAGAGAGAGAGAGAGAGAGAGAGAGAAAGAGAGAGAGAGAGAGAGAGAGAGAGAGAGAGAGAGAGAGAGAGAGAGAGAGAGAGAGAGAGAGAGAAAGATAGAATGTGTATGTGTGTGTGTGTGTGTGTGTGTGTGTGTGTGTGTGTGTGTGTGTGTATACCGGTATATATATATATGTTTGTATGTGTGTATGTGTGTCTGTATGGGTGTGTATATATATGTGTGTATATATACTGTGTGTGTGGGTGTGTAAGGATGCAGGTGGTGGTAGTGATATTGACACTGTTGATGGTGGTCGATACATAAGTTTATAAGCAAGACTTTCGGTTCATAGTGACGCCATTCTTCCTTGGTGTGTGTGTAGGTGTGGGTACAAAGGAGTACAAAGGAAATCAAGCAACAACAGGTCTAGTGACCCTTCTAGGCTGCTTGTCCTCCAAAACACTGAGGATCAAGTGTCCAAACAGTGTGGTTGTGGGTGTGGGTGTGGGTGTGTGTGTGGGTGTGGGTGTGTGTGTGGGTGTATGTGTAGGTGTGGGTGTGTGTGTGTGGTTGTGTGTGTGTATGTGCGTGAATGTGTGTGTATGTGTGTGTTTGTTTCGATTAATGTATTCAGCTTTGATACCTTGAAATACCGGAACTTCCTAAGCTACATAAAATTGACTAATGGTAACCAGAAAAGTATGTTCAAAGTGGCATCGGTACTGAAGGGGTTAATATGCCAGAGAGAGAGCGAGAGAGAGCGAGCGAGCGAGAGAGAGAGAGAGAGAGAGAGAGAGAGAGAGAGAGAGAGAGAGAGAGAGAGAGAGAGAGAGAGAGAGAGAGAGAGAGAGAGAGAGAGAGACATGAAGGTAAAACTGTCTGCCATAAATGATCAACACTTGTCATAGCAATATAAAGGGGTAGTGGTTATTTTTGGGTTGATTTTGTCCTTTATATATTATCATTTCAGTTTCCTTCTTAGACCTCTATCGAGCTTAAAACAAACTCCTCAAGATAAATTTATACATTTTTCGGTAGAAATATGTCCCGGCCTTCTCCCAGAATTACAGGATTGCTATCGCTTGCCAGGAAACAATCGACACCTCAATGACACGAAAGGTCTTGATAACACAAAAATGGGGCGAAAGTTCTAAAAAATCGCCAAAGTAATGGAACGAACGTCTTACAATCTGAAAACAAATGGGGCTAAGCATGAGAGACGGGGGTCCAGAAAAAAATAAAAAATAAATCCCCTTTAACACCCAACTTGTTTTCCAGTCTATAAATAACCAAACAATTTGTTTGTTTACATTTAACCCTTTGAAGCTCTCATTAGACGATTTTATGCAGCTTGGGAAGTATCTGTGGGTATTGAAAGGGTAAATACTATCTCAATCAACCCTCTGACTTCCATATACCGTTACTAATCTGAATAAAATCGTATAATAGTAGCCAGAAACAGCACAGAAACGCGTATTGGAGCTTGAAAGGGTTAATTGTACCGCTTTTTTTCTTTCTAGATACACCTTCTGTGCTTTAAGGGGAGATGGTTGGTTTTTCTGTCCCCCCCCCCCCCCATGCTTAGCCCCATTAGATTTGAGATTTAAAGACGTTCGGCCCAATAGTTTGTCGATTTTAAGACCTATCGCTCGCCTAAACATTAGGGAGGTGGTCCAAAAAAACACCGGTCTGCCTCCCCTTAAGAGAGGCAGGAAGGCAAGACAAAAAATACTGGTTTAGTTCCTTCCATGACCTAAATTTTTGTGTCGGTCTCTTGGGCCTGCTGACTTCGTTTACCCAACAACATTTCTTAGCCAACATTTACACGCCCACGCCGCCCAGACAACATTTACACGCCCACGCCGCCCAGACAACATTTACACGCCCACGCCGCCCAGACAACGTTTAAGGGGAAGTATTATTTGTATTCTGTATTCTGAACGTTTAACCCCTTCTGTACCGGCGACGTCCTTTTCACTTTATTCCAGTTACTATTAAGCGATTACATTCAGTTTCAAAAAGGCCTTCAGCAATTCACAGGCCTCGAACTATCTCACTTAACCCTTTTACCAACCACAGATCCTTTTTAAACTGTAATAAATCCTCTTAATATAGCTAAAATATAATTACAAAGACGTCGGCAGTACAGAAGGGGTTAAAGGGAAGTATTCTTTGTATTCTGTATTTTGAACCCCCTTCTCTTTCATGTTCAGCCCCATTATTTGGCAAATGTTAAGACCTTCGCCCATTTTGTTGTCAGTAATAAGAATGGTTGTGTCATGTTGGTGTCAATCTTTGCCTGGCGAGCGATAGCAAACCTTTAATAAAGGAGAGATCGGCCGTCGGCCGTCATTATTCTAACGAAATATATACAAATTTAACTCGAAGGGGGATCTTGGGTACGGTATGTTTTATAAAGGTTTAATAAAGGTCTATGGAGGAAACTGAAAAACAAAATAATAAATAAATACATAAATAGACCAATAAATAAAAGCTACCCCCTTAAGCGGGGTTAGGTCAGCATACGTGGGGTTAGGTCAGGCTGACTTAGGTTACACAGAATCAGGTTAGGCCTAGACGGGTTAAGCTCCAGTAAAATAGAAATATCTCTCTATCTATCTATCTAATTTCTTCTCTCTGTCTCTCCTTCCACCACCCTCGCCTGTTTACCTCTTCTCTCTCTAATGCAAACTGGTATAAAAGCTACATTTACTCTTATTTAGCGCCGGGGGGGGGGGGGGAGAGAGAGAGAGAGAGAGAGAGAGAGAGAGAGAGAGAGAGAGAGAGAGAGAGAGAGAGAGAGAGAGAGAGAGAGAGAGAGATTTCTTGTACTTCATCCTAACCTAACTAATATTTCCCTATAGTACAGTCGCGCTAATAGGTGAGTCTCGGCAACCAAGTATGTTTTGATCAATAATTGGTATCAGCAATATCTAGCTGCATTCCTTCATATCGAATGAAATATGTAAACAAGTTTCTACACTTACCCACCCTATTCAACATCTGACAGACATTAATACAGCACAGAGCAAGCCAAACATAATGATAGCTGGGGAATGACTTATTAGCGCGACTGTACCTTCTATTTTAGCGCAAATGAGATAGAAAGTGAAGACAAAAAACATGAATGATAACAAGGACAATTGACCACTTGTGGAGCTTCAGGCTATGAGGAAGCTGGGGCCGTAATCATCGATATTTACCAGAGATACCAGTTAAAATACACCTATAATGCACATATAGACATAAAACGAATAGACGGAAAAAGGTAGAATATACGGGCCAATGAAAAAAACACGTTGCAAAAAAAAAAAAAAAAAAAAAAAAAAAAAAAAATACAATGAACAAAACGAAATATATACAGTATATCGCAAACAAGTGGACAAATTATAGACCAGATAGAAAAGCAATGGGTGCTAGGAGTAACATAACATAAAGCAATGGGGTGCTAGGAGTAACATAACATAAAGCAATGGGGTGCTAGGAGTAACATAACATAAAGCAATGGGGTGCTAGGAGTAACATAACATAAAGCAATGGGGTGCTAGGAGTACCATAACATAAAGCAATGGGGTGCTAGGAGTAACATAACATAAATCAATGGGGTGCTAGGTGTAACATAACATAAAGAAATGGAGTGCTAGGAGTAACATAACAAAAAGCAATGGGGTGCTAGGAGTAACATAACATAAAGCAATGGGGTGCTAGGAGTAACATAACATAAAGCAATGGGGTGCTAGGAGTAACATAAAGCAATGGGGTGCTAGGAGTAACATAACATAAAGCAATGGGGTGCTAGGAGTAACATAACATAAAGCAATGGGGTGCTAGGAGTAACATAACATAACAGCAATGGCGGTGCTAGGAGATAACATAACATAGAAAAGCAATGGGGTGCTAGGAGTAACAGTAACATAAAGCAATGGGTTCTAGGAGTAACTAAACATAAAGCAATCGGGTGCTAGGAGTAACATAACATAAAAGCAATGGGGTGCTAGGAGTAAACATAACATAAGCCCACCAACAATGGGGTGCTAGGAGTAGCATAACATAAAGCAATGGGGTGCTAGGAGTAACATAACATACAGCAATGGGGTGCTAGGAGTAAACATAACATAAAGCAATGGGGTGCTAGGAGTAACATAACATAAACCAATGGGGTGCTAGGAGTAACATAACATAAACCAATGGGGCGCTAGGAGTAACAATAACACATTAAAGCAATGTGGGTGCTAGGAGTAAACATAACATAAAGCAATGGTGTGTGCTAGGAGTAACATAACATAAAATTAAGAACAGGGGAAAAAAACAAAAAAAGAGAAAAACATGAAATAAATGAAGTGCAGAAAAGTGTAAAACACAAATATTGACGTGCAAATAAAGGACAGACGGAAATCATTATAACAAAAAAACATCCATCCGTCCATATGCTCCAGGCCCAATCTCCATTTTTTCCTATTGTTATTATTAGTTTCTATGTTTATTCTATTTTTTTTTCTTGGGGGTGGCCGACTCAAGCGAGAGCAAGGAACAGGGAAAACACAAAACAACATAAAACAACGAACAAACACAAAACAAAAATTCACACATCTAACAAAAAAACAAATTTAAGTAGGCTAAAGAAGGGGCTGAAGGGGCCAAACAAAGGCTAAAGAGATGCAGGAAATGAGGACCCCAAAATGGCGGGAAATAAGTTGAGGCATGGGAAAAGTGATGAAAGACCCCGGGAGGGACGGGAGGGTGAGGGGGGAGCGAGGAAGTGAGGAAACCGAGAAGTTAGTGACAGAAGGAGATTACGGGATGAGAGAGAGAGATGAGAGAGAGAGAGAGAGAGAGAGAGAGAGACGACGTGGAGAGAGTGTATAGCGTAGGAGAGAGAGAGAGAGGCGAGAGGAGAGATAGAGAGAGAGAGAGAGAGAGAGGAGAGGAGGAGTGTGAGAGACGCGTCGGTGGGAGAAGAGGGAGTGGTGGGGGGGGGGGCAGGAGGAGGAAGGAGGGGGGGGAAAAATGAACCAAACTATGTGGTGTGAGAAAGAGTAATAGATAGAAATATAGATCGATATAGATAGATAGATGGATAGATTGATAGATAGATTAGTTGATAGAGGGGGTGGGGGGGGCTGGGGGGGGCTGGCGGAGTATGGTGACCAACAATGTGAGAATGTATGAGAATGTATAATATGGTTCGCGAAAGAGGAGGAAGATGATAAGGAGGAGGAGGAGGAGGAGGAGGAAGGGACGTTAGAGAAGAACACTGGTGAGTAGGGAAACCGAAGTAAGGTGGAAAGAGCAGAGAGTAGAGAGGAATTATAGGCTCGCTATATATATATATATATATATATATATATATATATATATATATATATATATATATATATATATAATATTATGCATGCGCCATAAGAAGGGAATATAACAGAAATAAACGGAGAGGACGGAGAAGATGACATTTAGTGAAAATAGGAGAGGGATTAATTAAGGAATAGAATAAAGGAGAGGCGAAGGAAAAATAATATGAGGGAGGTAGGGATGGTGGGAGGAGGAGGGGAGGCCCAAGACGATAATTAAGCTAATCTCTGATATAATGAGTTGAAGGCAGTGACGTCCGGAGAGAGAGAGAGAGAGAGAGAGAGAGAGAGAGAGAGAGAGAGAGAGAGAGAGAGAGAGAGATTGGGATGGACAGAGAGAGAGAGAGAGAGATGGACAGAGAGAGAGAGAGAGAGAGAGAGAGAGAGAGAGAGAGAGGGAAATCAGAATCAGAATCTGCATTGATTCTCACGAGGGCTGCTTGTAACCTACTCTACTACAGCTATTATGAATACCTGATCGACCTAAACGATATGTAAGAAGAAAAATACCAGCTTATAATAAAGGGTTCAAGGTGGGTGGGGTGGGGTGGGGTGGTGTGGGGTGGTTGTGGTGTGGGATTGGGATCCCAGGTGGCAATGGTGGTGGTTGGGGTGGGATTGAGGTGGGATCAATTGGTTGGGTGGAATCAGGTGGGTTGGTGGTGTGGGTTGGGATCAGGTGTGGGTTGGCGTTGGTGTTGGGGGGCGCAGTGTATGGGGTAGGGGGTGAATGGTGGGGTAGGGAGCTGCCCGTCAGGTGTTTGCGCAATGGTGTTTGGGATGGTGGGTGGCGAGGTGAGGTGGTTGCACGATGGGGGGATGTGTGGTTGAATGCGTGGTGTATTGTTTTAATTAGTTAGTTCACATAGGCCTTTTTTCAGATGGGCTCATCAACCCCTTCTAGATTATTAATCCAGCACACCGAAAGTCACGACTAGCGTCAGGACTAGAAGCCCCTTTTCGACAACTCCAGGGAGTTATGTGTGATTGAAGGTTTTTGCGGGGCGGGTGCGGGCGGGGCGTTGCGCGGCGGCGGGCGGTTTGGGGGTTTGCGGCGGGCCGCGTGCGGGGCGCGCGGGGATGCAACTAGCGCGGGAAGTTAATGCGCCGTTGGGGGGATGGTGAGGTAGCCGGGCATAGAGTTTATCTATGATCTATGATAATGTGTTGAGCTGGCGGGTGTGTTGAGGGGGTGGGGGGTGTTTGTTGCAGGAGGGGGGGGGGGGTTTCAGGAACCAGTGGGGTGGAGGAGTGTTTTGTTGGGTGGGGTGGATGTGTTTTGGGAGGGGGTGGATGCGTTGTGTTGCGGGGTACTGCCCTGCGCAAAGCGCTGTGTGTATGCGGCGGGGGGATGGATTGAGGTACGGCGGGATGGTTTGCGGGGTAGGGTGGAGGCATGTTGTTGTGGGGGTGGGGTGGAGGGATGTGGGGTGGGGTGGGTGGGGGGAATGGTTTGTGTAAGGTGGGGTTGAGGACGATGATGTGTTTCGGGGTACGGAGACCTGCGCAGGGCTGGGTGTTGCGGTGGGTGGGGATGTGCGGTAGCAGGATGT
>CM064577.1:34341332-34416249 GCA_032716605.1 Paralithodes platypus | reverse complement strand
CTTTCGCCCCATTTATGTCACTTTTAAGACCTTTCGTGTCATTTAGGTGTCGATATTTTCCTGGCGAGCCATAGCGAGCCTGTAATTTAAGAGGATTCGGCCGGGACATTTTTCTACCGAAAAATTTACAAATTTATCTTGAAAGGGGCTCAATGGGGTGTAATCTTAAGCTTGATGGATATCTAGGGACCAAACTAAAAACCTCCCCTTAAGGGGACAACGGTTATTTTTTGGGGTCTATTTATTTACATATTAATGTATTTGTTAGTGTCCTCGCTAGACATTCATCAAGTTTAAAACACACTCCCTAGACCCCCCCTTCAAGATATATTTCTATATTTTTCGATAGAAAAATGTAGCGGCCGAAGGCCGGTTTGTCTTAAATTTACAAGTTCGCTTTCGCTCGCCAGGAAAAAATGGCACGAAAGGTCTTTATACTGATATAGATATGGAACGAAAGGTTTTAAAATCGCCAAACTAATGGGCCGAACGTCTTAAAATCTGTAAACTGTCGGGGCTAAACATGAGGAAGAAGGGGGGCCATAAAACCATTGCCATACAAGTGGGACCCCGATAATAAGGCCATACCAGGAAGCGATTGAAGGGAGGTCGAGGTGTTAAAATATTCAATGTGGGTAGACGCCCCTCTCTCTCTCTCTGTGTATCTACGGAAGTAACTGTTCTATATCTATCTAACTGTATCTTATGCTATCTAACTGTATTTATCTATATATGTGTATCTTTCTATACTGTATAAGCATATTTTTTCATCAACCCACTTCACTTCTAAACTCAATTAATGAAATCAACAAATACATGTGGCACTCCAAGGACTCGAACCTAGGATACTCACACCGAAATTCCACGCTTTTATACATTACGCTATCAAGAGAGTTTTTTTTTTCCTGTCTTCCTGTTTATCTATCTTTATCTAATGTATCTATATCCAGTCTTCATCAGTATCTTTATCTATCTATCTAGTACTGTATAATGTGTGGGTATGTTTATTCTATTAATGGGAGGTGTGGGTGTGTGTGTAGAGGGAGGGAGGGAAGGTCATTAAAATATTCAGTGTTGTTAGGCTCTCTCTCCCTCCCCCCCCCCCCCCCCCCCTTCTCTGTAGTCTAGTAATGTCTGGCAGGTCCTGAATTATAGAGGGAATAATTCTCTCTCTCTCTCTCTCTCTCTATCTCTTTTTTTCTCTCTTTCTCTCTCTCTATCTCTTTTTTTCTCTTTCTCTCTCTTTCTGTATGTCTGTCTGTCTCTCTCTCTCTCTCTCTCTCTCTCTCTCTCTCTATCTCTTTCTCTCTCTCTCTCTCTCTCTCTCTCTTTTTATCTCTTTCTGGATGCCTCTTCTCTCTCTCATCTCTTTTTTTCTCTCTCCTCTTTTCTGTTTTTATGTTGTTTTTTTGTTGGGCGGCGGGTCTGTCTGTCTCTCTCGATCTCGCTCTCTCTCTCTCATATAGCATCTCTATCTCTTTTTTTCTCTCTTTCTCTCTCTTTCTGTATGCCTCTCTCTCTCTCTCTCTCTCTCTCTCTCTCTCTCTCTCTCTCTCTCTCTCTCTCTCTCTCTCTCTCTCTCTCTCTCTCTCACTCACTCACTCACTCACTCACTCACTCTCTGGATGCTGTTAACATAATATTATATTTATATACCTTCCTGGAAGAGATACAGATGATTGTTAACTGACCGTGTTCGAAGAAATGTGCGCAGCGGGATGCGTCGAACGGATTCCACGTACTTGAAGCGGAAGTATGTGTAGTTCTTTGTAATCCCCTTCTCCTTCATGTTTAGCCCCATTAGTTTTCAAATTCACGGACTGTTTGCATCCCCCTTCCCGATGTGGTTTCATTATCGCTTTAACCCCTTCTGTCTTAGTGACGTTCATTTCGTTATATGCTGGCCACTATTGGATAATGGCATTCAGCAATTATCAGGCACAAACTATCTCATTTACTCCCTTTAGCAACCACATATCCTTCCTAAGCTGAATACTATCGTCTAATAGTTGCCAGAATATCATGCAAAGGACGTCCCTGGTACTGAACGGGTTAGTAATGTACCTGATACGGTTCTTATTGTTGTGAGACGTAAAGCCGGTATCACACGAGAGCTTTTTTAGTCAACATTCCATAATTAATATTTTTATGGCAACATTTCTGGAATATTTTGCACTGGTAACGGAATCTAGACCGATGGTAGATGAATTAAGGTACCCGAAATACTTAAAATGTTGACCTCCTAAGCTGCCAGACCAGTGTTGAACGTAAGTGTTGAGGGATTAAGCGCTCTTGTGATACCGGCTTAATATATTTATAATTTACTTTCTTAATCAGTTAGTGTCTGTATTATATATATTAACTGAAGGATATGAAGATTTTATGCAGCTTATGAAGGACGTCAATGAATCAGTGAGGTTAATAGCTTCCCAGTGTATCTATCAGTGAGGTTAATAGCTTCCCAGTGTATCTATCAGTGAGGTTAATAGCTTCCCAGTGTATCTATCTTCTACTTTCCCACAGATCTTTTCTAAGCTGCACACACTCATCAGAATATAAAGAAGAAAGTGATTACGTTATTTATTTGTCTACTTTAAGGGAGCCCCCCACCACGCCTCGCTTTTTTTTTTCTCTTTCTCGCACGCTTCCTTCCTGGCTTGTATCCATTCGGTCGGCCCCATTCAGGCCTACTGTTTTAATTAAGACGTTTAACCCCCCCATCGGAGGTGTCAATGATTTTCCTGGCGAGTGGTTAGCGAGCCACATAATATATATATTTTTTTTTTTATTCACAAGGGCAAGCTAAATTTGTAAATTTTTCGGGATAGAAAAATTTCCTCCGGCGAAGCCGGCATTTCTCCATATAATGTGCTGGCTCGACTAATCGCTCTCGCCAGGGAAGAAGAATTGACACCTGGATGGGGATAAACGTCTTAAAACAGTAGGCTGAATGGGGCCGAATGGATACAAGCCAGGGAAAGAGAAAAAAGGAGAGAAAGATAAACAAAAGCCGGTGACCCCCCTTTTATTTGCCCATCATTCGTCCATTCTCTTTAGTGTGCCTCTCCTTATACTGTGACCTCTTCCTGTGTGACCTGCAACCTACTATGGTTCTATGACCTCTTAACTCGCAATGTTGCATACTTTCCACTAGTTTCCATTTACTGTGACCTTTTGCAATGTGACCTGTGGCCTACATGACCCCTCCTCGAGCTCATCCCAGATGTACTACGGTGAAAACTAATCCCATGTGACCTACTCTGACCCCTTATACTCCCAATGTGTACTGTATACCACCATTACTTTCCTTTTCATGTGACCTCTTGCAATGTGACCTGCGACCTACTATGTCTCTATGACCTCTTAAATCGCAATATGTACAGTGCTGTACATTTCCATTAATTATGAATTGTGCTCATTACACATTCATATGAAGATATAATATATATATATATAATATCTTTCAAAAAATATAGAATTATATATATATATAGGTAGTGTTGTAGGGGTATATATAGAATAATATATATATATAAATATATAGTATATATAAAACCGGTAAATATATATATATAATATTATAGATAGTATAATCTATATAATAATCTAAATATATCTATATATATATATCTAATATAATATATATATATTTATTAAGATATATTAATTAGTCTAATATACTATTAATATAATATATATATAGTATATATATAATATACTGTATAAGGGGTGCTTCATATATACCGTATACAGTATAGGCCTATATATATGATATATATATATATATTTTAAAAAAGTATAGTATATGTGTGTTTCTAATCTCTCAGTGGGGTTCGAACCGCGCCGACCGGCAATTGGCCGTGGTGTAGTTGATTAAAGCGTCGGCTATCGTCCTGACGGTCGGCGGTTCGAACCCCACTGAGAGATTAGAAACATTTAGTGGCTCACGTGTATTTGTGATATATATTCAATATATATATATACAGTATATATATATATATATATTTTTTTTTTTCTCAACTGAAAGACGTTATTTGTTTTTTTGTGATTGTGATAGTTGAGGTCATCTGCTTGCCTATCTATCTTTGCTGTTATTGTATCTCTGTTGTCACTTATCTTCCTTTGACCTCTTGTTAGGTGACCTGCGACCTACTATGCCTGTATGACCTCTTCTATATGTGTACCGTACTTTCATCGTTTATTCATATTTACCTCCGCTTACGAAGTTGGGCAGAGGTTATGTTTTCTCCTTCGTTTGTTTGTCTGTCTGTGAACAAAATATATCACAAAGTTATGAACTGATTTTCACGAAATACGCGCTAAGGAAAAATGATTCAATTTAGGAGGCTATTCATAAGTTATGAACTGATTTTCACGAAATTTGGCGGGCAGATACGATATGCACCAAGAAAGAAATGATCTAATTTAGGAGGCGATGCACATCAAGAGTCACACTGGTTTAATTGTTCTGCATTGATGTATATTTTGGTGATGGTATGCGCTCTACCGAGTGCCCCTCTATTTTTATTAGCTTTGTGTGATTTCAAGGGGGCCCACCTCGCTTTTTTTTCTCTTTCTCTCCCTCTCTCTTTGGCTTGTATCCATTCGGCCCCATTCAGCCGACTGTTTTAATACGTTTACCGTCATCCAGGTGTCAATATTTTCCTGGCGAGCGGTAGCGAGCCAGCATATACGGTATATATACTTTTTTTTTCGACAGCAAGCTAAATTTGTAAATTTTTTATAGAAAAATCGCTCCGGCGAAGCCGGATTTCTCAATACAATGCTGGCTCGCAATCGCTCGCCAGGATGAAATTGCCACCTGGATGGGGATAAACGTCTTAAAACAGTTGGCTGAATGGGGCCGAATGGATACAAGCCAGGGAAAGAGAGAAAAGGAGAGAATGATAAAAGAAAGCCGGTGACCCCCCATAATAAGATACGGTAGTAAGATGATCATGAATTGGAATTGAAGAGTGTTTGTCTGTGTAATAAATGATGTTCTTTATCTATTGAGGTCTCTAGTCAGTGTTGTTTATCATGGACTTGTATTACATTTAACCTATTTGTCTATATATCTATGACCTTAAGGGGAGGTATATATTTAGTTTGTTCCCTAGACCTCCATCAAGCTTAAAATTACACCCCCTTGAGTCCCTTTCAAGATAAATTTGTACATTTTTCGGTAGACAAATTTTCCGGCCGAAGGCCGGTTCCTCTTAAATTACAGGCTCGCTATCGCTCGCCAGGATAAAATCGACACCTGAATGGCATGAAAGGTCTTAATATGGGGTGAAAGTTCGTTCTTAAAATTGCTAAACTAATGGGGCAAACGTGTTATAGTATCAAAAGCAATGGGGCTAGACATGAGGGAGAAAGGGGTCAAGAAAAAAATCCCTCAAGTGGAGATCTCCCCTTAACCCTTGCAGCATTCGAGGACACTGTTTTCACTTTATTGTGGCTAACTTTAGACGATTTTAATTAGTTGAAGAAGGCCCTCAGGGAATCAAAGGGTAAAAAGTCTCAATTTACTCTCCCATAATCTGACAATAAGTTTTACTAATTGCTAAAATACATGGTAATAATGCGTCTTCCATCTTGAAAGAGTAAGTTTTTAATTGATACTTTCATTATGTTATTAAATAATTTTGTATTTAATGGGTTGAGTTTTAATGTTGTCTTTCTGATGATCATGGTAATTCAGGATATTGCCGGGTTAGTTTACTATTCGTGCCATCGAATTCCATGTATTGACCCTTTCATCATATGAAGACGCATTTGTCACTCTATTCTGGCTAACAGTAGACGATCTGATTTACATTTATCAAGCGGTAAGGAAAACAAAAGGGGTAAAGTGTATCTTAGTTAACCCTCTAAATACCACAAGTCCTTCTTATTCTGAAAACAACAACAACAACAACAACTATCGTCTTGGTGGTGATGGGCTGGTCTATCAGAGTGAGAACTGAGCGATCTCTGCCATACCCATAGCTTACTCTGACTGTTCCTTTTACTTATATATTTTCTAGATCTAAGTGACGGCGTCTCTTCGTGATTGACCTCCCAATTTACCAAGATTGGAAGCCAAAGCGTCACATTTTTCCTTTGCCCCTCAACTTTCTCTTCATAATTGCTGAGGGGCACAGGGCCCTGGGTGGGGCTTTGGTTTCCCGGGCGTTTCCGCACCCTCCTCAGCTCCACGCCATGGAGTGGCTTCGGTCACCCAGGCTTTATTGTGGTAAGCAGGGAGGGTTCTGTGGGGGCGCTCGGTTATGGCCTTGGCTTTGCTCGGGGCCTTGGGGCTGTTCGGCCAGGCAGCTTGGGGAACAACAACAACAACAACAACTATCGTCTTCAAGTAGCCAGACAAAAGGAGAAATGCGTATCTTGAAAGGGTTAATTTAATCTGTGTATTTATCAATCACTAGTTTACTGTTATCTCGTTCCTTTGACCTCTTAGTATGTGACCTATGACCTACTATGACCTCTTAACTCGCAATATGTACTGTGAACTAATCACATGTGACCTACTCTGACCCCTTAAGGGGAGGTTTTTAGTTTGTTTCCTACTCCTCCAGCAATCTTAAAATGTCACCCCCTTGACCCCCTTTTCAAGATAAATTTGTACATTTTTCGGTAGAAAAATGTCCCGGCCAAAGGCCGGTTACTCTTAAATTACAGGCTCGCTATCGCTCGCCAGGATAAAATCGACGCCTAAATGGCACGAAAGGTCTTAAAATTGACAGAATGGGGCAGAAATTCTTAAAATCACCAAACTAATGGGGCAAACGTCTTAAAATCTCAAAAGCGATGGGGCTAGACATGAGGGAGAAAGGGGTCAAGAAAAAAGTCCTTCAAGTGGAAACCTCCCCTTAACTCCCAATATGTACTGTATAATATAATTATACCTCCATTACTTTCCTTGTCATGTGACCTCTTGCTATGTGACCTGCGACCTACTATGTCTCTGTGACCTCTTAGTTTGAATGTGGGTCCTTTTATTAGTTATTCATATTTCATTGTTATCAAGCGTGTGTTTGTGTGTGCGTTTTTACTTGGATGGACAAAGATGGTACTGGTAGCTTTGATTACTTTGTTGTTACATTTTGCTGTTGGTTGGTCGTGGTGATGTTGGTGGTGGTGTTGGTGGTGGTGTATTATTGGTGGTGGTGATCTTGGTGGTGGTGATGATATTGGTGGTGATGATGTTATTGAAGGTGATACTATTGGTGGTGATGATATTGGTGGTGGTGGTAATGGTGGTGGTGATATTGGTGGTGGTGATATTGGTGGTGGTGATATTGGTGGTGGTGATATTGGTGGTGGTGATATTGGTGGTGGTGATATTGGTGGTGGTGATATTGGTCGTGATGATATTGGTGGTGGTGGTATTGGTGGTGGTGATATTGGTGGTGTTGGTGATATTGGTCGTGGTGATGATATTGGTGGTGATGATATTGATGGTGGTGATATTGGTGGTGCTGATAGCTCTAAGAAGGCGTACGGACCGGATGGTGTTCCTTCTGTTGTACTAAAAAACTGTACTTCCATGCTGACTCCCTGCCTAGGCAAACTCTTCCGGCTCTGTCTCTCCTTTAACGTCTTTCCTTCTTGCTGGATGTTCGTCTCATTCACCCTGTCTCAAAGAAGGGTGACCGCTCTCAACCCTCCAACTATCGTCCAATGGCTCTCATTTCTTTTATCTCCAAAGTTTTAAAAACTATTCTTACCTCGACATTTCTTAAGCAGGGTTCTCTCCAATGTTCTTCCTATTATTCATTAACGACCTTCTCAACTGCACTTCCAGCCCTATTCACTCATATGCAGACGACTCTACATTACACTATTCAAATAACCTTCCACAACACCATTCACAGTAGGAACTCCAAAACTCACGTAAGGAGGCCATAACACACCTATCTTTTGATCTCTATACTATCTCTAATTGGGGCAGAGAAAACTTGGTTATTTTCAATGCTTCCAAAACTCAATTTCTCCATCTGTCTACTCGTTGCTCTCTTCCAGAAAACTATGACCTACTCTTCAACAACATGCAAATTAACCCTTCATCTTCTTTTAATATTCTCGGGGTCTCTTTTTCTTCTAATCTCTCTTGGAAAGATCATATTACCACTCTTGGCAAAATAGCTTCCCAGAAGCTGGGTGTGCTCAACCGCCTCCTGGGGTTCTTTACCCCTGCGCAGCTTCTTGCTCTGTACAGGGGCACATTGTGTCCATGTATTGAGTATTGTGCACACGTGTGGGGAGGATCCTTTCATACAGCACTTCTAGGCAAAGTAGAAAAAAAAACTTCCGTCTCATTAACTCACGTCCACTCACCAAATATCTGCAGTCTTTCTCTCTTCGCCGCAATGTTGCACCTCTCTCACTATTCTATCATTATTTCAAAAAATTAGTGTTCCTCAGAGCTCTCTCATTGTATACCACCCCCTCTTCGTAGAGCATGTAGCACCCGTCTTGCAACACAATCCCACCCCTACTCTGGGCAATTCTCCAACCCAAGAGTGAAACGTTATTCTCAATATTTCTTCTATTCAGCAGTTAAGCTCTGGAACTCTCCCAGAATCAGTCTTTCCCTCATCCTATGACTTAAATTGCTTCAAAATGCGTGTGTCCAGGCATTTTGGCTCGAACGTCCCTTGATTTTGGCCCTGTCAGTGCTGTCACTCTTTCAACGCTGGGGAGGCCCCCTTCACAGGCTGTTCTGCCTTTTGTCTCCCTCACTCACATAGACAAAAAAAATATATACGTATATATATTTAATAGTGTACTATCCATTTATCAGTGTTATTACTGATCTATCTTTTCATCTATTATATTGTACTATCCATCTATCATATTGTACTATCCATCTATCATATTGTACTATCCATCTATCATATTGTACTATCCATCTATCATATTGTACTATCCATCTATCATATTGTACTATCCATCTATCATATTGTACTATCCATCTATCTCTTGAACATTCTTTATTGTCAAACGTCTTTGTGTTTTGAACTGTGACCTATCATATGCATGTTTTAAATATTTGTTAAAACGTGGACTTAACAGACATTCAATATTATACGTTACCGGTACGTTAGTGATCATCTGTTTGTTTTGTAGAAGCAACACTGATAAGATTTTGTTATTGAAGTTGTTTTGTTTTTGTTATTGTTTTTGTTGTTGGGTTGGTGATGGTTAAGGGGGCCCACCTCGCTTTTTTTCTCTTCCTCTCCCTCTCTCTTTGGCTTGTATCCATTCGGCCCCATTCAGCCTACTGTTTCAAGATGTTTACCCCCATCCAGGTGTCAATATTTTCCTGGTGAGCGGTAGCGAGCCAGCATATATATGTATTTTTTCTTTTGACAGCAAGCTAAATTTTTAAATTTTTCGATAGAAAAATGTCTCCGGCGAAGCAGGATTTCTCCATACAATGCTGGCTTTAAGTATAGGCCTACACTTTTTTGAGAGCCTAAAGGGTAGTTTAATCTCCATACTAAAGTGCCATCCAAAGAGAAAATCGTTCAGAGCTATCAATATTAAAACATTATAAATAAATAATATAATAATAATAATAATAATAATAATAATAATAATAATAATAATAATAATTGTCGCCTATTTGCCTCTGATTCTGGCTAAAGTTATATGAGTTTATGCAGTTGAAGAAGGACGTATGTTATTAACCCCTACAGTACCGGGGACGTTGTTTTACATATGCAGTTGATGAAGGACGTATGTTATTAACCCTTACAGTACCGGGGACGTTGTTTTACACATGCAGTTGATGAAGGACGTATGTTATTAACCCTTACAGTACCGGGGACGTTGTTTTACACATGCAGTTGAAGAAGGACGTATGTTATTAACCCTTACAGTACCGGGGACGTTGTCATACACATGCAGTTGAAGAAGGACGTATGTTATTAACCCTTACAGTACCGGGGACGTTGTTTTACACATGCAGTTGAAGAAGGACGTATGTTATTAACCCTTACAGTACCGGGGACGTTGTTTTACACATGCAGTTGATGAAGGACGTATGTTATTAACCCTTACAGTACCGAGGACGTTGTTTTACATATGCAGTTGATGAAGGACGTATGTTATTAACCCTTACAGTACCGGGGACGTTGTTTTACACATGCAGTTGATGAAGGACGTATGTTATTAACCCTTACAGTACCGGGGACGTTGTTTTACATATGCAGTTGAAGAAGGACGTATGTTATTAACCCTTACAGTACCGGGGACGTTGTTTTACATATGCAGTTGAAGAAGGACGTATGTTATTAACCCTTACAGTACCGGGGACGTTGTTTTACACATGCAGTTGATGAAGGACGTATGTTATTAACCCTTACAGTACCGGGGACGTTGTTTTACATATGCAGTTGAAGAAGGACGGATGTTATTAACCCCTACAGTACCGGGGACGTATGTTATTAACCCTTACAGTACCGAGGACGTTGTTTTACACATGCAGTTGAAGAAGGACGTATGTTATTAACCCTTACAGTACCGGGGACGTTGTTTTACACATGCAGTTGATGAAGGACGTATGTTATTAACCCTTACAGTACTGGGGACGTTGTTTTACATATGCAGTTGAAGAAGGACGTATGTTATTAACCCTTACAGTACCGGGGACGTTGTTTTACATATGCAGTTGAAGAAGGACGTATGTTATTAACCCCTACAGTACCGGGGACGTATGTTATTAACCCCTACAGTACCGGGGACGTATGTTATTAACCCTTACAGTACCAGGGACGTTGTTTTACACATGCAGTTGATGAAGGACGTATGTTATTAACCCTTACAGTACCGGGGACGTTGTTTTACACATGCAGTTGATGAAGGACGTATGTTATTAACCCTTACAGTACCGGGGACGTTGTTTTACACATGCAGTTGATGAAGGACGTATGTTATTAACCCTTACAGTACCGGGGACGTATGTTATTAACCCTTACAGTACCGGGGACGTATGTTATTAACCCTTACAGTACCGGGGACGTTGTTTTACATATGCAGTTGAAGAAGGACGTATGTTATTAACCCTTACAGTACCGGGGACGTTGTTTTACACATGCAGTTGAAGAAGGACGTATGTTATTAACCCTTACAGTACCGGGGACGTTGTTTTACACATGCAGTTGATGAAGGACGTATGTTATTAACCCTTACAGTACCGGGGACGTTGTTTTACATATGCAGTTGATGAAGGACGTATGTTATTAACCCCTACAGTACCGGGGACGTTGTTTTACATATGCAGTTGATGAAGGACGTATGTTATTAACCCCTACAGTACCGGGGACGTATGTTATTAACCCTTACAGTACCGGGGACGTTGTTTTACATATGCAGTTGATGAAGGACGTATGTTATTAACCCTTACAGTACCGGGGACGTTGTTTTACATATGCAGTTGATGAAGGACGTATGTTATTAACCCCTACAGTACCGGGGACGTTGTTTTACATTTGCAGTTGATGAAGGACGTATGTTATTAACCCCTACAGTACCGGGGACGTATGTTATTAACCCTTACAGTACCGGGGACGTTGTTTTACACATGCAGTTGAAGAAGGACGTATGTTATTAACCCTTACAGTACCGGGGACGTTGTTTTACACATGCAGTTGATGAAGGACGTATGTTATTAACCCTTACAGTACCGGGGACGTTGTTTTACACATGCAGTTGAAGAAGGACGTATGTTATTAACCCTTACAGTACCGGGGACGTTGTTTTACACATGCAGTTGATGAAGGACGTATATTATTAACCCTTACAGTACCGGGGACGTTGTTTTACATATGCAGTTGAAGAAGGACGTATGTTATTAACCCCTACAGTACCGGGGACGTATGTTATTAACCCTTACAGTACCGGGGACGTTGTTTTACACATGCAGTTGATGAAGGACGTATGTTATTAACCCTTACAGTACCGGGGACGTTGTTTTACATATGCAGTTGATGAAGGACGTATGTTATTAACCCTTACAGTACCGGGGACGTTGTTTTACATGCAGTTGATGAAGGACGTATGTTATTAACCCTTACAGTACCGGGGACGTTGTTTTACACATGCAGTTGAAGAAGGACGTATGTTATTAACCCTTACAGTACCGGGGACGTAAGTTATTAACCCTTACAGTACCTGGGACGTTGTTTTACATATGCAGTTGAAGAAGGACGTATGTTATTAACCCTTACAGTACCGGGGACGTTGTTTTACACATGCAGTTGAAGAAGGACGTATGTTATTAACCCTTACAGTACCGGGGACGTTGTTTTACACATGCAGTTGATGAAGGACGTATGTTATTAACCCTTACAGTACCGGGGACGTTGTTTTACACATGCAGTTGAAGAAGGACGTATGTTATTAACCCTTACAGTACCGGGGACGTTGTTTTACACATGCAGTTGAAGAAGGACGTATGTTATTAACCCTTACAGTACCGGGGACGTTGTTTTACATATGCAGTTGAAGAAGGACGTATGTTATTAACCCTTACAGTACCGGGGACGTTGTTTGACATGCAGTTGAAGAATGACGTATGTTATTAACCCTTACAGTACCGGGGACGTTGTTTTACATATGCAGTTGAAGAAGGACGTATGTTATTAACCCTTACAGTACCGGGGACGTTGTTTTACATATGCAGTTGATGAAGGACGTATGTTATTAACCCTTACAGTACCGGGGACGTTGTTTTACACATGCAGTTGAAGAAGGACGTATGTTATTAACCCTTACAGTACCGGGGACGTATGTTATTAACCCTTACAGTACCGGGGACGTTGTTTTACATATGCAGTTGATGAAGGACGTAGGTTATTAACCCTTACAGTACCGGGGACGTATGTTATTAACCCTTACAGTACCGGGGACGTTGTTTTACATATGTTCTGGTTATTATTAGAAGATTATATTCAGTTTAATAAGGGTCTCCAGCAATAAACAGGCTTTCAACTATGTCACTTAAGGGGAGGTTTTTAGTTTGGTCCCTAGATATCCATCAAGCTTAAGATTACACCCCCTTGAGCCCCTTTCAAGATAAATTTGTACATTTTTCGGTAGAAAAATGTCCCGGCTGAAAGCCGGTTCCTCTTAAATTACAGGCTCGCTATCGCTCGCCAGGATAAAATCGACACCTAAATTGCACGAAATGTCTTAAAATTGACAGAAATGGGTTGAAAGTTCTTAAAATCGTCAAAATAATGGGGGCGAACGTCTTAAAATTAGACAAGCAATGGGGCTAAACATGAGGGAGAAAGGAGTCCAGAAAAAACTCCCTCAAGTGGACATCTCCCCTTAAGTGAGTTTAGAAGTGAAGTTGGTTGGTGACAAACTAGAATACGCCATAACTATATATCCAAGCTCTGGTGAATGTCGAGAGATGCCTAATTGGTGCTTTTGAAAGATAAATTATTATTAGTTATTATTATTGTTATTCATTTTATCGGCATCCATATTTTGTCCTCCAGTTACTGTAGTTATATAACCTCACCAGGTAAATCATCTCTATCTATCTATCTATCTATCTATCTATCTATCTATCTATCTACTCAGGCCCAATCCCCACTTTTCCTATTTTATTTGCCTCTATTTTATTATTTTTTTTTTATTTTTTTTTTATTTTTTGGTACTTTCTTGGGGGTGGCCGACTCAAGACAGAGCAAGAACAGGAAAACACACAAGACAAAACAGCGAACAAACACAGACAAAACACCAAACACAGACAAAACACAAAATTCACACACACATCTAGGTCACCCCGGAGAATACCCAGAGACCAGGTAAATCATATCTTATATTTTTTTCCCTCAACAAAGTACTTGAATCTACACGAGTCAACTGTATCTTTATATCGCAATGTATAGATCGTGTTTATCAATCTAAATAACATCATCTAATACCAGCCAGCATAAAAGGTAAAAGTGTTGTCAAATGTCCTCCATAACAGATTATTGGAAGCCATAAAAGTCACCTGCTTTTTTTTTATCTTTCTCTCCTTTTCTCTCTTTCTCTGACTTGCATCCATTTGGCCCCATTCAGCCAACTGTTTTAAGACGTTTATCCCCATCCAGGTGTCGATTTCTTCCTGGCGAGCGATAGCGAGCCAGCATTGTATGGGAAAATCCGGCTTCGCCGGAGAAATTTTTGTATCGAAAAATGTACAACTTTAGCTTGCTCTAAAACTAAAATATATATATGCTGGCTCACTACCACTCGCCAGGAAAATATTGACACCTGGATGGGGGTAAGGGTCTTAAAACAGTAGGCTGAATGGGGCCGAATGGATACAAGAGAGATTAATTGACGGGAGCGCTGAGTGATACAAGACACACATCGGACATTGACCCCTTTAGTGTATATAGATCGACCATTCCGACAACCAGGCTCGGATGGTTTGTGCATGTGGAGAGGATTGATGATCTAAATTGGATGAAGCGATGTAATTCCCCATTCAGCCAACTGTTTTAAGATGTTTATCCCCATCCAGGTGTCAATTTCTTCCTGGCGAGCGATAGCGAGCCAGCATTGTATGGAGAAATCCGGCTTCGTCGGAGAAATTTTTCTATCGAAAATGTACAAATTTATCTTGCTGCCAAAACAAAAATATATAGATATGCTGGCTCGCTACCGCTCGCCAGGAAAATATTGACACCTGCATGGGGGTAAGTGTCTTAAAACAGTAGGCTGAATGGGGCCGAATGGATACAAGCAAAAGAGAGAGGGAGAGAAAGAGAAAAAAGCGAGGTGGGCCCCCTTAATGTGCTCAGCCAGTAATTATAGCATTTATAATTGTAACATGTTGTAATTGTCCTCGGCTGAATAACTTACTGGTTAGTTTATTTTTTGAAAAGGTAAACGTGCATTATCACACGAACAGGGTTGTTAAGGGAGCCCACCTCGCTGTTTTTCTCTTTCTCTCCCTCTCTCTTTTGCTTGTATCCATTCGGCCCCATTCAGCCTACTGTTTTAAGACACTTACCCCCATGCAGGTGTCAATATTTTCCTGGCGAGCGGTAGCGAGCCAGCATATCTATATATTTTTGTTTTGGCAGCAAGATAAATTTGTACATTTTCGATAGAAAAATTTCTCCGACGAAGCCGGATTTCTCCATACAATGCTGGCTCGCTATCGCTCGCCAGGAAGAAATTGACACCTGGATGGGGATAAACATCTTAAAACAGTAGGCTGAATGGGGAATTACATCGCTTCATCCAATTTAGATCATCAGTCCTCTCCACATGCACAAACCATCCGAGCCTGGTTGTCGGAATGGCCGATCTATATACACTAAAGGGGTCAATGTCCTATGTGTGTCTTGTATCACTCAGCGCTCCCGTCAATTAACCAAACACCCACACACTCACTGAAACCGGTATCACATGAACGCTTTTTCACTCAACATTTATCCTCTGTCAGCTTATGAGGTCAACATTTAGATGATTTCGGTCACCTAAATTTATCTATCATCGGCCTAGTTTCCGATACCAGGACAAAATACTCCAGAAATGTTGCCAGAAAAATGTTGATCATCGAATGTTGACTGTAAAAGCTCTCGTGTGATACCGACTTAACCAAACACCCACACACTCCCTAAACCCATCTTTACGTAAACAAGGGCTATAATTATATACTGTATATTTATTTATTTTGTTTCCATTTTTTTTTTCTGGTAATATTTTGAGACTATTTTGCACTGGTATCGGCAACTACTGTATAAATATATAAGTAAGATTAGCATAACCTCACACAACCCACCCGGCATTACTTGATTTTCTATTTTTCATTAATTTCACCACAACACCAAACACCTCCAACGAAATGAATGAAAGCATATAATTATGTGATCCACCAGGATTCGAACCCGGGTTATAACAACACAGATTTTTAGACACCTTAACCATTACACCACCAAGACGGTTAAAGGTTTATGCATACACCATTCTCGAATACTGGATATTAACCCTCTCCGACATATGACGCGATTTTGAGCCTATTAGGGATACTTTAAAGCCTTTGTTACCATCAGGGGTATTTAGATATCGGTAGAAAAATGTCCCGGCCAAAGGCCGGTTGCTCTTAAATTACAGGCTCGCTATCGCTCGCCAGGAAAAAATCGACACCTTAATGGCACGAAAGGTCTTAAAATTGACATAAATGGGGCAAAATGTCTTAAAATGTCAAACTACTAGGGCGAACGTCTTAAAATCTCAAAAGCAATGAGGCTAAACATGAGGGAGAAACGGGTCCAAAAAAAAATCCCTCAAGTGGATATCTCCCCTTAAGGGAGGTTTTTAGTTTGGTCTCTAGATATCCATCAAGCTTAAGATTACACCCCCTTGAGCCCCTTTCAAGATAAATTTGTACATTTTTCGGTAGAAAAATTTCCCGGCTGAAAGCCGGTTCCTCTTAAATTACAGGCTCGCTATCGCTCGCCAGGATAAAATCGACACCTAAATGGCACGAAAGGTCTTAAATTTGACAGAAATGGGTCGAAAGTTCTTAAAATCGTGAAAATAATGGGGCGAACGTCTTAAAATTACAAAAGCAATGGGGCTAAACATGAGGGAGAAAGAAGTCAAGAAAAAAATCCCTCAAATGGAGATATCCACTTGAGGGATTTCTTTTTGGACCCGTTTCTCCCTCATGTTTAGCCCCATTGCTTTTGAGATTTTAAGACGTTCGCCCTAGTAGTTTTGACATTTTAAGACATTTTGCCCCATTTATGTCAATTTTAAGACCTTTCGTGCCATTAAGGTGTCGATTTTTTGCTGGCGAGCGATAGCGAGCCTGTAATTTAAGAGCAACCGGCCTCTGGCCGGGACATTTTTCTACCGAAAAATATAAAAATTTATCTTGAAAGGAGGTCTACGGGGGTGTAATTTTAAGCTTGATGAAAACGTAGGGAACAAACTAAATACCTCCCCCTTAACTAACAAGTGAAGGGTTGTTGTCTCAATGCCTGTATAGTGATCATAATGGTTGTTGTCTCAATGCCTGTATAGTGATCATAATGGTTGTTGTCTCAATGCCTGTATAGTGATCATAATGGTTGTTGTCTCAATGCCTGTATAGTGATCATAATGGTTGTTGTCTCAATGCCTGTATAGTGATCATAATGGTTGTTGTCTCAATGCCTGTATAGTGATCATAATGGTTGTTGTCTCAATGCCTGTATAGTGATCATAATGGTTGTTGTCTCAATGCCTGTATAGTGATCATAATGGTTGTTGTCTCAATGCCTGTATAGTGATCATAATGGTTGTTGTCTCAATGCCTGTATAGTGATCATAATGGTTGTTGTCTCAATGCCTGTATAGTGATCATAATGGTTGTTGTCTCAATGCCTGTATAGTGATCATAATGGTTGTTGTCTCAATGCCTGTATAGTGATCATAATGGTTGTTGTCTCAATGCCTGTATAGTGACCATAATGGTTGTTGTCTCAATGCCTGTATAGTGATCATAATGGTTGTTGTCTCAATGCCTGTATAGTGATCATAATGGTTGTTGTCTCAATGCCTGTATAGTGATCATAATGGTTGTTGTCTCAATGCCTGTATAGTGATCATAATTACTAGGCTTAAAACGTCTATGTAAAGTAGAATGTTTACTAATATTATCTTCTCGAAAATATTACCAATAGTATTATGAACTCTCCTTTGTATGAATAGTATTATGAACTCTCCTTTGTATGAATAGTATTATGAACTCTCCTTTGTATGAATATTATGAATTCATAGTTTCCGATTTATCTTCATTATCGTCTTACGCTTTCCTTTATAAAGTTTGCAAGTAACCTATGCGAATAATAAGCTCCCTGGTAAAGACTGGATTTGTCCTCGGTATATGAGAGGTCGTTCTTAACCCCTTCAGTACCGGTGACATCCTTTGAACTTTATTTTGACTACTTTTGGACGATTTGTACCCAGTTTAAAAAGGGCCTTCAGCAATTAACAGCCTTCGAACTATATCACTTAACCCTTTTATTACTACCACGGATTTTCTTAAACTGTACAAAACACATTTAATTATAGCTAGAATATAATTTAAAATACGTCGCCGGTACAAAAGGGGTTAACATATTCAATTGAATAACGCCAAGATCTCTTTTATCCGAGCAATTACCAGATGTTATTAAATATCTAATGAATTGCCACGCTAACTAATTCAATATACTTGTTTTCTTTCTTATGTTGTCCATTTCAGAAGATACAGTCTTTTGTAACGGCCCTTAAATTAGTGTATTATTACCAAGCCCATAATGATCCCCGCTCGTCCTTCTACACACACATAATTGTGGAAATGGGGGTAGTGGTAGGGGCACGGGTGGGTGTGATAAACGACTAACCGTATATTGTTGAGTGACTGGTTGACACTTTTACATAATTGGAACCATACCCATACATAATATTGTAAACATTTGATGGTGTATATAATATCAGGGCTTTACAGTTTACTGTATATATTATTATAACTAAACAGGAAGCTTAGCACATACCAGTACTCATTTGGTGATATAGAGCAAAACAAGTTTCGATCAAACACAAACAACATTCATTGAACCAGACTCCCAGAGGACAATTCTCAGACAACAATGTGATGGGCTTTTGGGCAACAAAGAAAAGATAGGATGATAACATAGTATGGCGCGACATAAGTTCAGATGACAAAGGGGAATACAAAAACACTGTGCCGCTACGAGATCAACAAGTATCATCACCTGTTCTTAGCAGTATCCAAATATTGATTATAACAATCTTACGTCTGTCCTAGAATATCTTTACTACCTAGACTTTCCTAACCTACCGTATAAATAGACAGTCAAATCATACATTATTTATTATATAATGTTAATAGACAAATATGAATAATCTTAATTTTCACTTGAACTCTGAATATTAGAGGCCCTTCCTAAGCTGAATAAAATACAGTAAAGCAACTGGAACTATAAATAAGTGATTATTGTATTGAAAAGTATTATTCAGTATTACATTATTTTTCTTACGAGAGATCCTTCTGAAACTAAATATCATATGCTTGCGATAACTGGAAACACATCAATGTAGACATAGTTTGCAAGAGGATAAGATCGTAATACATAATGATCGATTATGGCCTTGGAATTGCTCGGGGCCTTGGGGCTGTTCGGCCAGGCAGCTTGGGGAACAACAACAACAACATAATGGTGATGGGCTGGTCTATCAGAGTGAGAACTGAGCGATCTCTGCCATACCCATAGCTTACTCTGACTGTTCCTTTTACTTTTATATTTTCTAGATCTCAAGTGACGGCGTCTCTTCCGTGGATTGACCTCCCAATCTACCTAGATTGGAAGCCAAAGCGTCACATTTTTTCCTTTGCCCCCTCAACTTTCTCTTCATAATTGCTGAGGGGCACAGGGCCCTGGGTGGGGCTTTGGTTTCCCGGGCGTTTCTGCACCCTCCTCAGCTCCCCGCCATGGAGTGGCTTCGGTCACCCAGGCTTTATTGTGGTCGGCAGTGAGGGTTCTGTGGGGGCGCACGGTTATGGCCTTTGCCTGCTCGGGGCCTTGGGGCTGTTCGGCCAGGCAGCTTTGGGAACAACAACAACAACAACAACAACATAATGATCGATAATAAGGAAATGTGTAGTACTTGAGCGGTTACGCTAATAAAGCATTTACATATTTTGAAGACCAATCAGCTGATGATACTGATACACATTTATATAATTAGTGCCATGTTGTTCATCATATATAGATATATAAAGATAAATAGATGTAATAGACATACAATTATCCCGATATTTCACGTTAAGTGGCTGGTCAGTCCTAATACTAATTGCGAGACTGATTAATAATTTAAGAGACCCCGAACACGAGTTTTAGCATTAATTTAATATTATATTCAATTTGTTTGTCTTCTTCGATATAGTGTTGTTTTATACCAAGGGCCGTCGGAAATTAGTATTTACCCATTATCCAGCAATATAGAAACACGTCCTCCACTAGTAGGGAGGACTATGAAGATCAGGGAAGATGTGGGGTTAAGTAAAGCATTTACAATGAAAACAAAAAAAATAAATTAAAAAAGTGCCCTTTATAGCGAATTAATGAAAAGTCACTGTAAAATTACCTTCCTTCCATGGGGAGAATGATTGAAAAAAGTACTGTGAAAATAGACAATTTTCTCTTAGAGTTTGGGAAAAATTGGTACTGTAATTATAAAAGTATCAAACTCAATAGCTGGCTCTGGGATACAATATGAGTTGAGAGTAGGCTGAAATCCGCATCTACAATACAGTCACGGCGGTATATGCTGGACCAGGGGATCAACCATTGTCTACACCACACACGTATTTTTAATGACTAGTAATATTTCCGAAGTATTCCAGAAATTAAAATGAACAAAAGTGGATTATAGGAGTAGCTCGAAGTATTGTTTATATGTTCAGTACGCCAGTGTGCACATGTTGTTGACACATCCCCTGGTTCAGCATTTACCGCCGTACCTCGATATGTTGCCAGTAAGGGAGGCTAGTTAGGGTTGGCATGGGGTACAAAATGGATTGAGGAAGAGCTCTTACCCCCGTGACTTAATTATGGAGGCTGTGGGATACACTATTAATAATAACCTTATTAAGATCAAGGAAGGTGAACTGAGATGGTCTCTCCCTATAGAGGGCAGTTTTCCAAAAAAGGTTACAGTATCAAAAATCTTCCATTAGAGGGCCCACTTCCATTGTTTACAGTTTTCTTCATATACTCTCCCTAGGGCACTTTTCCAATTGTATTACCTTTTTTTATTGTAAATTCTTTACTCTCACCTGAACTTCACAGCCCTTCCCAGTTTCCACTAAGGGGGGGCGGGGGGGGGGGGGGGGGCATATTTTCAGGTTGTTGAATAATGGGTAAATACTACTTTCCGACGTTCCTTGGAATAAAACAACTCCGTATATCAAAGAAAAACTAATATTTTCAATGCGGCTTCATTATCTTAAAGAAATGTTCTTTGACCATGGAATGCAAGACAAAACCACATACTATACACAATGCCGTTGTAAAGGCTTATCCTTCAATACCTTCACCTGACCTGACACATGCCAGCCTTCTTCCAACTGGCAACAAAGCTGAACAAATCTGGCTGAGACGTATGTGATTGGAACACTGTGATTTGTTCAGTGTGTGGCGAGATGTGACGTAAAGCATTGTAATTGGTTTATACAACAATTAACACAAATCAGAATAAGATCCCAGATATAGTGACGTTCGACTGGCAGGCTGGGGTTAAAACCTGTTCTTGCTTAATCTAATTGCTGGAGCATTGCCATTTAGAGGTATATGGTCTTGTTTCCCGAGACACGCTATAGACAGTGTTATGTATTTAATCTATAAATGCGACAGTAATGACATATATAGCAATAAAGTATCGTTTATATAAGTGCTAAAACACACTTAATAATCGATGGGGCCCGTATCCGGGTTGTTTTCAATTCAAACATGAGAGTGTATCGTCATCCAACATTAGTTTAGATAAATTCACGCAATCAAACACCCATCGACATGACTTGTGTTCAATAAGGTAAGCAAAGGCAATTGAGTTACTTCTTCCTCTCCGCTTCTTTAAAAATTAGTAGCCTTATCAATAATATTCGGTCATTTGCTGTTCTCATTCCTTTGTAAATATATATTTATATGAGAGCTACATAGAGCTACATAGATACACAGACCACACAGACCTCAAGGTCCTTACTAGGCAGTCTGGCCTTACAAACTATAATATGCATATATGCATATATGCATATATACACATACACACATACACATACATACATATACATATATATATATATATACATATATATACACATACATATACACATACATACATACACACATATATATACAGTACATATATATACATACTGTACAGTGCACACACATACATATACATACATTTTTTTTTTTTTTTTCATTCATATCACCCCAGCCCTCTGCAGATAGAGGTCAAGCCTTCCCTTGAAGGCGTTTATTGTGTCGCTCTCCATCACTCTCGCTGGTAGTTTATTCCACTCTGTCGCCACACTGTAGGTGAAGAAACTCTTTGTGACATCTAGGTTTGCCTTTTTGGTTTTTAATTTCATTCCATTTCCGCGAGTTTGATTAGTATTGTTTAATGTGAATAGTGCATTTACATCGACTTTGTCGAAACCTTTTAGTATCTTAAAGCACTCAATAAGCTGACCCCTCAACCTCCTCTTTTTTAATGAGAACAGGTTCAATCGTTTAAGTCTTTCTTCATATGGTTTATTTCTTAATGAGGGTATCATCTTCGTCGCTCTACGCTGTACTGACTCGAGTCTTACAATGTCCTTGATCAGATAAGGTGACCAGAACTGCACACCATATTCAAGGTGGGGCCTCACCATACTTTTGAACAGTGGCACTATTACGTTTTCATGTTTATATGTAAATTTTCGTTTAATAAAGCCCATGCTATGTTTGCCTTATTTGCAGCTGCTATACATTGGTCGGAAGTTTTTAGGTTTTCAGATATTAGTACCCCTAGGTCTTTTACTACCGTTGTGGTTTTTATTTGTTTGCCATTCATTTCGTATTTGTATTTCATATTTCTGCTACCAACCTGCAGCACCTGACATTTATCGACATTGAAGGGCATCTGCCATTTTTTCGACCACTCTGATATCTTGTTTAAATCAGATTGCAACGCATTTCTATCATCTTCGTTCAGGACTGTATTTCCTATTTTTGTATCGTCGGCGAATTTGAGAGAGAGAGAGAGAGAGAGAGAGAGAGAGAGAGAGAGAGAGAGAGAGAGAGAGAGAGAGAGAGAGAGAGAGCATAGAGTGGAGAGAGAGAGAGAGAGAGAGAGAGAGAGAGAGAGAGAGAGAGAGAGAGAGAGAGAGAGAGAGAGAGAGAGAGAGAGAGAGAGAGAGAGAGAGAGAGAGAGAGAGAGAGAGAGAGAGAGAGAGAGAGAGAGAGAGAGAGAGAGAGAGAGAGAGAGAGAGAAAGATGAGAGAAGATGAGAGAAGATAAGATAAGATAAGATTGGGTGCCGGTATCATAAGTTATCACCTTAAAATAATATACAGAATAGCTTAACAGAATAACCCCTCGACTAAAACACACCTCCTTATTATCAAATATTATTTACAATTAACTTACTTTTTTATACTATATGTCTACATATGTTTTCAGTTACCGACAACATATTTCTTTAAGTTCCAGAAGGACCTCTAGTAAAAGGATGAATACAATACAAATGATAAAACTCTTCAATACGGTGACCACTTAAGGTTATATAGTTTCACTTGCTTCTATATTATTGCATTCGGTTGAGGAAAGACGTCTATTAGTCAGACATAAAAGGAATATAATCATGTTTCCAATTTATCTGTTAGCAATATAACTAGTTCATAATATGGACTAATAGTAATTTCTACTGGTTGCAAGGCAGAACAAGGTGGTAGTGCAATTCTAGGACATACTATGTTGTATAAAAAAGTTATGTAGTGACTGTAGGATAATCTAAGTATTTTAATGGAACTAATGACATCGTTTTTCCCTGTTAGTTAGTTAAAAAAATAGGACTTGAGAGGCTATCAACCCAACTGGATTATTTAGCCAGCACACTGTAAGTCAAGAATATTTTCAGGACTGGAGACGCATTTCGAGAACTCCAGTACCTTATGTTGTCCCAGCTTTCTGCAAAAGCCATGCACATCACGATGCCCGAGAATTATGCGTCAATGTCCGAACTATGAAACTAATGCTGTTATTTATGACTGATATAAGCCTCTGTTGTTCTCTATCAACAAATGCATGTGTACCGATATGCACTAAACAAAGTATAGATTCTCAAGCCCTGCTATTATATACAGCAACATCATGTAATATATGATGTACAATGAAATGGCTCCAGTTATTTAGAAATAGCAACCTTTTACTAGACAATTTGCTCGTTTGCCCTCCCCACACTCTACCACCAACACCTGTATTGCGATGCACAAGATTGAAATGTGTGAAGTGCTATAAGCAAGAAAGAAAGTATCTCTAATTTGGACAATTAATTATATACAAAACTCATATGATATATTTACTCTAGGCCATCGTATAAACTTAACTACGGTACTATGGGAACATTTTACAATAGCATCTACTGTAGATGTTATATTAGTCTGCAAAATTCACGTGAACTAAAACAAACAATTCGGTCCTTCAACTGTTATTTTTTTTTTTCAGCATTTATTTGTTCTTAACCCTTTGAAGCTTTGACGCGTTTTAGAAGTTTATTTTAGCTATCATTAGACGATTTTATGCAACTTAGGAAGGATCTGTGGGTATTAAAAGGGTAAATACTATCTCAATCAACCCTCTGACTTCCGTATACCGTTACTAATCTGAATACCATCGTCTAATAGTAGCCAGAAAACAACAGAAACGCATATTGGAGCTTGAAAGGGTTAACTGCTATTACATTGATGCACTGGATATATAATTGTAGTATGGCAAACATTATGTGACTTTATGCACATTTGGAAATACCTCTCATAGTTATAAGGTTAAACATAATATGTCAACCCTTTTGAAACCGATGATGACTTTGTATTTCCAGCTAGAGCCAATTTATTTTATTCACCTTAACCCCTTCAATTCGACAACGACTAATTTTTTTCTTCATTAATGCTACTTCTAAATATTTGTGTTAAGCTTAGGAAGGACCTTTAAGGATCAAGGGGTTAATAACAATTTCAGATAAATATTTAACTGCCTGATTCTTCTTAAGATGAGAAATACCGTTTAAGGATTAAGAAGGATTTTTCATATTCTGAGGAGAAAACCATTCATTACCATGACGCTTTTAAGGGGAGATGTCCACTTGAGGGATTTTTTTCTTGACCTCTTTCTCCCTCATGTTTAGCCCCATTGCTTTTGATATTATAAAACGTTTGCCCCATTATTTTAGCGATTTTAAGAACTTTCACCCCATATTAAGACCTTTCGTGCCATTCAGGTGTAAATTTTATCCTGGCGAGCGATAGCGAGCCTGTAATTTAAGAGGAACCGGCCTTTGGCCGGGACATTTTTCTACCGAAAAATGTACAAATATAACTTGAAAGGGACTCAAGGGGGTGTAATTTTAAGCTTGATGGAGGTCTAGGGAACAAACTAAATACCTCCCCTTAAAGATTGCTTTCCAAGTTTAAAAGAAAATCGGAACACAGTCATCAATAGACACCAGAAGTTCATAAATCACAATATTCATACAAAAGCAAGTTCACACATTTACACTATAAACTTTAAATTCATGTTATAACAGTGCTTACATTTCATTGGCCATAACAGTTATAATCTAATCTGTTTATTTCACTCCACACACCAAACACCTCCCAACGAAATTAATGAAAGCATGTGAGCCAAACAATCAGTATGCTGGCATCTTCAATATAATTATAACTTTTTGAGTCTTTAAACCCACCGTGCTGTAACGATTACATTGAAACGAAGCCCCACCCTCCTACCACCGATACACTCACATTTTCTGCTATGCCAAATCAATTGAGTATGGATTGGTTATGTATTTGAATAAACTGTAAGCTTGTTCATTGCATATACCTCTATGACCTAACATAATTCTGGACTTTCTACTAACCCTTCAGTAATGCGAAGAACATAGAGTTGCTCGATTGTTTTCGTTTCACCCAATCACACCCCTTCTTTCACACGGCATAGGGGTTGAGCGATTCATTCATAGAAATATATTGTTTACTACGGATGAAATGCCACACACCTCCATGCAACACAACATTTTGTCGCAGGACTAAGTTGGCCAACTGTACATGATTAGATTAATATGCAGTATTCGAGAATTAATAATAAGTCGTAGGCTTGTGCATAAACCTTTAACCGTCTTGGTGGTGTAATGGTTAGTGTGTTGACAAATCTGTGTGTAATAACCCAGGTTCGAATCCCGGTAGATCACATATATCTATCTATCTATCTATTGCCTGACGCCGTGATCCCCGAAGGGGTGGCCACGAACGAACCGCCCCCATGCACCTCTGTCCCCAGTCAGTCGACGCCCCTCCCCCCAACCAGCACCGCCTTCGTTCATGTAGTTCCTCACTCCATCCTTCCACCTCATATTCGGTCTACCTCTCCCCCTCTGTCCCTCCACCTCGCTCTCGTACACCCTCTTAGTCATTCTCTCGCTTTCCATACGTTCCATATGGCCGAACCATCTCAAGTTGTTCCTTTTCACACTTTCCAGCACATCTACCTCCACACCACACCTCCTTCTTACTTCCTCATTAGTCTGTCTATCCCTCCATGTAACTCCGCACGCACTCCTTAAGTAATTCATTTCCACTGCTCTCACTCTTGGTCTGAGTCTCTCAACCAACGTCCATGCTTCTCTTCCGTAAGTCAGTGTCGGGATTACCACACTGTCATGCAAGGACTTCTTCACTTCCATACTGACCACCCTATTTCTTGTTACTGCTTTTAGCGTTCCTACAACCCTCTTCCCCTGTTGTACCCTCTCCCGCACCTCTTCATCCATAGTCCCATCTTTACTCAACACACTGCCCAGATACTTAAAAGAGTTGACGATCTCCATAGCCTGACCGTTCAGCTTCACCTCACACTCTGTGACTTCACCCCTTTCGAAGACCATAACTTGCTCTTCCCCGTATTTACCTTCAAATTCCGTTTTTCGCACACTGTTCCAAACTCATTTACCAGACCCTGCAACTCCCATTCATTATCACTCATCAGAACTGTATCATCCGCAAACAGCAGTATAGGTAGCTTCCACTCAATTCCCTCCCTTTTCAGCGATACACCAACATTCACTGCTCTTGATAGTATTTCTTTCATGACTCCATCCATATATACAGTAAACAACCACAGGGACATCACACACCCCTGTTTCAAACCAACATTCAGGTCAAAGAACTCGCTCTGCTCACTCTCCACACGTACTGCCGCCTTTGCACCCTCATACATGCTCTTCACTGCTTTCAGCAACTTGCCCTCTACTCCGTATATTCTAAGTACTTTCCACAAACCTTCTCTATCCACTCTGTCATAGGCCTTCTCCAAGTCCATAAAGGCAACATACACCTTTTGTTTCTTCTCCAGATACTTCTCCACAACACAATTCAGGGTAAAAATCTGATCTACACATCCTCTTCCCTTCCTAAAAACCTCCCTGCTCGTCGCCTATCCATTTCTCCGTTCTCACTCTCACTCTCTCAATCACTACCCTACTGTATACCTTCCCTACTACGCTTAGAAGACATATTCCTCGGTGGTTACCACACACTCCTCTTTCCCCTTTGCCCTTATATAGGGGACTATTATGCCAGTCTTCCAGTCATCGGGTGCACTCCCCTTCTCCCATGCTAGTTTGCACATTTTCCATACCCATTCTATCACTATCTCACCACCATACCTCAACATTTCCCCACACACTCCATCTGTTCCTGGTGCTTTCCCCAACTTCACTCTTTTCATGGCTTCCCACACTTCTGACCTCCTGATCCCCACCTCCTCCTCCACTACTTCTCTTTTTCTCCCTCCCATACCATATCCAGCTATGTTTGCTGGCTCTTCATTCCTTCATTTAGCAACTCACTGAAGTACTCCCTCCATCTTTCGACTCTCTCTTGCTTCTCGGCTAGCATTCTCCCATTCTTATCTTTCACACCCTTACTGTTTCCCTTGCTACCTTCCCTAACTTTCTTGACTTCTTTCCAGAACAGTTTCTTACTCTCCCTCCATTTTACACTCAGATTCCTTCCAAATTCCTCATCTACTCTTCTCTTACTTTCCTTCACTACTCTCTTCACCACCCTCTTACTCTCCATGTACCTCGCTCGTTTCTGTCTCTCGGAATCTTCATTCCCTCTACTACCCAACCACACTCTATATGCTTTCTTCTTTTCTTCCACAGCTATTCTTACCTCTTCTGTCCACCATGCTGTACCTTTCACTCCCCTCCCTCTTCTCCTCACTCCACACACCTCCTCACATGCTGCACAGATCTCATCCTTAAACACCTTGCTCATCTCCTCCACTTCCTCCATAACTTCCAGGTCGAACCCACCTAGTCGTCTTTCCACTGCTCTCCTGTACTCCTCCCTGACTTCCTCCTCCTGCAACCTCTCCACCCTCCTCACCATTCCACCCTCCTCTCGCCTCCCTCCCGCTCTCCTCACCCACTTCTTTTGTATCCTAACCTTAGCTACCACTACATAATGATCAGACAGACCCCCTCCAATACCCCTATACACCCTAGCATCACATATATGCTTTCATAAATGTCATTGGAGGTGTTGTGGTGAAATTAATACAATAATAGACGACCTATACTGAAAAGGATATAACAACACTACAAGTGAGTATAACATTAACCCTTTCAAGCTCCAATACGCGTTTCTGTTCTGTGTTCTGGCTATTATCAGAGGATTTTATTTAGATTAGTAACGGTATATGGAAGTCAAAGGGTTGATTGAGATAGTATTTACCCTTTTAATACCCACAGATCCTTCCTAAGCTGCATAAAATCGTCTAATGATAGCCAAAATAAACTGCTAAAACGCGTGAGAGCTTCAAGGGGTTAATTGTCTACAACATAGGTAAAGCAGGTGTTCTGGTAATTACCCTGAACTTTAGGTATATCAATATTATATAATCTCCTTTTACACGTGGGTTTAAGGGGGCCCACCTCGCTTTTTTTATCTTTCTCTCACTCTCTCTTTGGCTTGTATCCATTCGGCCCCATTCAGCCTACTGTCTTAAGACTTTTACCACATCCAGGTGTCAATATTTTCCTGGCGAGTGGTAGCTATATATATATTTCTGTATTGACAGCAAGCTAAATTTGTACATTTTACGATAGAAAAATTTCTCCGGCAAAGCTTGGTTTCTCCATACAATGCTGGCTCGCGAGAAATCGACACCTGGATGGGGATAAACGTCTTAAAACAGTTGGCTGAATGGGACCGAATGGATACAAGCCTGAGAAAATGAGAGAAAGGTAAAGAAAGCAGGTGATCCCCCTTAATCTTCTAGTATTGTATTTTATCTACGCTTTTATGGGCTTCAGTTTGTCTTTCTTTGGGGGACAATGACCTTTGATATTGCGCTGCCATGTGGAGATTTTTACATTCATCCATCCATCCATCCATTCATTCATCCATCCATTCATCTATTCATTCATCCATCCATTCATCCATCCATCCATTCATTCATCCATCCATCCACCCATTCATTCATCCATCCATCCATTTATTCATCCATCTATCCATCCATCCATTCATCCATCTATCCATTCATCCATCCATCCATTAATTCATCCATCCATTCGTCCATTCATTCATCCATCTATTTATTCATCCATTCATCCATCCATTCATTCATCCATCCGTCCATTCATTCATCCATCTATTTATTCATCCATCCATCCATCCATCTATTTATTCATCCATTCATTCATTCATCCATCCATCCATCCATTAACCCTTTCACGCACGAGTGGACGCAGGGGTTACCGATTAGCAATCAGAAATAGAATTCTCTCAATCTTATAATTACCTCTCCAAAATTAGTTTTCTGCCCACAGCTAACTCAAAGACAACTGCAGAGGTTGAAGTAACTAAACTAAAGGTTTCTAAATACCCCTGATGGTAACAAAGGTTTTAACACTATCTGGTGTAACGTCTCGGGGGTTATTATGGTATTTTGTTTAATTATTGAGGGTTTTAAATGTTTTAGACATTTTCGAACAATGTGTATTTAGTTAACCCCTAGACTTGGAAAAACGCCTCTCCAAACCCCCTTCAAACTAAAAAAACGTTCCCCAGACCCCCTTCAAGCTAAATATGTAAATTTTTCGGTAGACAAATTTCCCGGCCAATGGCCGGTTTCTCTCAAACTGCAGGCTCGCTATCGCTCGCCCAGGAAACATTTACACATTATTGAGTTGAAGCATCATATAATCGCCAAAATAATGAGGTGAAACGTCTCAAAATATCCAAGCTAATGGAGTAAATCAGGGAGGATCCAAATTGGCCCGCCCTGCACCTAGTAAGGTTAAAGTATCTGAAAATAGGCTCAAATCACGTCATGTACGTGAAAGGGTTAATTAATTGATTGTTACCTGTGAGTCCGTGTTTGGTCGCTGCTGCCATGATGATGGAGGCCTCGGGGCGGGTGGAGTACAAGAGGAGTATCCTGGCCTCGGAGCTCACCAGGGGTACCAGGTCTCTCTCTGCGTCCTTCACTGACACCCGCACTGTGTTGGTCATGGTGAACCTGGAGGAGAGAGGTCAAAGGTTAGGTCAGAGATAGGGTCAGGTCAAGTGGGATTAAGGGTGATATTGAATGGTGGGGTCAAAACTTAAGTGTGGATAATGGTGATGTAGAGTCTGTATCCTGAACCTGGAGGAGAGAGGTCATTGGTTAGGTCAGATATAGGATCAGGTTAATTGGGGTCAGGTCAAGTGGGATTAAAGGTGATATTGAATGGTGGGGTCAAAACTTAAGTGTGGATAATGGCGATGTAGAGTCAGTATCCTGGCCTCGGAGCTGACCAGGGGCACTAGGTCAAAGGTCAGGTCAGAGATAGGGTCAGGTTAATTGGAGTCAGGTCAAGTGGGATTAAGGGTGATATTGAATGGTGGGGTCAAAACTTAAGTGTGGATAATGGCGATGTAGAGTCAGTATCCTGGCCTCGGAGCTGACCAGGGGCACTAGGTCAAAGGTCAGGTCAGAGATAGGGTCAGGTTAATTGGGGTCAGGTCAAGTGGGATTAAGGGTGATATTGAATGGTGGGGTCAAAACTTAAGTGTGGATAATGGCGATGTAGAGTCAGTATCCTGGCCTCGGAGCTGACCAGGGGCACTAGGTCTCTGGTCATGGTGAACCTATAGGAGAGAGGTCAAAGGTCAGGTCAGAGATAGGGTCAGGTTAATTGAGGTCAGGTCAAGTGGGATTCTAGGTGGTATTGAGTGGTAAGACCTCGTAGCGGGTGGAGTACAGTGGCGCTAATAAGTGATGTCTCAGCACCTAGTATGTGTTGATCAATAATTGGTATCGGCATTATCCGAGCTTCATGTCTTCATATCGAGTGAAATATACAAACATGTTCCTACACTTACCCACCCTATTCAACATCTGACAGACATGAATACAGCACAGAGCAAGCCAACCATAATGACAGCTGGGCCATGACTTATTAGCGCGACCGTACAAGAAGAGTATCCTGGCCTCAGAGTTGACATCCTTCACCGACAACCGCACTGTCAATGGTTAAGAGAGCCCACCTAGCTTTTTTATCTTGCTCTCCCTCTCTATTTGGCTTGTATCCATTCGGCCCCATTCAGCCTACTGTTTTAAGACATTTACCCCCATCCACGTGTCAATATTTTCCTGGCGAGCGGTAGCGAGTCAGCATATATATATATTTTTGTTTTGACAGCAAGCTAAATTTGTACATTTTTCGATAGAAAAATGTCTCCGGCGAAGCCGGATTTCTCCATACAATGTTGGCTCGCTATCGTTGAATGGGGCCGAATAGATACAAGCCAGGGAAAGAGAGAAAGATAAAAAAAAAACGGTGACCCCCCCTTAATCTGCACAGACAGAAAATAAAGGGTCACGTTAAGTGGGGAAAGGAGAATAGTTACACAACGGATGTGATAGTGGTGAGGGAAGTGGTAGTGATGACATAACCTGATGTGATGTACAATGTGATGGTGGTGAGGGAAGTGGTAGTGATGACATAACCTGATGTGATGTACAATGTGATGGTGGTGAGGGAAGTGGTAGTGATGACATAACCTGCTGTGATGTACAATGTGATAGTGGTGAGGGAAGTGGTCGTGATGACATAACCTGATGTGATGTACAATGTGATAGTGGTGAGGGAAGTGGTAGTGATGACATAACCTGCTGTGATGTACAATGTGATAGTGGTGAGGGAAGTGGTAGTGATGACATAACCTGATGTGATGTACAATGTGATAGTGGTGAGGGAAGTGGTAGTGATGACATAACCTGCTGTGATGTACAATGTGATAGTGGTGAGGGAAGTGGTAGTGATGACATAACCTGCTGTGATGTACAATGTGATAGTGGTGAGGGAAGTGGTAGTGATGACATAACCTGATGTGATGTACAATGTGATAGTGGTGAGGGAAGTGGTAGTGATGACATAACCTGATGTGATGTACAATGTGATAGTGGTGAGGGAAGTGGTAGTGATGACATAACCTGATGTGATGTACAATGTGATAGTGGTGAGGGAAGTGGTAGTGATGACATAACCTGATGTGATGTACAATGTGATAGTGGTGAGGGAAGTGGTAGTGATGACATAACCTGATGTGATGTACAATGTGATAGTGGTGAGGGAAGTGGTAGTGATGACATAACCTGATGTGATGTACAATGTGATAGTGGTGAGGGAAGTGGTAGTGATAACATAACCTGATGTGATGTACAATGTGATAGTGGTGAGGGAAGTGGTAGTGATGACATAACCTGATGTGATGTACAATGTGATAGTGGTGAGGGAAGTGGTAGTGATGACATAACCTGATGTGATGTACAATGTGATAGTGGTGAGGGAAGTGGTAGTGATGACATAACCTGATGTGATGTACAATGTGATAGTGGTGAGGGAAGTGGTAGTGATGACATAACCTGATGTGATGTAGAGTAGAAAATGAGGTAGTTGGGATGCACTCATGACGTAATCAATATTCTTAACCCCTTCTGTACCGGCGACGTGTTTTAAATTATATTCTAGCTATATGTAAACAACTTTGTGCATTTTAAGAAGGATCTGTGGTAGTATAAAGGGTAAAGTGAGATAGTGCGAAGCTTGTTAAATGCTGGAGGTCCTTTTTAAACTGAATGAAATCGTTTAATAGTAGCCAGAATAAAGTACAAAAGACGTCGCCGGTACAGAAAGGGTTAATAACGATGATAAAAAACGAACATTATGACAAGATCATAACACAACACTGAATCACATCACATTTCTAGAGTTTTTAGAGGCGGACTCCCGTTGGAACTGTTTTATGCAGACGATTTAGTCCTAATAGCTGACAGTATGCAGGATGCTGAGGCCAAATTCAGAGAGTGGAGAGAGGGCATGGCGAGCAAGGGTTTAAGAGTCAATATTAACAAAACCAAGGTTATGCATTGTAGATTGAGACGAGGCAATGTGGAAAAGAGCGGTGCAAACCCATGTGCAGTGTGTGGAAAGGGAGTGGGCGTTAACTCAATTCAATGTAGCATCTGTCGATGTTGGGTACACCATGGGAGTAAGCGCTGTAGTAGAATAAAGGGACCCCTGCCGAAGGATAAGTCAGAAATAGAGAAATTTGAGTGAGTAGTTTGCAAAGGCGAGCTTGCGTTAAGTGATGATCCTGTGGCTGTGAATTTTGGAAATGAGTCATTGGAGCTGGTGAACAAGTTTTGTTACCTAGGAGATACCATTTCTGCCGGTGGTGGGCCCGAGGCTGCCACTGTTGCTAGAATTAGGTGTGGCTGGGGGAAGTTCAGAGAATTGCTGCCAATCCTGACCATGAAAGAATGCCTCTCCCCCTGAAGGGAAAGGTGTATGCCTCATGTGTTAGAAGTGCAATGGTGTATGCCTCAGAAACATGGGCCGTTAAATTAGAGGATGTCAACAGAATGGAACGTAATGAGATGAGAATGGTGAGATGGATGTGTAGGGCCAAACTGCAGGATAGAATAACAAATGTTGAGCTGAGGAGACATTTAGGTATAAAGAGTATTAGCGAGGTGATGCGTACAAGTAGACTGGGATGGTATGGACATGTGGAGAGAATGGATGAACAAAATTGGGTGAAAAAATGCAGGTCTGTGATTGTGGAGGGAGCTGCACCAAGGCGTGGACCGAGGAAGACCTGGGATCGGACTATACGTGCCGATCTCAAATCCAAGAACTTGACAAGTGAAGCAGCCCTTAACAGGGTTGCCTGGAACGCCGCCATTAGGACAAGAGACTGAAACTGCATGTATGTGTGGAACACTCAGTCTTAACATTTTATGTATGCATGTGTATTTCATTTCACAGGTTAAGGGGAGACTGACCGTTTGTTTGGTCTAGTAATTCATTTATTCATATATTTTTTTAGTTTCCTCCCTAGACCTCCATCAAGCTTAGAAAAACACCCCTAGACCCCCCTTCAAGATAAATTTGTAAATTTTTCGGTAGAAAATGGTCCGGCCAAAGGCCGGTTATTCTTATAATTACAGGCTCGCTATCGCTCGCCAGGATATAATTGACACCTAAATGGCACGAAAGGTCTTAAAATTGACAACGAAATGGGTCGAAAGGTGTTAAAATCGCCAAACTAATGGGCCGAGCGTCTTATAATCTAAAAAAAAATGGGGCTAAACATGAGGGAGAAGGAGGTCCAGAAAAACGGTCTGCCTCCCCTTACTACAACACACCCACACCCAAGACCCTCCTTCCAGATCATTTTCTAAATTTGTCGGTAGAAAATAATCTTTTCTCTTAAATTACAGGTTCGCCAGGAAAAACATGGAAACCTAAAATGGCACGAGTTTTTAAAATTGATAACGAAATGGGGCGAAATGGGGCGAAATGTCCTAAGAGGGAGAGAGAGAGAGAGAGAGAGAGAGAGAGAGAGAGAGAGAGAGAGAGAGAGAGAGAGAGAGTGTGAGTGTGAGAGTGAGTGGGAGAGAGGGAGTACAAAGGAGTACAAAGGAAATCAAGCAACAACAGGTCTGGTGACCCTTCTAGGCTGCTTGTCCTCCAAAACACTGAGGATCAAATGTCCAAACAGTGGTTTAGAGTGGGTAAGGGAACATTGGAAAGGGAACTACTGCCCTGGAACTAATGTTCGTGGCAGGATTAGGAGAGTGAGAGTGAGTGAGAAAAAGAGAGAGATTAACATAGATTTACATAGATAGATTTGTCACACAGATCTTGCTATCCATGCGAGGTGGCCAGGACCTACAGTAATCCTAATAGAGATAGTATCCCTAAAAGTAAGAGAAAGTGGAAGGAAAGGATAGGAAACATGAAGGAGAGAAAGAGAGTGAGGAGAGTGAGTGTTTCTGTGTGTGTGTGTGAGAGAGAGAGAGAGAGAGAGAGAGAGAGAGAGAGAGAGAGAGAAAGTTGAAGGAAATGATTGCAAAGATGAAGGAGAGAAAGAGAGTGAGTGTGACTGTGTGTGTGTGTGTGTGAGAGAGAGAGAGAGTAAGAGAAAGAGAAAGTTGAAGGAAAGGATAGCAAAGATGAAGGAGAGAAAGAGAGTGAGTGTGACTGTGAGAGAGAGAGAGAGAGAGAGAGAGCTATTTCTGGTTAGCGAGCCTCTTCCTCATTAACGTAAGCTACAACACATTTGACATAAAATGCCAAGAAGTAGGAAGGATAAAAACATCTTCGTTAAGGGAGCCCACCTCGCTTTTTTTCTCTTTCTCTCCCTCTCTCTTTGGCTTGTATCACCTTATATCCATTCGGCCCCATTCAGCCTACTGTTTTAAGACGCTTACCCCCATCCAGGTGTCAATATTTTCCTGGCGACCGGTAGCGAGCCAGCATATATATATTTTTGTTTTAACAGCAAGCTAAATTTGTACAATTTTCGATAGAAACATTTCTCCAGCGAAGCCAGATTTCTCCATACAATGCTGGCTCGCTATCGCTCGTCGGGAAGAAATCGACACCTGGATGGGGATAAACGTCTTAATCATTCGGCCTCATTCAGCCTACTGTTTTAAGGCGCTTACCCCCATCCAGGTGTCAATATTTTCCTGGCGAGCGGTAGCGAGCCAGCATATATATATTTTTGTTTTAACAGCAAGCTAAATTTGTACATTTTTCGATAAAAAAAATTCTCCAGCGAAGCCAGATTTCTCCATACAATGCTGGCTCGCTATCGCTCGCCAGGAAGAAATCGACACCTGGATGGGGATAAACGTCTTAAAACAGTTGGCTGAATGGGGCCGAATGGATACAAGCCAGGGAAAGAGAGAAAAGGAGAGAAAGATAACAAAAAAATGGTGACCCCCCCTTAAAATTCTCCTCCGTTTTCTACACCCTCCATTTTATACAGCCATTTGTCTCTTAGTACACTTGGCGTGATCATATAGCTAACCTAACATTTTGAGAATTATGGAATATTATGAAGCCATTTTTCTATCTAAGCACCTATCAATATATCTATCCATCAATATATATCCCCTAATAATTGTTTTCCTCCCTGTGTGTGTGGCGTGTGTGTGTGTTGTGTGTGTGTGTGTGTGTGTGGCGCATGTGTGTGTGTGGTGCGTGTGTGTGTGTGGCGCGCGTGTGTGTGTGGCGCGCGTGTGTGTGTGTGTGTGGGGCACGCGTGTGTGTGTGGGGCACGCGTGTGTGTGTGTGGCGCGTGTGTGTGTGTGGCGCGCGTGTGTGTGTGTGGCGCGCGTGTGTGTGTGTGGCGCGCGTGTGTGTGTGGGCGCGCGTGTGTGTGTGGGCGCGCGTGTGTGTGTGGGCGCGCGTGTGTGTGTGGGCGCGCGTGTGTGTGTGTGGCGCGCGTGTGTGTGTGGCACGCGTGTGTGTGTGTGTGGCGCGCGTGTGTGTGTGTGTGTCGTGTGGTGTGTGTGGCATGTGGGTGTGGGTGTGGGTGTGTGTGGCATGTGGGTGTGGGTGACACAACACTTCAGGCCCACCATAACAAAATTAAATTATGTACTTGAAAACCTCCAAACCCCAATACCAGAATTAGTTGTGATTGGAGACTTTAATTTACCACATGTATTCTGGCCAGAAATGAGAACAATGAACGGTGGGACTGAACAAGACAGAGTCCAGGCAGAGCTGCTTTTTAACTTTGCTGAGCAGTAGTGCCTTAAGGGGAGATTTCCACTTGAGGGATACATTTCTGGACCCCCTTTTCCCTCATGTCTAGCCTCATTGCGTTTGAGATTTTAAGACGTTCACCCCATTATTTTGGCGATTTTAAGAACTTTCGCCCTATTTATGTCAATTTTAAGACCTTGCGTGCCTTTTACCTGTCGATTTTTGCCTGACGAGCGATAGCGAGTCTGTAATTTAAGAGGAACCGGCCTTCGGCCTGGACATTTTTCTACCGAAAAATGTACAAATTTATCTTGAAAAGGGGTCTAGGGACTGTAATTATAAGCTTGATGGAGGTCTAAGGAACAAACTAAAGACCTCCCCTTAACCTGGTCATCGATTCACCAACAAGGTGAAAATGTTTTAGACCTCGTATTTACAAACAATGATGAACTTGTCCATGAGGCGGTAGTAGAGCAGACAATCCTTTCTGACCACAACCTGATTAAGATTACCTCCAACATTAGAAGAATTAAGTCCTCTTAAATCATGGAACCAACTGCAAAGCCAGAAATTAATTTTGGAGACCTGAACTTCTTCAACAACAAAGTTGACTGGTCCAGTATTAAGTGTGAGCTGGGTGAAGTTGATTGGCAGACTGAAATTGAAAGTGCTTCAGTTGATGAAAAGTACAACACAATCATCTTGACTACCCTCAAGATTGTAAGAAAGTATAATCCTCTTCGGAAGGCCTGCTACAAAGCAACCATCTCACGTGAGAGGAAAACAATCATGTGGAAAAGAAGCAAACTACACTCCAGAATAAAAATATGTAAGAATGACCATGACAGAAGAAGCATGCAGGACGAGGTGAAACGACTGGAGGAACAACTGAGGGAGTCCCACAGTAACAAAAGAGCCAAAGATGAGACATCTGCTGTTGAAGCTATTCGGAAAAATTATAAACATTTCTTCAAGTATGTTAAGAAACGAGCCACAGTGAAAGCAGTTATTGGTCCTCTCGTCACCACAGATTGAGAAGTCATCAGCAATCCAGAACAGGTCTGCGAGACACTGAGATGTCAGTATGAAAAAGTATTTAGTCAGCCAAAAGAGGTGCACAGAATCAATGACCCAGATCTTTTCTTCAATTCTATTGGGCAGCCACCTCAATGACCCAGATCTTTTCTTCAATTCTATTGGGCAGCCACCTCAACTGGAGGACATTTACTTTCAACCAAGTGATATTGCTGAAGCAATAAGTGAGCTTAAAGCAAACTCTGCGGATGGACCCGATCACTTTCCAGCAATCCTCCTGAAAGAGTGTGCTTCTGAGCTTTCAGGTCCACTATACATGTTGTGGAATGCATCTATGAGAGAGGGAACTATACCAATGTTATTGAGGACTGCAAAGATCACCACAATCTACAAAGGAGGACCAAGATCCCTACCCAAGAACTACCAACCGATAGCACTGACTTCTCACATTATCAAGATTTTTGAGAAAGTTATCAGTAAGCACATAGTGTTACTCTTAGAAAACAAGATGAAGATGAACAGTGGACAACATGGCTTCAGAGGAGGGAGGTCCTGTTTGTTTCAATAGTGGAGCACCATGACTATATCCTGCAAACACTGGAGGATGGAGCCAATCTGGAAGTGGTGTACCATGACTTCGAGAAGGCCTTTGATAAAGTCGACCATGGTGTCCTCCTCCATAAGATTCGTAAACTCGGGATCAGTGGACGTGTTGGACGTTGGATAAGTGTCTTCCTCAGAGATAGAGTCCAGTCTGTAGCAATTGGTGGCTGTGTGTCAAAAGAATCAAACGGGACAAGTGGAGTTTCCCAGGGTTCTGTTCTTGGATCATACTCTTGTCCGACATAGATGCTGAGGTTCAGATGGCTCGAGTTTCATCTCTTGCCAACGATACACGGGTGTCTGGAAGAGTGAAGAATGAGAACGATGAATCATCACTCCAGCAGGATCTAAATGTGCTGTACCACTGGGCTGAAAATAATAACATGTCATTTAATAGCTGAAAATTTAACCTTATTAGATATGGACCTAATATCAAACTAAAAGAAAAGAATGTGTACTCATCTTATGATGGAAACAGTATCAATGCAGTGGCCAATATTAAAGATCTAAGGGTAACAATAAGCAACGACGCAACATTTACCAAATGCATCCTAGACATAGTCCGTTCTGCTCGCAATCAAATGGGTTGGATTCTATGGACGTTTGCCACAAGGAAAGAAGAAAACAATGATAATTTTATAAAAGTCTCTATTAATGCCAATCCTCGAGTACTGCTGCCAACTCTGGGACCCATGGAGGGTTGGAGAACGACAATTACTCGAAGGTATCCAACGTACGTTTACAAACAAGATTTCCTCTGTGCAACATTTCGACTATTGGGGAAGACTTAAAGCACTTGAATTGTACTCGTTAGAGCAACGGTGCGAGCGGTACATCATAATCGATGTATGGAAAATGCTGAATGGCCATGACCCAAACTTCAATAATGAGTCGACAATAAGAGAGAAAATCAGCAAGAGGCTCTGTGAATTGGAAAACTTCAATAATAGAGCCTTGGCCAGAGTGGTGACTCAAGAGAATGACCTCAATATCGTACCGGGGCCCAACACTCTTTAACGCACTGCCAAGATATGTGTGTGATGCAGAGTACTCCTCGGTGGACCAGTTCAAGAGGGTGCTGGACAGGTTCCTCAAGAGTGTCCCTGACCAGCCAAAAGTGCCCCACTACAACATCAGGGCACTGAATAACAGTATTCCTGATCAGCTTGCCCTGATGAGGGCAGATGGTAATTTTATTACCAATCTGTCTACCATGGACAGTCCATCTACTGGTCCCCTTGCCCCCGTGTCTTCCACTGGGGACGGGTACGAGCGGTGAATGACTACTACTACTGGCGTTGGTGCATCAGCATGAGCGAGGGACTACCAGACATCCTCAACCCATCACCAGGATCACCAGAACCAGTGTGTATGTGTGTTTGTGTATGGGTGTGTGTGTGTGTGTGTGTGTGTGTATGTGTGTGTGTGTGATTGTGTGTGTATGTGTGTGTGTGGATGTTGTGAGACAAGACAGCTCTGGTAGTCTTGGCAATAGATAAGTGTGGTATCAGGCACCGTACCCCACCCACCCACCCGTGAACACATGTTATATATACATGTTAAATACTGTATGCATACCTGGCATATTTACACATACACATACATACACACACACACACACACACACACACACACACACACACACACACACACACACACACACACACACCCACACCCACACACACCTATCTTGATACCCGTCTGTCATACTAGCACCCCTGTCACACTCAACTAAATGTCAAACTCACACAAACTATCTATTTCAATCAATCCATCAATATCTATCTACTGCATCTATTTATTTATCTACCCATCAATCAGTCAATCAATCTATCTATCCCTCTATCAATCAATCAATCAATCTAACAATCTAGCTATCTATCTATTTGTCTATCTATCTATCTATCTATCTATCTATTTGTCCATCTATCTAGCTATCTATAAATCAATCAATCAATCAACCTGTCTATAATGCTGAATACCTTCCTTCCCGTGTGTGTGTGTGTGTCTGGGTGGATGTTATGAGAGAAGACAGCTCAGGCAGTCTTGGCAATAGATCTATGTTGTATCAGGCAGCCCCCCGACACCCAACCCACACACACACACACTACACATACACACCTGTCATACTCTCACACGCCTTTTTTGTTTTTCCTATGTGTATGAAGGAGACAAAAGGCATGTTGCCTGTAGCGAGTGTCTCCCCAAAACTGAAAGAGTGACAGGGCCGAATTCAAGGGACGTTGGGGTCGAAATGCCTGGAAACATGAAGTTTACAACAATTCTAAAGTCAGCGTCACACTTAGCCGTATTTTTCCCCGTATTGCCTGAAGTGCCGAAAAAGCAATTTGGCTGAACAACGCACGGATTTCACCGACAAATCTGACTTTACGAACTACATACGCACGTGTGACACACGGCGTACGCACCCATACGTACGTCGTCAGTACGCAACACGCAGGTCGACGAACGTGCAACACATACGATGATAATGTAAACGAATTGGGGGCGAATAATGTATGTACACGAAGCACACAACACACGTGAATGACACACACCACAAGCACCACACACGCACCAAGCACGAGAACCCTGCCACATATATAAATGAGGGCACATGGCCTAGACAGCACCAGTTCTCTTCCACCCCCTGCCAGATCAACATGGACTTTGAGGACATCATCACCACTGACTGTTCATTCAATTAGTACTTCTGTTATCCTTTCATGATTCATATTTCCTTGTATATCTTTTTACTAATATAATTAGCTATCCATTCGTTTCTAATGTACTGTATTCCAAAAACAAAATTAATTGTTTTTCTTTTTTTTCCTTTGTGTATTTCTTGATTAGTATCATTAAACTTATACTTATATAATAGTAAATACTCAATTGAAAAGTACACATTGCATTTCAATTCTTACTTATATTTCTTGAATATTATCATTATATTCTATTTATATTATATAGCCTATTCTATATTTACTATATTTATATATTTTACTTATATCCTACTTTTTACTGTTCCTTTTGACTAAAACATTCACATAATAAAACTATTCGTACATTCGTACTCTATGCATCTATGATGCGTCCGTTGTGTACGTGATTCGTCAATTTCGTACTGAGCACGTGCGCCGTACGTGCATGTGGCTGAAACCCGACGAACACAACCGAACTTGGCCGTATCTCATGTGTATGCCAATAGTATCTTGTACGTACTTGTACGCATTTCCCGAACCTCATGCGCACGATATACGTACGCTACACACACAAATAATTCTTGGGTGGTTCGGCAAAAAAATAAGAACTTCGCTATTTTGTCTAGAATTTCCCGTACGCTGCCGTACTCCCTGGGCAACCCCCGAAACCATTGCCGATCTATTCCCGTATAGCACATTCGGGCAATACGGGAAAAAGAACAGGTAGGTGTGATGCGGCCTTAAGTCATAAGATGAAGGAAAGATTGATTGAGGGAGAGAGTTCCAGAGTTCACTTGTAGAGTAGAAGAAAGACTGAGAAAATTTGCCAATTCTTGGGTTGGAAAGCTGGACAGAATAAGAGTGCGACTGTGTTGAAAGGCAGGTACATCACAATCGCCACAAGGGAGGGGGTATGCACTGAGAGAGCTCCGAAGAACACTGATTGTTGTAATAAAGATAGTAGAGTGAAAGAGATGCAACATTGCGCCGTGTAGAAAGAGATTGTAGGGAACTAGTAAGAAGAGGCGAGTTGATGAGGCAAAATGCTTTAGACTCTACTCTTTTGAGAAGTGCGGTATGGGTGGAGCCTCCTCACACACCCTCAATACAGGGGCGCACTGTGCCCCGATACAGAGCAAGAAGCGGTGTGGGGGTGAAGAACCCACGGAGACAATTGAGCACACCTAACTTTTGGGAAGCTGATTTAGCAAGAGTGGTAACATTATCTTTCCAAGAAATGTTGGATGAAAAAGACACACCTAGAATATTGAGAGAAGATGAAGATTGATTAGTATGTTTTTTTATATATATACAATTATATAATGATCACTCACACCACTCACATTCGTACTCTAACATATTCATAAATCCTTCAACACTGTGACACTTACACATTCACACTTCTGTCAAAACATTTACACTCACACATTCACACATCTGTCAACACCTTAAGGGGAGATTTCCACTTGAGATATTTTTTCTGGACCCCTTTCTCCCTCAGGTTTAGTCCCATTGTTTTTTATAATTTAAGACGTTTGCCCCATTAGTTTGGCGATTTTAAGAACGTTCGCCCCATTTCTGTAAATTTTAAGACTTTTCGTGTCATTCAGGTGTCGATTTTTTCCTGGCGAGCGATAGCGAGCCTGTAATTTAAGAGAAATCGGCCTTCGGCCAGGACATTTTTCTACCGAAAAATGTACAAATTTATCTTGAAAGGGGGTTTAGGGGGTGTAATTTTAAGCTTGATGGAGGTCTAGAGAACAAACTAGAAACCTCCCCTTAAAACACTTACACACGTCACTGCCACAACATTTACATTTACAAAACAATAACCGAGCTATATCAAAAGGCCTTGTTCCGGCCAACTTTTCGAATGGTTATATATTGTTATCACCATTTGGTCAATTGGTATGGGGCAATAGCCGGAAGTTAAGTTGAATTAATTGGCTATATACATATAAAACATTAATTCAAAATCGACCAGACATTTTGAACTATGCATGTTGAATTTGACTCGTTATCATTCTTCCTACTGAGAGAGAGAGAGAGAGAGAGAGAGAGAGAGAGAGAGAGAGAGAGAGAGAGAGAGAGAGAGAGAGAGAGAGAGAGAGAAAGGAGAGAGGAGAGAGAGAGGAGGAGAGAGAGAGAGAGAGAGAGAGAGAGAGAGAGAGAGAGAGAGAGAGAGAGAGAGAGAGAGAGAGAGAGAGAGAGAGAGAGAGAGAGAGAGAGAGAGAGAGGGAGAGAGAGAGAGCGGGGGGAGGGAGGGGGGGGCACTTGTTACAGGTGTCCTTCATACACATAGGAAAAATACAAAAATACAAAAATGCTAAGAAGTACAGCACTGCAGGGGAAGGTTATGCAATGGTCATGTTACCCTACCAGCCTGAGTACACTGAAGATGAAAGAGGTCATTGAGGGAGGGTCACCGGCTTTTTTTTTGTATCTTTCTCTCCTTTTCTCTCTTTCCCTGGCTTGTATCCATTCGGCCCCATTCAGCCAACTGTTTTAAGACGTTTATCCCCATCCAGGTGTCGATTTCTTCCTGGCGAGCGAAAGTGAGCCAGCATTGTATGGAGAAATCCGCCTTCGCCGGAGAAATTTTTCTATCGAAAAATGTAGAGATTTAGCTTGCTGTCAAAATAAAAATATAAATATGCTGCCTCGCTACCGCTCGCCAGGAAAATATTGACACCTGGATGGAAGTAAACGTCTAAAAACAGTAGGTTGAATGGGGTCGAATGGATACAAGCCAAAGAGAGAGGGAGAGAAAGAGAAAAAATGCGAGGTGGGCTCCCTTGGGAGTGTAAAGACCACAAACTTCAATAACCCACCCCTGCAATAACCACCCCTGCAATAACCCACCCCTGCAACAACCACCCCTGCAACAACCCACCCCTGCAACAACCCACCCCTACAACAACCACCCCTGCAACAACCACCCCTGCAACAACCACCCCTGCAACAACCCACCCCTGCAACAACCCACCCCTGCAACAACCACCCCTGCAAAAACCCACCCCTGCAACAACCACCCCTGCAACAACCACCCCTGCCATAGACCTGCAATAACCCACCCCTGCAACAACCACCCCTGCAACAACAACCCCTGCAACAACCCACCCCTGCAATAACCCACCCCTGCAACAACCACCCCTGCAACAACCCATCCCTGCAATAACCCACCCCTGCAACAACCCACCCCTGCAACAACCACCCATGCAACAACCACCCATGTAACAACCACCCCTGCAACAACCACCCCTGCAACAACCACCCCTGCAACAACCACCCCTGCAACAACCACCCCTGCAACAACCAAAGTCTATGCATCAACCTGGACATATTCAATCACACCTAGAACGTTCAATCACGACCTCTGCTTGTTGGCTGCACACTGGTTGTTACCATTTTCTTTTATGTGGGCTACCATTAGTCGATTTTGTCACCTTGGTAGTGACCTCTAGGAATTTAACACATAAAGATTACATCACTTAAGGGGAGACTGGCCGTTTGTTTGGCCTATAAATTCATTTATTCATATATTTGTTTAGTTTCCTCCCTAGACCTCCATCACAGTTAGAAAAAAAAACCCTAGACCCCCCTTCAAGATAAATTTGTACATTTTTCGGTAGAAAAATGTCCCGGCCGAAGGCCGGTTCCTCTTAAAATTGCAGGCTCGCTGCCGCTCGCCAGGAAAAAATCGACATCTAAAGGGCACGAAAGGTCTTAAAATTGACAACGAAATGAAGCGAAAGGTGTCAAAATCGTCAAACTAATAGGCCGAACGTCTTATAATCTCAAAGCTAGTGGGGCTAAACATTAGGGAGAAGGGGGTCCAGAAAAACGGTCTGCCTCCCCTTAACCCTTTGGATCATACCAATATACAAACCTATATTAAAAAAATATATAACTTTACAAAACCTGTATAAACTAATAAATAACACTGATTTCTACAAGGTCTTCCTTATCTGAATAAAGTCGTTTAATGTTGGTTTGAATTTTTGTTTTAGAACTCTTCGTGCTGAAACCGTAACACAATAGAAAACAATAAAGACAAATAAAAAAGCGATACATAACACCGGACTGATTCGACCCCCCCCCCCCCCCCCCACACACACACACACACACAAACACACACACACACACACACACACACAGCCCGTAGCCTAGTAGGTAGCGCTCTCGTCTCACACACGAGGGGTCGGACCCCCGGCCGGGCGGAGACAAATTGGGCTTGTCTCCTTTCATGTGTTAGCCTCAGTTCACCTAGCTGTAAATAGGTACCTGGAATAAGTGGACGACGTTGTGACGTCCCATCTGGGGTTGGCAAAAATGGTACAAGGCGAGATGGGTATCATATGGTTCACCTAAGCTGATGGCTACCTAAGCCTTCGGGCGAGACGGTACCGTCTATAGTGAGAAGGTACCATACAGATCCACCCTAAGCCTTCGTTTCCGATGTCGCCAATTGGCTAAAAATACAGACTACACACACATCCACAGCCATTCCAACGATACATATAACACCTACACATATAGGAGGCGGGAAATAACGAGCATGCTCACTCCCGCAATACAACTAGAGTAAGTACAACTAGAGTAAGTACACACAAGTGAAAAGAGTTGAAATTAACACAGATATGAAAAATATAGAGAGACAGTCAAACACCCACCCCAAGGCAAAATAGAGAGGCGGATGGACTTCATCAGGCCACAGCCATCCGCCGTAATCGGTTTTCTGTTATAACTGTGGCAAACCGGCTATCTCTATAATACCTGGTGTAGAGTGTTTGCCCTAAAAGAAAAAGTAGTATAGTACTAATGAAATAGTCAAAATCAGGGGGTTGACAAATTCGGGAAGTCAATTTTGTAGTCACACACACACACACACACACATACATACACACACACACACTAACACACACACACACACACACACACTTACACACACACCCACACACACACTTACACCCACACATACACTTACACACACACATACACTTACACACACACACACACACACACACTTACACACACACACACAAACACACTTACACACACACACACACACACGGTCTCTTTTACGGTCACGGTGGCCGAGCGCCCTTAGTACTCTGTATTGGGAGCGCTAGTTCTGGTGTCCGGGGTTCAATCCCACGCGCCGGCAGGGGAAGTTCTCTCAAAAACTTTCCCTGGCCGTGAAGGCAAGATCTGGGCGGATCGTCTCGGGGGACCCACAAAGTCTCCTGCCCACGTCCTACTCCCTTGGGAGTATGTAGGCGCTCTCGTTAGCTGCCAGGATCAGTCTGTTGATCCATTAGGATAAGATCTAGGTTAAGTCTGTGTATTTTCAGCCCCATTGGCTGCCGGCTTCAAATAAACCGATTATTATTATTATTATTATTACACACACTTACATACTTACACACACTTACACACACACTTACACACACACACACACACACACACACACACACACACACACACACACATACACACACACACACACACACAAACACCCACACGTCAGGGATCGGTACTAGGACCAATTCTCTTTCTAATTTACATCAACGACATAGATGAGGGTCTCACCTGTACAATCTCAAAATTTGCTGACGATACAAAAAATTGCAAATAGCGTACTCTCAAAAGAACAAGTTGACAATATGCAACACAATCTAGATAAATTGTCACATTGGGCCCAAATTTGGAAAATGAGTTTCAATGCGGATAAATGTAAAGTACTACATATCGGATACCTAAATGAGAAAGCAAACTATTCGATGAATGGCACTCAGCTTAAGAATGTAAACAGAGAAACCGATCTGGGAGTAACAATATCGAGTAACCTAAAACCGAGTCAACAATGTTCAGAAGTTGTTAAGAAGGCAAACAAAATAATTGGCTTTATAGGCAGGTCATTTGAGCATAAATCCAAAGACGTTATCCTAACCCTTTACAATTCCTTAGTCCGCCCTCTTCTGAAATACTGCGTTCAATGCTGGTGCCCTTATTACCAAAAAGACATAAACAAGCTAGAACGAGTTCAACGTAGAGTTACCAAAATGATACCTAGCCTAAAGAACAAACCATACGAAGAGCGTCTTAGAGAATTTGATACCTAGCCTAAAGAACAAACCATACGAAGAGCGTCTTAGAGAATTAAATCTATTTCCTTTAACCCAGCGCAGATTAAGAGGTGACTTAATTCAAGTGTTCAAAATCATCAAAGGCATCGACAATATGAACTGTAGTAAGTACTTCACTATCAACCAATCTAATTACACGCGGGGAAACGGTTGCAAAATTATTGGTAAATCTTTTAACTCACACGAATCTAAGAATTTCTTCTTCAATCGAGTTGTCAACTTGTGGAATGGGCTTCCCCGAGACGTTATAGACTGCAGCACCGTTGATTCATTTAAACTCCGCCTAGACAAATATCTCGCATCAAACCCGCGACTGACTGCGTTTGTAAATGAATAACTTTATTTTTATCCTCCCTCAGTTACTAACCCATCTGTCCCCTACTAACTTCCTAGTCCTGCCACGGACATTAGTTCCAGGGCAGTAGTTCCCTTTCCAATGTTCCCTTACCCACTCTAAACCACTGTTTGGACACTTGATCCTCAGTGTTTTGGAGGACAAGCAGCCTAGAAGGGTCACTAGACCTGTTGTTGCTTGATTTCCTTTGTACTCCTTTGTACTCCTTGTATCTATCACGCCTCTGCTTGCTTGTTTTAGAGTGTTCGCTTGCCACACTGTTTGTTTGTTTTACCCAACCACTACAAGGGATAATATGAGAGATGCCAGGGTTAGATGATTTGACTCCCAAAACTGTTATGGCTGACTATACCAAAATGCAGTGAGGGGCCATGGTTCACTTTTTGGTGGATTTTGTAATTTATTTACTATTTTTCAAGTTTCCTCCCTAGACCTCCATCAAACTTTAAAAAAACACTAAAGTCCCCCTTCAAGATATATTTGTACATTTTTCGGTAGAAAAATGTCCAGGCCAAAGGGCGATTTCTCCTAAATTAGGAGAGCTATCGCTCGCTAAGAAAAAAAATTACACCTAAATGACACGAAAAGTCTTAATATTGACAAAGAAAAGGCGCAAAAGGTATGAAAAATCGCCAAACTAATGGGGCTAAACATGAGGGAGAAAGGGGTCCAGAAAAGCGACCCACCTCCCCATATGTTCCCAATAGAATATACAAAACACGTGAACCTGCAAAATTCGACTAATACTGTTTACCCTCCCCATATGAAGCAACCACAAGCAATACATCACACGGGACACACACAAGCACAAGCACACACACACACACACACACACACACACACACACACACACACACACACACACACTATGAACAATTAAACCGGAACAAAAATAAAAAATAAAATAAAAAAAAACCCACACACCCACACACCTTTCAATAACATCTGTGTTTGTTTGTTTTACACTGTTCACTTGCTGTACACACCTATCAGCATGAATAATATGCGAAATACACGTGTTCTCTCTCTCTCTCTCTCTCTCTCTCTCTCTCTCTCTCTCTCGTCTTAACCCCTTCTGTACCGCAACGTCCTTTTAACTTTATTCTGACTAGTAATAGACGATTTTATTCAGCTTAAAAAGGGCCTTCAGCAATAAACAGGCTTCGAACTATCTCACTTAACCCTCTCTACCACCACAGATCCTTCTTAAACTGCACAGAATCGTCTAAATAAAGCAAGATAAAATTATAAAGACGTCGCCGGTACAGAAGGGATTAATCCCTTCTGTACCAAAAAAAAACACATATATACATCAACACACACACACACACACACACACACACACACACACACACACACACACACACACACACACACACACACACACACACACACACACAAGACTTCTCATACACTACCAGCTGGCCTCTTTTCATCAGCCTCTATCACCACCAGTTCTAAGGAAGGTTACCTGGACAACCTGTAATATGTCCCACCTGCTCCTCATCCCAGCCCGTCTCGCATCGCCTTCATCTCTTACTAAGGGGATCTAATAAAAAATATGTTCTTCAAAATTAATACTCCCTTATATTTTACAGCAGAGAGAGAGAGAGAGAGAGAGAGAGAGAGAGAGAGAGAGAGTGATCAAATATGTTCTTCATAATATACTCCATTATATTTTACAGCAGAGAGAGGAAGAGAGAGAGAGAGAGAGAGAGAGAGAGAGAGAGAGAGAGAGGCGGAGAGAGAGAGAGAGAGAGAGAGAGAGAGAGCGAGAGAAAGAGAGAGAGAGAGAGAGAGAGAGAGAGAGAGAGAGAGAGAGAGAGAGAGAGAGAGAGAGAGAGGAAAAGATAGTGAGTGATCAAATAGGTTCTTCAAATACTCCATTATCTTTTACAGCAGAGAGAGAGAGAGAGAGAGAGAGAGAGAGTGATCAAATAGGTTCTTCAAATACTCCATTATCTTTTACAGCAGAGAGAGAGAGAGAGAGAGAGAGAGAGAGAGAGAGAAAACAAAACTGGCATGCATAATTATGTTCTTCCGCATATGGTTCACCTAAGCTGATGGCTACCTAAGCCTTCGGGCGAGACGGTACCGTCTATAGTGAGAATGGTACCATACAGATCCACCCTAAGCTTTCGTTTCCGATGTCGCCAATTGGCTAAAATACAGACTACACACACATCCACAGCCATTCCAACAGTACATAACCACTTAACATGCATTTCACGCAATACATTCCCAGTTAAGGAGGCGCGATAATAATGAGCTTAGCTCGCATTGCGTGGATTCCCCTTGACGAACAAGTAACTGAGTAACCTATGTATTCAATCCTCTCCAACCACACCTGTCCAATCACCACACCTATTCTGCTATGCACCTGTCACTCCTTCAAAGCACACACACACACTCACCTCTCTCTCTCTCTCTCTCAGCCACTCCATTTCCATTTTTACCTCTCTCTCTCTCTCTCTCTCTCTCTCTCTCTCTCTCTCTCTCTCTCTCAGCCCCTCCATCTCCAGTTTTACCTGTGCTCTCCTTTCCAGTCAGCAGCAGCAGCAGTCTTTTTGTGTCATTATAATTGAAGGCACATCTGGGGTCGGCCATCCTTCACGCCGCTCCCTCTCTAACTCCCTCTCTCTCTCTCACACACACATCTGTCCCCTACTAATTTCCTAATCCTGCCACGGACATTAGTTCTAGGGCAGTAGTTCCTTTCCAATGTTCCCTTACCCACTCTAAACCACTGTTTGGACACTTGATCCTCAGTGTTTTGGAGGACAAGCAGCCTAGAAGGGTCACTAGACCTGTTGTTGCTTGATTTCCTTTGTACTCCTTTGTACACACACACACACCATGGTTGAAGGTTAGAACTAAAAAGGTTCAGCGCTAGTGTTTATGGAAGCTTTTTTTTATACAAAAGAGCTGTTCTACCTGAAACAAACTTCCCTCAGAAGTTGTAAACAGTTCTTCAACAGAGCAGTACAAAAAAAGAGCAGATAGGTTTCTGCACTCTGCAATGAGTGTAGTTTACTATTCAATCTCTCTCTCTCTCTCTCTCTCTCTCTCTCTCTCTCTCTCTCTCTCTCTCTCTCTCTCTCTCTCTCTCTCTCTCTCTCTCTCTATCATCAATCATCGTCCCCTCCAGCTTCTCATTCTTTTTATCACTCTCTCTCTCTCTCTCTCTCTCTCTCTCTCTCTCTCTCTCTCTCTCTCTCTCTCATCAATCATCGTCCCCCTCCAGCTTCTCATTCTTTTTATCACTCTCTCTCTCTCTCTCTCTCTCTCTCTCTCATCAATCATCGTCCCCCTCCAGCTTCTCATTCTTTTTATCACTCTCTCTCTCTCTCTCTCTCTCTCTCTCTCTCTCTCTCATCAATCATCGTCCCCCTCCAGCTTCTCATTCTTTTTATCACTCTCTCTCTCTCTCTCTCTCTCTCTCTCTCTCATCAATCATCGTCCCCCTCCAGCTTCTCATTCTTTTTATCACTCTCTCTCTCTCTCGCTTGCTTCACATCTTCGTAGTTCTGCGCTATTTGTTCTCTCTCTCTCTCTCTCTCTCTCTCTCTCTCTCTCATCAATCATCGTCCCCCTCCAGCTTCTCATTCTTTTTATCACTCTCTCTCTTTCTCTCGCTTCTTCACATCTTCGTAGTTCTGCGCTATTTGTTCTCTCTCTCTCTCTCTCTCTCTCTCTCTCTCGTTTGCTTCACATCTTCGTAGTTCTGCGCTATTTGTTCTCTCTCTCTCTCTCTCTCGCGTTTGCTTCACATCTTCGTAGTTCTGCGCTATTTGTTTCTCTCTCTCTCTCTCTCTCTCTCTCTCTCTCTCTCTCTCTCTCTCTCTCTCTCTCTCACACACACCACGATAACGCAGCCGGGCATCGGTGCTGTCCTTTTAAGGGGGAGATAGTCGCTTTTTCTGGACCCCCACCTCCCTCATGTTTAGCATACTAGTTTTGAGATTTTAATACGTTCGTTCCGTTAGTTTGGAGATTTTGAGACCTTTCGCCCCATTTTTGTTTTGTTAGACCTGTCGTGCCATTTAGGTATCGATCTTTTCCTGGCGAGCGAAAGCGAGCCTGTAATTTTAGAAGGAACTGGCCTTCGGCCGGGACATTTTTCTACCGAAAAATGTACACATTTATCTTGAAAGGAGGTCTAGGGGGTGTTTATTTTAGATTGATGGAGTTCTAGCGAAGAAACTCAAAAATGTATTAATAAATGAATATACAGTATTTACTCTGGCTACTGTAAGACGATTGTATGCACTTTAAATAATGCTTCCGACAATTAACAGGCTTCGAACTATCTCACTGAACCATATTACCACACCACACATCTCACTGAACCATATTACCACACATCCTTCTTAAACTGACCAAAGGCTTCTAAATATGGCTAGACTATAATTAAAGAGACGTCGCCGGTACAGCGATGGTTATTAAGGGGAAAATATGCAAGTACTGTGACTCTGCATCATATAAATATGCAACTACTGTGACTCTGCATCATATAATATGCAACTACTGTGACTCTGCATCATATAAATATGCAACTACTGTGACTCTGCATCATATAATATGCAACTACTGTGACTCTGCATCATATAAATATGCAACTACTGTGACTCTGCATCATATAATATGCAACTACTGTGACTCTGCATCATATAAATATGCAACTACTGTGACTCTGCATCATATAATATGCAACTACTGTGACTCTGCATCATATAAATATGCAACTACTGTGACTCTGCATCATATAATATGCAACTACTGTGACTCTGCATCATATAATATGCAACTACTGTGACTCTGCATCATATAATATTCAACTACTGTGACTCTGCATCATATAATATGCAACTACTGTGACTCTGCATCATATAAATATGCAACTACTGTGACTCTGCATCATATAATATGCAACTACTGAGACTCTGCATCATATAATATGCAACTACTGTGACTCTGCATCATATAAATATGCAACTACTGTGACTGCATCATATAAATATGCAACTACTGTGACTCTGCATCATATAAATATGCAACTACTGTGACTCTGCATCATATAATATGCAACTACTGTGACTCTGCATCATATAATATGCAACTACTGTGACTCTGCATCATATAATATACAACTACTGTGACTCTGCATCATATAAATATGCAACTACTGTGACTCTGCATCATATAAATATGCAACTACTGTGACTCTGCATCATATAAATATGCAACTACTGTGACTCTGCATCATATAATATGCAACTACTGTGACTCTGCATCATATAAAGACCAAGTTTGTGGTTTCAGCCTTCTTAAGGGGAGGTATTTAGTTTGTTCCCTAGACCTCCATCAAGCTTAAAATTACACCCCCTTGAGTCCCTTTCAAGATAAATTTGTAAATTTTTCGGTAGAAAAATGTCCCGGCCAAAGGCCGGTTCCTCTTAAATTACAGGCTCGCTATCGCTCGCCAGGATAAAATCGACACCTGAATTGCACGAAAGGTCTTAAGATGGGGTGAAAGTTCTTAAAATCGCAAACTAATGGGGCAAATGTTTTATAATATCAAAAGCAATGGGGCTAAACATGAGGGAGAAAGGGGTCAAGCAAAAAATCCCTCAAGTGGAAACCTCCCCTTAACCCTTTGAGTACCAGCAACGTGTGTTATATTATATTCTAGCTATGTTTAGACGATAGTATGCAGCTTAGGAAGGATCTGTGGTGGTTAAAATGGTTGGGGGAGATAGTCTGAAGCCTTATTATTGCTAGAGGTCCTTCCTAAGCTGAATAAAATCGTCTAATCATTGCCAGAATACAGTTAAAATAATATGGCACTGCTACTAGACGAGTTAAACGGCACACAATCTTCTAAATATGGCTAGTGAGTTCACTGCTCAATAGGTGGCGTTCTGAGAGTGAGGGTCTGAGTCTGGTGGGTGAGACAGTGAAGCACTTGAACGAAGCAACCAGCCGCTTCAGAGGTGGAGCTGCTTCGAGCCATGAATGGATGCTTCACATGTCTCACTCCCCAGACTGGAACAAGACCTCACGGGCTTCACCGTGTTGAGCGGTGGAATGTACAGGCTCTCAGCCTATGCCCGAGAGGGAGTAGTTGTAAAAAAAAAAACGTCGCCGGTACAAAAGGGGTTAAAGATGCCACCAAGAGCCAGGGGCGTCCTTTTCATCGTGTTCCTGGCAACCATTAGACGATTGTGTCAGCTTAGGAAGGACCTCTAGTAATAATAAGCCTTCAAACTATCTCAACCAACCCTTTTAACTACCACAGATCCTTCCTAAGCTGCATAATATCGTCTAAGTATAACTATAGACTATATGATAACACACGTCGCTAGTACTAAATGATAACACACGTCGCTAGTACTAAATGATAACACACGTCGCTAGTACTAAATGATAACACACGTCGCTAGTACTAAATGATAACACACGTCGCTAGTACTAAATGATAACACACGTCGCTAGTACTAAATGATAACACACGTCGCTAGTACTAAATGATAACACACGTCGCTAGTACTAAATGATAACACACGTCGCTAGTACTCTAAAGGGTTAAGGGAAGGTATTTAGTTTGTTCCCTAGACCTCCATCAAGCTTAAAATTACACCCCCTAGACCCCCTTTCAAGATAAATTTGTACATTTTTCGGTAGAAAAATGTCCCGGCCGGAGGCCGGTTGCTCTTAAATTACAGGTTCGCTATCGCTCGCCAGGAAAAAATCGACACCTTAACGGCACGAAAGGTCTTAAAATTGACAGAAATGGGGCAAAATGTCTTAAAATATCCAAACTACTAGGACGAAGGTCTTAAAATCTCAAAAGCAATGGGGCTAAACATGAGGGAGAAAGGGGTAAAGAAAAAACTCCCTCAAGTGGAAACCTCCCCTTAAAGATGACACAAAGCCTATCGTGGTGATCTAATATCCTTATCGTAACCCAGTATTGCCCTCCTGTCAATAGGCCTGGGCCGGAGCCAACATGCTATACATAAAACTATAGTCTATTCGCTGTAAGTAGGCGAGAAATCATGACCTCTAACCTCTGTAACTCAAAAACGACTACAGTAATCCAGCTAATATTTCTACCATTTGGGACGAGTCAGTCAAGGAATAGATGTGGGAATTTACAGCTAATTTGCTCTAGCCCTTTTTGAGTTACAGAGGATAGAAGTCATGATGTATCGCCTACTTACAGCGAATAAATTATAGAAGGGTTTGGTTTGGTTTCAGCTGCTATAGTCAGTCCATGATACGTAGGCTAGAAATAGTGACTCCTAACCTCTGTAATTGACCCTACCAGGAATTCACCGGAGACCTCTGGTGGACGCTTCCGAAGTAGCGCCAGAGCTACGTCTGTCGACATCAACAATACTTAAGGGGAGATCTCCACTTGAGATATTTTTTTCTGGACCCCTTTCTCCCTCAGGTTTAGTCCCATTGTTTTTTTTAGATTTTAAGACGCTCGCCCCATTAGTTTGGCGATTTTAAGAACTTTCGCCCCATTTCTGTCAATTTTAAGAACTTTCGTGCCATTTAGGTGTCGATTTTTTCTGGCGAGCGATAGCGAGCCTGTAATTTGAGAGGAACCGGCCTTCGGCCGGGAAATTTTTCTACCGAAAAATGTACACATTTATCTTGAAAGGGTGTCTAGGGGGTGTAATTTTAAGCTTGATGGAGTTCTAGGGAAGAAACTAAATACCTCCCCTTAACACCTAGGCTATGCAAAGTGTATAACGATTTCTTGCGATTCTGCCTGTGTTTTTACTATAGCATACTAGATGGCTACACTAAGTGCTGATAATAGTATGGTAGTCGTGGGAGTGTCCATATGTAGCAAGACATGACTCAAAGCAACATTATAAGGATGCTTAGCTCTCATAACAAAAAAGCGCGCGAAAATATCTTGTTCCTTATAAATATAAATATAAGTTATTTAATATTATCAGTGACTTTAAGGGGAGGTCTCCACTTGAGGGATTTTTTTTCTTGACCCCTTTCTCCTTCATGGTTAGCCCTATTGTTTATGAGATTTTAAGATGTTTGCCCCCATAAGTTTGGTGATTTTAAGAATTTCCGCCCCATTCTGTCAATGTTAAGGCCTTTCGTGCAATTCAGGTGTCGATTTTATCCTGGCGAGCGATAGCGAGCCTGTAATTTAAGAGTAACCGGTTTTCAGCCGGGACATTTTTCTACCGAAAATGTACAAATTTATCTTGAAAGGGACTCGAGGGGGTGTAATTTTAAGGTTGATGGAGGTCTAGGGAACAAACTAAATACCTCCCCTTAATATTATGGGTGACTTTAAAATATAATGAGTATCAATATGCAATGACTGTAAAGTGTGTCAGCTATAGAAAATACGACAAATAGCTTATAATTAAGAATTATTGATGGAGAGGGAGGGTGAAGAACTGCGGGATATCGCCATTAAGGGGAGGTATTTAGTGTGTTTCCTAGATTTCCATCAAGCTTGAAATTACACCCCCTTGACCCCCTTTCAAGATAAATGTGTACATTTTTCGATAGAAAAATGTCCCGGCCGAAGGCCGATTCCTCTTAAATTGCAGGCTCGCTATCGCTCGCCAGGAAAAAATCGACACCTAAATGGGACGAAAGGTCTTAAAAGTGACATAAATTGGGTGAAAGTTCTTAAAATCGACAAACTAATGGGGCGAACGTCTTAAAATCTCAAAAGCAATGGGGCTAAACCTGAGGGAGAAAGGGGTCCAGAAAAAAATCCCTCAAGTGGAAATCTCCCCTTAAGGGGGAGGTATTCTCGCTTTTTCTGGACCTCCTTCTCCCTCATGTTTAGCATATTTGTTTTGAGATCTTAAGACGTTCGTTCCATTTGTTTGTCAATTTTAAGACCTTTCGCCCCTTTCTTTGTCAATATTAACGGTGACCGGTCAACTCAACCAGTAGACCATTTCAACCAGTAGCTCTCAACCAGTACCAAATCAACCAATACGGTTAGGTTAGGTTAAGTTAGGTTAGTACTATATTTTGGCACTGGTTTGGTTGGTCTGGGTTAATTTGGCACTGGTTGAGAGCTACTGGTTGAAATGGTCTACTGGTTGAGATGACATGAAACCAATATTAAGACCTTTCGTGCTTTTTAGGTGTTAATTTTTTTCCTGGCGAGCGATAGCAGCCTGTAATTTTAGAAGGAAGCGGCCTTCGGCCGCGACACTTTTCTACCAAATTATGGAAAAATTTATCTTTCAAGGGGGTCTAGGGGGGTTCTATTTTGAGTTTGAAGGAGGTCTAGCGAGGAAACTAAATATTAAGGAAACTAATAAATACATGTACCCCAAAACAAGCAGTACCCCCTTAACCCGACCGACCGACCGACCCACCCACCGACCGACCGATCCACCCACCCACCCACCGACCCACTCACTCACCGACCGACCCACCCACCCACCCACCGACCGACCCACCCATCGACCGACTGACTGAATGAATGACTGATAGATAGATAAGTAGATAGATAGAGAGGGAAGGAGTGGGATTGGGTATCATATATCAGGACCCACTCAGATGATGGAGGAGGGCAAGTGGAGACAGACAAGGAAAGAGACAGACAAGGACAGAGAGAGACAAGGACAGAGACAGACAAGGAAAGAGACAGACAAGGACAGAGAGAGACAACGACAGACAAGGACAGAGACAGACAAGGACAGAGAGAGACAAGGACAGAGACAGACAAGGACAGAGACAGACAAGGACAGAGACAGACAAGGAAAGAGACAGACAAGGAAAGAGACAGACAAGGACAGAGACAGACAAGGACAGAGACAGACAAGGAAAGAGACAGACAAGGAAAGAGACAGACAAGGACAGAGACAGACAAGGAAAGAGACAGACAAGGAAAGAGACAGACAAGGACAGAGACAGACAAGGACAGAGACAGACAAGGACAGAGACAGACAAGGAAAGAGACAGACAAGGAAAGAGACAGACAAGGACAGAGACAGATAAGGAAAGAGACAGACAAGGACAGAGACAGACAAGGAAAGAGACAGACAAGGACAGAGACAGACAAGGACAGAGACAGACAAGGACAGAGACAGACAAGGACAGAGACAGACAAGGACAGAGACAGACAAGGAAAGAGACAGACAAGGAAAGAGACAGACAAGGAAAGAGACGGCAACAAGGATATTTTACCGGAAACAGATTTTTTTTTTTTTTTTAGGAACGGTGATATTCAAGGGGGGTGACCTGCTTTTTGTTTGTTTTCCTTTTCTCTTTGTCTCTGGCTTGTATCCATTTGGCCCCATTCAGCCTACTGTTCTAAGACGTTTATCCCTATCCAGGTGTCGATTTCTTCCTGGCAAGCGATAGCGAGCCCAACATTGTAACGAGAAATCCGGCTTCGCCGGAGACATTTTTCTATCGAAAAATGTACAAATTTAGCTTGCTGTAAAACAAAAATATATATATGCTGGCTCGCTTCCGCCCGCCAGGAAAATATTGACACCTGGATGGGGCAAACGTCTTAAAAACAGTAACCTGAATGGGCCCGAATGGATACAAACCAAAGAGAGAGGGAGAGAAAGAAAAAAAAGCGAGGTGGGCTCCCTTAATAAAATCCTCCTTATCAAGTCCGTGGGACCCTCTCACGAATGTATACATTGCTATCAGGTCTCCTCGATCTATTCTCAACTCTAGCGTGGGAATGTGTGTGTGTGTGTGTGTGTGTGTGTGTGTGTGTGTGTGTGTGTGTGTGTGTGTGTGTGTGTGTGTGTGAGTGTGTGTGTGTGTACAATATTTCTATAAATAATGAACCCCCTATAGACTGGCCCCTGACCTCAATTAACCACACAAATATGACCTTCAGAGACAAGGCCTTTTTTACTGCACAAAAAACAAAAAAAAACAAAAAAAAAACATGTATGATTACCCTACGACATCAAGCTACTCCCACCTACTCCCTCCCCCTGAAGACTTACTCCTGACCTTATTAACTCCTGACCTGACCTTATATACTCCTGACCTGACCTTATACACTCCTGACCTGACCTTATATACTCCTGACCTGACCTTATATACTCCTGACCTGACCTTATATACTCCTGACCTGACCTTATATACTCCTGACCTGACCTTATATACTGCTGACCTGACCTTATATACTCCTGACCTGACCTTATATACTGCTGACCTGACCTTATATACTGCTGACCTGACCTTATATACTCCTGACCTGACCTTATATACTGCTGACCTGACCTTATATACTCCTGACCTGACCTTATATACTCCTGACCTGACCTTATATAATCCTGACCTGACCTTATATACTCCTGACCTGACCTTATATAATCCTGACCTGACCTTATATACTCCTGACCTGGCCTTATATACTCCTGACCTGACCTTATATACTCCTGACCTGACCTTATATACTCCTGACCTGACCTTATATACTCCTGACCTGGCCTTATATACTCCTGACCTGACCTTATATACTCCTTACCTGACCTTATACAGTATACTCCTGACCTGACCTTATATACTCCTGACCTGACCTTATACACTCCTGACCTGACCTTATATAATCCTGACCTGACCTTATATAATCCTGACCTGACCTTATATACTGCTGACCTGACCTTATACAGTATACTCCTGACCTGACCTTATATACTCCTGACCTGACCTTATATAATCCTGACATGACCTTATATACTCCTGACCTGACCTTATACAGTATACTCCTGACCTGACCTTTAGATATGCGATCCCCCAAAACATATATGACTACTTCACGACATCGAGCTACTCCCCCCCCCCCTACTCCCTACCCCCACACATACCCCCTCAAGATTTACTCTTGACCTTAAGGGAGCTCACCTCGCTTTTTTTATATTTTTCTCCCTCTCTCTTTGGCTTGTATCCATTCAGCCCCATTCAGCCTACTGTTTTAAGACGTTTACCCCATCCAGTTGTCAATATTTTCCTGGCGAGCGGTAGCGAGCCAGCATATATATATTTTTGTTTTGACAGCAAGCTAAGTTTGTACATTTTTCGATAGAAAAATGTCTCCGGCGAAGCCGGATTTCTCCATACAATGCTGGCTCGCTATCGCTCGCCAGGAATAAATCGACACCTGGATGGGGATAAACGTCTTAAAACAGTTGGCTGAATGGGGCCGAATGGATACAAGCCAGAGAAAGAGAGAAAAGGAGATGATAAAAAAAAAAAAAAAAACAAAAAAAAACCTGTGACCCCCCTTAAGACATCAAGCTACTCCCCCCTACTCCCTCCCCCCTGAAGACATAATATACCTTAATTAACTAACCACACCAACAGAAACCCTAGCAAACATGTAGGGAGGTAGGGACATAATCATTCCCGATAACGACCTAGTACTAATTACCCGAGCTCATTTTTTGTATTGGTTTTTAGGTAGTTTTTTTTTTTTTGTATCGTTATACAGTACTTGAAATTAGTTCCCCCCCCCCCATGAATTGTTTAAGGGAAGGTATTTAGTTTGTTCCCTAGACCTCCATCAAGCTTAAAATTACACCCCCTTGAGTCCCTTTCAAGATAAATTTGTACATTTTTCGGTAAAAAAATGTCCCGGCCGAAGGCCGGTTCCTCTTAAATTACAGGCTCGCTATCGCTCGCCAGGATAAAATCGACACCTGAATTGCACAAAAGGTCTTAATATGGGGTGAAAGTTCTTAAAATCGCTAAACTAATGGGGCAAACGTTTTATGATATCAAAAGCAATGGGGCTAAACATGAGGGAGAAAGGGGTCAAGGAAAAAAATCCCTCGAGTGGAGATCTCCCCTTAAATAGCTCGTCTATCTTGCCAGTAAGGGGCTTAATACGAGATATTTCCCGCCGTCAATAAGGAGAGTTATAGGGAGAGTTCTTTTGGGGTTACAGTGGTTTATATAATAGTGTACATAAAATGGATTTCTGGTAGTTGAAACAAATTGAACTATGCTTTTTCCAATATTCTTATAATACATTAGGCTTCAAATGTTAACAAATAAAACAAAATAAGTGGTAGTTTCAGTAATAGGTACCAACATGCATGACCAATAATATAGTATTAAGGGGAGATTTCCACTTGAGGGATTTTTTTCTGGATCCCTTTCTATCTCATGTTTAGTCCCATTGCTTTTGTTATTCTAAGACGTTCGCCCCATTAGTTTGGTGATTTTAAGAACTTTTGCCCCATTTCTGTCAATTTTAAGACCTTTCGTGCCATTTAGGTGTCGATTTTATCCTGGCGAGCGATAGCGAGCCTGTAATTTAAGAGGAACCGGCCTTTGGCCGGGAAATTTTTCTACCGAAAATTATACAAATTTATCTTGAAAGGGGGTCTAGGGGGTGAAATTTTAAGCTTGATGGAATTCTAGGGAACGAACTAAAAACCTCCCCTTAATGGTCTTGCCAACATGTACAAATCTCTTACAACACCGAGCTACTCCCACCTACTCCCACCTAAATACAACCCAAGAGTGAAACGTTACTCTCAAACTTTCTTCTACTCAACATCTGAGCTCTGGAACTCTCTCCCAGAATCAGTCTTTCCCTCTTCCTATGACTTAAATTGCTTCAAACTCCGTGTGTCCAGGCATTTTGGCTCGAACGTCCCTTGATTTTGGCCCTGTCACTCTTTCAACTATGGGGGAGGCACTCGCTATAGGCAGTTATGCCTTTTGCCTCCCTCAATCACATAGAAAAAAAAAAAAAAAAAAAAAAATCCCTCCCACCCCGCACACATACCCCCCGTGAAGACTTACTCCTGACCTGACCTCTTGGCCGGCATCTCCAGTATGAGGTCACGCAGCGCCTGGACGAAATCGTTGTGTCCGGCGATGAGGGAGGTGACCACAGCGAACTTGGGCCAGGAGTACCGCTGAAGGATGGAGAGCATGGCGGCCGCTTGATGCTCTATAGATGGCGCCAGTTGCAGTTGGGGGCTGGAGGTGCGCTGTGGAGGGAGAGAGAAAGGTTATTAGATTATGGAGAAACTGGCCATTTGTTTGGTCTATTAATTCATTTATTCATATATATTTTTTTTGGTTTCCTCCCTAGACCTCCATCAAACTTAGAAAAACACCCCCTAGACCCCCCCTTCAAGATAAATTTGTAAATTTTTCGGTAGAAAAATTTCCCGGCCGAAGGCCGGTTCCTCTTAAAATTGCAGGCTCGCTATCGCTCGCCAGGAATTAATTGACACCTAAATGGCACGAAATGTCTTAAAATTGACAACGAATGGAGCGAAAGTTATTAAAATCGCCAAATAAATACATAAGAATAAATACAGTAGTGACGTAAATACAGTAGTGACGTAAATACAGTAGTGGCGTAAATACAGAAGTGACGTAAATACAGTAGTGACGTAAATACAGTAGTGACGTAAATACAGTAGAGTGACGTAAATACAGTAGTGACGTAAATACAGTAGTGACGTAAATACAGTAGTGACGTAAATACAGTAGAGTGACGTAAATACAGTAGTGACGTAAATACAGTAGTGACGTAAATACAGTAGTGACGTAAATACAGTAGAGTGACGTAAATACAGTAGTGACGTAAATACAGAAGAGTGACGTAAATACAGTAGTGACGTAAATACAGTAGAGTGACGTAAATACAGTAGAGTGACGTAAATACAGTAGTGACGTAAATACAGTAGTGACGTAAATACAGTAGTGACGTAAATACAGTAGAGTGACGTAAATACAGTAGAGTGACGTAAATACAAGTCAATTAAATTACACCCCGTTTTTAACATTAATCCTCTATTACAAACCCCAATGCACTAGAATAAACTAAAAAAAAGCATATGGTCCTCCCGGGATTCGAACTTGGGACACCACACCCAGAGCATAAGCTGGATATGCGCTGTGGAGGAAGATTTGTTTTTTATTAGATTGACATTTATGAGATTATTAGTTTGCTCCCTAAAACCCCCTTTCGAGATAAATTTGTACATTTTTCGATAGAAAAATGTTGCAGTCAGAAGCAGGTTCCCTCTAAATTGCTGTAGAGAGAGAACACAAAAATAATGGTTAGACAGATATTGGGTTCTTTAAATATTGGATTCTTTAAATAATAGTTAGACAGATATTGGGTTCTTTAAATATTGGGTTCTTTAAATAATGGTTAGACAGATATTGGGTTCTTTAAATATTGGGTTCTTTAAATAATGGTTAGACAGATATTGGGTTCTTTAAATATTGGGTTCTTTAAATAATAGTTAGACAGATATTGGGTTCTTTAATTTATAATATCATTTTGCTAAAGCGTTGTTTCCACATAGTGATTTTTATAAGTTCTTTTGTCTTTTTACCGTGTTCTTCTAAGTTTTGGTTCGTTTATTTTGCAAGTTTTACATTATAATATAGAGAGTGCCATATTAACCCTTTGAAGCTCCGATGCGTTTTAGCAATTTATTTTAGCTATCATTAGACACTTTTATGCAGCTTAGGAAGAATCTGTGGGTATTAAAAACTGTAAAGGCTATCTCAATCAACCCTCTGACTTCCACATACCCTTCCTAATCTGAATAAAATCGTAATAATTACCAGAGAACGGACAAGAAATGCGTATTGGATCTTGAAAGGGTTAATAGAAAGATAAATATATAAATCAATAGCTATAGATCAAAGAAAAGTATGTCTTCCGCTTGGTTTTCGACAGATGGTGCCAGTTGGAGTTGGGGGTTGGAAGTGCGTGGAGTACAAAGGAAATCAAGCAACAACAGATCTAGTGACCTTTCTAGGCTGCTTGTCCTCCAAAACACTGAGGATCAAGTGTCCAAACAGTGGTTTAGAGTGGGTAAGGGAACATTGGGAAGGGAACTAACTACTGCCCTGGAACTAATGTCCGTGGCAGGATTAGGAAATTAGTAGGGGACAGTAGAGGGAGAGAGAACGATAGAAACACATACAAACAATAGATCAAAGTACATAAATAACAACACACACACACACACACACACACACACACACACACACACACACGTCTTCAATTATCCTACAAGCTAGCCTCTTTTCCCTAGACTTCCATTCAGCTTAAAATTACACCCACCAGACCCCCTTTCAAGATAAATTTGTACGTTATTCGAACGCTTGGTGTTTTATAGATAGCCACAGTTGCAGTTGAGGGATGGAGTTGCGCAGAGGGAGGTAGATATAGTCTATTTTATCCCAGCTGAGGGTAAATTGTCATGTTTCTATCTTTGTTACTCGGCTATAAGGTAAATTTTGTAGCGAAATATGATGGTTATTCTGAAAACTTGGCATTAACCCTGTCACGCATTTATGACGCAGAGGTTGCCAGATTAGCAATAAGAAATGGAGTTCTCTCACTCTTATAATTACCTCTCCAAAATTAGTTTTCTGCCCACAGCTAACTCAAAGACAACTGCAGAGGTTGAAGTAACTAAACTAAAGGTTTATAAATACCCCTGATGGTAACAAAGGCTTTAAAGTATCCCCAATAGGCTCAAAATCGCGTCATATGTCGGAGAGGGTGAATTTGACACACAGCCATAGTAGTTTCATATATTTCCATTAAGTATCGAGAAATCAGCTAATAAGAGATTCAATTTACGATCAGCTGGACAAGAATACAGTATAGTAATGTATGATGTATGATCTATGATGTATGATGTATGATGTATGATCTATGATGTATGATGTATGAATGATGTATGATGTATGATGTATGAATGATGTATGATGTATGAATGATGTATGAATGATGTATGATGTATGATGTATGAATGATGTATGATGTATGATCTATGATGTATGATGTATGTATGATGTATGATCTATGATGTATGATGTATGATGTATGAATGATGTATGATGTATGAATGATGTATGATCTATGATGTATGAATGATGTATGATGTATGATGTATGAATGATGTATGATGTATGAATGATGTATGATGTATGAATGATGTATGATGTATGATCTATGATGTATGAATGATGTATGATGTATGATCTATGATGTATGAATGATGTATGATGTATGAATGATGTATGATGTATGAATGATGTATGATGTATGAATGATGTATGATGTATGATGTATGATGTATGAATGATGTATGATATATGATGTATGATGTATGAATGATGTATGATCTATGATGTATGATGTATGATGTATGAATGATGTATGATGTATGAATGTATGAATGATGTATGATGTATGATCTATGATGTATGATGTATGATGTATGATCTATGATGTATGATGTATGATCTATGATGTATGATGTATGAATGATGTATGAATGATGTATGATGTATGAATGATGTATGATGTATGATGTATGAATGATGTATGATGTATGATCTATGATGTATGATGTATGAATGATGTATGATGTATGATCTATGATCTATGATGTATGATCTATGATGTATGATGTATGAATGATGTATGATGTATGATCTATGATCTATGACGTATGATGTATGAATGATGTATGATCTATGATGTATGATGTATGAATGATGTATGATGTATGATGTATGATGTATGATCTATGATGTATGATGTATGAATGATGTATGATGTATGATGTATGATCTATGATCTATGATGTGTGATGTATGATCTATGATGTATGATGTATGATCTATGATCTATGATGTATGATCTATGATGTATGATGTATGATCTATGATCTATGATCTATGATGTATGATCTATGATGTATGATGTATGAATGATGTATGATGTATGATCTATGATGTATGATGTATGATCTATGATGTATGATGTATGATCTATGATCTATGATCTATGATGTATGATCTATGATGTATGATGTATGAATGATGTATGATGTATGAATGATGTATGATCTATGATGTATGATGTATGAGTTATGTATGATGTATGATGTATGATCTATGATGTATGATGTATGATGTATGAATGATGTATGAGTTATGTATGATGTATGATATATGATCTATGATGTATGATGTATGATCTATGATGTATGATGTATGATGTATGATGTATGATCTATGATGTATGATGTATGATGTATGAATAAGGATACGAAGAAAACAATGGGGTTGCTAAATTGTAGATACAATATAGACAATCTAAAACGTAGAAGACCCAAATTTGCCACGAACATTAAAAAGTAGACTTCCAAATGATACAGCGAATGCAAAACTACATTGACTTTGAAAAATAGCTTTGATCTTTGTATTCAAAATGCGGACAAAATTAATACAGTCTAAGCAGTAGAGGACAAAACATACCCTGACTAGACTACCAAATGACACACAACCGAATGCAAAACTGTATTGACTTTTACAAAATCGCTTTAAGGGGAGGTTTCTAGTTTGTTCCCTAGACCTCCATCTAGCTTAAAATTACACCCTGTAGACCCCCTTTTAAGATAAATTTGTACATTTTTCGGTAGAAAAATTTCCCGGCCGAAGGCCGGTTCCTCTTAAATTACACGCTCGCTCTCGCTCGCCAGGAAAAAATCGATCCCTAAATGGCACGAAAGGTCTTAAACTTGACAGAAATTGGGCGAAAGTCATTAAAATCGTCAAACTAATATAGCGAATATCTTAAAATTTCAAAATCAATGGGGCTAAACATGAAGGAGAAAGGAATCATGAAAAATATCCCTCAAGTGGAAATCTCCCCTTTATCTCTTTATTCACTGTTAGTCTTAGTAATCAGAAACTTGGGTAATAAAGTGAATATGTTATGACAAGATACATAAGTGGAAAAAGTACAATAAGACTAAGTAGATAAATGGGTATTAAGTAATTATGTTGTGAGTAAAATACACAACATAAGTGGGAAAGTACAATAAGAATAATGTGGAATAAATACAATATATATTGCCTAAAAGATACGTAATCGGAAAAGGAAAGAAAGATAAAAAACAAATGAATTCAAGTGGGGCACGGAAACTAGTGCGTATATGGAGAGTCGATATTGTGACGTCATGAGTAAGTGAGTCATGGCGTCGGAAGAGAGTTGACCGTGAGTAACGAAAGCGGATGGAAGTGCTGAGAGTGGAGTCAAGTCCTGGCCAGGCAGTAAGAAATGAGTCAGCATTCAAAGCTTATTAGTGCACTGGAATATAATCTGCTCATCCCGCCCTGGATAATGAATTAAGTATTATCCGCCAACTCTGCCTGCAATACTCAGCATATGGAACTCTGCCGGTGATACAGCGAGGAAAGGCGAATACAAAGTGAGTTTAACATTTACATTGCGACTCATTGGACCCGCGTTCACAGATGAGGAGGTCACCGTTCAGCCATACAGAGGGGCCGAGGTTCAATCTGTTTAGTTCAATCCTGTTTTAAAAGTTGGAAGATAATATATATATATATATATATATATATATATATATATATATATATATATATATATATATATATATATATATATATATATATACTGTATAATATATATATATATATATATATATATATATATATATATATTTACAGTATATATATAATTATATATATATATATTTTTTTTTTTTTTCTTCTGTACTGCAACAAAATTATCAATGTTTTATTATTGGTCTGTCGGTCTCTCTCGGTCTCGGTCACACACTCTCTCTTTCTCTTATACACACACACACACACACACACATTCTCACTCGCTGACACTCTCTCGTGCTCTCTCTTTCTCTCTCTCACACACACAATCACTTTCTCTCTCTCTCTTACACTCACACTTTCTCTCTCTCTCTTACACTCTCACTCACTCTCTCTCTCTCTCTCCCATGTTAGCAAGTTATTTCTGCACCCTTCCTCTTCCTCTCTCTCTCTCTCTCTCTCTCTCTCTCTCTCTCTCTCTCTCTCTCTCTCGCAGTTCAATGTTGCATATCCCCTTTCAATCCCTGACTTTCATTCTTCGCTACCCCTGAAATTCACAATTCCATTCCTCTGTTCCACTCCTTTGTCTGACTCCACTAACCCACTTCTTTATTATACTCCTCTCTTCCACTGCTTTATTCCACTCCTCTGTTCCACTGCTTTATTCCACTTCACTGTTCCACTGCTTTATTACACTCCTTTATTCCACTCCACTGTTCCACTCCTTTATTACACTCCACTGTTCCACTCCTTTATTACACTCCACTGTTCCACTCCTTTATTCCACTCCATTGTTCTACTCCACTGTTCCACTTCTTTATTTCACCCACTGTTCCACTCCTTTATCCCACTCCGCTATTCCCACTTGCTTGACCCACTTCACTATCCCTCTCTTCTCAATAAGGGGCCCACCTCTTTTTTTTCTCTCTCCCTCCCTCTCTCTCTCTGGGTTGTAACCATTCGGCCCCATTCAGCCTACTGTTTTAAGACGTTTATCCCCATCCAAGTGTCGATTTTTTCCTGGCGAGCAGTAGCGAGCCAGCATATTTAAAAAAAAAAAAAAAAAAACAGCAGGCTATATTTGTACATTTTTTGATAGAAAAATTTCTCCGGCGAAGCCGGATTTCTTCATACAATGCTGGCTCGCTTTCGCTCGCCAGGAAGAAATCGACACCTGGATGGAGATAAACGTCTTATAACAGTAGGCTGAATAGAGCCAAATTAATAGAAGCCAGAGAAAGAGAGAAAAGAAGGGAAAAAAAGCAAGTCGCTCCCCTTAAGTAAGCATAACACAGAATTAACCTACATACACACCTATACTTTGTTTACTTTCAACTGTCGCTAAATTCCAAAGTTCCCGTCAACATTTATTTATTTTAGTTATTTTATTTCGGTTTCTATTTTGTTTTTAAGGATAATTCGTAATATGGGGCTAATTATATAAAGTTGGTCTTAACATGATGCAGAGACATACTGTAGTCTGTAAGTAGGCGAGGAATCATGACCTCGATCCTGTGCAACTCAAAAAAGGGCTGGAGCAAATTGGCTGTACATTTCCACATCTATTCCTTGACTGACTCTTCCCAAATGGTAGAAATATTAGCTCGATTACTCTAGTCGTCTTTGAGTAACAGAGGTTAGAGGTCATGATTTCTCGCCAACTTACAACGAATAGACTATAGTTTCATATTTTCCCAGAACGTATCGAGAAATTACCCGGATCCAATCCATCGTCAGGGGACACCAAAACAGGACATAGGGGCCTAATATCTTTTCTTTACGACTGGCTGGGCACGGGGAGAGAGATGAGACCGGACCGATGGAGACCGAGAGACTAATGAGAGAGAGATCGGGCGGCTTTCTGGGGGTCTTAGGAGTGTAATATGGAAAAAGACGAATGGAGGGGGAGGGGGGGGGGGGGGGGGGCTAGATGGAGGGAGGGAGAGAAAGAGAGAGAGAGAGAAAGAGAGTGAGTGCGAGAGTGAGTGATAGTGAATGTGATAGTGAAAGAGAGAGAGAGAGAGAGAGATTTAGAAAGACAGGAACATCAGAGCTGATGTAAGCCTGACGAAGTGGGGTCACAGGGGTAGGAGAGAGAGAGAGAGAGAGAGAGAGAGCGAGAGCGAGAGAGAGAGAGAGAGAGAGAGAGTGCGAGAGAGAGAGAGAGTGCGAGAGAGAGTGCGAGAGAGAGAGACCGCCTTTGTTCTATTGTATTCTAGTGTATAATTATGATTTGTTCTTTTAATGTATTTTTCCGTCTTTCTTTGTCTTTATTTATATATATATATATATATCCAAGTACAAGGAATGGGGAGAATAGTGAATACATAAATACGATATATACATGGGTAGTTTTTACTCTCAGCCGGGACTCGAACCACGGACAGTCAGCTCACGTGTATGTGTGAGATATACAGTACGTAAGCCTGACCAAGTGGGGTCATAGGGGTAGGTGATGTTAGACCTCGTGCAATAAGATATACTGTTCATTGTTTATTATATATATTTTTAATGAATTGCATCCCCCAAATGATAAAGTTTAATGATACGTCAGAATGAGAGACCGTTTATATTCTAAGTTATTACTTAATTTTTGCTCAGGGTCCAATAATAATAAGGTTTAGGGGGTAGTGGCGTTTTTTTTTTGGGGGGGGTCTATTTCTTCAGTTATTCATATATTTGTTTTAGTTTCCTCGCTAGACCTCCATCAAACTTTAAAAAAAAAAAAAAACTAGACCCCTTTGAAGATGAACTTGTACATTTTTCGGAAGCAAACATTTTCGGCCAAAGGCCGATTCCTCTCATAATTACAGGCTCGCTATCGCTCGCCAGGAAAAATTCAACACCTAAATGGCACGAAAGGTCCATAAATTGACAACGAAATGGGGCGAAAGGTGTTAAAATCGTCAAACATAACGGGCCGAACGTCTTAAAATCTCAAAACTAATGGGGCTAAACACGAGGGAGAAAGTGGTCCAGCAAAGCGGCCCATCTCCCCTTAATAATTGCTTCAGTAAGAGAGACCATTTATTATATTGGATTATATTGTCTGTACTGATTTTGTTTCCCAAGTACAATATTAGACTTTGATAATTAAGTTTATTAGACTTTGATAATTCAGTTTATTAGACTTTGATAATTCAGTTTATTAGACTTTGATAATTCAGTTTATTAGACTTTGATAATTCAGTTTATTAGACTTTGATAATTCAGTTTATTAGACTTTGATCATTAAGTTTATTAGACTTTGATAATTCAGTTTATTAGACTTTGATAATTAAGTTTATTAGACTTTGATAATTCAGTTTATTAGACTTTGATAATTCAGTTTATTAGACTTTGATAATTAAGTTTATTAGACTTTGATAATTCAGTGTATTAGACTTTGATAATTCAGTGTATTAGACTTTGATAATTAAGTTTATTAGACTTTGATAATTCAGTTTATTAGACTTTGATAATTCAGTTTATTAGACTTTGATAATTCAGTTTATTAGACTTATAATTCAGTTTATTAGACTTTGATAATTAAGTTTATTAGACTTTGATAATTAAGTTTATTAGACTTTGATAATTCAGTTTATTAGACTTTGATAATTCAGTTTATTAGACTTTGATAATTCAGTTTATTAGACTTTGATAATTCAGTTTATTAGACTTTGATAATTCAGTTTATTAGACTTTGATAATTCAGTTTATTAGACTTTGATAATTCAGTTTATTAGACTTTGATAATTCAGTTTATTAGACTTTGATAATTCAGTTTATTAGACTTTGATAATTCAGTTTATTAGACTTTGATAATTCAGTTTATTAGACTTTGATAAATAAGTTTATTAGACTTTGATAATTCAGTTTATTAGACTTTGATAATTCAGTTTATTAGACTGATAATTCAGTTTATTAGACTTTGATAATTAAGTTTATTAGACTTTGATAATTAAGTTTATTAGACTTTGATAATTAAGTTTATTAGACTTTGATAATTAAGTTTATTAGACTTTGATAATTAAGTTTATTAGACTTTGATAATTAAGTTTATTAGACTTTGATAATTAAGTTTATTAGACTTTGATAATTAAGTTTATTAGACTTTGATCATTCAGTTTATTAGACTTTGATAATTAAGTTTATTAGACTTTGATAATTAAGTTTTTTCCATCAACAGTGGCTATCTATGCTTGTTAAGGGGAGATTTCCACTTGAGGGATCTTTTTTTCTTGACTCCTTTCTCCCTCATGTTTGGCCCCATTGTTTTTTCTAATTTTAAGAATTTTGCCCCATTATTTTGACGATTTTAAGAACTTTCGACCCATTTCTGTCAACTTTAAAACCTGTCGTGCCATTTAGGTGTCGATTTTATCCTGGCGAGCGATAGCGAGCCTGTAATTTAAGAGGAACCGGCTTTCAGCCGGGACATTTTTCTACTGAACAAATTTGTCTTGAAAGGGGGTCAAGGGGGTGTAATCTTAAGCTGAAGGATATCTAGGAACCAAACTAAAAACCTCCCCTTAAACGATTTGCGCAATATACATAAACTATTTATTGGAGAGTGTTAGCCTAATATACTAACTTTATATATAATAGATGAGATTCACTATATGCACAGATAGATACACAATTAAATACATACATGAATACAATAGTCCATTCCTTTTAGCCAGGCGAATTCGCAATTGACCACTTGTGAGTTCCAGGCTATAAGGAAGTTAAAGCTGTAGACTTCAATAGTTAAGGGGAGGAACCGGCCTTCGCCCCGGGACATTTTTCCACCGAAAAATTTACAAATTTATCTTGAAAGGTGGTCTAGGGTCTGTAATGTTAAGCTTGATGGAAGTCTAGCGAACTAACTAAAAACATCCCCTTAATGAATGTAGAGCCTTATCATAAATGTGTGTATTCTCCGTCTATTCAGGGTGGTTATTCTGTATTCGTATAACCAATAACACTATCAAGGGGAGGTATTCAGTGTGTTCCCTAGACCTCCATCAAGCTTTAAAATACACCCCATTGACCCCCCTTTCAAGATTAATTTGTACATTTTTCGGTAGAAAAATTTCCCGGCCGTAGGCCGGTTCCTATTAGATTTCAGGCTCGCTATCGCTCGCTAGGATAAAATAGACAGCTAAATGGCACGAAAGGTCTTAACATGGATAGAAATGGGGCGAAAGTTCTTAAAATCGCCAAACTAATGGGGCGAACGTCTTAAAATCTCAAAAGCAATGGGGCTAAACATGAGGGAGAAAGGTGTCCAGAAATAAATCCCTCAAGTGGAAATCTCCCCTTAACCCCTTCTGTACCGGCGACGTCTGTATGATTCGCCTGCAGCTACATTTAGACGATTTTACGAAGCTTAGGAAGGATATATGGTCGCTAAGAGGGTTAATTGAGATAGTCTGTAGCCTTTCAATGGGTAGACGTCCTTCCTAAGCTGAACAAAATCGTCTAATAGTTGCCAGATTATAATGAAAATACGTAACCGGTACTGAACGGGTTAATGGAGATCTTCGTAGGGTTAATTATCTATAGGACTGCACAATTGTTTAACTCTATATCAGAACCAATCCAGCGACAAAAAACAAATCAGAATGGTCTCTTCCGCACCACATCCATTTCACGATTCCCCTCAACAGGAACGCCATGATGAACAACAACAACTACAACAACAACATGAACCACAACCACAGCAACATGAACAACACGAACAACCACAACAACAACAACAACAGTCACAAAGCCAATCACTCACAGGTATTAAGTCACTTAAAGCAAGCAAGCAACAACAACAACAACAACAACAGTCACTAAGTCAATCACTCACAGGCATTACGTCACCTGAAGCAAGCAAGCAACAACAACAACAACAGTCACGAAGTCAATCACTCCCAGGCATTACGTCACCTGAAGCAAGCAAACAACAACAACAACAACAACAGTCACTAAGTCAATCACTCCCAGGCATTACGTCACCTGAAGCAAGCAAACAACAACAGGTGGGAGGTCAAAGTATTGTTGAATTTGGAGAGTTCCTTGTTTTGCCTTGTTTTACCTGTTAATGTTATCTTTCTGTGCAACTCTTATTAAGGGGAGATAGGGCCGTTTTTCTGGTACCCCTTCTTATGTATAGCCCCATTTGTTTTCAGATTGTATGACGTTTGGCCCATTAGTTTGACGATTTTAAGACCTTTCGCCCCATTTTTTGTGTCAATATTAAGACTTGTCGTGTCATTTACGTGTCTATTTTTTCCTGGCGAGCGACAGCGAGCCTGTTATTTAAGAGAAACCGGGTGGAAAAAACATAATATCTCACTCGAAAAGAAGAAATAATGTGTAAATATTGCTGATACCAATTATTGACGAAAACAGAATGGGTGCCGAGCATTCAGTTATTAACCCTTTGAAGCTCTGACGCGTTTTAGCAGTTTATTTTGGCTATCATTAGACAATTTTATGCAGCTTAGGAAGTATCTGTGGGTATTAAAAGGGTAAATACTATCTCAATTAACCCTTTGACTTCCATATACCGTTACTAATCTGAATAAAATCGTCTAATAGTAGCCAGACACAGAACAGAAACGCGTATTGGAGCTTGAAAGGGTTAAGCAGACTGTACACACAATGCTGATCATTATTTGTGGAGATTAAAGAGACAGGAATATTAGCTTCAAATTTCTGCCACCCGAAACCCAATATTACCATAGTCTAATATGTTCTTATAATTGGTGAGTAGTGAAATGAGTTGGTGAAGTGAGTGGTGAAGTGAGTGGTAAAAGGACTGGTGAAATAAGCAGTGAAATGAATGGTGAAATAAGTAGTGAAATGAGCAGGTGAAGTGAGTATTGAAATGAGTGGTGAAATGAGTGGTTGAAATAAGTAGTGAAATGAGTGGTGAAATAAGAAGTGAAAAAAGTAGGTGAAGTGAGTAGTGAAATGAGTGGTGAAATAAAGAGTGAAATAAGTAGTGATATGAATGGTGAAATGAATGGAGAAATGAGTGAAGAAATGAATGGTGAAGTGAGTGGTAAAAAGAGTGGAAAATGAGTGGTGAAATGAGTGGTGAAATGAGAAGCTGGGTGCCAGTGTGGAGATTAATGCACACAGGGTAAAGTGGACAGTGTTTTCATCACACACACACACACACACACACACACACACACACACACACACACACACACACACACACACACACACACACACACACACACGCGCTCTCACTCACACACACACACAACCACACTATCTCTCTTTCTCTCTCATACACACACACACAAACATATACACAAACACACTATCTCACACACACACCCTTTCTCTCACACATAAACACACTCTTTCTCACTGCCTCCACCACACACACACACAAAACACACACACACACAAAACAAACTCTCTCTCTCTCTCATACACACCTAAACACACCATCTCTCTCTCTCTCTCTCTCTATCTCTCTCTCTCTCTCTCCACACACACACACACACACACACACACACAGACACACACACGTTAAACAAATCCGCACTGAATGAGTAAAGGAAGAACTAATATATTCCCTCCCATTCCTAATCCTATGCCATTATACATTTTTTCAGAAAGTTAAAACGAAAAACCCTTCCTAATTTACTTTATCTAGCGTGAGACAAAAAGAGCAGGAGCAGGTTAATTTGCTCTTTAATTTTCTGTCCTGGCTAAGTCTGTATGTAAATGAGGGCTGGCTGAAGAAAACGGGATGCATATTACCCAAGTCTCTCTGGGATTTTGTACTCTAACTAAAATAT
>CM064577.1:34328832-34336332 GCA_032716605.1 Paralithodes platypus | reverse complement strand
AACTGTTATGTCTTGTTACACACACACACACACACACACACACACACACACACACACACACACACACACACACACACACACACACTATGAGACTATTGTCTAGATGCCCTCCAGTAACGGTTATATATATCTTGCTATATACACAGTCACATCCACTCACACATACACTGATTGTCCTACACACACTGGCACCCCTCCCCTGATGCACACACAAACAGGTTGTCATGCATACACCACCTGAACACACACGCCCTCTTTCACACACACACACACACACACACACAATCCCCCTCCCCCCTCCCACACACACAGGTTGCCATGCACAAATACACACACCTGCAGCCTCTCTCCCACGTGCACTCACGTTCAGACACACGCAAATCCTGACATATCCCAGGCTTTACCTCGGCGCTAGCACACGCTGACAACACTGCTCACAACACACTGCTCATAACACTGCTCACAACACACTGCTGACAACACACTGCTCACAACAGACTGCTGACAACACACTGCTCTCAACGCACTGCTCACAACACACTGCTGACAACACACTGCTGACAACACACTGCTCACATCACACTGCTCACAACACACTGCTCACAACACACTGCTCACAACACACTGCTCTCAACGCACTGCTGACAACACTGCTCACAGCACACTGCTCACAACACAATGCTCTCAACGCACTGCTCACAACACACTGCTGACAACACACTGCTCACAACACATTGCTCTCAACACACTGCTCACAATACACTGCTCACAACACACTGCTCACAACACACTGCTCACAACACACTGCTCTTAACACTCTCTGGTCCGACGTCTTCCGAGTTATTAGGATACTTTTTTTACTGTAATTATTATTGAGTATTTTGTTTGTTCTCGCTATTTTCGAGCATTGTATTATCGTTTGTCACCTGTTTGTCACCTAGGCTAACAAAAACACCTTCCAAGACTTCCTACAAACTACAAAACAATGCCTACCCAGACCCCCCCTTCAAGCTAATATTTTTTTAATTGTCTTTATAGAAAACAAAAAATCGGCGGAAGGCTGATTTCTTTTAAGTTACAGGCTTGCTGTCGCTCGCCCAGAACAAAATCAACGCATGAATGGGGTGAACCATCTTCTGATCTCAATAGTAATTAGGTGAAACGTCTTAAAATCTCTAATCTGATATGGTGAAACAGGGGAGGGTTAACCCCCCCCCTCCCCCCCGATATTAATAAGGTTAATAAGAATAGTTATATTCTTTACCGAGTATTATTTTTAAGGGGAGGTTTTTAGTTGATTCCCTAGACTTCCATCAAGCTTAAAATTACTCCCCCTTGACCCCCTTTCAAGATAAATTTGTACATTTTTCGGTAGAAAAATTTCCCGGCCGAAGGCCGGTTCCCCTTAAATTACAGGCTCGCTATCGCTCGCCAGGAAAAAAAAATCGACACCTAAATTGCACGAATGGTCTTAAAATTGACAGAAATGGGGCGAGGGTTCTTAAAATCGCCAAACTAATGGGGCAAGCATCTTTAAATCTCACAAGCAATGGGGCTAAACATGAGGGAGAAAGAGGTTCAGAAAAAATCCTCCAGGTGTAAATCTCGCCCTAAGTTAGGTATAACACTTTGAATGTGAACCAGCGGGAGATCTGGAAATATTTGACCCTTTGTCTCCTTTCTGCCACTGCTAACATGTGCCTGATTAAATATTATCTTTCCAATGTCTATGTCATTTAAGAGAGAGAGTGTTGCAGTGAGTATATGTTTGTGTGAGAGAGAGAGAGAGAGAGAGAGAGAGAGAGAGAGAGACAGAGAGAGAGAGAGAGAGAGAGAGAGAGAGAGAGAGAGAGAGAGAGAGAGAGAGAGAGAGAGAGAGAGAACGAGAGAGAGGGAGACAACGAGAACAAGAGAGAGAGAGCGACACACACAATTTACGAGGACACTGAAAAAACGTCACCAGATTTCCCTTACAATTACACAAACCACATATCGGGAAATCCGAACCAATTTTGCAAAACGGTATAGCGAAGGATATCATAAATCTATAAAAAAAGGGTTAAAAAATGATTGTCTATAAAACTCGGTGTAATTGAGGCTAAAAAATCGAGAGGGGAATGGCGTTGTAAAAATGGTGTTAAAGGGTTACACTCTGGATTTTTGGTCTATTCATTCATTTATTTATGCATTCATTTATTTATTCATTTATTCATTCATTCATTTATTCATTTATTTATTCATTCATTTATTAATGCATTTATTCATTCATTCATTTATTCATTCATTCATTTATTCATTCATTCATTTATTCATTCATTCATTTATTAATTCATTTATGCATTCATTCATTCATTCATTTATTCATTCATTCATTCATTTATTCATTCATTTATACATTTATTCATTAATTTTTTAGTGTCCTCGCTATACCTCCATCAAGCTTAGAAAAACACCCCCTAGACCCCCTTTCAAGATAAATTTGTACATTTTTCGGTAGAAAAATGTCCCGGCCATAGGCCGATTCCTCTTAGAATTACAGGTTCGCTATCGCTCGCCAGGAAAAAATCGACACCTAAATTGCACGAAAGGTCCTAAAATTGACACCGAAATGGGGCGAAAGGTCTCAAAATCGCCAAACTAAAGGAACGAACGTCTTAAAACCTCAACACTAATATGCTAAACATGAGGGAGAAGGGGGGCCAGAAAAAAGCGAGTACTACCTTATTTATTTATTTTTGTTTTTGTGTTATTTTGTTTCCTTCTGGGTTCTGGTTATCGAGAAATGGTGGTAGGTTTTGTGTTGGAAAGTGGAAGATTAGGAGTCGGCGAAAAAGAGGATTTTTGTTTTTTTTGCGTGGACTTTTTGTATATAACTTAGGATGAACCGTGGCTAGCACTTTTAGATTGTAGAATATGCCTAAACCAAACCGAAATGCTCTCTCTCTCTCTCTCTCTCTCTCTCTCTCTCTCTCTCTCTCTCTCTCTCTCTCTCTCTCTCTCTCTCTCTCTCTCTCTCTCTCTCTCGCTCTCGCTCTCTCTCATTGGAATGAATGTGAAAGACCCCCTGAACAGCTCAGGATGGACCTCAACAGACTGGGTGAATGGTAGGAGACATGGTCCTCTAAACTTGGAAAAGTGCAAGGTGATGCATATCGGCCAAGCAACCCCTAAAGTGCAAGGTGATGCATATCGGCCAAGCAACCCCTAAAGTGCAAGGTGATGCATATCGGCCAAGCACCCCTAAAGTGCAAGGTGATGCATATCGGCCAAGCAACCCCTAAAGTGCAAGGTGATGCATATCGGCCAAGCAACCCCTAAAGTGCAAGGTGATGCATATCGGCCAAGCAACCCCTAAAGTGCAAGGTGATGCATATCGGCCAAGCAACCCTAAAGTGCAAGGTGATGCATATCGGCCAAGCAACCCCTAAAGTGCAAGGTGATGCATATCGGCCAAGCAACCCCTAAAGTGCAAGGTGATGCATATCGGCCAAGCAACCCCTAAGTGCAAGGTGATGCATATCGGCCAAGCAACCCCTAAAGTGCAAGGTGATGCATATCGGCCAAGCAACCCCTGAAGTGCAAGGTGATGCATATCGGCCAAGCAACCCCTAAAGTGCAAGGTGCTGCATATCGGCCAAGCAACCCCTAAAGTGCAAGGTGATGCATATCGGCCAAGCAACCCCTAAAGTGCAAGGTGATGCATATCGGCCAAGCAACCCCTAAAGTGCAAGGTGATGCATATCGGCCAAGCAACCCCTAAAGTAAGGCTATTCACTATTGGGAATGCCTCTGGAAGTGACTGACTTGGAAAAGGATTTAGGTGTTCTGATTAGCAGTGACCTAAAGTTTTCCAAGCAGTGCATTGAAGTAGAGAAGAAAGCTCAGAAATGATTGGGCTATATTAAGAGGCAATTTAAGTATAGAAATAAAGAAATAGTCCTCACACTTTACAACGCTCTCATACGGCCTCTCCTGGAGTATGCTGTTCAATTCTGGTCTCCAGCACTCAGGAAAGATATAGAGCGACTAGAAAGAGTACCGGTACAAGCTAGAGCTACAAAGCTTATTGCATCGTTTAGAAGAATGGGCTATGAGGACCGGTTGAGAGCTCTTGATCTCTTTCCGTTGGAGACACGCAGTCTACGAGGTCAGCTCATTGAAGTATTTAAAATACTCAATGGGTTTGACAATGTGGATTATAGCAAAATGTTTAGTCTCAATATGAATACAACACACAACCATGGCTGGAAATTATAATAACAAAGGTTAAGCACTAGTATTTGTGGAAACCTTTTCACATATAAGATCTGTTCTACCTGGAACAAACTTCCCTCCGAAGTTGTAAACAGTTCTTCAGTAGAGCAGTTCAAAAAGAGAGTAGATAGTATTTTGCACACTCTGTAAAGAGTGAAGTGCACTAAACAGTTTCTCTCCTTCCACTTCCAGTATCTCCTCGGAATGGACTGCAAGGTGAGATACCAACTATTCCTTGTAACACACACACTCTCTCTCTCTCTCTCTCTCTCTCTCTCTCTCTCTCTCTCTCTCTCTCTCTCTCTCTGTACATTACCTAAGTACCTATCTTCCATCAGAAATGTAACATGCAGTTTGTTTTCGTGACAAACACACACACACACACACACTCACACACACCACACCACACACATAAAACCACACACACACACACACACACACACACACACATCCCACACACACACACACCTGATCCTCACAAACACCAACAACAAAAATTCGCCCAGCTTAGCAACCCGTATCGTCCCATGCTGGCGAGAACGGGAGAACTTTGCGCTAAGTGTGGAAAACAGCAAAGAAAAACGCGATAACCTCCGGGAAAAAAATCGGACTGAATGATAAGAGTTTGGAAATGTTGGTACGAGATAATATGAGATAATATAATCTCTTTAAGCCTTTAAGGGGAGATGGCTATTTTTTTGGACCCCTTTCTTCCTCCTGTTTAGCCCCATTAGTTTTCAGATTTTAAGACGTTCGGCCCATTAGTTTGGCGATTTTAAGACCTTTCGCCACATTTCTTTGTCAATATTAAGACTTCATGACCCCTTTCTTCCTCATGTTTAGCCCCATTAGTTTTCAGATTTTAAGACGTTCGGCCCATTAGTTTGGCGATTGTAAAACGACCTTTTCCGCCACATTTCTTTGTTGTCAATATTTAAAGACTTCATGACCCCATTCTTCCTCATGTTTAGCCCCATTAGTGTTCAGATTTTAAGACGTTCGGCCCATTACTTTGGCGATTTAAAGACCTTTCGCCACATTTCTTTGTCAATATTAAGACTTTTCATGTCATTTAGGTGTCAATTTTTTCCTGGCGAGCGGTAGCGAGCCTGAAATTTAGGAGGAACAGGCCTTCCGCGGGACATTTTTCTACCGAAAAATATACAAATACATCTTGAAGGGGGCTGCTGTGGTTGTGTTTTTAAGCTTGATGGAGGACTAGGGAAGAAACTAGAAAAATAATATATACATGAAAATATTGACCAATCTATCAATATTATTCCATCTAGCTACCACATATTATTCCACCTAGCTACCACATATTATTCCACCTAGCTACCACATATTATTCCACCTAGCTACCACATATTATTCGCAACCCTAGCTACCACATATATTATTCCACCTAGCTACCACATATTATTCCACCTAGCTACCACATATTATTCCATCTAGCTACCACATATTATTCCACCTAGCTACCACATATTATTCCACCTAGCTACCACATATTATTCCATCTAGCTACCACATATTATTCCACCTAGTCCTTACCACATATTATTCCACCTAGCTACCACATATTATTCCATCTAGCTACCACATATTATTCCACCTAGCTACCACATATTATTCCATCTAGCTACCACATATTATTCCACCTAGCTACCACATATTATTCCATCTAGTTACCACATATTATTCCACCTAGCTACCACATATTATTCCATCTAGCTACCACATATTACTCCACCTAGCTACCACATATTATTCCACCTAGCTACCACATATTATTCCATCTAGCTACCACATATTATTCCATCTAGCTACCACATACAGTATTATTCCACCTAGCTACCACATATTATTCCATCTAGCTACCACATATTATTCCACCTAGCTACCACATATTATTCCATCTAGCTACCACATATTATTCCATCTAGCTAACCCCCAAACCTATTATAACCCATTCTAGCTCAAACCACATATTATTCCATCTAGCTACCACATATTATACCATCTAGCTACCACATATTATTCCATCTAGCTACCACATATTATTCCACCTAGCTACCACATATTATTCCACCTAGCTACCACATATTATTCCACCTAGCTACCACATATTATTCCACCTAGCTACCACATATTACTCCATCTAGCTACCACCCCAAAAAAAAACTTAAAATTAAATGTTTTTTCCCCCCCCCCCCCCCCCCCCAACCGATAGCCTAACCACATATTATTCCATCCTAGCTTACACCACATATTATTCCAATCTAGCTTACCACATATTATTCCATCTAGCTACCACATACATAGTATTTTCCACACTAGCTACCACATATTTATTCCCATCTAGCTACCACATATTATTCCCATCCTAGCTACCACATATAATTCTAATCTATCTAGCTCCACATCGTTATTCCATCTAGCTACCACATATTATACCATCTAGCTACCACATATTATTCCATCTAGCTACCACATATTATTCCATCTAGCTACCACATATTATTCCATCTAGCTACCACATATTATTCCACCTAGCTACCACATATTATTCCACCTAGCTACCACATATTATTCCACCTAGCTACCACATATTATTCCAAACCCCTAAATCCCCTACCAACCATATAAAAAAAAAAAAAATTTTTTTGTTTTTTGTTTTTTTTTTTAAATTTTCCACCTAGCTTACCACATATTATTCCACCTAGCTACCAGATAGTTATTATTCCATCTAGCTACCACATATTATTCCACCTAGCTACCACATATTATTCCATCTAGCTACCACATATTATTCCATCTAGCTACCACATATTACTCCATCTAGCTACCACATATTATTCCATCTAGCTACCACATATTATTCCACCTAGCTACCACATATTATTCCATCTAGCTACCACATATTTACTCCATCTAGCTACCACCATATTATTCCATCTAGCCTACCACAATATTATTCCACCACCTACTACCACATATTAGTCCATCTAGCTACCCCATATTAATTCCACCTATCTACCACATATTATTCCATCTAGCTACCACAATATTATTCCCATCTAGACTTACCCACATATTATTCCACCCTAGCTTACCAACATATTATTCCACATCTATCTTACCACATATTATTTCCAACCTAGCTACCACCTAATTATTTCCATCTAGCTACCATATTTTATTCCATCTAGCTACCCACATATTATTCCATCTAGCTACCCACAT